>JAQPZY010001616.1:2005000-3205000 GCA_029931535.1 Margaritifera margaritifera
AATCATACAAACTTCCCTCATTTTCATCATATAGGGAAGGTTCTGTGGTGTGTAACTTTTCACTGCAATGGGAATCTCTTTGCTTTTCCTTCAATGTCATATGTTTTTCAGTTTCATTAACAGGGTTATTATCAATCAATTCATAATATGCCATCTGTGAATCTTCAGCATTTTCTTGTGTTACTTTGGTATTCACTGTATTATCTTTGGTATTCACTACACTATCTGTGGTATTCACTGCACTATCTTTACATACAGAACCATGGTCATTGATATTCTGACTCAAAAGTTGTGTCAAGGCAGCATCTAGTTCACCATCTGTAAACCCTGCAACTTTTGTCCTCTCACTGTTTGTTAAAATATTTGATTGGTTACTCTGGCTCCCAGTGTTTTCATTGGCTTGTAAACTGACTCCTTGCTGAAAATTGGAAGTACATGATTGGTCAGTTTTTGAACTATTTTTAGCATCATATGTTTCATGAATGACATTATGCAATCCATGACTGCCTGTATTTTGGGATACTGTTATATTGTTTGCTGTGTCGCTGCAACCTTCTAAGTGATAATTATTGCTAGAGTTTCCATTCGCTCTCTTTTGCATAGTATTTTCTTCTAATGGTTCAAAAGCAAAAGGAGGACTAAGATGTTGTAACAGATTAGTCCCTTGACCATCCGTTTCATGACTTAATATACTCTTATGTCCTCCTGATGTAATACTCTGGTGTAATGTCTTCCAACCAGCTGAATTTGATTTTGACATGTCATTAATGTATTCTTCATCACAGATGTCATCAGTACTTCTACTAGTAATGAATGACAAAAGTTTCTGGGGTTTTGTACTTTCTACAGATGTTCCCACCTGCTGTGGACTAGAAGCTGTATCTTCTGATGCCTGAAATAAATAATATCTACTTATCACACAAAGTTCACTTTTATTAGCATCATGACTTCATGTCATGACAATGCTAAAATGCCAGTAGACCTAAATACAGAAAGTACCTATTATTAAAAACACGAGTTAATCTTAATAACCTAAGAGCAGATAGCATGCCATAGGCTGTGGAAAAAATTATATGCTCTTAACATTAAATGATAAACATAATTTCAATCCCACATTCATTGGATGTAAACTTTATGAAACTCATTAAATAAAACAAAAGGGTCAATTGCTGCAAGCAGCTCATGGTATAAAATATTATTCACCCTATTTTATAAGCTTTGTATCAAATGAACGCTTGCGATGAATATGTTGGTATTATGCCTTTCCAAGCTATAAAGTTACACTTTTATGAGACTGCTCCTGTACTTGACATGTATATTTGCTTTATTTTTTGAGAATCTTGGAATGAACTCTTGCTTTGGATATATTGGTGCCTTTCTCATTTTATACACTGATGGAGTTCAATGGGTCAGCTTCTGATTTCCTTTGAGTTTTTCCATTTAATCAAATCTGGCATCTGCAGTGGGCTAATTTGGCTTAGCCAAAACTTGGCTACTTGTTATGAAAAATGACAGTTAAGAACTTTTGTTAAAATCTGGCAAAGCCTTCATAGTCCAGAACCCTTAACCAAAATTTGGCTAAAACCCAATAGTCAAGAACTTTAGTCAAAATTTGGCTAAAACCCAATAGTCAAGAACTTTAGTCAAAATTTGGCTAAAACCCAATAGTCAAGAACTTTAGTCAAAATTTGGCTTAAGCATAATAGTCCAGAACTTTAGCTAAACTTTGGCCAATCCTTCATAGTCCAGAACTTAGATAATATTTGGCTAAGACTTCATAACCCAGAACTTTAACCAAAATTTGCCTAAGTCTTGATAGTCCAGTCCAGGAAAGTAGCCGCCCCAATTCCTCTCAATATTGTTATGCATGTATGTCACCCCCTCACCCCACCCCCCATTTTGCCATATACGAATCTTCCCTTTATGATTCATAAATATTTCGAGTAGCTGCTTACACTGACATCATAGGAGGTAAACTAATATCATTGCTGTTTCTAAAGAATCTCCTGACAAAAATATGAAAGAAAATAGTACTTACACATTTAACAGCTGGTAAATGATCTCTTGGCTCTTATCATAGCTTGTAATCAACTCGATTCTGACCAGGATTCGCTCAGAGAATCCAGCAGTGAAGTTTGAACAACAGTATCATTCAATCTCTAAATAATGAGTGCAAAGATGAACACAAATGACACTTGCATTATCTTCAAACCCCCAACTGAACTATTGACAGCAGCAAAGACTGCATGTAACTAACACTGTATTCCGCCATCCAATAGATTTTAAAGACAGAAACTTGGTGTATTTTTTATTTAGTGTCAGTGTGGTTGATATTATGAGAGTGTTTGCACATATGTGTATGTGTGTGGTGATGATATTTGACAATGCTAAGTCTACCAATTATTTTTTGTTTGTAAGTGTATTAAATCCTTGAAAGGAAACAGGAGTTATTTTCTTTTATTCAGATTTAAATTTCCAGTCATTTTATATAGGCTTATATGAAAAGATACCTTATTCTCAATTGGACGACGTCAGGTTTTTTGGTCACATGCACTGATCCCCTCTGGGACTTCAAAACACACTGTTTGAGTCTCAAACTCCCCCTCCCCAACGCTGTCTGAGAATATGGCACGTATGCAAACATTGTCTTTACAACTGAATAATCCAAATCATCAGCATTTGGACATACAACAGGACCTGGACTATTTGAAAAATACAGGAGGATATTTTCTGCATTTTGCATACAGCAAATGAATATATTTGATATGGCAAGTATACATCACTCATTCATAACAACACTTAAGGTGGAATAATTGTGAAAACATAAAAGGAAGAGTTATGTATAAGCAAAATGGAGGGTGTCATAACTGCATAACTATGAGTGAAGTTAGGGAAGCTTCACTCATTAGCTGGACCATTGAGGCTTAGCCAAATTTTGGTAAAAGTTCTGGACTATGAAGGCTTAGCCAAATTTTAGCCAAGTTTTGGACCATTAAAGCTAACAAAATTTTGGCTGCAGTTTTTGACTATCAGGTTTTAGCCAAGTTTTGGCTAAGGTTCTGGACTATGAAGGCTTAGCCAAATTTTAGCTAAGTTTTGGAACATTTGAGCTAACCAAATTTAGGCTAATGTTTTTGAATATAGAGGCTTAGCCAAAAATTCTGAACTATACATTTTCAATCTGGTAGCATGCTTTTAGCAAAGCCCAATTAGCCCACTGCAGATGTCTGATTTGATTAAATGGATGGAAAAACTAAAATGAAATTAGAAGCTCTTGGGAGTAAATTGTTTACTATATAATTAGAACTACTCCAGAATTTGGCATTAGGGAGGTGTGTGTTGTGTGTGAAGCATTTTTTTCCCAAAGACTCCAATGTCCATTCAATTTTAATTGGACTGGTCAACACAGAACATCTGGAACAGTTTTAATAACCCTAAACATCTAAATTTAATTAAAACCAGTACTCCGAACCAAATCCCCTGACCATCACCATTAACTCTGGAACTGCCTTTTGTAATATATATATATATATATATATAAACTTTAGTTCACTATATATTTCCATCTGTGGAGAGAAAAATGGTTTATCAGAGGCAAAATTGACAAAATGTCTTCTCTATATATCAGTCATCAGATAAAAAAGACCCCTTTGCACAAAACTGTGTACATATTAACAGGCCCTTTGTATAAATATACTGTATAACAATAGTTTCTGCAATAACCATTAGCAACCTTTTATTGGCAGGACTGTATTGGGAAATGTTGAGATTATGTTTCATTTATGGACTTTAAAAATCCAACACCTAAATTTTATGATCCTTTGATTTTATTTAATCACACACTAAAATAAATGAACAATTTTGTTTTTCATCAGAGACTTTTAAAATTACATCCAACTTTCCTCGTATGGTCTAGCCTATAGTCTAAGTAACATACTATATGTCCTGCCAAAAGGTATAAATAATATTCATTTCAGCAAGAGAACACTCCCAACTATTCTTATTTAACTCTGCAGATGTCTTGAGGACATGTTGCATTTTTAAAGTCCATCAGTATACATTTTAATGGAGGTCAAATTCAACTTTTAAATCCATCAGTATACATTTTAATGGGGGTCAAATTCAACTTTTAAGTCCATCAGTATACATTTGAATGGTGGTCAAATTCAACTTTTAAATCCATCAGTATACATTTTAATGGAGGTCAAATTCAACTTTTATGTCCATCAGTATACATTTTAATGGAGGTCAAATTCAACTTTTAATTCCATCAGTATACATTTTAATGGGGGTCAAATTCAACTTTTATGTCCATCAGTATACATTTTAATGGAGGTCAAATTCAACTTTTAATTCCATCAGTATACATTTTAATGGGGGTCAAATTCAACTTTTAAGTCCATCAGTATACATTTTAATGGGGTTCAAATTTAAAGTCCATCAGTATACATTTTAATGGAGGTCAAATTCAACTTTTAATTCCATCAGTATACATTTTAATGGGGGTCAAATTCAACTTTTAAATCCATCAGTATACATTTTAATGGAGGTCAAATTCAACTTTTATGTCCATCAGTATACATTTTAATGGAGGTCAAATTCAACTTTTAATTCCATCAGTATACATTTTAATGGAGGTCAAATTCAACTTTCAAGTCCATCAGTATAAATTTTAATGTGGGTCAAATTCAACTTTTAATTCCATCAGTATACATTTTAACAGAGGTCAAATTCAACTTTTAAATCCATCAGTATCCATTTTAATGGAGGTCAAATTCAACTTTTAATTCCATCAGTATACATTTTAAAGAGGGTTAAATTTAAGTCTAAAGTCCATCAGTATACATTTTTAATGGCGGTCAAATTTAAAGTCCATCAGTATACATTGTTAATGGAGGTCAAATTCAACTTTTAATTCCATCAGTATACATTTTAATGGGGGTCAAATTAAACTTTTAAGTCCATCAGTATACATTTTAATGGAGGTCAAATTCAACTTTTAATTCCATCAGTATACATTTTCATGTGGGTCAAATTAAACTTTTAAGTCCATCAGTATACATTTTTAATGGTGGTCAAATTCAACTTTTAAGTCCATCAGTGTACATTATTTTTAATGGGGGTCAAATTCAACTTTTAAGTTCATCAGTATACATTTTTAATGGGGGTCAACTTTCAAGTCCAGCAGTATACATTTTTAATGGAGGTCAAATTTAAAGTCCATCAGTATACATTGTTAATGGAGGTCAAATTCAACTTTTAAGTCAATCAGTATACATTTCTAATGGGGATAAAATTCAACTTTTAAGTCCATCAGTATACATTTTAAAGAGGGTTAAATTTAAGTCTAAAGTCCATCAGTATACATTTATAATGGTGGTCAAATTCAACTTTTAAGTCCATCAGTATACATTAAATGGGGGTCAACTTTCAAGTCCAGCAGTATACATTTTTTATGGAGGTCAAATTTAAAGTCCATCAGTATACATTGTTAATGGGGGTCAATTTCAACTTTCAAGTCCAGCAGTATAAATTTTTAATGGAGGTCAAATTTAAAGTCCATCAGTATACATTTTAATGGAGGTCAAATTCAACTTTTAAGTCCATCAGTATACATTTTTAAAGAGGGTTAAATTTAAGTTTAATGTCCATCAATATACATTGTTAATGGAGGTCAAATTCAACTTTTAAGTATATCAGTATACATTTCAAAGAGGGTTAAATTTAAGTCTAAAGTCCATCAGTATACATTTTTAATGGTGGTCAAATTCAACTTTTAAGTCCATCAGTGTACATTATTTTTAATGGGGGTCAAATTCAACTTTTAAGTCCATCAGTATACATTTTTAATGGGGTTCAATTTCAACTTTTAAGTCCAGCAGTATCCATTTTTAATGGAGGTCAAATTTCAAGTCCATCAGTATACATTTTAATGGAGGTCAAATTCAACTTTTAAGTCCATCAGTATACATTTCTAATGGGGATAAAATTCAACTTTTAAGTCCATCAGTATACATTTTTAAAGAGGGTTAAATTTAAGTCTAAAGTCCATCAATATACATTTATAATAGGGGTCAAATTCAACATTTAAGTCCATCAGTATACATTTCTAATGGGGTCAAATTCAATGTTTAAGACACAAAACAGGATTATGATCTATCTAATTTCAGTGAATGATCACACTGCCAACTTTCTCAGATATTAAACATGAACTTTAAGGGGCAAAGTCCATAACAGTTACATGCTTAAAATGTAAAATAGTGTGGAAAAAAGTATGGATCCATACATGTGAGGCTGGGGTTATCCCACTGAAAAGTGATGATATCACTTCCTGCCTCCTCCTGTCCCTGTCATCTACTTCAGTTACCTGTCAAACAATAAAAGACTTACAATATTAGAGTTTCACATAATCAGGTTGGTTTAACTTTAATATAATTAGGATGTGTAAAAACAAAAACATTACTAAGCTAAAATGTCTAATTTTCATGCATTATTTGAAAATACCTTTACTGACACCTGTGGGTTTTTTGTGGTGCTAAATTATGCTATAAGTCTGCTGTATATTTACTGTGAATTCCTTAATATTCATGCATATTAATTTTCATCCTTGCAGCAAAAATAATGACTTCAGTGGTACTTAAATGTGTGTTCCGTTGAACGGGTTTAATTGTTTCTAGACAAGGATTATTCTTTGTTGGGTCTTTAAAGTTGTGGTTTGTAGCATCCATGTAAAATCTGAAATTGAGTTTCCCACCAAACAAATTAAGCAAAATCACAATAATATTTATGACTCTACACAGCACATATAAACAGTTATCAATATTTAGAGAATGCACATTTTCTGCAGGTAATTTAATCTTACACTGACTGATTTGTTGCCTTGTTGGTTCACACACTTCATTTGTGTTCTGGCAAAACTTGTGACAAAAAAAATTGTTTATGATTCTATCATTTTTTTTTACAAAACATACATAAAATTCTTTGTTAAAAATCATGAAAAGATTTTCAAGCCTGTAAAACACCATAAATATTCATTAATACAAACAAAAAATTGAAAATTCTCATGTACATTTAATGTACATGTGTCTTGGACAAATTCATTGTATACATGTCATATTCTCATAAGCTTAGATTTTATTGACTGATCAACATCTACCAACCCTCCTACCTACAGATCTACCAACCTGAAGACATACATTCATACCCAACCTACCTACTGATCTATCTACATCAAGACATACATTCATATCCCACCTACATACTGATCTATCTACCTGAAGACACACATTCATAATCCCCCTGCCAACCAATCTACCTACTTGAAGACATACATTCATGCCCCACCTACCTATCGTTCTACCTATGTGAAGACATAGATGCATACCTCACCTACCTAGCTAACTACCTGAAGGAATACATTCATATCCCACTTACCTACTGATCTACCTACCTGAAGACATACATTCATACCCCACCTGCCTGCCAATCTACCTACCTGATAACATACATTCATACATCATGCCTTCAGGAATAAACTCTATAAATAATACAATGTTCAGAAGAAAAAAACCTCAGTAAAAACAAAAGCAAGGCTTGACAAAAACAGTTGCCTGTGGCATCAACTGTACAATCATGTAGTCTGAAATTACTGGAACTATGCCACATTAGACTGTTTATCCCTAGATATAAAAATAATAATAATAATAATAATTAATAAGAGTTTAGTCTCTGTGCAATAAACAGGATTATGTGCAAAAAGATTATGATTTCATCAATGGTACTAATATCAATTTGAAAATTCTTACTATTTATCCCATCTTGTGTTTGATTAAACCAACACTGATAAAAGATTTTTTTTTTAAAAAATAATGATAATAATAAAACAATAAAAAGCCAGGGCAGTAATGTGTTGCAATGTAAGTTGAAGATGGCAGTCCTTGTAATTTTACAGCAATGTTTAGATTTAAGAAAGAAAAACATTTAGTAGGGTTTGCAGTTCAGTAAAACCTGTCTTGAGAAACCATTGATAAGAGAGACAACCTGTCTTGAGAGACTATATTCTCTATGCATATATTTAAGTTATGACCTGTCATACGAGACCAACTATCTTGAGAGACCATTCTTTTTAGGCAGAAGTGGTGGTCTTTCATGACTGGTTCTACTGTACTCCAATACAACAGAGTCATTTTAAGTTTATACAGTGATTTCTCCCTTCTGCTATTGAGAGATGCCTTGATATTGGGGTGGCCTGTTTTAAAGGGATGAAATTAGAAAAGATACTACTCTGATGCAGAGTAAGTTGCTCTCTTCTATGGTGAGGGGTGGGGGCAGCCTCATTAGAGGGTCACCACTGTATTGACCAAGACTTTTTATTGTACTGAACTCAACCCGGTCTTACCATATCATGATCCAGTACAGACCTCCTCTCCGTCTTGGTGGAGTTTTGTTTTGATACAGAAGACTCCCTAATGAGCCCCTCTTTTCCCCAAACTCGCTTCACACCACTCAAGTTCATCTTCACCTCACTGATGATACAACAAAGGAAACTTAATTAGTAAAATGTTATTAGGTCATGAGAATTTCATAAAAATCAGTGTCCATTCCTAAAATATTCAAATTGGATGAAAATATGTCACAAATCTGATTTTGATGTATGAAAATTTTCTTCATGATTTGAATCAGACTTTCCAAGCATATGGACTGAATTATATAGTTCCCAAGAAAATTTAATTTTGAAGGTAAAAATCCTCACTCCATCTCAAAATCAGAATACACTACATACTGTATATAGATACTGCCAGAATACACAACATATTGAATACACATACTGCCAGAATACACCACATATTGAATACACATACAGCTAGAATACACTATGTATTGAATACACATACTGCCAGAATACACTACATATTGTATACACATACAGCCAGAATACACTACATACTGAATACACATACAGCCAGAATACACTACATACCATATACACATACTACAAGAATACACTACATACTGTATACACATACTCTCTGAATACACTACATACCATACACACATACTGCCAGAATAAACTACATACTGTATACACATACTGCCTGAATACACTACATACTGTATACACATACATCCAGAATACACTACATACTGTACACACATACTACCAGAATACACTACATACCATTTACACATACTGCCTGAATACACTACATACCATAGACACATACTGCCAGAATACACTACATACTGTATACACATACAGCCAGAATACACTACATACCATATACACATACTGCCAGAATACACAACATACCATATACACATACTACCAGAATACAATACATACTGTACACACATACTGCCAGAATACACTACACACTGTACACATATACTACCAGAATACACTACACACTGTATACACATACTGCCAGAATACACTACATATTGAATACACATACTGCCAGAATACACTACATACTGTATATACATACTACCAGAATACACTACATATTGAATACACATACTGCCAGAATACACTACATCTGTATACACATAAAGCCAGAATACACCACATTCTGTATAAACATACAGCCAGAATACACTACATACTGTATACACATACAGCCAGATTACACTACATACTGTATACACACTACCAGAATACACTAATACTGTACACACATACTACCAGAATACACTACATACTGTACACACATACTACTAGAATACACTACATACTGTACACACATACTACCAGAATACACTCCATACTGTACACACATACTACCAGAATACACCAAATACTGTATACACATACTACCAGAATACACTACATACTGTATACACATACTGTTATCTAAATCTGTCATTAATGGAAATTGATTTCTTTACAGAGTCAAATTTTTCATTCTGAAAATTATGTTTTTGACATCCATCATGGAGGAGTTTGCAACTCTTTGCATAAAATAGTGAAGGTGATGATTACATGATGGTCAATCTTTATATTAGTACGACTACATGATAGTCAATCTTTATATTAGTATGACTACATGATGGTCAATCTTTATGTTAGTATGACTACATTATGGTCCATCTTTATATTATTATCATCATTAATCAGGACTGGCATTATCCTTGACCAGCACACCAGAGGAAATTGTCTACTAGATAACAATTTTGCCAGTCCCTAACTGTAAAACAATTGGAATTTATTCCTCATAATTTTACAGGTGTTTGGAGGCACAATTTAGGATGATTGTAGCTAACATTTATATTCCCAGATTTCTAGTAAAGTTTAGAATGTATGATCCCATGGCAAGAATAAAGAATAAAGCAGAAGAATAAAACAATGACTATTTAAAAAACTTCCTACAGATAGACAGGCAAGCAGCATGACAATTGGATGGATGAATGGACAGGCAGATAGATGGATAGATAGATGGATGGATGCATGGATAGATATGCAGAGAGACAGATAGATAGATAATAGATAGACAGGCAGATATATAGTTTGATATATAGATCAATGGACAGATAGGCAGACAGATGGATTGATGAAAAACAGTATTCAACCTTTCAACTCACCCTGTGTCTTTACTAGCCTGCTCTCCTGAAACCAGACTACCTGACTTGTACAGACTGTCCGGGGTCAAAGAAGAATGAGTAGAGGGCACTGTTGGTGTATTCCCATCCTGAACTCCTTTAAATAACTCCTGAACTTCTGAAATTTTCAAATTAAAAGTATTGTAGTACTCTGATGGTTGAGAAATAAAACCTTTCTTTTAAAAAAATCAAATTTCGGCATGAGCAATTTAGAACCACCTGAATGATAAATAATTCAATAATTTTTGTATCACAATTTGTTCTATAATATCTACTGCAACTAACATTTTGTGTATGGTACATTCAGATGGGATCAAAATAATGAAATTCTATGAATAAGGGTTGTAATAACAGTATGTCCAAAATTATTCCTATAGCAAAATGTTTACAGACAGGGTTTTCAACCAATGATTTCCATCTTTACCCTGAATCTTCAGACAATCTACAATTTGTGAAACCCTTTACTTTTTTCCTCTGAAATTTTTTAATGTACCTTAAGTTTTTGGACAGTCATGGTCAGTAATTTTATTATTGACTGTAATTTTTGGACACACTAAATAAGATCAATTACAATTTGTAGAAAGGTTACTGAAAGGTTATTTAATTTAATACAGTGGCTGGTATTTGATAAACGAAAACCATAACGAAGTATGCTGCCTATAAAAGACTATCATTAGTTGCTGTTTAAAGATTATCAACCACAATTCGACTTCTTCAGTTATATGTTAAATATACTTAATATCAGCAAGTTAATATCAATTTGATAGCCATGATGAAACAGAAATTCATTTTTGTTATGGTAAGAAGTTCTGTTTTGAACTTTAGTAAAACTTTGTTAACTCAAACATCGATCATTCAATACTAAACATCTCTTGAATGGCATGTTCAGTCCCAGAAGAGAAGATTCTCTTGTCTGCACCTTGGAAAACTCAAAACAACTAAACTCCTGAACCAAATATTTTGTTCTACAGCCCTTCAAGTTTTCAAAGTTTGACTAATTATTTTCTGGAAGAAAAAATACAATATTTGTGCAAAAGAATAAAAGGATAAAACAAGCATGCATAAACATAAATTCAAAATGTGTTTGGAAGTGTTGAAAATCATTTGAATTCATCCTAGTCATGATGTGACCCTTTAAGATGGTTGGTCCCTTGAAAGTCAGATTGTTAGTGCCCCATCTAAAATGCCTTATAAAAAGTATGCGTTGAAAGTATTTGCCCCTTTATCCAATTAATATTGTGAATCAATTAAAGAAACAAAATCTTGGTTTAGTAGATTACTGGTACTTATTTGTACAACTGACAGACATTTCTTTTATCCCATTTGAATGGACCAACTTAATATACATCATATATTGATTCTCCACTTAGGTAAATGACATACATTAGTCTTTTATATCTGCCACTGAAAGCTATTTCTGCTTTACATTCAAGCATGAGAGAGAGACAGACAGAACTGCAGACCACAATGCTCCAATATGATTGATGTTCACCTGGCTGAATGCCAACCAATCCATTCAGATGTCGGTGTAAAGTCTAAATTATAATAATAACACACTGTAATAATACTCGCACACTCTGTGATTACACATACTACTGTTATTGCTGCTGAAATAGTTCGCCCTGTTACATGCTTGATCACCCTAGCAACCATCTAGATAACAAGGCTTCTTGATGAATAGTTCACTGAGATATGTTACTTTCTTGTATGGGCAATTTGTCATTGATCCATTACAGCACAAGCACTGATTCTGTATGAAAATGGCAGCACACATCAAAATGGATCATGCTCTGGACTATTGGAGGAAACTTGATTAAGGGAAACAATATTTCTCTGATATCATGAAAGCTTTATTTCACACTCTCTTTCCTATCTACTAAATGGGCTGAAACAGCCTAATTTTAAACACAGTGTGAATATCATGTGCCACAGTTCTGACAGTTGACCTCAAGCACCACTGACACCGAAATACTGCAGTTTTAATGTAGGTATTTTCTTTGTCTGGAAACAACACCATTTACATTAATGATGTAAAAAGCAACTGTTATACACTACAAAAATTTGCAACTACACTGCAAATGCAATAATTAATTTCATGACTCCAGAAACAAAAATAGCTGTCAATCTTGCCTAACCTTAACTCCAACCCTAAGTTTGTGGACAATTTAAATGGGAATTCTTTTTTTGTCTCTGCATTTTAGACATCAGAAAAAATGATTGTTTTCTTTGCATCAAAAAACACTGGTTCAAGACAGTATTATTGGACATCTCTAGCTATATGCATTTCCAGTATGATTTAGTGCAAAAGGTTTTCCACAACTAATGACAAAATTCTAATGTATATTGATTCTTTAAAATTAAAATCTACACTTTAACAATATTCTAAGGCAAATACATTTTCAGATCCAAAACTAATGGTTATGGTATGCAGTCATTACTGGACTCTGAAGATATCTGACAGGTAAAACTAACAGATGAATTGTATTCAGCTCAAAATGAGATCATGTTTACCAAAACAAACTCCTTTCTAATAACTAGAAATTTTAAATCAGTACCACTGGCATTAGACAGTATTTCTTGCAGGATAAACCCTGGGGACCTGGCTTGTAAATAGGATCATATCAGATGGTTAACACATGGGCAGTCTATGTATAAAGTTTGGTGATTTTCAACTCAGAAGTTAAGAAGATTGTGTTCTGTACAGATAGACAGATTGATGGTCAGACAGACACACAGATGATACATCATCATAACATCCTCTTGTTAAAGCATGGGGATAATAAATTCTGAAACAGTACAAAATAGGTATAGGTTAACTATGTTTTGTGAAAAACATTATATTTTCCTTTCCTTGTAGTACTGTTCCAAGTATATAATGTTCCTTTCCTATTAGTACTGTTCCAAGTATATAATGTTCCTTTCCTATTAGTACTGTTCCAAGTATATAATGTTCCTTTCCTTGTAGTACTGTTCCAAGTATCTAATGTTCCTTGCCTATTATTACTGTTCCAAGTATATAATGTTCCTTTCCTATTAGTACTGTTCCAAGTATATAATGTTCCTTTCCTATTAGTACTGTTCCAAGTATCTAATGTTCCTTTCCTTGTAGTACTGTTCCAAGTATCTAATGTTCCTTTCCTTGTAGTACTGTTCCAAGTATCTAATGTTCCTTTCCTATTAGTACTGTTCCAAGTATCTAATGTTCCTTTCCTATTAGTACTGTTCCAAGTATCTAATGTTCCTTTCCTATTAGTACTGTTCCAAGTATCTAATGTTCCTTTCCTATTAGTACTGTTCCAAGTATATAATGTTCCTTTCCTATTAGTACTGTTCCAAGTATCTAATGTTCCTTTCCTATTAGTACTGTTCCAAGTATATAATGTTCCTTTCCTATTAGTACTGTTCCAAGTATCTAATGTTCCTTGCCTATTAGTACTGTTCCAAGTATATAATGTTCTTTGCCTATTATTACTGTTCCAAGTATCTAATGTTCCTTTCCTATTAGTACTGTTCCAAGTATATAATGTTCTTTGCCTATTATTACTGTTCCAAGTATCTAATGTTCCTTTCCTATTAGTACTGTTCCAAGTATATAATGTTCTTTGCCTATTATTACTGTTCCAAGTATCTAATGTTCCTTGCCTAGTAGTACTGTTCCAAGTATATAATGTTCCTTGTCTAGTTGTACTGTTCCAAGTATCTAATGTTCCTTGCCTACTATTACTGTTCCAAGTATATAATGTTCCTTGCCTAGTAGTACTGTTCCAAGTATATAATGTTCCTTGCCTTAGTACTATTCCAAGAATATAATGTTCTTTGCCTATTATTACTGTTCCAAGTATATAATGTTCTTTGCCTATTATCACTGTTCCAAGTATATAATGTTCCTTGCCTAGTAGTACTGTTCCAAGTATATAATGTTCCTTGCCTTAGTACTATTCCAAGAATATAATGTTCCTTGCCTTAGTACTATTCCAAGAATATAATGTTCTTTGCCTATTATTACTGTTCCAAGTATATAATGTTCTTTGCCTATTATTACTGTTCCAAGTATATAATGTTCCTTGCCTAGTAGTACTGTTCCAAGTATATAATGTTCCTTGCCTTAGTACTATTCCAAGTATATAATGTTCCTTGCCTATTAGTACTGTTCCAAGTATATAATGTTCCTTGCCTATTAGTACTGTTCCAAGTATATAATGTTCCTTGCCTATTAGTACTGTTCCAAGTATATAATGTTCCTTGCCTATTAGTACTGTTCCAAGTATATAATGTTCCTTGCCTATTAGTACTGTTCCAAGTATATAATGTTCTTGAACTTCAACTTTTTGCAAGACCTACACAATTGAACATGTGCTGTTTTTTACTGCATCAATTTCAAGAGATGATAAAATGTTATTTTTTGTAAAACTCTACTACCATATAATTGGTTATTTTTTATCGATGTAATTTCTTTTGTGGTACAAATGTTTTACTGATAAAGGGACTGAGTAATACTAGATCATGACATCTGCAAAAGTTTATTTGTTTATTTTTCATGGAAGAACTTGATGTGTAAAAATTAGTAAAAACTGGCAGTGTGTAAAAAATGCCAATGATACGTTTTTACCTTCTCTCCTTAGAATATGTCCCTGTTAATGTCTAATTTTGATAACTGACTTGCATTTATTTTACTGTCACTTTAACATGATGTCATGATAGGCAAACATTCATTAAAAGCTAATTGAAATCAATTCATTAATTAAAAGCTAACTGAAATCAATTCATTCATTAAAAGCTAATTGAAATCAATTCATTCATTAAAAGCTAATTGAAATCAATTCATTCATTAAAAGCTAATTGAAATCAATTCATTCATTAAAAGCTAATTGAAATCAATTCATTCATTAAAAGCTAATTGAAATCAATTCATTCATTGATTAGTGAGGTTAATAAGTCTTTTAATAACTGAGTTTGTGTGGAATGATTCACCATGCCTGTATCCATAAGACAAACTGTATATATCCCAAAAAATAACACTAGAATAGGAAAATGCTCAAAAATATAAAGAAACTTATCTAAACTGACCCCTATTTAATGTAGCTTCTTCTGCACATTGGTCACCAAATGGGCCCCTATTTAATCCAGCCTTCTCTGCAGACTGGACAAAATACTGGCCCCTATATGACCCAGCTTCCTCTGCTGATTGGACAAAATACTGGCCCCTATTTAATCCAGCTTCCTCTGCTGATTGGACAAAATACTGGCCCCTATTTAATCCAGCTTCCTCTGCTGATTGGACAAAATACTGGCCCCTATTTAATCCAGCTTCCTCTGCTGACTGGATACAAAACTGGTCCCCATTTATCCCAGCTTTCTCTGAAGACAGGCTACATATTTCGGTCCCAATATGACCATTGTTACAGTAATAAAACATCTGTATACTAGCCATCTCTATGAAATGTCCAAACGTTTGGGCCCCAACAGTGACTATTTCAGGAAAGTTTTAATGCATTATTGTTGAATCATACTCTGTTTTTGAAAATGGTCCTTTTAAATATAGTGAGACTGAATCTACTTTGTGTGTTGGTGGGGGCTGGATATCGAATAGTGAGACTGAATCTACCTTGTGTGTTGGTGGGGGCTGGATATCGAATAGTTAGACTGAATCTACCTTGTGTGTTGGTGGGGGCTGGATATCGAATAGTAAGACTGAATCTACCTTGTGTGTTGGTGGGGGCTGGATATCGAATAGTTAGACTGAATCTACCTTGTGTGTTGGTGGGGGCTGGATATCGAATAGTAAGACTGAATCTACCTTGTGTGTTGGTGGGGGCTGGATATCGAAAAGTGAGACTGAATCTGCCTTGTGTGTTGGTGGGGGCTGGATATCAAATAGTGAGACTGAATCTACCTTGTGTGTTGGTGGGGGCTGGATATCGAATAGTGAGACAGAATCTACCTTGTGTGTTGGTGGGGGCTGGATATCGAAGATGTAATGGTTTGTATGGAGCCATTCCGGACTCCAGAGCAGTGCTCACAAAATCATCTAGGAAAGACAGTGTGAAATCCAACTGTAAAATCAGACAAAAAAAGTAATTATATTTTGAAACAAATACTTCTATTAAAGATAACAGAAGCAAATATGTATCCCATGCTTTTTATACATCAAGAACAAATATTTAATATTGGTTCAAATCCAAAATATTTTGTAACAGTATCCCTCAAAGTAAACTCACATTTGTTTCCGTTATTATGATTGTTAAGCTCTTAAAAGATAAGTGGTCCCTTACTACAAGATACCGGAGTATAACACAGTTCTTAATATAACATAGGCATCGTCGTGGACCCCATCACTGAGGGTAAATTTGGTTTTGGAATTGCTCCTCAGTTTTTAAATCTTAATTTTAGTTTCTATGTCACACAAACCCATTATATTCTGATTTGACCTTAAAATACCTGCCATAATTTGCCTTTTCATACTAAATACCCACTATAGCATAGCCTGCCATAATTTGCCTTTTCATACTAAATACCCACTATAGCATAGCCTGCCATAATTTGCCTTTTCATACTAAATACCCACTATAGCATAGCCTGCCATAATTTGCCTTTTCATACTAAATACCCACTATAGCATAGCCTGCCATAATTTGCCTTTTCATACTAAATACCCACTATAGCATAGCCTGCCATAATTTGCCTTTTCATACTAAATACCCACTATAGCATAGCCTGCCATAATTTGCCTTTTCATACTAAATACCCACTATAGCATAGCCTGCCATAATTTGCCTTTTCATACTAAATACCCACTATAGCATAGCCTGCCATAATTTGCCTTTTCATACTAAATACCCACTATAGCATAGCCTTGCCTATGAACTACCTCAGCACAAGACAGCCTCACATGTAACACAGTACACTTTTATAATGTACTATAATGTACATATGTTTGAACCTCTTTATATAATAGTATCAATGTACCCCAGAAAGTATTTAATAGAAACCTTGCAAAGAAAGGGAGATGATATTCTTTATCTATCTCATGTGTGTTAATTGCATGAGAGTTGGGAAAGACAAGGTAAATGATTTGTCTCCTATATACAGTGGTATCCCATTACAATACTGTTCATTTATATAAATGTGCTGTATTTTGTTATAGGCAAGACTGACCTATAATGGGGTACAGAACAAGCACAACTGTGTATGCAACAACTGGTATGTTCTTTGCACAACCAAATTCTGATATGGATAATATTTTATGTAAAATCACAAAATAATGGTTCATAACATACAATACCAAGAACTAAAATCAAGTGATATACATCTGGTTGAGCATCAGATTTGTAATCAAAGGGTGCCAGGCAGCCCAGGTCAGCTGCCTTGGTATACATTTGGAAAAGTCTAATAGCTCTCATGTTCTCAGCATAATATAGCCAATAATGAGTTAAAAGAGCTGTTAAAATCAACCAAACAACCAACCAAAATTAAGCAGATATTTGACATAATATGCTGAAGTGCTTGACCAAATACAGGTGTTATATCAGGGACCATGTTCAACTGAGGCATGACCAAATACCAGTATTATATCAGGGACCATGTTCTATTGAGGCATGACCAAACACCAGTATTATATCAAGGACCATGTTCTACTGAGGCATGACCAAATACCAGTATTATATCAGGGACCATGTTCTATTGAGGCATGACCAAACACCAGTGTTATATCAGGGACCATGTTCTACTGAGGCAAGACCAAATACCAGTGTTATATCAGGGACCATGTTACAGTGATGGTCCACTGTATTTATATTATATTAGGCAATATAAGATAAATGAGATATTCAATTTATATCACTTCATTTTAATTTGCAACAAAAGTTTGTTAAGTTTCTCAGGAACTAATAGTGATAGAATTCTGACATATACAAATTAACAGAGAGATTAACACTAAAATCATTCTGTAAGGGACCAAAATTCTGTCAAAAACATATACATGGTTGATTAAGCTTTAAAGATAATTATAAATCTATAAGAAAGTTGACATTCCATTAGGCTTTACATTATACATTGGCTGTGGATATACCCTAAAATCCTGAAAATGTGACGGTCTTGAAAAAAGACAATTTCTTTACAGCTGAAAATGACTTGAAAATAAGACAGATATTGGCTAAAATAATACACATTACTGGCTAAAATAATATGATTTTGAAAACAGGATGCCCAATTATCAAACATGTATTCCTTTTATACTGGAATATGGTTGCATTTTGTTGTACATACATATAACAAAACAGTTAAAAATTACATGTATTTTATTAAATTGTTGTAATATTCAGGAAACACACCTTCTTCATTGAAAATTATGTGACCTGAGGGTTTGGAAAAATAACTTACAAAGTGACCTCAATTTGACAACACATTTAGTAAGATATTTTGAGTATGATGTTGCAAGTGATGATTCCATTGTAAACAAGAAATAGGGGAATGTGATTACAATTTTGAAGAAATTGCTCTGTTTTGTGCAAATAAGTAAATTATGTTGAAATTTACTTGCAGAAATTGAAAAAAAAGTTGTTTGTACTTATATATTTTGCTCACTTTCACAGAGTGAAAATGCAATTTCTTCCAACTTTCCGACTGATTCCTTGTCTTCTATGGTAGAATCATCCCATGGGACAATATACTCAAGATATCTTATCCAATGCATCTCATTTACAGTCTAAGTACTATTTACTATGTAACAAACATGCTGCTTTAGTCCAAATGGGAAAGGGAGACAACTCGAAAATCCTGACTGCCAAAAAATCACAAATTTACGATGCCCTTGAAAACAAGATGGCTTTGAAAATAAGCTTCTGAAATCTTACCAATAAAGAAAACAAGACATAGCTTCTTTTTGCAATTTTAGGATATTGTAAGAAACTTGTGATGAAAACTATAAACAAGTATGGAAAGAAATCCAGTTACTGGTGCATCAGGGTTTGCACATCTCACTGCAGGGCCCTAACTTTTTCTTGATTAGTTCGGTGCTGCATCATAATGACATTTTTACACCATGCAGCATCAACCTTTACAACATGAACTTATTTAAGAAAAAATGTGTCTGTACTAATTTTGAAAAGTTTTCAATTTGATTTTCTGAGGATTTGGCCATTTTTTAATATTTGTGGTAACAAATTTCAGTCTGAGGTTGTTTGTGGAAAAAAGCTGAATTTGTATCAGTTCATCCGTATGATATCATATAAGAATATTCATGTCGATTTCTACTGGTTCTTTTTGGTTTGATTAAATTGTGGGTGGATTAATTTGGGGTACACATATATTATTTCAAAAAGAAGCCAACTAACCTGATTTGTGACATCACTGCCTTTAGGTCTCTGTACATGTATGTCTGCATATACACCATGCTTTGCCAACTGATGAAGTAGTGTAAGTCTCTGTAAAGTAATAAAACATGATGATAAGTAAGCAACTCAAAACATTACATGGCTTTATTAGCACTGAATAACATCCTAATACTGTTGATAAATTTCATTAAATAAACGCCAAAAATCAGTTAATGGTTGAACTCCTCTTATAACTAGAAATGTTTTCATGTAACACAGATGCCATACCATAGTGCCTGAAATTACCTAAGCACAATCCTTAACCAAGGTGTGACAGACAGATGGATGTATGAGATCAATCAGAGATGCTGCCAAGATTTTATCTAAAGGGGGTGCTCCCCCTTGTTACCAAAATAAGGGGGGAGTAGAAAAAAAATGAGGGCCATAGTTCAATATTTACCTAATACATAAACATCTATCTCTTTCTTTCTTCCTGCTGCATTTTGTTAGAGCTCTATTAAAATAAAAATCCTCAAAAGATGTCTCGTCTAGTTGTATAAGCATTAATCTGTTGATCATTTCTGAGCTTAATTTGTTCCTTATCTGTGTATGAGTATTGTTTTGTGCTGAGAATCCCTTTCACATATGCATAGCAAGCTAAGCCAGCTTGAACAAGTTGGAAAACTTTTCTTTATGGTTGTTATGTACAATTTTCAACAGCTCATAGGTATTGTCTCTTGGATATCTCTGCTCCAAAATAATATTTTTCACTAACAAGAGCTCTGCCAAAGTTTCACTTTCTTGAATCAGAGCTTTGCTGACTACTATGGCTGATTTCTTATCTGTTCCCCAATGTTGTATTAGGGTTTTAAGTCCATCAATGCCATAGTCAGCTTGTTCAGACTGAGGTATTTTGATCAAAAATAAATATCCTTACTTTTTAATTTCTTTTTTGATTCTTCATTATTCAATTTATCTTAACCTTTAGAGTGCTATATAGTTTTGTAGCACAAGATCCCTCAAGGAAGAATTGTTTAAGAAAAGAAATGAAAACTGCACTCTACTTTAAAATTGCCTGTATTTTAATTAGGCTTGGTATTCTGCCTTTCAACACTTAATTTCAAAATACCACTTAATAGGAGGCTGACCGGCATGCCGTCTGTTTTTGTCCATCCAGCATGTACATTGGACTCGTATTCAACATCATTTTCAGGTTCAAAATTACTCACTGGTATTTCCAGTAATACTTTCTGGGCTCTGATGATCTCATAAACTTCAAAACTTTAGAAATCATTGTCATCATCGCTATCATCAGCCAGTATTTACCAAAAGAAATTGCCACCTGAAGATGGCGGTGCATTGGTCGTTTTCTGTTCTAGCTCTTGATTCTTCTCAATTAATCCATGATATCAGGCCAGCTTTTCCATAACCCTCTTATTACCCTAATCATACACAAAACATTTACCCCTGCATTACCAGAAGAGGACAGTAATAACATACAACCACTACTGATTAAGGATCGTCCAAGATTACCGCTCTCCACTCACCTCATTACCATTCTGAAATAACCGTGTCGAAAGTAAAAGGGCCAGTTTGTAGGTACAAACTCGTTCTTCTCTATCTGTGTAGCCTATTGTTGGCTGATTCATATGCATCCGAACAAGATCCAGGCCCAAGAACCATCAAGTTTCCTTGTGGGGTCTGCAACAAAGCCTGTAGATGGACAACACCTTGTTTGTGCTGTGAAGTATGGTATCATCAAGCGTATATGGGTATGCCAGATGCCATGTTCAAAATTCTCCCCAATGTAAGCTGGAATGTATTCAATGTTGCTTGCCAAGTTTCTCTACTGGAATATTCTACACTTTTCTCTTCGATACCAGCAACAGCTACCACTGCCTTAGTGATTGCACCCAAACGGACAGTGAGATAAGCTTTAGCAATCCAACTGCTACTTCATCTCCACACAAGCTATGGAACACCTCCACAACACATGGTCCCACCGGACTTAGAACTGACTTACCGATGAGAATCCTAGTCATCAATTGTCAATCAATAAAGAGGCCTTGAAAAAAGGGACTGCTTAGCAATATGATCTCCTCTACCCAAGCCACCATTATTATTGGTACGCAATAATGGCTAAACAGCAGCATAAATTCAGCTTTAGTATTCCCAGCAAACTTCAGGTCCTACCGCAAAGATTGTCCAGATCGATACTAAGGGGGCAGTGTATTTGTCCTAGTATCTGACCAGTATGCCAGCTGCGAGTCAGAAGAACTTAAGGCAGACAATAACTCTGAGATAGTTTGGGCTAAAGTCAAGGTTAATGGGGCAACAGACCTATACGTCATTGCTTTCTACAAACCTTCCTTAACTGATCCAAACTACCTAGACCATCTTCACTCATGCCTTACAAGATGGTGTGCACCTGTGGCTAGGGGAAGACTTCAACCTGGCGGATATTGACTCGGAAAATGAGTGTCCACTGCCACAAGCAACAAACAATGCCCAATGCCTACAGCTACTAACTATCATAAAGGACTCATTCCTGGAACAGGCTGTAGATGCACCAACACGGGTCACTGAATTTTCCTCAAATCTGCTTCACCTGTTCTTCACAAACAACAAAACATTAATCAACAAATGCGATGTCATACCAGGAATTGCTGACCATGAAGCAATTTATATATTGTCCAGCCTACGACCAATGAAAGTGAAGAAAGCACCTTATAAAGTATTTCAATACAGAAAGGCAGACTATGGCCAGATATGTGAAGAATTGAAAACATCACAAGAGTTATTCATACGCAAAACAGAGAACCTTTCTGCAAATGACACATGGAAACTTCTTGAGAAGAAGATCAAATGGTTAATGGATACATTCATACCATCTAGGACCATATCTGGAAACAAGACGAACAACCATTGGATAGACAGATTCATTAAAGCCTAACACAGGAGATGGAAAAAATTGTTTGCAAGACAGAAAACAACAGGAAAGGCCAGAGATAGGAAACTTTACCATGACACAAAATCAAGATCCCAATGCTTAGAATGGCAGGCCTACTGGAGATATATTGAAAAACTGATAGAAGTTGGAAACTCTGATCAAGACCATAAACCTAGCAAGTAGAAAAGATTTTGGAACTACACTGAGTCCATACAGAGAGACAACTGTGGTGTGGCACCCATCAAGGAACCCAGGAAACTACATTCAGAGGCATCCGACATACTGAATCAACTATACCAGTCTGTCTTCACACGAGAGGATAAGAGTGACCTGCCTAGCCAATATGGATATCCTTACCCACCAATGCCAGATATCCAAGTTACCACAGAAGGTTTATACAGCTTATTGCAAAAGCTTAACCCACAGAAGACCACCAAACAAGATATGATTCCAACAAGAATCTTGAAAAATCTAGCAGAAAAGTGTGCACCATATTTGAGTCATATTTACCAGAAGTGTCTCTTAACAGGATCAATCCCTGACGTGTGAAAAACAGTAAATGTCATGATTATCTTCAAAAATGGAGAAAGATTCAAGGCCAGCAACTAATGACCTGTCTCCCTTACATATATCTACTGCAAAATGCTTGAACACATCATAGTCAGCAATATGATGCATCATCTAGATCACTTCAGCATTCTAACAGACTGCCAACTGAGAGATATGGAACAAATTACCAATAAACTGTTTCCATGCCACACGAAGCTGTGAAACACAACTCCTAACCCTTGTGGATGAGCTTGCGCAATCTGGCCTTGAGTACTGTTCAACCGTGTGGAACCCACATAACAAAGACCTGATATACAAGATAGAGATGGTTCAGAGGAGGGCTGCTAGATATACCACAAACAGATACAGAAATACTAGCAGTGTCAGTGCCATGCTGGATCATATCCAGTGTGAACTGCTTGAGTCCAGGCGAACCAAAATGCAGCTGACCATGTTATACAAGACAGCGAACAACCTAGCTGACATACCCGCAGACAAATATTTGACCCTAGCATCTAGACAAACCAGGGCTACTCACACCAAGAAGTTCATACACAAGTCAGCAGTGACAAACTCCTTTAAGTTCAGCTTCTTTCTGTGTGCCATAGAGATATGGAACAAATTACCAATAACAGTTGCATAAACTCCTAATTGGTATCTCACAAGCAGGAGCTTTCCACTATCACCGTCTCATGCAATCATCAGCTACAAGACCTAGTGATTCTCAGAGCTATGCTGGCTGAGGTTCATTTATCTCTTTGCTGACACGGTAGCCAGATTGGTCGGAGTATGAAGGGACGAAAACATAGATTGACACTTTCACTTATTTCTACCTTTTCTATTATTACTCTTCTATCTGTCCTACTACTACCTTATTTCTATGTTCTTGATCGAGCACCACCTGTTGTTTAATAGTCAAGTATGACTGCATCAATGTAGATATATATCGATAGATAGATGAACCATGTTGGGAGTCAGCCATTTGGGGTTTTCTAAAAGGCCTTACTTTAAACACGCATTTGTAAAACTTCCTTCATGAATGCAAGGTTCAACCTCGACAATTCTTGTTTTAGGGCCCAATGTGCCAATCAAATTTAGTTTAACAACCATTCATGTTAAGCCGAAGTACTCTGATGTGTAAACAGTTGCCTACTGGAAAAAAGACAGATGATGAGACAAGCGCTACAAGACCTCTACTGGCGGCATGACTTATGCCTTGACAAGCACTTTAAGGGTTCATAGTTAAATAAAAATTGTATACTGCACAGAGTACATTTTTATATGCGTGACTTTAAACTAATCTGCGGGAGTTCTTGCACATCACTGCTTTCCAAGTGCACAAATTGGTACAAATTGTGCACAATTTGCACACTCGAACACCCTGGCAGCATCTCTGTGAATGGATGGACAGACATACAGATGGACAAGGGTAACACTATCTGCCCCTTAACCAATGTGTGACAAACAAATGTATCTATGAGATAGATGGCTGGACAGACAAACAGATGGATGCATGAGATAGATGGATGGACAGATAAACAGATGGATGTATGAGATAGATGGACAGACAAACAGATGGTTGTATGGGATAGATGGATGGACAGACAAACAGATGGATATATGAGATGAATGGATAGACAGACATACAGATGGACAAGGGTAACACTATCTGTCCCTTAACCAATGTGTGACAAACAGATGTATCTATGAGTTAGATGGATGGACAGACAAACAGATGGATGTATGAGATAGATGGATGGACAGACAAACAGATGGATGTATGAGATATATGGATGGACAGACAAACAGATGGATGTATGAGATAGATGGATAAACAGATATACAGATGAATGTATGAGATAGATGGATAAACATATATACAGATGGATGTATGAGATAGATGGATAAACAGATATATAGATGGATGTATGAGAATAGATGGATAAACAGATATACAGATTAACAAGGGTAACACTATCTGCCCCTAAAACTGTCAAGGTGGGGTATACAAATACTTTCATGCTAACTACTTATTACATATGGTATTGCCTTTTTCATTAAGAGCAATTCTAATTTTTATTTACAGATAAAAGTTACAAGTGTAAATAGACAATAATATTAGAGTAATGACTAAACTGAGTCTATCATTTATAAAACTGTATAAATCAATACTTCATACTTCAAATGACTTTCTAAAAACATACCTGTCTGATGATAGATGAACTATTACACTGAATAACCTCCTGTGCTTTTGATAAAGTTATGTCTTTGCTTAGAACTTTGGCTTCATAAAGTTTGGTAAAAGCTGTGATAAGCCACCCTTTCACCTGGATATTGATATCAGGGTCAGACAGATGCTTGATGATTAACTGAGTCAGCCAGTCTGCTGGCATATTCTTCAGAAAAGTGGCAAATTCACCTAGCACCTGTGAAAAATTAATAAAATAAACATGGTAAGGATGATTGTATGGATGATCGCTTTTGAAATGTTGGAGTATTTAACAGTCTGAAAATGGATATTTTTAAATAGTTAAAGGTCCAAGTGTTACAGAAGTACACACAAATATTTATAGATTGATGTTCATTTTTTTTCTAGTTGTACGCTTACTTAAATATTCCCATGTATGGGTCATTATTATCTCATAAACAAAATTCTATGAATATGATTGGTCAATTTTTAAAATATAAAATCCAGTATTTCTTTTAAAAATTATTCGAGTGGGTGCAAGAATTCCAAAAGTCATAACTAGATCATGTGATTTACAAGCATAGTGTAAGTAAATCACATGATGACTGGCAAAACACAACTGGGTACAACAAAATGGAGAAAAACATCCCCTTCAAAATTTAAAATGCAAATATCTAATTTAAGGTCCTACTGTATGAAATGATTTTATTATCTATAGAAATGATTTACTGTGTGGTTTATAACCAGTGGAAATAATCCCCCAAAGAAGACTAGATTTTAATTAAACAAGGCTGATTTATCAGTCATTTGGCAGGATTATTTGCTGGCCTAAGTAGGGTAACTGATTAACAATCATCTGTATAGCTAACAACGACAGTTAAGAGATTCACAATGCACACAAACGATATAATTTTGACCAAATGAGTTAAGTTTATGAGGTAATAAATTCATTATGTGTTATTTTACTGGGGTATATGGAATGTTATAACCATCTGTAACCCCATACACCCTTTGCCTACAGCTCAGGGTATATGGAATGTTATGACCATCTGTAACCCCATCCACCATCTGCATATAGCACAGGGTATATGGAATGTTATGACCATCTGTAACCCCATACACCATTTGCCTACAGCTCAGGGTATATGGAATGTTATGACCATCTGTAACCCCATACACCATCTGCCTATAGCTCAGGGTATATGGAATGTTATGACCATCTGCAACCCCATACAGCCTTTGCCTACAGCACAGGGTGCATGGATTTAAAACAGTTATAACATTCTGTACATCCCAGTCAACTAACACATAATTAATATTATAACACGGAAAGCATGCAAGGCTGATTTATAGTAAGTCATAAATCACTAATGATTTACACTGGTGTCATATACTCTTCATTGATTTTATCACTTTCTTTTACATCATTATTCTTATTATTATTAAAATTTAATAAAAACTGTAATTTTTTTGTTATTCAAAAAGAAACAGAAGTTGCTATCATGTTATCTTATGACCAGTCTCTTCAGAGTTCACAGTGCTGCAACACACTGAGATAATAAGTGATGTCATATTAACGACATCATCATGTAATGATCACATCATTTTAAATTGCACAGTAAAAATCTATTTTACAAATCTGGATACCCTTAATGTCAATTTGTCTGAATATGTGTTCACCTAGTAATTTTTTAAGAAAAATGGTAATAATGTAACAATTTTGTTCATTTCACAAAAATAAGTTTGATTTAATGAGAGAACAGTTATTTTTACAGAGTTAGAATTATGTTGAGCAATGTGCAGGACATATTCAATGACTCTGTCCCCTTGAAAAAGATAAATATATTGAGTTTGTATAAACATGTTTTATCCCCTCTTGCTTAAGCAAATGTCCTCTGGGCTTGTAAAAACCAAAAATCACATAATACCCTCTTCATTTTGTCCTGACTATGCAGATCATTTTTATCTTTAATCCAAAGTAGTGTTTACAGAAATACAGATGCTATCTGACTGATATGAAATGATATTCTATGCAAACATTTCATATCTAATAACAAAATTGATAATATTACATTCCATGACATCATGTAATATAGTACATTCAAAAATTGCCCTCAAATTGGACCTAATGGTAAAAAGAAAAGATTTAAAGAAAATATTTTATTTTGAAAACTGTATGTCAATGGTATTGATAACAGGGATATGAAATACTTAATTTTGAGTAAATTTACAGTTATGATTCATCTCTGATGCCAAAATACAAATAACAACACCGGAGATAATGTACATGTCCCCTCTAACAAAACCCAGTATGTGTTCTCAATGACAGTATAACACAAATAACAACACCAAAGATAGTGTACATGTTCCCTCTAACAACACCCAATATGTGTTCTCAATGACAGTATTGCACAAATAACAACACCAAAGATAGTGTACATGTTCCCTCTAACAAAACCCAATACATATCACAGTTGAAGAATCAGAATGAAAGAATCTTACTTCTTGATAAAGCACAGTGACTGTACTGGGGTTCAAATCAGCAAATTTCTGGTTCTAAATCATGTCCTCTAGTTATGATGTTCATTAGAATCCATTACAGACCAATGGAAATACTGTAAACTTGCTTTATATTCATGGCTACTATAAAACTTCACAGTTTCTACATATCAATCTATTTTATGTCTATTAAATTTTAAATATCTGCTACTACTTGTATTTGAGATCTTAAAGAAATAAAACCACATTTCATTTAGAAATTAAATCTTTTTGCAAATTCCATATATATAAATAGCATGTAGATATAAGTACATTTACAGTAAATTTACAGTATTAACAGGATGAAGCTCTCCACATTTTCTAAAGGACACACATATATATTGATAGAGACATATGTAAAATGTGTATGTAACAATGTCTGAGATGCTACTTACCCAAGCTGATATTTGAATAAGTTCTGGACAATTGTTCTCCGTCAAGAGATATTGTATGGACTTCTTCACCAGAAACTGTTGAAGGTCCTTTCTACCCTGCCCATCTGCTTTACAGCCTGTTGAAGCAGATTGATACATACAATAGTTACTGTATGCATGTATTACAGCATGCCCAACTACAAAAAGTCTAGACCCAGATCTGGCTCTGTATTCATGCCCAACTACAAACAGTATAGACCCAGCTGTCTCTGTATTGATGCACAACCACAAACAGTACAGACTCAGCTGTCTCTATATTCATGCCCAAGTACAAACGGTATAGACCCAGCTGTCTCTGTATTCATGCCCAACTACACACAGTACAGACCCAGCTGTCTCTGTATTGATGCCCAACTACACACAGTACAGACTCAGCTGTCTCTATATTCATGCCCAAGTACAAACGGTATAGACCCAGCTGTCTCTGTATTCATGCCCAACTACACACAGTACAGACCCAGCTGTCTCTGTATTGATGCCCAACTACACACAGTACAGACCCAGATCTGACTCTGTATTCATGCCCAACTACAAACAGCATAGACCCAGCTGTCTCTCAATTTATGCACAACTACAAACAGTATATACCCAGCTGTCTCTGTATTCATGCCTAACTACAAACAGCACAGACCCAGCTGTCTCTGTATTTATGCACAACTACAAACAGTATATACCCAGCTGCCTCTGTATTCATGCCCAACTACAAACAGCATAGACCCAGCTGTCTCTGTATTAATGCACAACTACAAGAAGTATAGACCCAGCTGTCTTTGTATTCATGCCTAACTACAAACAGCATAGACCCAGCTGTCTCTGTATTCATGCACAATTGCAAACAGAATAGACCCAGATCTGGCTCTGTATTCATGCCCAACTACAAACAGCATAGACCCAGCTGTCTCTGTATTCATGCACAACTACAAATAGTATAGACCCAGCTCTGGCTCAGTATTCATGCCCAGCTACAAATGGTATAGACCCTGCTGTCTCTGTATTCATGCACAACTACCAACAGTATACCAGCTGTCTCTGTATTCATGCACAACTACAAGCAGTATAGACCCAGATCTGGCTCTGTATTCATTCCCAACTACCAACAGTATAGACCCAGCTGTCTCTGTATTGATGCCCAACTACAAACAGCATAGACCCAGCTGTCTCTATATTCATGCACAAACTAACAGTATAGACCCAGATCTGGCTCTGTATTTTCTCCTTTTGAACACAAAATTCAAACTCAGCTATAAACTCCATTATGAGATGGTTCTTGAGGTAGATCTGCATTATTAAATATTTAATATGTAATTAAATGAGTAAAAGTCTGAAAATTTCATTGTTGTAACTCTGTTCTAATTAAACTTAAAGAGAATCAGAGTTTTGAACATTGACCTTGAGCTTGAATTTCTTTCACAGAAGATTTTCAGAATACGGGGACCAGCTGTCCCATAATGTGCCAGCAGATCAGATTTTATGCTGTTTGTTTTACACATGATTTTTAAGTACACAACGTAGATTATAATTTGCCAGGGGATTATATCACAATAGATCTAGATTATAATTTGCCAGTGGATTATTTCACAATAGATCTAGATTATAATTTGCCTGGGGATTATATCACAATAGATCTAGGTCTATTTTAAGTACACAACACAGATTATAATTTGCCAGTGGATTATATCACAATAAATCTAGATTATAATTTGCCTGGGGATTATATCACAATAGATCTAGATTATAATTTGGCAGGGGATTATATCACAATGTACATTATAATTTGCCGGGGGATTATACCACAACATAGATTACAATTTGCCAGGGGATTATGTCACAATATAGATTATAATTTGCCAGGGGATTATATCACAATAGATCAAGATTATAATTTGCCGGGGTTTTTTTTATCACAATAGATCTTGATTATAATTTGCCAGGGGATTATATCACAATAGATCTAGGTCTATTTTAAATACACAACATAGATTATAATCTGCCAGGGGATTATTTCACAATAGATCAAGATTATAACTTGCCAGGGAATTATATCACAATAGATCTAAATTATAATTTGCCAGGGGATTATATGACAATAGATCTAGGTCTATTTTAAATACACAACATATATTATAGATTGCCAGGGGATTATATCACAATAGATCTTGATTATAATTTGCCAGGGGATTATATCACAATAGATCTAGGTCTATTTTAAATACACAGCATATATTATAATTTGCCAGGGGATTATATCACAATAGATCTAAATTAAAATTTGCCAGGGGATTATATCATAATAGATCAAGATTATAATTTGCCAGGGGATTATATCACAATAGATCTTGATTATAATTTGCCAGGGTATTATATCACAATAGATCTTGATTATAATTTGCCAGAGGATTATATCACAATAGATCTAGATTATAATTTGCCAGGGAATTATATCACAACAGATCTAAATTATAATTTGCCAAGGGATTATATCACAAAAGATCTAGATTATAATTTGCCAGGGGATTATATCACAATAGATCTAGATTATAATTTGCCAGGGGATTATGTAAAAATAGATCTAGATTATAATTTCCCAGGGGATTATATCACAATAGATCTAGGTCTATACTGTTTGTTATTTTCAAGATTTCAAATGAACAGAATAATGATCATGTTTATCATCTACAACCAACAATTCAGGTTCAAGTGAACAAGATTCAGTGGTGAATTAAAGATTTAAAGTGCTTGATAAATTTCAGCTGAACTGGTTATCTGTGACTCTTTCATTCCATACCTGCCATAACATGATGCGTCACACGAAAAACATGATTTTCTACTCCCGAATCCCCCGACACCGTTGTGTTTTGAAAAACAGGATTTACAGTAATCTTAACCTAAAAAAAAAAAATAGACCTTTCTTTACCACTATGATATATACCCATAACCTATAGCCTGTATAAACAATAAACAGTCCTTCTTAGTGCCCATGTAAAACTATCCTCAGGGCAGTTCATGGAGTTGATTGTTATAGAGGCAATTAAAACATAAGGCAGTCAGAAATAAGCAACCACCATTGCACAGATTACTTAACTGACTGACAATAGTTAGGGTGATGTTGTCTTGAGCTCTGCTGTGGGAGAGCCCATTAGGCTAATTTGCATACATAAAGTATATTAAGTGGAACAATCCAGTTCGTTTAAAGTTAGTTAAATCAAACAGATACATGTTGAAGAACAAAAGCTATTATATATCGTTGCCTTGAATGCCTTTAAGCCATCTTTATTAAAGATTAGTGGCAAGTTCGTGACCAGTGGCAACGTTTCTCTGAAGCTTTACCCCATATATAAAACGTAAAACATTATTATTTTGGTAGTTGGAATAATGCACAAGTGATTCAATTTTGAAGACAAAATGTTGAAACACAGATGTGATTCAGGGAAGGATGAGCTATCTGCAAAGTGAGCAAAGCTCAGCAAAACTAAATTTCAGAACTCCTGGTTGATGGAGTTTGACTTTGTGAAGCACAGTAGTAAGGGGGCACATTTTATTCTTTGCACATACTGCAAACACCATATGAACATAAGTCATTCTAGAGTGTACGACATCTGTCAACATAGCAACACCACCCAGCATTGTAACAATGCATGAATGCAGAGCTCAATCTCCAAAGTAACTAACATGTTTAAACAATCATCGACAGACCATGTCACTAGAGGTTAAGTACTTTTCTGCAATTTCGTTGCAGAGTAGAATCTGCCATTTACAGTTGCAGATAATTTCCCAGACCTGCATGTTTGACACTCCTTCACAGAAATGTTGAAGCAGAAAGATAATTTTCTATGCTGAGAAAAATTCAACAAGATCTTGAGGGAAGTTTGAACAACAGTACCATCCAGTCTTCAATGAATGCAAAGACGAACACAAATTACACTAGCATTACCTTCAAACCCCCAAATGAACTATTGAGAGCAGAAAAGACTGCATCTAATTAAGACTTATTCCACTGTTCAATGGACTTTAAAAATAGAAACTTGGTATATTGTTTTATTTAATGTCTGCATGGTTGTGATTATGTGAGTGTGACCTCATATGTGTGTGTGTATATGTGATGTGTGTGGTGATGATATTTGACAATGCTAAGTCTACCAACTATTTTCTGTTTAAAAGGTTATTAAATGATTCAAAGAAATCATATACTTTTTTTTTCAAATTTGAATTTCCAGTCATTTTCTATAGGATTATATGAGTAGGTAACTTATTCTCAATTGTACAATGCTGCTTTCTTGGGGTCATGCACAATGACCCTCCTTGGGACCTCAAAACACATGTTTCCAGTCTCAAAAACACCCCAATACTGTCAAGGAAACTGGAGGGATGTCATTCTCAATTGCAAATGTTATCCCAGAGACAAAAATACTGTAAAAGATACATGATATGCCTGTTTGTGACCATATACCTACTAATGGCCTTAACCTTTGAGACAGGGACTTGACTAATGTGTGATGAAGTGTGGACTTGGCTGAAGTTTATCAGTTGGAGTTACAAAGTAACAGCCTAGATCAGGAAACAGGCCAATGACCTAAACTAGCCCTTGTTGTGACCTTGAGGCAGGGGGTATGAATATGAATACATGAGACACTGTCATGTCAAGATATACAAAAGGTTAAAGTTTTGTTTAAATATATTTGTATCTTCAAAAGTGATACACATGCATGGCCAGTGGCCACTGATTTATATTTTCCCTTGTCATGGTCTTGACTTGTATGGCTATGGTATGTGGCACACTGTCTTGTCATGATATATGACTTGTTAAAATTTAATCAAAATCTCTTTAGTTTATTCAGAAGTTATACTCAAAGCTAGGCTACAAATCAGAGTTACATTTTGCCTTGATGTGACCATCACTTTGAGACAGGGAATGTGGATATGGTATGCAAGACACCATCTATACATAGAATTCTTTTGTTCATGCCTGTATGAACTGAACAAAAAATATTAATTTAGCCCCGCCCACTGCCACTACTTTTTTCTGACATTCACATAGAATTATGTGTAAAATATTTGCAAGCTACACTGATGTAATGTTGATTTACATCAACAACAAGGGCAATGTTATCATATAATGTTTCCTGTATACATACATATGAACCTCCCACATGGGAGGGTTTTTCTCCTGAGTTTAGGGGAGTCTCCTATCTCTCCCATCACTCACTGAAATCTCCAGAGTACACAAAATTATTAGTGAAAAATGTAACTTGTTTCCGTTTTTTTTTTCACATTCTGGTACCAGTGAGGTATATTTATGTAATACTGCCCATGATCTTGTGACTGTGAACTGGCTTAAGCAAGGCAAGACCATGCAGTTGCTAATTTCACCCTTTGATCCCGTCGGCATGGTTGGCTGGATTCATTATTTGAAGTTTGTCAAGACGGATTATACTATGTGTGAGCAGAAGTAATTCGGAAATGATTAAAGATATTAACTGATTCTGGTCGGATTACTAAAGAGCCCAATCAGCATAAAACAATAAATATTACTTTGAATCTCTCTGCAAGGTATGTTCTGCTTTGGTGCTTAAAGTTGTAGAGATGGATTAGAGTCTATATTATGTATGGTCCAAAAAAATTTGGAGAGGATTAAAGATCTTAATTGATTATGTTTTGATTACTCAAGAGCTAAAGTGGCATAAAACTGGGTCAGCTTGACTTTGGTGTTTAAAGTTTGTCGAGATGTCTAAGCGTGCCAATGTCCAAACACCAAATTCCAAGCAACCAAAATATCACAAAATCCAGTGATGGTTGGAAAAGGCAATTTCAGTGGTTGCAATCATGTTCAAAGGGACATGAATATGCATTCTGCTCTTCCTGTAAAGCTGATTTTAAAGTCTGTTACGGTGGCAATAATGACATCATGCATCATGCAGAATCCCGATCTAATAAAAGCATATTAACTGTGACAACAAATATGCCATCACTGAAATCCATGTTCACAGAATCCGCATCAAATGTGGATAAAGTTAGATGTGCTTAGACGCCATTTGCTAACTTTATAGCCTAACATAATATCTCATGAGTGACCATCTGCAGAATGTGACCAGCAATCAAGATTTTTAGGCAAAATATGTGTTTGACACTACTATGAACGACCGCATCGCAAAAACTGATATAAATACCACTGACCTTGATTTAATCCTTCATAAACATGAATGTAAACCAGACTAAAGTACATGTCACTAACTGCCATTGTAATCCATAATGCCTGGGATTAATGGGGTCTTTATTCAATCACAATTTTTGTAACTTTAAGTCTAATTTGCAGACATCTTTGTTGTTATCATTATCATCACTATCACCATTCTTTAATAATGGTAATCAAATCCAGAAAATGATTATCACTTAATAGTATTATAAACTGAAACAATGTATGTGTTTGTGCTTCATGTGAAGAATGTTACTGACATTAAAACAATATTAGAATTAGACCTTAACAGTACCAATTTTGAACAGTTCTGGCAGGCAGGCAGCAATCTGAATCTACCCACAGGCTGGAAACGATTTAAACTTCTTGGAGGAATCAGTAGAGTTGTACTGACCCTGTCATATTCCAATGGAGACACTAAAAAGGACATTTTCCATACTGAGAAAAATTCAGGTTGACTCTAGAGGAAATCTGGATCCAGTGACAATACATAATCTTTTAAGGGTTATAATGAATAAAAATGAGGACTGCCACCTATGTAATCCAGCAATGATCTAAGAAATGCTAAAAATGCTTGTGGTACATAGAAGAAGAGTATGAATAGAAAAAAGTTACTGTGAAAGGACTGACTTGATGAAATGATGTGCATATTTTAATAATAAAAAAATGTTAATTTGTTTAACAGTTGTAATTTTTGTCTGTTTGCATGCCAAAAATTGGGTCCTTGAAAATCCCTCTTTTAAGGTCAAAACTCCTGACCAAATTTTGGAAATCTCCTGATCTGTCCTGACCTGACCTGTCTTTTCTATCACATGTATGTGTGTATAATAAATAATACTGTGAATGAAAAAACAAACAAAAATTTGACTTTATAAGATTCAGAAAATATAAACCTGAAACTTGGATCTGATACAAAATGCAGATATCCATGGCGAGGGAGAGAGGAAGAGAGAGTCAGTAGCAGGCCTTGACATTCCAAAATGTTCTTCCAGGTTACATTCTGACTAGTAAGGCCAAGATGCATTGATTATTTGAGCAGGACTGAATGGTTGATTTCACCTCATGATAAGACAAGCTTTTGCTTTTAGGTCTATAGGCATATTGCCATATTTTGAAAAAAATGGGACCTAAATGAAAAAATCTGAAAGAAGTTAACATTCTCTTCAGCTGTAAATCCAATTTAAATAGATAACATATTGTAGACTTTGATAGTTTGGACTTTGCCATACTCACCCATGAAAACAGTGGAAGCTGTCCTTTACTGTCATCGAAACATTATAGGGACAAAATCAGCTGAAACCAAAGCTAGTGTTGGGAGTTAAAGAGATGGTAAGCATGTGTTTCAAAGGAATTTAATATGGATAGACCCTGATATAGCAGAGAAGTTAAACATGAACTGGGTAAATCAAACTGGTGAGTTCTAGACCAGATGTTAAAAAAAGGTAGCTCAAGTCATGCTATTTTCACATGTGTAGCCTTGCAATCTCTCTCTCTCATACACACGAGGTTACATGCATACAAATGCGCATTTCAATGGATACATTCATTGTAAGATACATGGGCCTAAATTGTATGCAGCCTCTTCATTTGGTGTTTGTTGAGGAGACTTGTGCTTGATATTTTTTTAAACAAGATAAATAACAACTGCTTTGCTTGGTTTGGATTTTTTCTTTAAGAAAAGATTTTTCATTGATTGTAATCACAAACAGCACCCCCCCCCCCCCTCATCTTTAGCCTTCAAAAAGATATTTAATATCAGTTTTTATCAACCCGAACTGATTTAATTTTGAGTGTTTTCATCACTTTGTGTGTTCATGAGATCCACAAACAATGGCAATTCTCTCTTTCTCTTGCTCTGTCTGAAAAAAATATCCTGTAAAGAAGACTTATTTGTCATTTCCAGTAAAGTATAGAGTATACTGCAAAAGTTAATGAATAAAACCTCTTTTTTAAATAGCGAATGTTGTACACTAGCTAGGTCAAGTAAGCGCTACTCCCAAATTTCCACACTGGATAATAAGGGTAAAAGTAATTAATCAAATCAAAATTATTGCTCCAGTTTAATCATATGCATGTATGTCCATCATGGATTTCATTTTAGGTACTTGGACTATATAGTCCAATGGAGGCTGCTCATATAATGATTTAATGACCTGTTATGTATGATGTTTATATAATATTATAAATATTTTAGGAAATTATAAATGTTTCTTCACTTTAATATTTGCTTAAATCTTAATGTTATCAGGAAAAACATGTTTAACTAGTGTCCTTGAATTAGGTTGTTTTGATCAATATGTTTTCTCAATTTGAAGGTCAAGGTTGAATTTTGTTTACAAGTAAAATTCCATTAAGATGACACATGTTCTAGAACATTCTGTCATGTGACCAATCTTTATATATACCATGTTTGGTGGACATTTATTCAGTTTTGACATTACCATCAGTCTTGTAAAGAGCTATTACAGTTGTGAAAATTCATTACAAATTCTAAGAGAGGAATTATTTTAAATATTCATTGGATTATAACAGTGCTCATAAACTTTTGTATTTGGATTTTTAATTAATGATTTTGGAATTTAACTGAACTTATTCAGAGATTTTGGAATACTTCATTTTGACATCAGCACATCAAGATTACTAGTACATCAGGACTTTGGAGACCATTAGCACATCATAACATTCAAGGACACAGCAGTGAATTCGGAACATTCTATATTTAGGACTTGTGATTAGAACAATCATTCTTATTGGATTATTAGGATTTCAAAACACATTACTGTAAGTGACTTTTTGATTTTTCATTTTAATTATCTAGTAATAAATTGCTTGTTGATTTTTTACTTGATTTGTTGGTTTCACTTTCTTTCTGTTACATTTTTCTTAGACCATAGAGTCGTAACAGAAATTGGGGGCTCGTCTTCTGGGATCTGAATTTCTTTAAAGCATATTAGAGATATTAAAGTTATTTTTGAAATTCATATTGATTTTGTCTCGGAGAATTTTTTTTGTCTTTGGCAAAGATTTTTAATAGAGAAATTTGTTTTGTGTGAAACCAACAAGCATTTACAATGGCATCTAATGTTCAGAATTTCATTTCAAAACCTACCCAGGAGGGGTTAGAGTGCATGAGAAAGGATGAGTTGCTCGAGCTTGCCAGAAAATACAGTCTATCTGAGGCAAAAGTATCATTGACAAAACAGGAAATAAAGATTATTTTAATTCAGTATTTAGTAGGTAAGGGAATTTTTGAAAATAGTGCTTTAAGTTTGAAGAGAAAGCCTGTATCTGGTTCTGACAGGAAATTAAGGGAATTAGAGTTAAAGAACCAGATGGATTTAGAATTGGCAAAGCTTCAGATTCAGAGAGAGAGAGAGAAAAAGAAGAGAGGCAGATGGAGAGAGAGAGAGAGAAAGAAGATAGACAAATACAAATGCAGATGCAGATGCAAAGAGAAGAAAGGGAAATGCAATTTAAGTTAAGAGAATTAGAACTGGCAAACAGAGCACACTCCACTCCTTTAAACACAAGTTCAGGTTTTGATGTTACTAGATATATTAGGTTAGTACCCCCTTTTCAGGAAAAAGAAGTAGATAAATATTTTCTTCATTTCGAGAAAATAGCTGAAAACTTGAAATGGCCCAGAGAGCATTGGACTTTGTTATTACAAAGTGTACTTATTGGCAAAGCTCGTGAAGTCTACACTTCACTGTCAGTACAACAAAGCACTGATTATGATGTGGTTAAGGAGTACATCTTGAAAGCTTATGAGTTGGTACCAGAGGCATATCGACAAAGGTTTAGGAATTGTAGAAAAGAAACTGGACAAACTCATGTCGAATTTGCAAGGGATAAAGAAAAACTATTTGATAGGTGGTGCTCAGCCAAGAAAGTTGATCAAGCTTATGATAACCTCAGACAGCTCGTATTAATTTAAGAGTTCAAGAGGTGCATCCATAGTGATGTTAAAACCTATCTTGACGAGCAGAATGTGGAAACTTTGGAAAATGCTGCTCGTATGGCTGATGATTATTCCTTGACTCACAAAATTTCATTTGGCAATAAGTCATCCTCTCAGCAGTTTTCTGGTAAAAAACCATTTCAATCTCATTCGAGTACTTCCAAATTTCACAACAGCGCAACTGTTAGAAATCAAACATCTGATAAGACTGATCAGAAATCCTTATCTCTTCCTACGTGCACTTATTGTAAAACAAAAGGGCACGTTATTTCTGATTGCTTCAAGTTGAAAAATAAGCAACAGAGTAAAGACAGAGCTTTTCCAAATGCTCTTATTTCTACGAGGTCAAGGTCATGGTCTTGTATTGAAAGCAATACATTTGTTGGGTCAAACAAACCCCAGTCTGATTCTATTTTGGAGGCTTATGAACCATTCATGTCAGAAGGTTCTATATCACTTATTGGTGATTCTGCCAAACCTATCCCAATTAAAATATTAAGGGACACTGGAGCTTCTCAGAGTCTTTTATTGTCAGGTACTTTGCCTTTGTCTGAGGAGTCTTCTTCAAGTGAAAGTGTTCTTGTTCAGGGAGTGGAGTGCGGCTTTGTAAATGTTCCTCTTCATTGTGTAAATTTGGCATCAGACTTAGTTTCTGGACCTGTGACTGTTGGGGCAGTGACTTCTTTACCCATAGAGGGTGTTCATTTATTACTAGGCAATGACCTAGCTGGAGATAAGGTTGTGGTTAATCCACTTGTAACTGACAAGCCTTGTTTGGATCAGAAAGTTGATCCTGTCGAAACTGAAATCCCTGATTTGTACCCTGCTTGTGCAGTTACTAGAGCTATGGCAAAAAGAGCTCTTGAGATTGATGTTGATCAGGATATTATTCCTTTAGCTGACACATGTATTGGTCAGTCTTTTGATGAGGTCACTTTTTCCTCAGGTATTGATCAATCAAATGGTATTGATCACAGTGATCCTCTTTTGGCAACTCATTCTCTTTGTTCTAATCAGGATGACAAACGACAATCTCTTGTCGTTGAACAGGAGCAAGATCCCGAGATATCTTGTTTGTTTCAGAGGGCTATTAGTGAAACTGAAGCCACACAAGTTCCAGTGTGTTACTTTGTGAAAAATGGGGTCCTTATGAGGAAATGGAGACCACCTGATGTACCCGCTGGTGACGAGTGGTCAGTGAGCTATCAAATTGTTGTTCCTAAGTCATATCGACAGGAAATTCTTAATTTAGCCCATGAAACTCCTTTGGCTGGTCATTTAGGAGTCCGTAAGACTTATCACAAGATCTTGAATCATTTTTATTGGCCGAAACTCAAAAGTGATGTTTCTAAATACTGCAGATCTTGTCACACTTGTCAAATGGTAGGAAAACCCAATCAGAAGATACCTAAGGCTCATCTGCAACCTATTCCTGCATTTGATGAAACATTTAGTAGAATAATAGTAGACTGTGTTGGTCCTTTACCTAAAACCAAGTCAGGCAACCAATACTTATTGACCATCATGTGTGCATCTACAAGATTTCTGAGAAATATAAAAACTAAAACTATTGTGAAAGCTTTGGTGAAGTTTTACACTTGTTGGCCTTCCCAAATCTGTCCAGTCAGATCAAGGGTCAAATTTTATGTCTGGAATTTTCCAACAAGTTATGCATGAATTAGGCATCCAACAGTTTAAATCTTCTGCCTATCACCCTGAAAGTCACTGTGTTTTGGAAAGATTTCATCAAACTTTGAAGAATATGATTCGATCATATTGCTTTGATACAGAAAAGGATTGGGATGAGGGTGTTCATTTGTTGTTGTTTGCTGTTAGGGAATCAGTTCAAGAGTCGTTGGGTTTTAGTCCCTTTGAACTAGTTTTTGGTCATACTGTCCGTGGACCACTGAAATTATTGAAAGAGAAACTTCTTTCAAATGAAGATTCAAAGATTAATCTTCTTGATTATGTTTCTGATTTCAAATACAAGTTGTCAAAGGCCTGTGAAGTAGCAAGAACTAATCTTCACACTACCCAGTCAAAAATGAAATTAAGGTATGACAGAAATACACAGGAAAGGAGTTTTAAACCTGGTGACAAAGTTCTGGCTCTCTTTCCCATACCTCAGAATCCTCTTCAGGCTAAATTTTATGGTCCTTATACCGTTGCAAAGAAAGTAAATGACTTAAATTATATCATTAACACTCCTGGGAGACGGAAACAAAAACAACTTTGTCATATAAATATGTTAAAGGAATATTTTGACAGAGATAGCTCAGCTAATTATTTAGTTAATTTAGTTGTACCTGTCCCACACAGTGAAGATATCAACGATGGAGTACAATCAGACTATAGTGACTCTGGTATAACCAATCTTCGGAATTCAGAAATATTGAACAACCTAGACCAGAAACTTTCACATCTACAACAACAGGAAAGAAATGAACTAAAACAGCTATTACATGAATATGAGCACTTGTTTCCTGATGTTCCAACACGAACAAGTAAAATTTATCATGACGCTGACATTGTAGATTCTGTGCCTGTGAAACAGCATCCTTATAGGATGAATCCTCTCAAACAGAACTATCTGAAGAAAGAAATTCAGTATTTACTGGAGAATGATTTCATAGAACCAAGTAAAAGTAACTGGAGTTCACCATGTATTCTTGTTCCCAAGCCAGATAATACATTCCGTATGTGTACTGACTATAGAAAAGTCAACAGTGTCACCAAAACTGATTCATTTCCAATCCCAAGAATGGACGATTGCATTGATAAAATTGGAAATGCGGAATATGTCACCAAGCTTGACCTTTTAAAAGGATTCTGGCAAATTCCATTGATGGAAAGGGCAAAAGAAATTTCAGCATTTGTAACTCCAGATGGACTTTATCAATATAAAGTCATGCCGTTTGGAATGAAAAATTCACCTGCAACATTTCAACGTCTGATGAACATGATAACATTTGGTCTTGATAATTGTGACACTTATATCGATGACGTCATTATCTACAACAACACCTGGGAAGATCATTTGGAAACCATTCGAAAATTCTTTGATCGACTCAGCGATGCGAACCTGACAATTAATTTGAGCAAAAGTGAGTTTTGCCATGCTTGTGTCACATTTTTAGGACATATTGTGGGACAAGGTCAAGTTAAACCTATAGAAGCTAAGGTCAAAGCTATCTCTGAATTTCAAGTTCCAATTTGTAAAAAAGCAACTGATGCGATTTCTATGTATGGCTGGATATTATCGGAAATTTTGTTCCAATTTTTCCAAAATTGCTGAACCTTTGACAAGTTTATTGAGTAAGAAAACCAAATTTTTTTGGTCTGACAAGTGTCAGGAATCTTTTGACAAGTTAAAGGCCATGCTTAAGAATGCACCAGTTCTTTCTGCACCAAATTTTAGCCAATCATTTAAATTATCTGTTGATGCAAGTGATGTAGGGGTTGGTGGAGTATTGATTCAGGAAGACAAAAGTAGTGTGGATCACCCTGTGTGTTATTTTTCTAAAAAAGTAAACAAGCACCAGAAAAATTATTCCACAATTGAGAAGGAATGTTTGGCTTTGATATTGGCTTTACAGCATTTTGAAGTGTATGTCACCTCAGCTCTTTCTCCAATAATTGTGTACAGAGATCACAATCCCCTAACTTTCATCAACAAAAATGAAAGATAAAAATCGGAGATTGTTGAGATGGAGTTTGATATTGCAGGAATATAACACTGACATCAAACACATCAGAGGAAAAGACAATGTGATTGCAGATGCACTCTCACGTGCCTAGAAATGTAATATTGCTTGATGTAATTAAGTCTAGTATCATAAAACATGTTCTTATGTAATTTTGGTTATTATAGTATTAGATGTATATTCAAAAGAAAGCTTTATTACATAAATGTTTCTTTTTCTTTATGAGGGGAGGTGTTATGTATGATGTTTATATAATATTATAAATATTTTAGGAAATTATAAATGTTTCTTCACTTTAATATTTGCTTAAATCTTAATGTTATCAGGAAAAACATGTTTAACTAGTGTCCTTGAATTAGGTTGTTTTGATCAATATGTTTTCTCAATTTGAAGGTCAAGGTTGAATTTTGTTTACAAGTAAAATTCCATTAAGATGACACATGTTCTAGAACATTCTGTCATGTGACCAATCTTTATATATACCATGTTTGGTGGACATTTATTCAGTTTTGACATCACCATCAGTCTTGTAAAGAGCTATTACAGTTGTGAAAATTCATTACAAATTCTAAGAGAGGAATTATTTTAAATATTCATTGGATTATAACAGTGCTCATAAACTTTTGGATTTTGGATTTTTAATTAATGATTTTGGAATTTAACTGAACTTATTCAGAGATTTTGGAATACTTCATTTTGACATCAGCACATCAAGATTACTAGTACATCAGGACTTTGGAGACCATTAGCACATCATAACATTCAAGGACACAGCCGTGAATTCGGAACATTCTATATTTAGGACTTGTGATTAGAACAATCATTCTTATTGGATTATTAGGATTTCAAAGCACATTACTGTAAGTGACTTTTTGATTTTTCATTTTTATTATCTAGTAATAAATTGCTTGTTGATTTTTTACTTGATTTGTTGGTTTCACTTTCTTTCTGTTACATTTTTCTTAGACCATAGAGTCGTAACAGATCGAAGGTAACTTTGTGCCATATTGTCAGGCAGCTAGTTGTCATATTCTGATTGACTGTATGCTAATTACGGATATTGATTGCTATTTTGCATGCATTCATGAATGGCTAGACAAGGTCAGAATAGTCTGTTTAACACACTTTTTAAAAGATTTTTCCTTATTTTGTCTTTATTACATTTAAAATTTAATTATAAGGTTTGACCAGTTTTTTTTTTTTACATTCAATGAAATATGAACCCAAAATACACTGTGCAAATGTAAGTATTCAGGGATAATACAGTTTGCACAGCACTTTTTCGGTTCATACTTCAATGAACGTAAAAAAATAAAAGGTCAATCCTTAATTGGCTAAGGTTTCATTAAAATATCTTCAGTGGCTCAAAAGTTTTACTTCAGACAAGGATGTAAGTCACAGAATTACATTTTCCATTGCTATGACCTTGACCCTAAGGTAAGGGCAAGGTCATGGTATGTGATACAATGTCTAGTCATGATATATATTTGGGCAAAGTTTCATGAAAATCTCTCCAACTGTTAGAAAGTTATGGCCCAAATAAGCAAATGTTAATGGACAAACAAATAAAACTAGAATATAATATACCTGACTTAAGACAGGTATATAAAAAATGTATCTAATTAATTTTGCTGAGGCATTCTGGATATGAAAATGTTTACCATGAAATTGATTAACTTTGAAAAATGGTCATGATCCTTCTGTATCCAGCTCTAATCAAGACTTTGTATATGAAGACATGAGGAGAGTGTCAATCTCAACTGATACTATAACAGTTTGTTGTCATTTTAGGGAGTAATTAGTCCAGAGGTCAGCAAGATGGCTTCTGATACCAAAGGTCATGTTCCTAGACTCAATGAGGGCAGAGCAAAAACATGTGTTTTGTGACTACTCAGTTAACAGCATCTGCTGGAATTACATGCATGCTAAACAGTGTGTCAACTGTCAGATGGGGTCATTAAATAGCAGCCCCAGGTGAAAAGAGACACACCCTATGCAGATACAAGACCCATACTCTAGCCTTCTAAAAGAAAGGTGCCTGCTGCTGCAAATAAGGTTCTCCACACACTGCCAAGTAGGATGCACACACCAGCCAATAAACCTCAGAGAGAGAGATAGAGAGAGATGGCAGTATAAGAATGAAAGGACAGACAGATAGACAGACAGAAAAGTAGACCTAAAATTAAGAGTTTCTCATCATGATGAATAAACACTGTATTGCATGTCATATTATTTTTAAAAACTTACCTGACTGAATTACTGTGATTATGCAGTTAACAAAATCTTGACCAACTTTCCTGTTACATAGCTCAACTGTCTGAAACATAATGTCTATATACCATTGGTCAGACACCTTGTATCTGGGAGGATGGAGTCAAGGAAAGTGTATAATTATTGTTAGTCTGAGTCTCTGACATCACACTGTCAACAGATGATGCTAGAGCCAACTGCCAATTGAAATATGATAATTTGCTGCCCCAAACATGGGCAGTTCTTGTTAGCCTATATTTCATTACCAAGGCTTCATGAAAATAAGTGACTTGCAGATGTTGATAGCTTGATTATATATCTTCATGTAAACTCATTGGTATGCATGACATCACTCATTTAGGCTCTGTTTGGCAATATTTTTCCCATACACTTGCCCTCTCCTGTTTAGTAACAGTTTTGATGCTGGAGACAACAGAAGTATGGGGAAAAGTAATTACCTAACATTAACTACTTAAATGAACTGAAACATAATAATTGCCTGAAAATAACTACTTAACTGAACTGAAACATAATAATTGCCTGACAATAACTACTTAACTGAACTGAAACATAATAATAAATGCCTGACAATAACTACTTAACTGAATTGAAACATAATAATTGCCTGACAATAACTACTTAACTGAATTGAAACATAATAATTGCCTGACAATAACTACTTAACTGAACTGAAACATGATAATAATTGCCTGACAATAACTACTTAACTGAATTGAAACATAATAATTGCCTGACAATAACTACTTAACTGAACTGAAACATAATAATAATTGCCTGACAACAACTACTTAACTGAACTGAAACATAATAATTGCCTGACAATAACTACTTAACTGAACTGAAACATAATAATAATTGCCTGACAATAACTACTTAACTGAATTGAAACATAATAATTGCCTGACAATGACTACTTAACTGAACAGAAACATAATAGTAATTGCCTGACAATAACTACATAACTGAACTGAAACATAATAATTGCCTGACAAAAACTACTTAACTGAACTGAAACATAATAATTGCCTGACAATAACTACTTAACTGAACTGAAACATAATAATAATTGCCTGACAATAAATACTAAACTGAACTGAAAGATAATAATTTTTGCCTGACAAAGATAAATATTTAAGCAAACAACATCTGCATATAAAAAATTTGCATACATCCTTGGTTATGAAATATAGACTGACAAATGCTGTCCCTTGATTAAGGCCACATATTTAGACTTTTCAATAGGCAACTGAATCTGACGTCACCCCTCTGCACAGTGGCATCAGTGACTCTGAATAAATTATTGTATCAGTGATGACAACATTGTTGATAGCTTGATTATATGCCTTCATGTAAACTTGTTACAAAAATAACAAATACACAATGCCAACAGGTATATATGCATGTATGTAGTTGTATCATTTAAACTGGCTTGCTTTGTAAAATCAATCTTTACTATGCAGTTCAAAATGACATCATCGATATGATGTCACTATTTATCTCAGTTCTCTAGGCAAGAATGGATGTAAAACGAATTGCTGCAACTTCTGTCTCTTAATTAAACATTGAAAATTAAACATTATTATACAATTTTTATAATCACAATAACAAACCTGTAAAAGAAAATGAGAAAGCCAATGAGAAGAATATGAGAGCTTTGGAAATCTGTAGCCATTTACAACGTGCCGTAAATGAACTATGCAGGCTTTCTGCTGTGGAAGAAACAATATAATTTCAATAACTGTGTAATTCTGAAAAAAATTAACTCAGTGACATATTCTTTTCTTTGTGTATTTTATAATAGGACTTTTATAATACTGATTATTTTATGGACAAAAAGTGACGGGATACTTTTTCCCTATACTTTTCTATGCAGTGACCCTAACTTGGGGATATGGACAATAAGTGACAGGATACTTTTTCCCTATACTTTTCTATGCAGTGACCCTTACTTGGGGATATAGACAATAAGTGATGGGATACTTTTTCCCTATACTTTTCTATGCAGTGACCCTTACTTGGGGATATGGACAATAAGTGACAGGATACTTTTTCCCTATACTTTTCTATGCAGTGACTCTTACTTGGGGATATGGACAATAAGTGACCGGATACTTTTTCCCTATACTTTTCTATGCAGTGACCCTTACTTGGGGATATGGACAATAAGTGACAGGATACTTTTTCCCTATACTTTTCTATTCAGTGACCCTAACTTGGGGATTTGGACAATAAGTGACGGGATACTATTTCCCTATACTTTTCTATGCAGTGACCCTTACTTGGGGATATGGACAATAAGTGACGGGATAATTTTTCCCTATACTTCTCTATGCAGTGACCCTTTCTTGGGGATATGGACAATAAGTGACAGGATACTTTTTCCCTATACTTTTCTATGCAGTGACCCTTACTTGGGGATATGGACAATAAGTGACGGGATACTTTTTCCCTATACTTTTCTATGCAGTGACCCTTACTTGGGGATATGGACAATAAGTGACAGGATACTTTTTCCCTATACTTTTCTATGCAGTGACCCTTACTTGGGGATATGGACAATAAGTGACAGGATACTTTTTCCCTATACTTTTCTATTCAGTGACCCTAACTTGGGGATTTGGACAATAAGTGACAGGATACTATTTCCCTATACTTTTCTATCCAGTGACCCTTACTTGGGGATATGAACAATAAGTGACAGGATAATTTTTCCCTATACTTCTCTATGCAGTGACCCTTACTTGGGGATATGGACAATAAGTGACGGGATACTTTTTCCCTATACTTTTCTATGCAGTGACCCTTACTTGGGGATATGGACAATAAGTGATGGGATAATTTTTCCCTATACTTTTCTATGCAGTGACCCTTACTTGGGGATATGGACAATAAGTGACAGGATACTTTTTCCCTATACTTTTCAATGCAGTGACCCTTACTTGGGGATATGGACAATAAGTGACAGGATACTTTTTCCCTATACTTTTCAATGCAGTGACCCTTACTTGGGGATATGGACAATAAGTGACGGGATACTTTTTCCCTATACTTTTCTATGCAGTGACCCTTACTTGGGGATATGGACAATAAGTGACAGGATACTTTTTCCCTATACTTTTCTATGGAGTGACCCTTACTTGGAGATAGATTTTCAACTAAGAGTAGTGCAAGAAAATGCAGCCTATAAATATTATTTAAGTAATTTTTTATTGCCTGGACCCTTAGCTATGTAATGATTGCCTGGACCCTTAGCTATGTAATGATTGCCTGGACCCTTAGCTATGTAATGATTGCCTGGACCCTTACCTATGTAAAAATATCAGTTTTTCAAAAAGTTAAATACTCCTGCATTTCACAAGCATTCAACATTAAGATTCTTACCACACTTCCATTTTTAGTGAAACCCTGTTATTTCGGACACTTTTGTTCTGCCCCCTGTCCTCACTTTCAATCCTTTTAAATTAGAACGGAGTATAGGGATAATGAGTGTTTTTTTAGTAGACCTAGCTATGGTGATTACTCTTATGCAAAAATAACGGAATAAAACAAGTGTAAACTTTCAACCAATACATAAAAGATGTAAGATGCAGTCATACTGTTTTAAAGTGAGGCTGTGGAAAATTGTTATTAAAGCATAATGACACACAGTCATGAGTTGTACATGCAATCCATGTTGATATATGGATATGGCCAGATTCATCTACATCATCCAGCAATGTTGCAGAGACAGCCATTTTTATGTAAGAATAATGGACTTATGAATTGATTAAAAGAAATATGGAGTTAATCTGTTTCTTACATTTAACACTCCTTGGAATGGAACCACATGCACAGGGAGTCATGCACTCTTAGTCCCTTCATACCATGGAACCCATGAATAAAGCATGATCATTCTAAACAGGTTTCATACAAATAAAGTGGAGGCCTGAAAGACAGAAAAACTTATACAATTTAAACAAAAATCATTAAAATAGCACACAAGTTGAATCAGGTCATCTACATACAGGTAGAAATATGCCTACCAAAATTCATTTGCAATGTCAAGTGGTTTTTGCTTCATCATGCTAACATGGTTTTTGTCCAAAAAGTTCAATTTTTTAAAAAAAAAGTTGTTTAAAATTGCTGTTACAGTAAAAAAAAAATCTAATCTAATCAGGTAATTTGAAAATCTAATCAGGTCATCTACACATGCATACAATAATGGCAGCCACATTTTACTGTCTATGGTGAGTGGTTGTTGTGAAATCTTGCTAACAAGCCTCTCAGGATGGACAGAAAAAGATAGACAGGTGTACATACAGACATATAGATGCATGGACAGACTGGAACAAATCAAAATATCCCTACTGTGTAGCATAGGCATAAAAAAGGATACTTCTCAGCAAGGCATGTAACCATGTTCAGTATGTTATTCTGCCAGAACTGGTCAGTAGTGGCCTTAAGCTGCTCCATGAGTTTGGCACAAATAAACTGAACATTGGAGACATTACACATCTGGTACAGCAGCTCTATCATCTGAAATGGAGAGTAGAGGTGAGATAATTCAGTTGCTCTGTAAGTTACAGTATGGGCTGCCACTTCATGGTGCTAGGCTAGCATCAGGCAAACGGTCCTGCTATATGGGTTGCCACTTCAAGGTACCTGGTAGCAAAACCTAACAGCCCAGAGCCCAGGTTGCTCACGATGACCAATCCATGCAAAATTTTCCAGTTTGAGAAGCACTTACCAAATATGACTTGCAAACAGAGGGTAGTACAGCCTAGACATGTGGGCAATTAACCTTGAATGTCATTTTCCTGACATGTATATAGACCTATTATTTGATGATAATGACTAAATATACATTCTCTAAAGGCAAGTATTGATTATTTATTGATTTTTAAAGAGAGTGAATGGTTTAACAAGAGTCCCTCAAAGGGACTGATGCTCTAATGGCTGAAAAGAATTGCCAGGATATCAATATAACACCGTTTCTTCTTTTTAACTGCTGAGTGCTGAAACCATGTTTGATATTATTGAGCAATAGCAAGAATTTCAAATTAGCGCTGCAGCAGCTATTTTGGATGGATGATTGGCACCAATTTCATTTAGGACCAACTAGACATCATAAGAAGTCTTTCAGTGAACACCCCATGTTGATATGACCATCCATTCAGGAAGAGTTGCAATAACAAGTTCAAGATGGACACTGTGTTGGCCATACTGGATATCTGAGCAGCACCATTTTCATTTAGGAGCAACTAGACATCATAAGAATTCTTCTGGTGAAAAGCCCATGTTGATATGATTTCTGTTCAGGAGATGTAATATCAACAAGATTTTCAAGATGGCTGTCTTGGTTTCCATATTGAACATCAGATCAGCATCATTGTCATTTAGGACCAACTGGACATCATAAGAAGTTGTTAAATGAAAACCTCATGTCAATATGACTTTCCATTCATGAGGAGTAGCGATAACAAGATTTTCAAGAAGGTTGTCTTGGTTTCCATATTGAAACATCAGATCAGCACCATTGTCATTTAGGACCAACTACACATCATAAGAAGTTGTCCAATGAAAACCTCATGTCAATATGACTTTCCATTCAAAAGGCATAGCAATAACAAGATTTTCCAGATGACTGAGGTGGTGGCCTTATTGGACATCAGATCAGCACCATTTTCATTTAGGACCAACTAGTCCATTGAATAAATGTATGTGTAAAGTTTCATGGCAATCCTCCAAGTAGTTTAAGAGGAGTAGTGACAACAAACTTCTGCTAATGGATGGACAGACACCGGACAAGGGAAAACAGACCAACCCATAGGCTTTTCTTGTCTATTACCAGAAGAGCTAAAAATCAGAGCACTTAAATACTCTGCCAACTCTAAACAAGCATTTGTCCATAATTTTGAAAGATCCTGTGAGGACAAACTGTTCAGTAGAGCCAAGCTGTCTTCTGTGCTAAAAGCACATAATGCTTTTCTTAGTGAATTAAGCCATAGTCTATGATTCCAAAAGGAGACAAAAGAGATATAATATAAATGTTTACTTTTGACAGTGAGTCAAAGTAGCTCACATATCAGCTGAAACTGTGCTTGAAGTACATGTCAGCATAATATTATATGAATAGCATTTTCTGATCAGTGTTTGTATTGTACTTTTAAAAGGAATCTAGCTATTGCATTAGTCTGGTGTTTTATGGCATAACAACACATGAAGGTTACGTTGTTCTGAGGCAATTGGAGTAAAGTGCCTTGCCCTAGGGATACATTACGGTAACTGATCTGGACTGATCTGATGGCAGGATGCAACCAACACTCTAAAGTTCAGAAGTCTGGCATGCTAACAACTGAGCCACTGCAGCTTTGGATAGAACACTATAAACAGTTGCCTTGTATGTCTACCATCTCCGATTCAATTCCTGGTTCCAGCACTTGCAAGGACAATACAACGTAACTTCTCAAGACCAAAAACTTCAGTAAACCAAAATTCCCTTGAAACCCAAAATTCTTCTGGTCCCAAATTGTTTCTTCTTTACTTTTAATAAACTCAAACTCATTAAATGGAAAAAGCTCACTACTATGTAAACCAAACTAACTTTTTAGTCCCAAGCATACATTTTACATTATAATGAACCCCATTAAACTGAAACCTAATCCGGCAGCCAGTAAATGGTCTTTACACAGTCTAAAAGCAAAACTAAAACTTAACTTAGAAATTACATACAAATACAATGAAATCCAAACTATCATAAGTACCTGTTTTGAAAAATTTACTGGCAATTGATGTGTTGTCAAAACATGTATACTTTTACTTCAGGATTTCCAAGATTTTTCCTGGACTTGCCAGACATTTAATGTGGCTGCCAAAAATTTTAATGTAATTTAAATATAATAATAGAAGGTATTATCAGCTGTAATAAAAAAGAAAAAATTGATACACTCCATCATTAGATATATGCCATCATTAGATAGATATACTCCATCATTAGATATACTCCATCATTAGATATACTCCAACATTAGATATACTCCATCATTAGATATACTCCAACATTAGATATACTCCATCAGTAGATATATTCCAACATTAGATATACTCCATCATTAGATATACTCCAACATTAGATATACTCCAACATTAGATATACTTCATCATTAGATATACTCCAACATTAGATATACTTCATCATTAGATATACTCCATCAGTAGATACACTCCATCATTAGATATATTCCATCATTAGATATACTATACTTGATCATTAGATATACTATACTCCATAATTAGATATACTCCATCATTAGATATACTATACTCCATCATTAGATATACTCATCATTAGATATACTCCATCATTAGATACACCCCATCATTAGATATATTCCATCATTAGATACACTCCTTCATTAGATATACTCCATAATTAGATAGATACACTCTATCATTAGATAGATACACTCCATCATTAGATATACTCCATCATTAGATATACTCCATCACTGGATATATTCCATCATTAGATATATTCCATTATTAGATATTCTCCATCATTAGATATACTCAATCATTAGATACACTCTATCATTAGATATACCCATCATTAGATATACTCCATCATTAGATAGATACACTCCATCATTAGATATACTCATCATTAGATATACTCCATCATTAGATACACTCCATCATTAGATAGATACACTCCATCATTAGATATGCTCCATCATTAGATATACTCCATCATTAGATATACTCCATCATTACATAGATATACTCCATCATTAGATATATTCCATCATTAGATAGATACACTCCATCATTAGATAAATATACTCCATCATTAGATACACTCCATTATTAGATAGATATACTCCATCATTAGATATACTATACTCCATCATTAGATATACTCCATCATTAGATAGATATACTCCATCATTAGATATACTATACTCCATCATTAGATATACTCCATCATTAGATATACTATACTCCATCATTAGATATAATATACTCCATCATTAGATATACTCCATCATTAGATATACTATACTCCATCATTAGATATACTCCATCATTAGATAGATATACTCCATCATTAGATATATTCCATCATTAGATATACTCCATCATTAGATATACTCCATCATTAGATATATATACTCCATCATAAGATATACTCCATCATTAGATATATATACTCCATCATTAGATATACTCATCATTAGATACACTCCATCATTAGATAGATATACTCCATCATTAGATAGATATACTCCATCATTAGATAGATATTCTCCATCATTAGATATATTCCATCATTAGATATACTCCATCATTAGATACACTCCATCATTAGATATACTCCACCATTGGATATATTCCATGATTAGATATATATATACTCCATCATTAGATATACTCCATCATTAGATATACTCATCATTAGATATACTCCATCATTAGATATACTCATCATTAGATACACTCCATCATTAGATAGATATACTCCATCATTAGATAGATATACTCCATCATTAGATAGATATACTCCATCATTAGATATACTCCATCATTAGATATACTCCATCATGAGATATACTCATCATCAGAAATACTCCATCATTAGATAGATATACTCCATCATTAGATAGATATACTCCATCATTAGATACACTCCATCATTAGATATACTCCATCATTAGATATACTCCATGATTAGATATACTCCATGATTAGATATATATACTCCATCATTAGATATACTCCATCATTAGATATAATATACTCCATCATTAGATATACTCCATCATTAGATATATATACTCCATCATTAGATATACTCCATCATTAGATATATATACTCCATCATTAGATATACTCCATCATTAGATATACTCCATCATTAGACACACTCCATCATTAGACACACTCCATCATTAGGTACACCAAAAAATGCATCCTGGATTTGGTGTTGCTTCAGTTTTAGTATTATCCTTCTCTTTGTTTGCTTTTTTTTCTTCTATACTGTTTATTTGTAAACATTACACCTCCTTTCAGACAACAATGCAATAGAATTTCCCAAAACAATAGTAGTTTATGCCATTCTAACATTTTTTTAAATAAATTATTCTTTTGTCAACAAGAAGATTAGCAACCTCTAAAATATATAACACCTGTCTGAGATTCCCAGTGAAGTCAGATGGTAAATTGTGTTTTATGTCCAGGCCCTTAAGAAAGTATCTGAAGGTGGTAATAAAGGCTATTTGTTGCTTTAATCTTTTTCTTTAGATTTAATTAGGGAATAGGCTACAGTGAAACCCTGCTATAGCACGATGATCAAGGTCCAAAGAATGCCATTGTGCTATGAACTGTATCATTCTATAGGCAAACAAGTCAGTTAACTGAAGAAAAATAATGCATGTGTATCCTCTTAGCTATACAAAAGGGGGGATGCAAAAATATGGACTTCACTGACACAGTCAGTTTCCAACTTGTTGCATATTAAACAAGAATTACTTAAAACAGTTATCACATATTTAATATTATTGGAGTGGGGACAGAGAAACCACTTATTGGTACATACATATAAATGTATATGAGAATCTGCAACTTGAGTGTAAATAGATACAGTATGTGTACTCACCAGTCACCAGCTGATCTGGTTGTAACACTAATTGTAATTCCATCGAAAAAGCATAATTTCAAAAAAAATTCTGTTAGACCCATTTGAATCCAAATACTTAATTTATTGCTAATGCACTCTCACTAACTTTGGAAACACTCTATTTCCAAGACATTCATATTTGATGGACATGTCCAAAGGGTCTCATTCCTGAGAGACAAAAAAATGCATAAATCATACATTGGGAGTTTCTAAAAAGAAACTTGTATTTAGGCTTGAAAAATACATTTACTGAAAATTCATACAGGAAGTCAAATGTATTGACCTCATAATGTACTTCGTTTAACACATGAACAGTTGTGTATAATTGCTTGGACCCAGTATGAGAGGAAACCATATGATTTCATGGGCAAAGAGTGATCTCTATAAAAAACAGTTAAGTCATTTTCTAAAATACAGAGGAAAAAAATAAAATAAACACAATATTAATTGAAACTTTTATTTATAACTATGATTTTGCATTACTGCAGATATAAAACAGGAAGTATTATCATTGATTATTATAGCAAAACCCTCCACTCCAACAATTTAAATGGTTTTGTTCGAGTCAGTGGTCCACAGCAGTACGAACAATATGCATGTTACTTTACCATTACAGTGGGTTGTGTATATGAGTGATTTTTTAACTGTTGTTTGCATTTCTGACTGTAAAATAAAAAGGAATAAGATGTGTGTGTGTGTGTGTGTGTGTGTGTGTGTGTGTGTGTGTGTGTCAATGACCAAAACTGCTCCTGACAATTCAACAGGTGTATATGACGGTTGTCTGAGGAGGCACTGGTGGTCTATAATTTCCCTTAACTAGGTGGCTAAATTAATTGATTTATATATTTGGGTGAGAAACTTTTTATACATCTGCATTATTTGGTGCTTGGCTGACTATGCCAGATGACTGAGGGCTGTGAAACATACATGGTACCCAGGGAAGGCACTTTTTTAAAGATATATGGCAGGGTATTCTGATTTTATAGATGGAGTTCCTATGAAAATGATACAAACTTCTAAATAGTATTTATGGGTGACTACTGCACATTAAAAGTGCCTTCTCTGGGTCCCAAGTACATTTTACTGGAATAGCCCTGAGCAAACATTTGTTGGAAATTGCTTACTCTGGACTGAGCAACAATTGCTCACAGGACAGGATGTATTGAAGGCAAAACCAAGGAAGACTTAATAGCTTTATTGTTGTTGTTCAATAATAATTAGATTAACAATTATCAGCTTGTTTATTTTGGCACTAACGCTTTGTAGAACTTCAAGAAATAAGTGAAATTATTGCAAAATTTTGGGATCCATGCCACGATCATGGTATATCCAAAATTTGTGCTATAACAAAGTGTGTTATAAAGGGGTTTCACTGTATATTATGTTGTAAAGTTGTATACTGCCACACAATGGTGACAAATCAAATGGTGCGAGGGAATGATGTACTAGTAACATTGCAATGTGTAGAGCTGCTGTGGAGTTTTCTATAAGTCTGGGAGTTGGAGATACACTACACCACATCAAAATCTGAACCATTGAGAGCACTTCATATAGTTACTATATTTTTTTGTAATTTTTCATGTGTACAAATAATTATAGATAAAAAAAATAATTATCTTTTTCTTAGGTAACAATAATTTATCAAAATTTTATTATGACAAAAAAGTTATCTGCACCAAAAACCAAATAATTATGATTTTTATAGATTGATAGTGAATGAAAGATTGGAGGGTAGAAAAAAAATGCAGTCAAACTTGTGGTACACCTGACATAGTAAGAATTTAATCCGAGTTAATCTGATTTAAAATGCAGTCTCTTTACCTTTCGTTGTATGGCTTCATCACTGTCTTCTAGAGATTCTATGACAAGAGCCTGGTAATCTAGTGCAAACTGAGCATCCACACTAACCAAGGCTGTCAGACACTTAACCCCTATAAGATAAAAATATGGCAAGTTTTAAATGGAAGTGCAGTATATTATATACTGTTGTAAAATGAGCATTGTCTCCCAATGATCTTTTTCATTGAAAATAGTACATTTTTACAAAGAAATATAACAGACATTCTGAAATAAATCTACAATAATGCCATCTTCTTTCTAGTCTGGTTCAACTGATACTAAATTTGACAAACTATGATCTGTAGTTTCTGTAAAATCTGGTCAATAAATAAGGTCTTTATATATATATATATATATATACACACACACACACACAAACACATACACACAATGTGAGCATCATTAAAGTCTCAGTGAGCACCATTAACAGGTCAACTGCATGTCCTTGAAGTTTTCTCTCCTTAAACAATTTTGTTTATGTTACTTATTATAAGCTTGATGATAATGAATACATCACACCCTGTATACCAAATCACTAAATATATCAATGATTAAGTATGAACTAACCCCAGAGCCTGCAGTAATCATGTTGTGTAAAAATAATAGAGACGGAGGGTACAGAGCACGACTTATACTGGAGGCTCGAACCTCTATCATAAGCTGTACTTTTTTATCCACTATAATTGTTATTTTACTTTACATGATACTGTAGGCTCTCTCTGGTATTGACAATCTTGGTGACTTGGCATGCGTGGTGTATATATGATTTATGGGATTAAAGCACCAGGATACTTATTGTAAGTTGGTACTGAGATAAATACCTGATTTTGCTATTCAAACATTGTATAGACTACATTGATTCATAATTGAATATCGATTATAATGTCATGGTACAATATTTTCAACTGACCTGCTGACCAAGCAGAATCTGAATCAGAATTTTCACAAACAGTCACTTGATACTTACCTGATATAAATAAACATGCTTACACTTCAGCACACTCAGATTTAATGAGATATGTATTTTATTTAGGATAAAAGCAGTGTGTCTTACATTTTATATACAAACTGAATTTTTTTTAGAACATTTCACTAAAATACTGACCTATTTTGTTCCATCAAGCTGCATAAAATAGTGGCAGCAAATGAAACAAGGTTTCTGCAAACACAATGCCTCCCTTTGTTTTGGAGTTAAGGATTTGCAACAAACTTTAACATTGGTTTGTACAAAAATTGTATGATTGAGTTGATGCCAATGCCAATGAACAACATCAGACTTGTTAAATCTTCAATTTTTTCTTAGAAAAAGGGGTGATAATAAAAAGAATGCATATGTCAGCCCTGTACTAAGATGTTTTCTTAATTGGGTTTTCTCTTGTGGTTCTGATGAAATATTAATTGCAAATCACATACCAATATACTTCAGATTGGGATCTTGAGAACGAAGAAATCTACCAACATGGGTTGCTGCTTCTCCTAGTAACTTCTGGTCAGGTTTAATGGATGTAATGCACAAAATGCATTCATACAGAATACCTGGAAAACAAAACTTTTTGATATGTATGAAAGATAAATATTATATAAATTACTTCTAAAATGTAAACCATCTCAACTTGACTCCTATATTCTCAATATAATTTTTACAAAATCTAGAATGTACACATAACATGCCACCAGTCTCATCCAAGCTATGAAGGCAAGATGAAATGAATTCCATAGATGTCTATAATACATCCTTGCATTGTTTCTACTGGTGAATTCAAGTTAATCTTTTGTAATCAATTTAAATAGTATGCTTTACCTCTATCTCTTGTTTATTCTTTATTTTCCTTTGCCATTGATATTATTGCTTCTTGATTTATTAAATGATGAGATGAAAAGAGGGTCAATCAGTTAAAATACTGGAGTAATTCAAACAGTATTATATAGATTGTGATTTTATAAAAACAATTGTATATAGCTATGCCTTGTAGTTGCTTCAAAACTCAATGACAATATAGTACAAATGAAAACTGACCAAGTCTGCCCTGTTCTACTGTACCTTTTTAACTAAATACAAACACTTTGAATGAACAAACATTATTAATCAGGGCAGGTCCAGTAACAAACACATGTGATCCAAGGAAGGCACTTTCAAATTAGAGCAGTCACCAATAGATGCAATTGAAAATGTAGTGATATTTATCTTAACTTATGGTATTTAGAGTACTTTGGCAGATCATTTTTTCCACTGCCTTCCCTGGGTATTGTGATATCACTATTTTGTGTGGGGTACCAATTTTTTGGGATTTTGTGGTTGATGCAAACTGACAAATTTAAAGACCCCAACAAAAAATGGTCCTTTTGAAGGAACAATTGAACACCTTCCCCACTCCACATATCTAAATACCACTGAAAATGTCATTTTTCACAAAACCATGACAATTAATACCCAAGAAAATAAACATTCATATTATTATGTAAATAAAAATGGAATGGTTCTCATATGTTTTTTTTTAAGTAAATACATATATTGCTTTAGATGTTTAATTATACTAATATGTCTACACTGATTTTATGTAGCTTCTTGGCAAGAAAATATTTAATATATGGCTGTTCCATAAAAAAGGTATGGAAGTCAGAAGGCATTTATATTCAATATATGCATGGTGGTGGTGGGAAATCCAACTAATTTAAGTGTTCTGTTTTGGTGGGGTCTTTGAGAAAGTGCCTACCAACCCCTCTAACATTTATTTCTTGAGCATATAGTACCAACTTTTAAAAAAAATAAGACAGAGAGAGATGTTAGAAAACATATAGAGAGATAGAAAGAATGACATTATTAATGTATGTATGTCTTGTATATATCATACCAAAAGCAAGATTTTCCTTCATGTTTGTTCGTTGCAAAACTTCTTTTAATAACGGAATCATCAACTGGCTAATACTGCAAGATAAATATATTTTTTTCAAATAATAGTTGTGAATAAATGTAGACAGAAATTAAAAAATTAACATTTCTATTATATACCATAATTTCAATACTTTTTGTAGGGTACCAATTTTCACGGATTTTTTGTTTGCTACAAACCACAAATTGAATGTCCCAATAAATGAAGGTTCTTCCTCAATCCACAAATCTAAGTGCCAACTGAAGATATCTTGTTTTGCATAACCACAAGAATTGGTACCAATGAAAATAAATTAATTCATATCTTCATTATGTACAAGATTTGTACTATTAAGTTAAAAATATTCAGGTACATGCCTGAAGTTTGAATACTTTAATTTTTTTCAACCATATAAATAAAATTTCAGTCCAAGCAATTCCTTGGGGCTTAATTTGCTTCATCAAAAAAAAAAAAACAAGTAGTCACTTTGGAGGATTGTAATTATTTCTAATATTAATATCATGGAAATGACAAATTTTATTCTAATAAGAAGTAAAGACTTTGAATGCAATTAATCATGATGAGTTTGATTATTCCTTTTAAACTGAATGTAAATATTACTTCACATAATTTCTTGTTTTTTCTAACAAGAAACAACAAAAATAGCACAGTAGCCTCCCCTTACTGGAATTTATCAACACATACCTGTGCACTTTAGCACCAATCCATGAAAGACATTGCAAAATTTGTATCTGTAACCATGGAAATGGAATGCTGTGGTACTCAAATATTGCTGGCATCTTTCTGGATAGAATTTGCTGCATAATCATAATCAATTTCTCTCCTATAGATATGTATATCTCTGGGTCTGTCTAGTGGCAGAAGAAGAAAAAATATTCGTTAAAAAGATCCAGACATAAATTGGATTAATATCATAAAAATGTACATAATATCCCCAAAATAAAAAGAAATACAAAATCATAATACCTTCATTTCTTGTGATTTGGAACAAAAATTAAATAGGTACATACAAATAATTTGCGTACACATTTTTTTACTCTACCTTCAAAAATATTTCAAGGAACAAATTAATAAAATCATTAGACAGCAGAGGTTTATTGACATGCACTTGGTTTTAGTTTTAAAGCCAACATGTTTAAAAAATAGTCCATCAGATACCAATGAACTAATTGGAAACCTGGGCTTTTGAGATCATCTTAACATTGGTTCCTCTACTACCATGCTAAATTTCAATTACGAAGGTATATGCGATGTATTAAATCTGATTTATGTTTTGCCCACAAAGCATTGGCATGTATTTAATTCTGATTTTTGTCTTGCCTGCAAAGCATAGGCAAAACATAAGTATCACTTGTTATGACTCTATGGTCTAAAAAAAAAATGTAACAGAAAGAAAGTGAGACCAACAAATCAAGTAAAAATCAACAAGCAATTTATTTCTAGATAATTAAGATGAAAAATCAAAAAGACACTTACAGTGATGTGTATTAAAATCCAAATAATCCAATAAGAATTAATGTTCTAATCACAAGTCCTAAATATAGAATATTCCAAATTCACGGCTGTGTCCTTGAATGTTATGATGTGCCAATGGTCTTCAAAGTCCTGATGTACTAGTAGTCTTTAATGTGCTGATGTCAAAATGAAGTACTCCAAAATATCTCTGAATAAGTTCACATAAATTCCAAAATCATCAATTAAAAATCCAAAATCCAAAAGTCTATGAGCACTGTTATAATCCAATGAATATTTAAATAATTCCTCTCTTAGAATTTTGAATTACTTTTCACAACTGTAATAGCTCTTTACAAGACTGATAGTAATGTCGAAACTGAAAAACTGTCCACTAAACATGGTATATATAAAGATTGGTCACATGACAGAATGTTCTAGATTATGTGTCATCTTAATGGAATTTTACTTGTATGGACATGACTTTTTACACACAACTCTAAGAATTTTCCAGTTTTATCTGTAAACAAAATCAACCTTGACCTCAAATTGAGAAAACATTATATTGATCAAAACTATCCTTTAGCTCAAATCTGAAGTAAACAACCTAATTCAAGGACACTAGTTAAACATGTTTTTTTCTGATAAACAAAATTAAGATTTAAGCAAATATTAAAGTCAAGAAATATTTATAATTTCCTAAAATATCTATAATATTATATAAACATCATACATAACACACTTTACCGATGACAACATCATTGTTGCAGTGGGTGTCAACATTAAATTGACACTGCTGCATGTACAGTCATAAAACTTAGTGGGAGTCTTTGCTGTAGAGGTTGCTGCTAATCACAGGCAAAAGGTGGTCAGTGACTTGCTTTTATGCCCTAGTAATGTTGATGGTTACTTGGAATATGCCATGGCAAAATCTGCTGAATTATTGTTAAGTTACGCACTTGGGCTTGAGTTTCTTGCCAAAAGAATTGGAGAATACAGGGCCTGAATTTCTCCAACAGAACTTAAGTCTTCACTTAAATTTAAGACCAGAATAAAGATATCTGATTGGCTGAAAATGTACCAATCAAATGTCTTAAGTCTAGACTTAACTTTAAGACTGATGTTGGTGAAGTTGGAGCCAGGTTATTCACTTTCCTTGATCTCAAAAACCACATCATGCCAACATCAGAGCCATCAAGAGTCTGTTGTATATGTCTGTCAAAACTTGTTCAGCAATATATGTAAAGTTAATCTAGTTTTTAACTTACAACCATTCTCTCAACAAAATCATGAATTTACCTTGATAAGATGATGGTATACACCGACTGTTGCAGCCATGACTCCAGGCTCTGTATCACAAAGGGTTATCTCAAATTCAGGCAGAACATGTTGTACTATGTCTGGTGCCTGTACTAGAAACCTGTGTAAACACACCACTGCTTTCACCCTTACTAGGTCCCTGAAATGGACATTAAACTGACATGTATGTTGTGCATTTGACAATAAAAACATGAGTACCAGATGCCAATAAATCAATAGCACTGAGGACTTATTTTGTAAGATGTGAGATTTAATTAATAACTTTTTATCTTAGAACATTTAATCTAAAGGTTTCAGAGTTATGTTTTGGGCAAGTCTAGGCAATCAAATTGTAGCAATCGTCTTAAGTATGTACATTTGTAGAATATGTCAAAAGAGCCTTGAAATTTAAAGAGATCTTGGCAAATGGTTTCAGAGATATCTTGCAGACAAACAAAATTCTGATGATTCCTAAGTTGATCAAGGGGCATAACTCTAAAAATGCTATTTTTTTAACTTGCTATGAATAATACTTACATACATCCACATATGTCTGTATAAGATGTGACAAAAATGCACATGCTATAGAGTTAACAACAAGAGTTTAGTGCATTTAACATAAAGAAGGGATCTAATTCCGTCAGAAGGTAACATAAATCACTGGCTATTCAATTCATCTTGGATTTTGTAAACATTCATCTTGATATTAAATTTGGTTGAAATCCATTAGATACATGGGCTAAAATGTATTAACATTCATAGTAATATTAAATTTGGTTGAAATTCAATTAGATGCATGGGCTAAAATGTGTTAACATTCATCTTGATATTAAATTTGGTTGAAATCCAATTGGATATATCGGCTAAAATGTATTAACATTCATACTAATATTAAATTTGGTTGAAATCTAATTAGATATATGGGCTAAAATGTATTAACATTCATCTTGATATTAAATTTGGTTGAAATCCAATTAGATACATGGGCTAAAATGTATTAACATTCATACTAATATTAAATTTGGTTGAAATCTAATTAGATATATGGACTAAAATGTATTAACATTCATACTAATATTAAATTTGGTTGAAACCTAATTAGATATATGGGCTAAAATGTATTAACATTCATCTTGATATTAAATTTGGTTGAAATCCAATTAGATACATGGGCTAAAATGTATTAACATTCCAGTGCATTTTACCATGACAAAAGAGGTATAATTTTGTCCAATGTTGCTGCTTAGTGAACTCATCTGAATTACAGTTGAGAAATACCATCATATCACATATGATTGAAATCCAATAAGAAATGTGGACTCTAGAGTGGTAATGAGAACAATCTCATCAGTTATCTGTAATTGGTCCCATTTGAAGCTATGTAATGTAAGTGATTGCCAGATTCAACCATTGCATAATCATACACTGCCTTGCATGGGTTGTTTATTGAGGCAAAGTGACTTAATGAAACAAGATCAATTTTGATAGATAACCACTAAATTTGAGTAGATTACCACTGACCTTAATTTTATTCCAAAAGACAAAGTGTTATAATACCTGGCAGAACAAGCCAGACATGTGCCAATTTGTCTCTAGAATGACATCCAAAGTATTCCAAAGAGAACAACTTTATTTCCTGGATAGAATCAACAGTGTAAACAGGTTCTGGAATTATACACTTATAAACTATTGAGTGACAAGCTTACAAACAAGCAAATAAAAATGATTTAATTAACTAATTAATTTTAATATTTTTGCAAAGGTTTTTTGATAATGCTGCCATTAAAAATTCTTCACAGGATTGGTGTAGACACTGCTTACATTTACCAATACAGCATTATAGTTTTGACAAGAAAATTTGAACCCTTTCAGCTTCAGATACACATCTGGTATCACTGCCTGATTTACTATACACATCTGGTATTATTTTTTACCACTACTGATATAATTTGGAATTTTTACTGATAAGCACCCATATCCTTCACCCAAACATAAGACTAAGAAAGATTGCATATTTTTCTAAGAATAAGTAAATTTACAACAAAATCTAGCAACCAGTTTAACTTCATTTATCAATTAAAATGCATTAAGTAAATTTGTAATATGAGTGTAATTCAAAATGTCCACCTGCATAGTTGTACAAGTATTTACAGGTTACTTAATTTTAAATGAACTTTCAGTTGATATATACTACTAAACTTCATGGAACCAACCCAGAAGAAGGCATATATTTGTGTATTCCCTTGGCTATTTTTAGAAGCTAGAATATGAAGAACCATGTGTCACAGGCTCATTTTCAACATGAACAAATTAGAAGGCCTTTGACCCAAAATTAAATAAAAATTTAAATCTTGGGACAATCATAAGTACTCTATTTGATCACTAAAAATAACAAGCATTTGTTAGGCCAGAGTTTTTATCTTAATCTGTCAGTCAACTGTGAATGTAATCAGGTCATGTTGTGTACATAAATGGCTGCATCCATAGTTTCAGTTGTTCATATATTGTTCCTTTTTCTGACAGGTATGTCCAAGGTAATGGCTAGTTTTATATGATATCTATTACCTTGGAGCTTATTACAACCATTCTTCTGTAGTGACTGATACATTTCTCCCAATTTTTGAGTATATTTCAACTATATGTGCAACTGTTATGTTCTTGCAACAGTCCTGGAGTTTCAATCGTTCTCAAAAGATCTGCACAATTCATTTGGTCACTCACAAAAGCATTGTTTTCTTAAAATTTCCCATACTGTGTATCATATTACCTCATACATTTGGAGTACAGAAAGCAGTTAAGGGAATTTTTAAATAACTGTATAAATTAGAAATCAGCAATTTGCTCTGATTTTTGAGGGAGTATCCCCATATTACTTAATATATTAACATATCGAGCACCTGCTATATTGTGCTGGTTGTAGATAAGCAATGTAGATATTGGTTTTCCTCTGCATTATGTATTTTTTGTAAAGAATATCACTGCTGAGATGTCATAAGTATAAATTTCATATTTTATAAAAACTGTATTGATGTAAATAATGATATATCACAAGGAGGCAGATCTATGTGCTGACCAACAGAATTATGATCATTATTTGTAATACAACATCAACCTGTTGACTGTATCATTAGGTTACCATCATTATTTGCATGTCTCCTAATACAACATTGACCAGTTGACCATGTCACTGGATTACTCCACTCTGAATTTACTAATTTAATTTTGGTATAGAATCCACATTTAAACACCACCTGAAGTTATCAACAGTTCTGTAGGTATCAGATACTGAATTCAGTTTGGTAGACCCTTGCAGGCAAAAACTGTTTTGTTAAATTCTAAATGTTTATAATACAGAAAATAAATTTCAAATGTCAAAAAATATATTATTAGATAATTTCTTATATCAGAAAATCAGCTTCTTATAGCTTGAAATGAGCTGATTATTATTACATGTACTAGAAAATGACTTTCTAATATGATGTACCATAATCTATATAAAATGAGTGAGTCTTGTCACCATCTGTAAGCAACACTAACTGAGCTATTACCCTTGTCCTGCCATGTTTGAGGACCAGACCTTTTTTTCCTTTAGAATTCAAGTCTAGTTTATATAAATTTCACCATCATAAGACTGTTAAATACATTTTGGGCCAGTTTTTTTTTAAAAATTCTCTGCTTCATGTGTTTTGTTTTCTCCGCCACCAAGTTCACACATTTTGCTGCCAGATCAAATAAACTTTACAAAAAGCACTGCCACAACTAAGTAGCATAATTAGATTGAAGAATAAGAAAAATAAACAGAAGAATGTACATATATAGAGAGATACATATACTTTGTTTAGCTGAGTTTTTATGGCACATCAACACATAAAGGTTATATTGTGCTAAGGCATGTAAAGTGCCTTGCCCAGTGACAGACAACTCTGCCCACACAGGCTAGTCCAATGGTAGGATTTTAATCTGCACCTTTCTGGTCACATTTCCAGCACACTAACAATTGAGTCACCCCTGCTCTAGAAAGATATGCAGAAAATGGGTAGAAATTATTTATAAATGTATCTTTATGAGGGGAATTGGGTTTTTTATTCCTTAATTTATCTGATTGTCTTTGATACATAACATGACACTATCATAAAAATAGACCGCTAGCTAACTATAGCTAGATAGATAATGCATGAAAACAAAAAGATGAATAGAACAGGTCATAAAAATACATGTAATAACAGTGATGGACAAATACTAACGAACTACACCTGTGGACTTGTATTGCTGTATAATATGGCATTGAAAGCAATGACACTTTGACTGCATGACTGATAAATGAAGACTGTGCCAGAGAAACTTTCCTAGTAATTGATGATTAAATTACATGGCATGTTAATGTAATATGAAAATATTATTGCAGTGGTAAAACTAATAAATATACAAGGAAAGAGAATTACTAATTGAGAAAAGTATGGTTATGATGCTATCTTCTTAAATATTTCTAGTGAAGTCAATGCTCATCAGCTTGCATGTTTATTACCTCAGTCATGTACAGACTTTCCCAAAAGACCAGCATGGAGAGATTTCCTCTATTTGTCACATCAGTGACTTACAATAGTGACACTTTACCAGGCTGGTCAAATAATTCCATTTTATGTCAATTAGTGCTTAACTTTTATAACTTCATTCATAACACCATCTTTTCTGTCATTGCAAAATTCAATATCGGATGCTGAGATATATGTAGCTTTCCTAGCAGTTATCATTAATGATGGATTATAATAATATCATCCCTCAAAATAACACATACCTTCTGAATCTAGGTTATTGTGAAAAGATTAGAAACATAACAAATCCTTGCAAAGATAATGTGTATTTCCATTGGTAATACACCATCCAACCCTGGAAGCCTTAATTTTACGCATTTTCAAAATAATTTTTGTATTTCCTCCAATGCTTCAAGGTAGATACTTTATTCTCCTTCATAGTGCAACAAAACAATTATGTAGTCTGTCAATGGTAAAATAACTTTTTTTTTACAACAACAACAAAACAATTCTGTAGTCTGTCAATTGTAAAATAACTGTTTTTGTAAAAATTGTGCTTATATTCTACATACTTATATCTTGTCTTGAAAATCAAGACCTTACAAAATATATTATGCTTGATTTTTGCATTTTCTATTTTTCAGCATATAACAGCCGAAGTTCATTGGTCTTGTTTCCTCTTTTATCATCTACCAAATCCACTAGAAAGATGAAAAATAATCATTTCATATTACATCTGTACAAGAAATATTACTTGTAGCACTCTTTAAAGGAAACCTTTTTGAAATGCAGTTCATAAGTTCAGGTACACACTGAGGTTTTGTTTTTCTATGTATATTTTTGCATCTACCTGCCAAACTGGGTACCATAGGAACCAATGCTAATAATCTCCTTGACAGAAATAAATCATCAAGGTCACTTGGTTTACTGTTTTACATTATGTCTATATTGTGATCTTTCTGTACAAGGCCTAATCAACTGAATCTAGCAACCAGTTTAACTTCATTTATCAATTAAAACTCATTAAATACATTTGTAACATGAGTGTAATTCAAACTGGCCACCTGCATAGTTGCACAAGTATTTACAGCTTACTTAATTTTAAACATTGCCATCAAATTTTATTGTGATATGTAAAATTTGCACTTTGAATCACACACTAATTATATACTCTGTGATCAAAAATGTATTCCATCAGCTCTGTGACTTTTATCTGTAGTTAGATACTCTGTTTTTGTTTCTTTATTTCCTATTTCCTCTCCTCATTTCATCTAAAGTTTGTGTTTGCATGGTTCAGTTGTTCTACATCAACAAAATATCAATCATCATGAAAAGAAAGAACCTACAACTCATTACACATTCTGTTACCATGGTTACAAGGAATATATAAAATATTTTGAAAAAGCCATTTTTAAATAGTGTGTCATATATTCAATATTATTTGTATGTTTTATCTAAATTAGACTATATTTATCCATTCTACATGCTTGCAACTGAGGGAAACTATCATAACTCAAAATAATGAAGAATTTCTGAGGAAACAGGTCTTTTTCAGCTAATGTCATTGAGGTAATCTGGACATAAAGTGTAAATTTCTTGACAGCAAAAGGGCAGTGACATGTCTCATCATCAAAACTGTGATTACCTCAGTGCTAAAATTTCCAGCACATTTTTGGGATACAATTTTTTTTCACAACTTCAAATTTCATCTTTTTAAATACTGTTCTTGCAGTTAAATTCCCTCAATAAAAATAATATTATTCTTAAAATTATAATAGGAAATTTACTGTAATTCTAAAAATGTCCAAAGTGCAGGGCTGCAAAATATACTTGTTAGGCAGCCTGGACAAAAGTGAAAATTATGCAGGGTGAGGACAATTTTGTGTCACTTGCTCAAAAATGTACATAGACATGGAGAAAAAGTTATAGTTTTGTACACATTTTTATTCTTGATTGGTAGTTGATTTTAGGGATTTATTCATCTTACAATGTTCTGACAGTTTTTCATAGCAATGTCTATATACCTTGGATGTCTAAGTTTCTTCAACACAAGTGGTAACAACACAGGGATCATCTCACTGTTGACCAACTGACATGTGGCTGTCATAGCAATACAGTTGTCAAGGAGATTGCTACTTGTCAGGTCCTGAAAAGTAATAGTATAGATTAATACAAAGCTGAAGGCAATTCAAAGTAATCTTTGTGCCAATAACATAAAATAAAATGTATCACATAATGTTGCTACTCAACCAACAAGCCCTATCAGCCTGACCTTTCACTGAAATAGTTATTAGCAGTCAACATAGGTATAATGGTGTACAGGTACTGTATAGTTTGGATGTAAACAATGTAACTCCTCCATACCATACACAAACAAGAAATAACAAGAGGTCCAGGTGGGCCTAAGACTGCTCACCTGGCTGACATATGGCTAACAGCCAAATTCAAGAGTAGTTGGCCAAGAAATCTGAATCAGTAGAATGCTTTCTGTTGAAGTTTATTCTGATGCTGTTGATTGCATGTTATGAGAACAACTGTTTCGAGGTTTCTCCAGTTTTTAAACCTTCATCCATATTTGAGGGCACATAATATCATTTGTCAAATATTGAAAGGCATCTACGACAATTTGCTTTTTGTCAGAGTTACCTTATGTACTCACGTATAAGCCGATACCAACTGCAAACTGCATAGACCCAGATCTGCCATTGCATAATGCGCCAGCAGATCTGGGTCTATTCAGTTTGTGAGGACTAATCAGTATAACAAACAACACAGACCCTGATCTGCCAGTGCATTATGCAATGGCAGATCAGGGTCTATGTTGTTTGCATTTGGACCAGACTTATATGCGAGTATACATGGTAGTCAAATTATGTTAAGCAGTTTATTGTATACAAAGCAGTGTAAATGGTTTTCTATTTCTAGTAATGGCCACCATATTTGATGGTGGATAAACCATCATTTCTACAAGTGTGAAAGGCCTTCAAATTAGAATGCTTTCTGTCAAATTTGGTCAAATTCTGCTAAGCGATTGTTTTGAGAAATTATTGAAAGTTTTTCTGCCCTTAGTAGCAGCAGCCATATTTGAAGGCAGATTGACATCATTTGTACAAACTTAAAATCCCTTCATGACAAAATGACTTCCATCAAATTCAGTTTAGTTATTTTTTGAGAAGTCATTTTACTGACTTTCTAATTTTAGTAATGGTGCCCATATTTAATGGCAAATTGGCATCATGTGTATAAATTTTAGTAATGGTACCCATATTTAATTGCAAATTGGCATCATGTGTATAAATTTTAGTAAATAATAGTCAACAAAGAGTTCAGGATAGGCTTTCTTCACCCATGTAAAATGCTGAAAATTGTTTTTGACGAGTGACTGGGGGCACTGCACAGAATGCAAAAGGGGGCTTGGATGGGTCCATTGACACACAGGTACTCTCCTATTTTTTTCAGAATAACTGCTCTCTCTCCTGCAGTTTGAGAGTGCTTTGTTTATTCACACTGGACTTGTCTAACTTAATCAAATCTGCTAAAGCATTCACATCTCTTAGCTTAAGAGCAAAATTTTCCATCATATTTTATTTTTAAACTAAATCTCTCAAATTCAAGGACTTTCAATGACCTAGGTGAAAAATCAATGACTTTCAAGACCTTGAAATGAGATGTACATTTCTCAATGACTTTCAATGACCTTTAATGACCATGAGAACCCTGTAATCTGAACTATCCACCTCAAGATGGTGGCTGCAGAAATACCAGAGGCACCTTTGAGAGGGAGAAAAAGATTGTTAAGACCCTTTCTTTGCTGTTTTGATTTAGACAGATAACAACTAAAGGTCTAAATGGGCAAAGGAGTCTATCTTGATCATCCCCAGTACAGATACCACTGAGACTGGAGATTTCAACAGGAACAGGAGCTACCTAAGGTTATTGATTCTTGGGCAGAAACCCAGTTTAACAAAGAAGAGAGATCAAATCATAGTTACCACTGAACCATAAAACTATTTTCTACTGACAAAGCATGAATTTCACTCCTTCTTGCCAAAGCTACAGAGAGAAGGAAGACTGTTTCAAGGGTACGGTTATCAAAGAAAGCTTCATTCAAAGGTTCATAAGGTGGGTTTGATAATTACCAAAGAACACAAGAGGTTCCACCTATGCATTAAAGAATGAGAGACTGGTCTCTGGAGCTCAGACTACCTGAACAGTTCTGTAGTAGAATCCATAGAGAATGCAAAGGGAGGGGGGGGGGGGGCAGATAGGATCAATGCATTTCCTACTGCACCAATTACAGAAGAGTCTCAACTTGGCATCATAAACCTTGGAAGTTGATTGGCTTCTAGGATGAGCAATGCATTTGGCAACCTTACTTGAAAACAAGTCCTGGTAGATAGATCATTTGATATGAGCCAAGCATGAAGGTGGAGAATTTGAGGAGTGTTGTGCAAAAGGGAAACTAGGAAGATCCAGGAATAAAATCACAGACTTTGGATGTTTGTCACCCTCTCAACTGCATCCTTTCTTAGAAGGGTGTACACCTCTTCCCATAGAGATACCATTTAAAACATTAGAACTGGTGGAACCAAACGGGGGGCCTTGAAGCAAAGCTGGTAACCCTCCTTTATTGTGGAAAGGTCCCATGCATCGGCCGTGAAGTCCGACCAAGTCTCTGAAAAAAGACTCTATCTGGCACTTGCTGGAATGCTGAGAAGAGGGGGACTTGGCAAGAGAGGGTGCAACTCCCTAGGGACTATTGTCTCCCTCCTTAGGGAAGGTTGAGGGTTCTGCAGACTTAATCCCCTGGCTCCTCCAGCTACATTGTATTGAGAACGATAGGCAAAAAGGAGTTTTAAATGGGGTCTGATGGTTACATTGGTTCCCCTGCTTAAAACATTTAGAAGGGGAAGCCTTGGACCTTCCAAGATGGGGACACTTCTTCATAGGGCCTGGTACAATAGCTGATCCTGTAGCTAGAGGCTGAAACCAGGGGCCAAAGCATAGAAAGGGGAGAGACTACCCCATCTGCTGTCTGGCCACTCTTGGCACCAAGACAACTTCTGAGTCAGCTCCCTCGCCATCAATGAGTGAGGGAGCAAAAATCAGGTGAAATTCAGGCTGTTCCCTGTTAAGCCTTTTCAAACTGGAAATGATCCTAGAGTCTGATCTGACAGTTTTAGACACAAAGCTGGGGGAAGGAGGCAGTAAATGATATTTACAGGCTTGTCAAAGGTCCAAACTTCCTCCTGCTTTGTCGCCTGATCCATAGGTGGGACAAAAATGGTGACAACAAGAGACGTGAAGGACCTGATGTCACTGGTTCTTCTGGGAACTGATCTATGTCTACCAAAATTGACAGCATGTCATCCTGTCTTCACTCTTGGGGTGAAGCAGGTTTATCCCATCTCATCTCCCTCCTTGGTGAAGAGGGTTATATGATTGGATGTTTGTCATCCCATCTCCAATCACAAGAAAGGAACTGGACTAACCCATTCCTCTCATCCTGGAGGTGATCAGAGGCAGTCACCCTCCCTGTCCCTTGATAACAAGGCTGGAGGAGGCAGGGATTATCGTCTGTGGCATGTCCAGTCCATTGATCCATGGAGCCATGACAGAGTCATTGATGGTGTCATGGTAGGAAAAGGAGACTGGGGTGCACAAAAGGAGGAGTAAATCATATTGCTTAACAAAGCCAGGGATTATGGATGGAGCTCAAAAGTTTGAGGGAAAGCTGTTGGAGCCATCTACTGATTTTTTGATCAAAATAATAGAGATACTGTTGAAACCTGCCTGCCAGATAAAGCAATCCCAAGTGTTCAGTTAAATCATGTTTGAGATAATGAAGTTTAACCGTATCATGAAAGATGCAGCTGAATGCAAAGATTTACTACATTTGTTGTATTATTCCCAAATAAAAAATGTTTATGACTTGATCAGGAAAAATAAATACTTGTGTCTGACATGCCAGATAGTCAAAGTCTTATCACGTATGTTAGATTTCAAGATGCGATCATAATAATCATCATTATTATTATTGTCAGAAGCAGCATTATTATCATCATCATCATTGTTGGCATCATCATCATCATCATCACCATGAAAGTAAATCTGTGGGCAGATTTATCATCAAGATATTTCCATTTTACTTTACAGGTTGCTTATTTTCTTACCACTGTGAAGAATATTGAAATTTGCATATAATTAGTTTTTAGAAATGATAAATATCAGAAAAAAGGATAAAAGCATCAATATTGCAGAGAACAAGGACACAATATCATACTTACTTTCTGTATGGTGTTAATGAGTAACACTATCAACTCGTGTCCATCATTCAATAGGATGGATGATGCCAGGTAGCCTGAAAATAATTAACAATAACAAATTATGGTATTTGTGTCAATCAAAATTATTATGGCAGTTTAGCTTTTAAGTATATTTAATTCTAAACTTAATTCATTCTTAAGCAACTGGAAAACGATTTAAACAACTTATATTATGTAATCTTGATGGTTCATATGCTGGCATGAGGTCTTTAAATTGGATGAAACAGGGGAAAACCCATTGAAGCCACTAACCTTGAATGGCTACCACTGACCATTACATGCATCAGAACAAGGGATTTGAAAACAAACCATAGAGAAATGAAGACAGCTGATTACTGCTGTACTACAAGGCTCTATATATTCAGCATATAATAAAAACATTAATGTTGGTAACATTTACACATACTTTAAAAAAAAGTATAGTGTATTTCACTTTTATTCAACACTATACTTTTCATTGCAAGTCAACTTAAAACATGTACAGAGACATGGTGAAGGTCAGGTCTATCATATGCAATACACAGTTTGCTGTGTGCAAACTATTGTCAGTACAAGTAGAACAAGTTTGATTCCAAAGGTGAAGCTTGAGGGTTCAAAAGCTCTTGTGACTACTCCAGCAAATATTTCCTTACACCAAACCACCTATTACCATTACTCTTCATGACTAATTACTAACTAAACCACCTATTACCATTACTCTTCATGACTAATTACTAACCAAACCACCTATTACCATTACTCTTCATGACTAATTACTAACTAAACCACCTATTACCATTACTCTTCATGACTAATTACTAACCAAACCACCTATTACCATTACTCTTCATGACTAATTACTAACTAAACCACCTATTACCATTACTCTTCATGACTAATTACTAACCAAACCACCTATTACCATTACTCTTCATGACTAATTACTAACTAAACCACCTATTACCATTACTCTTCATGACTAATTACTAACTAAACCACCTATTACCATTACTCTTCATGACTAATTACTAACCAAACCACCTATTACCATTACTCTTCATGACTAATTACTAACTAAACCACCTATTACCATTACTCTTCATGACTAATTACTAACCAAACCACCTATTACCATTACTCTTCATGACTAATTACTAACTAAACCACCTATTACCATTACTCTTCATGACTAATTACTAACTAAACCACCTATTACCATTACTCTTCATGACTAATTACTAACTAAACCACCTATTACCATTACTCTTCATGACTAATTACTAACTAAACCACCTATTACCATTACTCTTCATGACTAATTACTAACTAAACCACCTATTACCATTACTCTTCATGACTAATTACTAACTAAACCACCTATTACCATTACTCTTCATGACTAATTACTAACTAAACCACCTATTACCATTACTCTTCATGACTAATTACTAACTAAACCACCTATTACCATTACTCTTCATGACTAATTACTAACCAAACCACCTATTACCATTACTCTTCATGACTAATTACTAACCAAACCACCTATTACCATTACTCTTCATGACTAATTACTAACTAAACCACCTATTACCATTACTCTTCATGACTAATTACTAACCAAACCACCTATTACCATTACTCTTCATGACTAATTACTAACTAAACCACCTATTACCATTACTCTTCATGACTAATTACTAACCAAACCACCTATTACCATTACTCTTCATGACTAATTACTAACCAAACCACCTATTACCATTACTCTTCATGACTAATTACTAACTAAACCACCTATTACCATTACTCTTCATGACTAATTACTAACTAAACCACCTATTACCATTACTCTTCATGACTAATTACTAACTAAACCACCTATTACCATTACTCTTCATGACTAATTACTAACCAAACCACCTATTACCATTACTCTTCATGACTAATTACTAACTACATAGATTGTATGCCAAATACCAATAACACTGTGTTTTCAAACATGGAAAAACCCTGTCTTCAAGCAGCACACGAAAGTCTGATATTTTAATACATCTGATGTCACAAATGCTACACATCAAAACCAGCCTGCCCATGTAAGAATGTATAATGTCACTGGAAAATTGCTTATGACACAAATGGTGTAGACTTGATGAACAAGTGTTCTGCAGAACCCAGTGTCTCACCTGCATCCCTATTCTTGTCAGTATAACCCTGTATCTGACACCTGCATCCATATACTTGTCAGTATAACCCTGTATATGACACCTGCATCCATATAATTGTCAGTATAACCCTGTATCTAACATCTGCATTCATATACTTGTCAGTATAACCCTGTATCTGACACCTACATCCATATACTTGTCAGTATAACCCTGACTTTCATAAACCTTCACACAAAACTTTTAAACATTGATGACCATAATGCTTAAGTGGGTGAGTCAGGCAAGACAGTAACTACTCATATATCAGTTTATGCAATTTTGGCCTATAGTAATATTATTCAAAATTTTTATTTGAGTACAGCAACTGATGTTGAAGATATGTGACTTTAAAAATGATGAAACATGCTTACTGATTAAGCAAGTAAGGCAGACAAGACAGGAACTCCAAGCACATCAGCATATAAACTTTAGACCCACACTCATATTATCCTTAAGTTTCACTTGAATGCAGCCACTGACAACAGACACAGAATATCAGTGACTTTCAAAAACTTAATGCAAAACATTTAATATTGTACATGATGATGGTTCAGAAGGTGAGACAGTCAAGACAGGTACTCCAAGCATATCATGGCATAAACTTTAGATCTACTGAGTTATTGACAAAGTGTTGCACTTGAATGCAGCAACTAATGTAAATGATATGTTACTTTCAAAAACTTTAATGCAACATTGCTGTTACCACTGACACTGCTGGAACACTTTAACAATGTTGATGCCATTGACACTTTACCATTGTTGTTGCCACTGCCACTGCTGGACAACATTAACATTGTTGATTCCATTACCACTGCTGGAAAAGTGACTACTATATCTCACCATACTTATGGCAATTAAAAATAAAAGTTCTGTACTATCAGCCTTAAAGAAAAGTAGAGTTGTACGAAATGGCAATTAATGCCAAGTGCAAGTAACCACTAATTGTGAGAAAAAAGTGCTCTATTTCTGGTAAGAAAAGAAAAAGTCTAAGCCCTCACTGCCTGTCAAATTATCTTTTGTAGAGAAGTTTTTTATCAGTAAAACCATTGATACATACTTTTCACACAAAAGGCTACCTTTTGACCATTATTTTTCTCCTTGTTGTCATGATCTTACTGCCTTCTTAATTTGAAAAAGTTGACAACCAAACATTTTGAATTTACCACATGACACATTCCTTCATGAAATGAGCCCTCATAATTTGAATTTATCACATGACACATTCCTTCATGAAATGAACCCTGTTAATTTGAATTTACCACGACACATTCCTTCATGAAATGGGCCCTCATAATTCGAATTTACCACATGACACATTCCTTCATGAAATGGGCCCTCATAATTTGAATTAGCACATGACACATTCCTTCATGAAATGGGCCCTCATAATTTGAATTTATCACATGACACATTCCTTCATGAAATGAACCCTGTTAATTTGAATTTACCCAATGTATGTGAAGCAGCTTCAAATCTTGTGAGAAATATGGGCTATGGTTAGCATATAGACATGTCTGGATGCAGCTTCAAGAAAAATTTCCCTCCCGCAAATCCAGCGGAATTCGAGTGACTGCGTCATTGAGAAGCTGCTGAATAATCTAGAAAGGTAGTCTGTTGTGCTGCTGTAACAGGTCCCACAAAGTGTGAATGGGCTTGTTTGGGATGAAAAGTCTCAGAGGTTCTCTCATCTCTGCCCTCCAACCTATGACTTAAATAATGTCAGTTAGGGAACAGTTACACTCGAATCCTATGCTAATGGCTACTGAACAGTTACACTTGAATCCAGTGCTAATGGCTACTGAACAGTTACACTCGAATCCTATGCTAATGGCTACTGAACAGTTACACTTGAATCCTATGCTAGTGGCTACTGAACAGTTCCACTTGAATCCTATGCTAATGGCTACTGAACAGTTACACTTGAATCCTATGCTAGTGGCTACTGAACAGTTACACTTGAATCCTATGCTAGTGGCTACTGAACAGTTCCACTTGAATCCTATGCCAATGGCTACTGAACAGTTACACTTGAATCCTATGCTAATGGCTACTGAACAGTTACACTTGAATCCTGTGCTAATGGCTACTGAACAGTTACACTTGAATCCTGTGCTAATGGCTACTGAACAGTTACACTTGAATCCTATGCTAATGGCTACTGAACAGTTACACTTGAATCCTGTGCTAGTGGCTACTGAAGTGTGCCAATATACATAAGAAACTCATTTGGTCTTGGATTAGTTCTCTATATACAAAGCAGATAACCTATCATTACCACAATGATAGAGCTTGAGCTGAGATATCGCCCTTTCGTTCTTGCAGTGGTAAAAATAAATTATATCTTCCTCTTCCAACTGGCTCAGTTCACTTGAGGTACCACTTCAAAGCCCTAACAGGGTCCTGTAGATGCCCCTGAAGTGAATGTTCCAACAAAGAAAGGGGTTTCACTACAAAGGACTGATTCCCCATGAATGGGAGCCTGTTCTTAGCAATGAAAGCAGAAGCCATCATGAGTGCAACTGAACCATCATTGTGGAACTGTAGATAGTTCAGATCAACCGACAAGGCACGTATCTCACTTATTCTGCTTGCTGTAGCTAGAAACAACTAGGAAGCAGGTTTTGTAGAAGAGGTTAGTCAGGGAGATTCTAGACATAGCTTCTAAATGTGTTTTATTCAGTCATTTAAGAATCAAAGGTAGATTCCATTTTTGGACATGGGGCCAAAGCCTTCAGTTGAGACAAATCAAAGTTTGCAAGAAGGTCAGAGAGATCCTTGTTTTGGGCTATATCCTCCCTTTCATGATGATAAAACATGTCTGGGAGTGTGTGATGGTAGCCTTTGATAGAAATGGGGGCTAGCTTTTATTGAGAGAGAAAGGATGAAGTTAACTATCTGTGGTACCAAGACTGATAAAGGAGTAATGTACTTCTGCTTGCACCACTGGCAGAAAACTCTCTACTTCCCTTCATATCCTTTCAAAGTGGTGGGCCTTCTTGCCTGAATGATTCTATTCACCACTTGTTCTGAGAATTGTTTTCCCCTGAGGGCTTGCTTGATATGAGCCAGGCATGCAGGTTCAACAATTCTGGGTTCAGATGGAACACCTGCATTTGTAGTTGCTTGAACAGATAAGGAAAGACCAATAGTTTCCCAGGAATCTCCACTGCTAAGTTTATTAAATCATTTATCCATGGTTTTTCCCACTTGAGTGACTCAATCAGGACCAGACAGCACCCCGATTTCCTCACTTTCTGCAAAACTTTAGGGATCAGAATGGTTGGAGGGGAAGCATATGCATCTAGACCATTTCAATTCATGGAAAGAGCATCAACTACCAAGTCTTTTGGATCTGAGACTGGAGAGACAAGGGTCAGTAGCTTTGCGTTCCAACTTGCTACAAATAGAGGCACAAGTTGTTTACCGTAACAGACACAGATTTGTCTGAATACTGAGTGAATGGACCATTTGATCTGCATTAACTGGTTCCTGACAGTGAGTCTGCTAGAACACAGAATCTGCCCAAGATCTGGCAGACTTGGATATGGATTTGCTGATGATGACACCACCTGAGAAAATCCCATGGGATAGGATAAGAATGACCTTTCCAGACAGCATCTCCTGCAATGATTAAAAGGCCTTTACTATGGCCTTCATCTCCAGGAGACTGATGTGTAATAAACTCTCCTGAAGGGGCCACACCCTGATGACTTCCTGAAATGCATAAAGTGGGCAACTGAGAATGCTGTGCTGGCATCCATGCAGATTGTAATTCCTGGCAGCTGAATCTGCAAGGGAATACCCACCATGAGCCAGGTGAGGTTCTCTCATTTGCTGATATGGGACTTTATATATCCCAAAACTAGGATCACTTGGTCCTGTTGCACTGCTTCAGTCACCGCTGTGCAAAGAGAATCATCTGCAATGGTCTCATAAACAAGTGGCCTAAGATGATGAGATCTGCTGCCACATTGAGGAATCCAATAGGCAAACAAATTCATGGGCTGAGATGCAATTCTTTGACAGAAGTGTAGACACTGTCAAGATGATTTCAAGGCATGTTCCTGACGGAAAGAGTCTCTCTTTAAATACATTTTGAAATCCATGCCCAACTGGGTAAAATACTGGGGTGGGATGATATTGGAATTTTCTTTGTTATCAAGGAATCTAAGGCAGAGCAGATGTGAAACAAGGAATTTCAATTCTTGATCTGGAAAATAACTCACTCAATGGTTTTGCAGAATGTTGTCCAGGTAATTGGAAGTCACAGATGTGGAGGTGGCTCTGAATTGGTACATTGTATCCCTAAATGTGAACGTTAGGAATATCCTTGAAGACTTGTTGGCTGGAATATGGAGGTATGCATCTTGAAGATTTAGCCTGATTGCAAAATCTCTGTCCTAAACAGAGGTTGAGAACCAGCCTTGGTGTCTCCATTCTGAACCTTGGTGCCCAAATAACAAGGTTGAGAGAGCTCAGATATATGACCTGCTGAAGCTTTCCATTGAGTTTTGGCACTAGGAGTACAACACTGGTGAGTTTACAATTTGAAATGTCTCTAATGCCCTTTTGTGTGGAAATTGTCTCTTGCTGCTGAATGTTAGCTCTGAATGCGTCTCTTTAGGTGTCTGTAGCAAAGGAAGCCCTTGATGATAGGGGAAGGGGCACTGAGTGAGATCTGGAGCCCCTCTGAGATGATATGCATGTCCCAAGTCTTGTCATTCTGTGACAAAGAGTTGGAGACTTTCCCGCACCAAGATATCTGAAAATGGGCAGCATGAGCATGGTGTCATTTCTTGTAAGATGAAGGCTGACGGAGAGAGAAAATAGAAGCAATCTCCCCATGTTTTGTCATTAGATGCCCTAGGAAACTGTGTTCTCATCTGAGGAAAGGGCTTGTAGGACTGTTTCCCCATTTGGCATGCCCTAGGGGAATCCCTTCTGTTTCTCTGGTCCCTCCTCTGAAATGTAGGCTGAGCTCTAGGACATTTGGCCTGTGCAAGGTTGGCCTCTTTGGCAGATTGTTTTCAGACTTCCTTTACATGACCATGGAAGAGCAGGCTGGATGACAGTGGCTGTGATCTAAGTGAGACCTTATGGTGTTCTGTACAGAAGGTGGACATGGAGAAAAAGGTATATCTTTCTGTAGACTGTAAATTCAGTGACTTTGTAAGGAATGGCAAGCATGAATTGTGCTGCTCTGTTCAGAACATGCACCTTCCACAAGACTGATTCCCAAAGCATGACCAGTGGGATTATCAAGGGATGAGTCTAGGCTATTTTCAAATTGTTCAAATATATCTATGGACACCAAATAAAGCACAGATCCTATCACAACAGCATTTTTAACCATATGTAGCGTGTCGAGGAAGGATTTCTGGGCCATACGAACAGATGAGGGTTTTGACATTCCAAGGCCTCCAACATAACTGTCGATGGCTGGGATTTCAGTGTGAAAAGCAGGCATATTAGTCTTGTAAAATACCTTGTTAAAATTTTATGGGAGCTGTCACAGTGAAAAGAAAGGTATGTTGATACTTGGGTCTTGAAGCTGCCCCTCTAAACAATGTAATAAATCAGTGACTCGACTAGATAGACTGTGGTAGCTGTTTGACTGTCACCTTGTCTTTCTTGTAGGAGGAGGCAGGCAAAACTCAGGCAGCATAAGCCAGAAAACTTCGATTGATGCATGTAAGGCTGAGTCTTCTCTGGAAGTCATCTGATAGAGCATGGAAGATGGCACAAGGTGATATTAATGCCTCTTCTGCAATGCGTGACAAAGCTGGATGGACGGTGAGCAAGACAGGTTATCTGATCAAGTAGTGACACTGTTATCTCCAGATGTTCACTGGCAAATCATGATGGTCTGGGAGTAGTGCTGAGCATCCATGACTGGAGCACTGCAGTAGATAGTGTCGGGTCATGATGGATAATAGATCATGATACCCAGCCCCAGGAGCTCCAGGCATAGGTCAAGGCTGTGTTGGAGCTGGTGTTGTCCATAGCCAATTGACATCTGATGCCAAAGTCTGGTACTGGCTATCCTGAGAAAGGTCACCATATCTAGTAGGCACAGACGATGGCACTTGTTAGTGCGAGTCCTCAAAGAATGAAAAAGACAGAAAAACAGAGTGATATGGATACCTCCTGCTTAACATGTGACAAAGCTTGTGAAATTGGCTTAGATGCAAGGTGAACAAGACCATGGATCCAGCTAAGTTGTGATATTGCTATCTCCAGACATTCACAAAGCAAACTGTCGATGGTCTGGGAGTGGAACTGAGCATCTGGGACTGAAGCATCACCATAGATAGTGCTGGGGTCATGCTGGTGCCTGTGCTGGTACTAGAGCTGTCACAATAGTTGCAGTAGTCTGGAACTGGTTATCATTCTTCGATGCCAGTTCCAGGAAGTCCCAGAAAGAGCCAGTGCTGAGACTAGCAATTCCCAACTATCTGTCTCATGAAGCTGGGACTGGTTATATTAGGAATATAGTTCACCATACATGGTCCTGGGATCCAAAAGCATAGGCTGAGGCTGTGTTGGAGCTGATGTTGTCCATAGCCAATTGACATTTGATGTCCAGTACTCACTATCTCAGAAAAGATCACTGTAACAAGTACCAGGATGTGTCAGTATGTCTACTGTTGGTTAAGACAGGCCACTATACCAAGACAGAACTGGACCTAGAGGTGCTGCCAAGAAGACCTGTTCCAGCTGTGGAGGTGAGGGTGGTGCTGGTACTGTATGTAAAGCCCATGATGATCTTGCCAGCTTAATTTTCTTCTGGACTGGTGAGCTTTCTGCCTTCAATGTCCCTGCTAATAGGAAGCTGTCAACTGAGGTGGTGTCAGCAGCAATACTGATAGAGTTTGCATCTCTGCTGGTGAGTTTCCTCACCCTCTTGCTTGCCCAAGTAATTTCTTTGGCTAAAGCAGTAGCCTATACATTTTGTGACCATTGTGTATGGCCCAAATTGCACCACATACAATTGAAACAGGTATAATGGTTATTTTCCACCAGTTAGTCCTGTCCATTTTGTTGACACCTGTAATTATAGACAGCAAAACAATGGCATATACAGGTGAAATCAGTCAAGCATGAACTTAATGTGAAGAGGACACTAATGAAAAACACTTTTGCCTAAAATAATATAATGAATGACCTTACAACAGGTAATAATGGGCAATTACTTTACAGAATTTATGTACCAGGTGAAATACTGAGATGAACTGAATTAAAATGACCCTGACATGAATATTGTAAGACAAAGTTAGTCAAATAAAATGTGAATTCTACATCTATGATAGAAGTGGGAAATAGACAGAAATATAGCTAGTGTATACTTCCTTGCTGTGAGAAAACTCCACAGAATCACTCAAATGATGTAAAGGCGCAAGGAGATTTGATTTTGCAAGACTTCTAAAAAGAGCGTGCTTCTTACCATGACTGCAGGTAGTAACTATGTATGATATGGGATTTGGAACCAATCCCTCCACCCAAAAGAAGTTCACTCCTGTTTGACTCCGACCTATGTGGGCAGATGACTTTTAGCACTTTTGCTGCTAGAAACAAGGTTGGGAGGGCTGGATTTCTGAGGTATTGTTTGTACTCCAAAATGTATTACAATCATGTAACGTATTTGAAGAAAACAGTTTGCTGTTCAAAGTCTTTTCCAAGTGCTCTGGCAAATGTTTGCACACCGCAAACCATGTATTCAAATGTTTGAGAACAACTGGTGTCACAAAAGCCTACAGCATCAAACCAGCTGGAAATAGCCCAATCATGTAAGAATTTTTAGCTGAACATGTTATTATCAACTGTAACCTTTTGATTCTTCAGCCTGAAAAGGAGAATACAAAACAAAAACAAATAGGGACTATTTCTATGAAGTGTTTTTTTTAGCATGTTTCAGTATCTGTTCAAGAAGAGAACTTACCCATCCTTTTCTCAAAGCCTGTCCCCTGTTGAGCCAGTTTGACTGCATGTATGTAGCTGAAGCTGACATCATATCCCAGAATAGCACAGTAAATAACCCGACCAAGGTAATCACGCATCTGTCCCTTTAAGTATGAAAATAAATATATCTTACTTTGCAACTAAGTTTAAAGTTTGTTTCAGGATATAGCATCATTACATTTTGAAGGACAGTATATCTTATTTTTTTCAAATTATATATCACCTCTATGTTTTGATGATTTTATCTTATATCTAAATATCATATCTAGCTCAACAAACTTGACATTTCATTAAAATTGGAGTTTATTAGCTAAACTTATTATTTAACACATCAATGTAACAGTCTGTTCTCACTAATCTCAGACCAGGACTTTGGCAAAATAAAATGGTAACATGAGGTTACATTTCCTGATATATCTTAACTTTAAAATGATATAGGGTACTGTAAATATTTTAAAAAATTCTTCACAAAATTTGCACAGAAGGCAAATACATGACTTCAAAACCTTGACTATGAAAAAAACTCTTCAAATATAAGATGAAGCATCTATTAATTTAAAACTGAATCTAGGCTTAAAAGTGTTGTATTTCTAATACCCCAATCAACACATTCCCAGAGAAGTTGTAAGAGTTATGTCTCTTAGAAGCTGGTCAGTGGTCACTATGGAAAGATTATCAACATTTATCAGCAAATAATACGAATAAAATATGTTGAATTTTGTATACGTTTTGTAAAACTTTCTGATTACTGTAAAATGGGACCAAATTCTTGAATATTTGTTGTATATCTAATTTTTCTGATTCATTTAAATGAAAACCACATTGAGTGTAATGCATTTTTCCCCCAGTGAACGCAGCCTTGATGTATCCTAAGGAAAGGCATGTATCTCACTTGTCCTCAGCATGTTAGAGCCAATAATGTATTTATCTCACTTGTCCTCAGCATGTTACAGCCAATAATGTATTTATCTCACTTGTCCTCAGCATGTACAGCCAATAATGTATTTATCTCACTTGTCCTCAGCATGTTACAGCCAATAATGTATTTATCTCACTTGTCCTCAGCATGTTACAGCCAATAATGTATTTATCTCACTTGTCCTCAGCATGTTACAGCCAATAATGTATTTATCTCACTTGTCCTCAGCATGTTACAGCCAATAATGTATTTATCTCATTTGTCCTCAGCATGTTAAAGCCAATAATGTATTTATCTCACTTGTCCTCAGCATGTTACAGCCAATAATGTATTTATCTCGCTTGTCCTCAGCATGTTACAGCCAATAATGTATTGATAGTGCTATTAAAAACCAGCCAAGTATCCTGTCATTCTCCAATGACTTATGAGCTATTGCAAAGGGATGTAACTCTTCCACTGCATTGTAGAATGTGCTGATTGCAGCATTACTACAGTGAAACATCCACATACAGGGCTCCTGATTTTTTAAGACAATCATGAACCTACATTTTTAATTTTCTTAACATATTGAACCTCTATATAAATTGTCACGGAATTGTATGGTTTATATCAATATGTATATGTAATCAAAAATGTATTCGGGTTTCGTTTCCGACTAGAGCGTTACTCGGGGGTTGTTTATTTTTTTCGGCTCTAGTTATTTTGAAATACTGAGCGCGATTCACCCCATGCTGCACGTGCAAATTGCCTGCAGTGAAAACTCACGTACCTAGCTGCTGCGCATATCTGTCACAGCTAGAGTACATATAGAGCGAATTCTCTATAAACAAATTACACTACGATGAGTCTTGTCAGAAAGCTTACCTCTTTACGGGAGCAAAACTTCAGCTGTAGAGGTATGTGAAATTTAAGATTGTATTCTTTATTACTATTCGTTTTATATGACATAATTGTTTCATATATTAGATGTTTTAGAATTTATTCTAAATTCTACAGAGAGTCAATACCTAGGTCATACAACGCCATGATATTAGAAATCCTATAGGCTGGTTCAAGTTAGCTATTTGTTGTAACTGAACAGACGGGTATTATTTAATTATACGCGGCATGCATTGAATGATTAATGTAATGTGTAACGAGGCGTAATTCATGTGCACGCATGCGCAACATATATCAATACAAAAGTACTAACCATGTCATATGTACTACACGGTTTAGTTGTTATACTTTTAGCTGTTCCATATGTATGGTTTGGTGGTGTGTGAAGTCACAGAACTCTGTGTGGTTTCGTGTGACGTGTACGCTGTGTCTGGTGACGTTGTTTCGGAAGAGTGTACTGGTTTTCTCGATGCGAGGGACCAAGGCTTCTCGATCAATGGGTCTGTGTTAATGTGAAGGCTCTCGAGGGACCCTTCAACAGGCTGGGAGGGGTGGACCATGCGTGGTGGCTCCTTGACCATGGACTAGAGCGGGTGGAACCGTAGATACATCTTGGTAGTCAAACGGACGCCACGATAGTTATATTTATTGCGTGTTCCATTTGATTGTTATCTCAATATTGCTATCTGTGCAAAATTACATTCATTCCCATTTCAATATCGCTATATGTGTGATAGATTCATAATTTCATACATCCCCATTTCAATATCGTTATATGAACGACATATTCATAATTTCATACATCCCCATTTCAATATCGTTATATGAACGACGGATTCATAAATTCATATTCCAACATCGCTTGTTAAATTGATAAATTGACGAGTTAACGGATTGATGGATAAATGAGTATTCTATTGATAAGTGCATAAATCACATGCTTTGGTCACCCTTGGTACTTAATAAGACCTTGTTTATATCGGGGTGTAAATCATATACTCTTATTTGTCGATTGGTGATAGGATGCTATTCACGTTTGTTTAAAATTCCATTTGTTAAATCCATCTTTGATTTTTCTCGTTGAGTTACTTGTTGTTGATAGTTCCATGTTAGGAACTTTATAATTTTCCTTATCTTTTTGTTATAATGGTGTCAGATTTGTTCATCTTTAAATTGCGTTTATAAATAAACATCTTATTAACGCAGTTGCTTTCGGTGTCTTCACTAATCCAGTCCCAACCCGGCTTCATCCTGTGACATAAATGACAGGCAGTTTCATTGCATTTTTCACTTCATAGCTACAAAAGACTTATACCTTAGTACTCATGCACTTTTCTTATTGTTATTCAGAATGTTTTCATACAGGAAGTACAAAAATTGGTATAATTCAGATACTAGTATATACTGATATGAGGGGTATTTTAAAAGTTCTGAATATTTTGTTACAACTTTTTTGTTTCTATGAACCTGTCAATAAATTTAACACTGGTCGATAGACAAAAAAACTTTCAATAAAACAATCTGCAGCTGCACATTTTGCACACTGGACACCTGCAGACATATGCATGTAACATAACATAGGGAAGTGACAATGACCTAAAAACATCAGAGGAGAACAATTCTGCTAGTGTGTGAAGAGCATACTGTAAAATTCAGGCGCTCTTAGGGCACTCTCCTACTGATATCAAGGCCGGCTTGGATACAGTTGATGATGTAATTCTCCATCATATCCAACAATTTTGAGGTGGTTTCATTGTTTTACAGATGGTCATGAATTCATGGAAGATGACCCACTTTCTGGAAGACCGTTGTCTGCGATTGGTTAGCAGGAAGGGGCTGCTGAGAAGGGGACAATTCATGAACATGCTTGATACACAGTGGAAGATATTTCTATTATCACAGGCATTAATTTGCCATGTGTTTATTATACATTGAAAAATCATTTGAAGCTCATATAGGTTTGTGCAAGATGGCTCCCACATTTGTTGACAGCTGTTTAAAAACAGACTAGGATTGAAATTACCAAACAGCTACTCATCAAATATGAAAAGAGTGACCATGAATGAGATCGTCACAGGTGATAAAACATGGATTTACTTTTTTTAACCTGATCAAGAGAATATAATAAGTGTGATTCAGAGAAAACGAGCGGAGTCCATAAATCATTTGACATAGTCAGACTGTCAATAAAGTTTTAGATGCGTTATTTTTTTTATGCACAAGGCCCACTCATCCATCTACCTGAGTCTGACTCTGTTGGTACCACTGGACTTTTATGCCTCCAAAGTGTTGTCAAAAGTAGTGGAACACTACCGAACCACCAATCCACAAACCAGTACCCAAGGTATACATCCACTCCATGACAACGTCCTAGTGCATAAATCTGCCATTGTGACAGACGTCCTGGTGGAGCATAGCATTCAAACTTTGCCACATCCTCCATACAACCCTGATTTAGCTCCAAGTGATTTTTGTTTGAATCCCATTACCAAAGATTCACGGAGTGGCAGATAATTTGAAATCCGCCATGTGGTTGGAAGTGCAGTTTTGAAGTGTATGAACAACATACCAAAAAGTTAATATAAAATGGCATTTAATAACTGGATAATCAGACTGAGAAAGTGTGTTGAGGTGTATGGGGAGTACTCTGAGTGGATGCACTAATGTATGGTTCACTAACAAAAAACTTTGTTGTACAGCTCACTAATATTCAGAATTTTTCAAATACCCCTCATATATGGACTATATAATTCAATTACATTGGTCACATTCATAGGACCAAACCTATCATGTGCAAGTAAAGTGTAAACTGTCAGTTGAGATGGGACAAAAATGTTCATTAAAAAAATCAGTCTTAATCAATTATTTTTATCATGCACACTTAGGAAGGGATATTTTGCCACTGTTTGTAACATATTTTCCTTTTTAATTCTTTCATAAATTAAACAAAATGCCATTACCTTACATTGCACAAATTTGGACTGGCTGACAAATGCATTCCAGGGTTTCAGACACATAACAAAATAGCCACTGCCCTATATGCTGACCAATGCATGTATTTCAACCTATATGCAGATTTATTTAACTTTACCTGGTAAGCTCTGCTGACCAACTGAGTCAACTGATATTTGACTAATGGATTAACTCATGCAGGTCAGCCATGTATCTTATGTTATCTACACATTCATAACCCATGGTCAACATACATGGCAGCGGTTGTTCTGTTTTGTCTTTACAAACCCTGGAATGCATTTGTCAGCCTGGCTGAATTTGTGCAATGTAAGGTAAAGGATATTTTTTTGGTAAAATTAATGAATAAAAAGAAAGAGAAAATGGTAAAATTAATGAATAAAAAGAAAGAGAAAATAGTGTTACAAAAAATGGCAAAACAAATTCCACGTAATTGGTGTGCTTTTAAGTCATACTGTTAGTAAGACTTTTCTCTGATCTCAACTGACTACTGATACTTTTATATACATGGCACTGGCAGGCACTAAATCAAAAATATGAAAATAATAATCTAGCCTATGTTGTCTCCATTCTGAACTTACTTTCAAATTTTGGCTCAAAATATGGTTTCTTAAATATTCATATTGAAATCGTGTTTGAAGTCACATTACACTAGTACAAAAAAAGTTAAAACAATTTAAATACATGCAGAGTGATTCAAAATTTGTCAGTGATGTACAGATAAGTTGATTACTATAGGATGTCATGCTTTGTGACATGTGGGACATACATCTGCACAAGGCACACTTACAAGAGTTACATCAGGTTGGGAAAACTTCTGTTTAAGTGCAGCCAGCTCTTTCTTTATAGCAAGATCTTGTTCCTGAAAATATATAAGAAACACAATAGACAAATAAATGTTATCAAGTTTATGTGAAAAATCAGCATATATACATAACAAGTGCATGTACTGTCAGATAAGTTCATCATGATCTCTTGTAATAAATAAGATGTACTCTACTTGAATTTGCTTCAACAATTATCGACTTGGATATTTATAAATGTGGCCAATCCATTATCACTTGTATTATCTGGTAAGGAAGCTTAAATAAAATAGTAAATTTCTGCTGGATGCCTTTTCAGTAACATAAAGAGATGCACTTACAGTAAATAAATGTCAGTAAAGTGCTCCCTCATTATAAATGTCAGTAAAGTGCTCCCTCATTATAAATGTAAGTGAAGTGCTCCCTCACTATAAATGTCAGTAAAATGCTCCATCACTATAAATGTCAGTAAAGCGCTCCCTCTTTATAAATGTCAGTAACATTCTCCCTCACTATAAATTTCATCAAAGTGCTCCCTCATTATTGTCTATAAAGTGCTCCCTCATTATAAATGTCAGTAAAGTGCTCCCTCATTATAAATGTCAGTAAAGTGCTCCCTCACTATAAATGTCAGTAAAGTATTCCCTCCTTATAAATGTCAGTAAAGTGTTCCATCATTATTAATGTCAGTAAAGTGTTCCCTCATTATAAATGTCAGTAAAGTGTTCCCTCCTTATAAATGTTAGTAAAGTGTTCCCTCATTATAAATGTCAGTAAAGTGTTCCCTCATTATAAATGTCAGTAAAGTGCTCCCTCATTATAAATGTCAGTAAAGTGCTCCCTCATTATAAATGTCAGTAAAGTGTTCCCTCATTATACATGTCAGTAAAGTGCTCCCTCATTATAAATGTCAGTAAAGTGTTCCCTTCTTATAAATGTCAGTAAAGTGTTCCCTCACTATAAATGTCAGTAAAGTGTTCCCTCATAAATGTCAGTAAAGTGTTCCCTCATTATAAATGTCAGTAAAGTGTTCCCTCATTATAAATGTCAGTAAAGTGTTCCCTCATTATAAATGTCAGTAAAGTGCTCCCTCATTATAAATGTCAGTAAAGTGTTCCCTCATTATAAATGTCAGTAAAGTGCTCCCTCATTATAAATGTCAGTAAAGTGTTCCCTCATTATAAATGTCAGTAAAGTGCTCCCTCATTATAAATGTCAGTAAAGTGTTCCCTCCTTATAAATGTCAGTAAAGTGTTCCCTCACTAAAAATGTCAGTAAAGTGTTCCCTCCTTATAAATGTCAGTAAAGTGTACCTTCCTTAAAAAATGTCAGTAAAGTATTCCCTCACTATAAATGTCAGTAAAGTGTTCCCTCACTATAAATGTCAGTAAAGTGTTCCCTCCTTATAAATGTCAGTAAAGTGTTCCCTCATTATAAATGTCAGAAAAATCCTCACTCTATAAATTTCATTAAAGTGCTCATGGGAGCCATAAAAATAAGGGAACTTCCAGCAAGGCTGTGTAATATTAATGCATTAAAGCACAACAATAGAGTATTTAATGTTATGAAATCATATCATAATTGGTTCTCATGAGCCAAGAACTAAAATAAAGTGAAATACATGAAGTAACAGTGATTAAACAAATTTTGACCAATTTTTTACTGATCCTGCTCAAAATCCTTCTTAATCAACATTTATTATTCATGAACATAATTAAAATAACAACTGTATTTCTCCAACAAGACTCCTGAATTAAGTACCCCATACATTTTCGTATTTCTCCGAATACCCATTGCAGAAAGTTCACAACACAACCTCTCCTGGGTCACACTTTAGCCATTTGTGTTCATTTTCCCAGCATTTCTGGTGCTTTCTTAGTCTCTTCTCCTGATCATATTTGTGACTGTGCTCTATCTTGTCATCATCTAATTTCTGCCGTTTTGGTGGCAGCTGCACACCTTGCAAAAATACTTTCACATGTTTACAATTGTCACCCAACAAGACATTGAATGTTCATCACCAATGATATAAATATTAAAAGACATTGTTCGGTATAATTCTGGATTATTCATTGAGTTGGCAAACACAACCTTTTCCGATTGGCCAATACTAGCCCGAGACCCAATAACTTTGGTTATCATCATTTATTAAATCAGTGCTTGGGGGCAATAGACCAGGCTCAGGGTTCTCAATCAACTTAAAAACTGAAGAGTCATTTGACCCTCGACACCAAAACCTCAGAGTCAAAATAAAACTCTTAAGAGTCAAAACTGAAATCTCAAGGGTCATTTGTAAGAGATTTATTGTCCTCCTCAGAATTTTTACTAACTTTCTGTTTCTTTGGAGTCTGAGGGTTGGAATGATCATCACTGACAGATTGTTTCTGAGACAGAACAGAAAATATACTTCTTTGAGCCATTGTGATTAATTAATATGAGCAGTGTATGACAATTCAACGTAAAAAAGGAAGAGATGTATGTCTTGTAGTTCACTGCAAAGATTTGTTTTTAGAAAATCCACAAGCATTTTTAGTTTCCTTCACAAGATCACTGACTGGTGACCACAAATGACATTAATTCTGCTTATTCACACTTAACATTAGTTTTCTGGTTCAATTTTCCCATTGTATCACTTTATTTGAGAAGAATGGAGAATGTCTTCTCTGTATCATTAGAATGTGGCAATGACAAAACAACCATGTTCTGCCTGCAAGATAGTTCAAACTTCAGTTTTCCTGTGGCTGGGTTTTTAAGGTTGCTGACTACTCACCAATACTCCTTCAATCTAAGTTCATCATGAGGAGAAAGTTTGAGTTAGACATAAGATGTAATCCCGAGTTTCATATTTATTAACCAATGTTTTTTTTTTTTTATCATGCCATGGCATTTGGAGAAATCCTATGTTTTTATATTTTGACATGAATTGAACTAAAATATATCTCAAATGCCCTTAAATATTCCTCTAAAAACATCTTGAACAATGCAATAACAATTAAACAATACAACAAATCAAAATACCTACTAAATATTTCTGCTGAAATCATTTTTAGTCAATCTCTCCTTTTTATCTCACCTCTGCCAAAGGTCAGACGATTTTTGAAAGCCTTTACCACCTTTAATCCCACTAATAAAGGGTTTGTTACTTATAACACCCTCATAAAACATCCTGCATTTGGCCATAAACTCTCCAGATTACAACAGTAAGGTAATCAATTAACAACTTGTTGTGTACACATGTTAGCTTTCATAATCTGATTACTCAGCCACACAACATTGCACCAGTACAATATTTCTGGACACCAATATAGACTGGTTCCCATTGGTTTCTGTAATGTGGGCATAGAACACACAAATATACTGATGTTTTGGTCCAATAATAATAATAATAAAAATAATAATAATAATATTAATAAAAATTATAATAATAACAATAATGATCTTTTATTCTGTAAAAGCGGTAGGGTAGATTTAAACTATAAAATGTTATGTGTGGTAGATGTCCTTTAAAACTATTTTTGTCCTACTGCTGGTAGAATCACATGTATGTTGATGGTCAATGAAACAAATGCCAATATTTGATCAAAAGTTAATCCAATCAAGTCCTAATTAATTCCCTCTTGCTCTAACTATCATAAACGTCAAAGATAATCTCAAAACAATCTAACCTTGATTCAGTTATGCCCACCTAAGCTTGACATCAGTGACCTGTTATCTCTGCCCAGTTCATATTGGTTTTGTATAGGTGCAATATTATTGTCCGATAAGGTGTAAACAGTAGTCTTGCAAATGTCAATCTCTGGCACATACAATCAATTTGTTATGTAATGCGCACACTCAGTAGGAAATTATGCCAGAGGTGAATAGGGGTAATTAAGATTGATGTTCTGGCCCAAATCAACGTGTATCATAAAAATGCACAGGTTGGAATTTCCATGCATCAGAAATGGTTCAAATTTAAATTCCAAGTTTCAAAACTCGAGGGTACATGTCTATTGAGAACCCTGCAGGCTAGTTCTGTGTGTGCAAAGACTATTTTGACAATAATCAAACTAATTTACTTGATGAGTGGATGAGTGGTTTAACACCTGTCCATTTGCACTCTGAGTATTTATTGTACCTCATCAATTGCAGAATGTTGATAGTTACTCAGTTAACACAATAAAGAGATCAATTACTTAAGGGAATGCAAACTCACGACCACTTCTTAACTGTTATGATAGCAACTGGCAGTAATTTTCACTGCTCCAATTGATTAGTGATAGCTGTGTTTTAGTGATCCATTGGCAAAATCACTAACCATGGGATAGTGGATTAGTGTTAATTTCGAGCCCTGAGCAGGGACTCTTACTATACAGTTCTTTGAAAACTGAATCTGCTTAAAATGCCACTCATCCAATTGGATGAACAACTTGAAAAAGTGAAGTGCCCTTCATCATCCACCACTCATAAATACAAGTGGACCAGTGGAATTTTGAAATTTTCAAGCCCTGTTTATGGTGAGAGACCACTGTATTAACTTGCTAAGGTCAATCTGATATATGTTTTAATTGTAACCGAACTAAGTAAAATTTTCCGTAAAAATGTGCTAACACATGTTTTGAAAAAATGTATAACTGCCCATGCTCACTGGTGCACTTCTATTGTCAAATCTTATTTTGGAGGTATGTAGTTTTTGCACATTGTAAAGCTCTTCAATTTTCGAAGGTAAGTAAATCTTGCATCTAGTCCACAATCCCATAATGCCTAAATGGAAGTGATCGGTTTTGAAAAACATTGGATCTTATAAAGCTTGGAACATACTAAGAGAGACAATTTACCTTTGAAGTGGAGAGCTCCCAACATATACAAAGTAAGCTAACTCTTCTAGTATGTACATACATGCTGTATTTGGCTTTATTATGATTTTGTGCACTTATCATGATGAGCTTCAACCGCATGAAATATATTTTAAGCCCACAGTGCAGGTATTACATCAAACATAGCATCTGTCTATCTATTCTAGATCATATCAATAATATTTTTGTAAGAGTTTCCTCAGACTTGATGTTGATTTTTTTAAAAACTTTAAAAGTATGTTCGTACTACCATCTGAAATCTGAAGGTTTAAGAAATCTACCATGATCTTCTACAAGACGAAGATTTTATCTTATCAAAAGCGATGGACACTATTGTATTTACACGTATTCTTTGACAGTGATCATTTCTTGCTTTCTATTCCTCAACTGATGATTTTCCCTATGCATGCTGTATAATTTCACCATATCTGTAAACTCTTCACCTGTGAAAGCAGGAACAGTTTGTATTATGACATGACCTGGTCCATTCCAGTTACCGGTGTGTGACAAGAGTTGTTGGTTAGTTGGAGGTGACTTGAAGTTTTGGTAGATCTTAATTCAGTGATAATAATTTGGATATCATTTTTTTAAATATTAAAAAGTATGAATTTATCTTGACAATATCCCTCACTATAAGACCCTTCATTATAACATGGTTCCTGTCATAAAGCAGGTATGGTCATGGATCCCATTATTATTGCTATTATTATAAGGCTGTCTCACTATAAGACCCTTCATTATAACATGGTTTCTGTCATAAAGCATCTATGGTCATGGATCCCATTATTATTGCTATTATTATAAGGCTGTCTCACTATAAGACCCTTCATTATAACATGGTTCCTGTCATAAAGCAGGTATGGTCATGGATCCCATTATTATTGCTATTATTATAAGGCTGTCTCACTATAAGATGGTATACTGTGACTGCCATGGATAGCATGTAGTTTGTTTTGTTTCATTTTGTTGGTTTTAACAACAATTTTAACACCTTAATGGATATATTGTGTTGAGTAAAACAGGAGCTAAGTGCCTTTCCCAAGAACACACTGTGGCAACCTACCTGAGCTGGTCTGGGTGGGTATTGAACCCCCATTCATTGGATTATGAGGTAGACAGCATTGTAATGAGGGAGTGCTGTCTCTTGAAGTATCATGATAAAACTGAGTTTACATAATTTATAAGTGCAAATTATCTTGCTGTGGTGAAAACCACAAGGTTCCCAAAGTAGGTTGCACATATATTACAGTCTTATCAAATGAATTCATCCTTATTATTTACTACATAGTTTAACATCGTTGTTCTGTACGAGTTTTGTTTTCAACAGTTCCAAATTAAACTTTATTGAAACACTGAATCAGTAGACCTATGTATCAGCAATAGACCAGATATGACCATGTGATGTCACACATATCCTGGAATCATTAGTTTTGATGCACTTAAACACCTACTTTCATCTGTTCAGAAATATATTCCATTCTCATTTCATGTGAAACATTAGTTATTTTAGTAAAGCATACATCTCAAATGGCAGTAATATATTCTCTTATCCCCTTCTGGGTATGCTTACAACCTGACATTCCCTTGTTGAAAGTTTGTGTATTACGTCACTTGTTCTGATGCACTTCGGATGAAATCTATTTATGTCTGTTTCACTGTTGTAAATGTGAGCTACAAAAAAAATATATGAAAAAGCAACAACAATAGCACATAGATAATGCATGTTTATAGGGACAATCACATAAAGAAACTTAATTTAGCACTGACCTAAAGCTTTTCCTATTTTCATCATAATTTTAACTTTGGGCTAGTTCTCAAAAGTTAAAAAAATTACATTCATTTTGGAATAAATCTTGATTTCATCATAAGAAAATTGTTTACTTGTAACAGAGACATCTGTTATAGATGCCTCAACTTATATAGAAAATTTTAAATTTAGGTTATGAAAACTATCACCTGGGGGAAGTTTATAACATTTTTAGATTTAGGTTATGAAAACTATCACCTGGGGGCAGTTTATAGCATTTTTAGATTTAGGTTATGAAAACTATCACCTGGGGGAAGTTTATAACATTTTTTGATTTAGGTTATGAAAACTATCACCTGGGGGAAGTTTATAACATTTTTAGATTTAGGTTATGAAAACTATCACCTGGGGGCAGTTTATAGCATTTTTAGATTTAGGTTATGAAAACTATCACCTGGGGGAAGTTTATAACATTTTTAGATTTAGGTTATGAAAACTATCACCTGGGGGCAGTTTATAGCATTTTTAGATTTAGGTTATGAAAACTATCACCTGGGGGAAGTTTATAACATTTTTAGATTTAGGTTATGAAAACTATCACCTGGGGGCAGTTTATAGCATTTTTAGATTTAGGTTATGAAAACTATCACCTGGGGGCAGTTTATAGCATTTTTAGATTTAGGTTATGAAAACTATCACCTGGGGGCAGTTTATAGCATTTTTAGATTTAGGTTATGAAAACTATCACCTGGAGGCAGTTTATAGCATTTTTTTTCTGACAGAAATGAGTGCATATGTTTACAGTGTATGATAGCAAAGAGAAGGAATGCTGAACTCCTAATATTATATTCATTTTATTTAAGATTTTCGCTTAAGTTTCTTTCTGACATTGTTTATCAACATTTTTATTTTTCAAGCATTCTTCATTTTAAAATTATTTGTAATCTGTAAACATTTTGATATTTTAATATGTTCATGTCATATTTAGTTTTCTGTTCATTTTTCTTAAAAATTTCTATCCAGCATGATGCAACTATTAATTACCCACTTCATTATTATTATTAGTCTATCAAAAATTATAATAATAGCCATCATCATCATCACTACTACAAACACCATGAATATTTTTCTATGAATGAAAAATATTTGAGCAAATTGTAATTTCTTTCAATATATTTAAATAAAGAATTGTTGTTGCTGCAGTTCCTGTTTCTGTTATATCTTATTATTCAATGTTGTGTTGTGTCTTATTATTGTTGTTCTTTTATCTTACTATTATTGTTAATCTTGTTTTCTAAATCCAATCTTTTTTTTTTTTCAACAATGATGTCCATGCAGAGACAAATATGTGAAATTCTTGTAGTTTGAATTGGAAGACCTATGTGGTTCTTGTACAAAAGCACCATTACAGGATGTCATTTGCATAATACACATCCTTGTACTTTTGACCTGTGTGTATGATGTAAACAATGGGTGTAGACCTTAATGTTGGTGTTTGATTGGCTTAAGTGTTAATGCAGTCATCATAAGCGCATTGCATAATGACATATGTTCCTAGATAGATACTTAACAAACACGGAGACAGTAAGATGGATTTTCACAGTTTCAAGCAGACAATGCATAAGTGGTGTTATGTATGATGTTTATATGGTGTTGTAGGTATTTTGGGAAATTGTAAATGTTTCTTCACTTTGATGTTTGCTTGGATCTTAATGTTTATCAGGAAAAACATGTTTAACTAGTGTCCTTGAATTAGGTTGTTTTGATCAATATGTTTTCTCAATTTGAAGGTCAAGGTTGATTTTGTTTACAAGTAAACTTCCATTAAGATGACACACATTCTAGAACATTCTGTCATGTGACCAATCTTTATATATGCCATGTTTGGTGGACATTTATTCAGTTTTGACATTACCATCAGTCTTGTAAAGAGCTATTACAGTTGTGAAAATTCATTCCAAATTCTAAGAGAGGAATTATTTTAAATATTCATTGGATTATAACAGTGCTCATAAACTTTTGGATTTTGGATTTTTAATTGATGATTTTGGAATTTAAGTGAACTTATTCAGAGATATTTTGGAATACTTCATTTTGACATCAGCACATCAAGATTTCTAGTACATCAGGACTTTGGAGACCATTAGCACATCATAATATCCAAGGACACAGCCGTGAATTCGGAACATTCTATATTTAGGACTTGTGATTAGAACAATCATTCTTATTGGATTATTAGGATTTCAAAACACATTACTGTAAGTGACTTTTTTGATTTTTCATTTTAATTATCTAGTAATAAATTGCTTGTTGATTTTTACTTGATTTGTTGGTTTCACTTTCTTTCTGTTACATTTTTCTTAGACCATAGAGTCGTAACAGAAATTGGGGGCTCGTCTTCTGGGATCTGAATTTCTTTAAAGCATATTAGAGATATTAAATTTATCTTTGAAATTCATATTGATTTTGTCTTGGAGAATTTTTTTTGTCTTTGGCAAAGATTTTAAATAGAGAAATTTTTTTGTGTGAAACCAACAAGCATTACTATGGCATCTAATGTTCAGAATTTCATTTCAAAACCTACCCAGGAGGGGTTAGAGTGCATGAGAAAGGATGAGTTGCTCAAGCTTGCCAGAAAATACAGTCTATCTGAGGCAAAAGTATCATTGACAAAACAGGAGATAAAGATTATTTTGATTCAGTATTTAGTAGGAAAGGGAATTTTTGAAAATAGTGCTTTAAGTTTGAAGAGAAAGCTGTATCTGGTTCTGACAGGAAATTAAGGGAATTAGAGTTAAAGAACCAGATGGATTTAGAATTGGCAAAGCTTCAGATTCAGAGAGAGAGAGAGAAAGAAGAGAGGCAGATACAGATGGAGAGAGAGAAAGAAGATAGGCGGATACAGATGGAGAGAGAGAAAGAAGAGAGGCAGATGGAGAGAGAGAAAGAAGAGAGGCAGATACAGATGGAGAGAGAGAAAGAAGATAGGCGGACGGATACAGATGGAGAGAGAGAAAGAAGAGAGGCAGATGGAGAGAGAGAAAGAAGAGAGGCAGCTACAAATGCAGAAGGAAGAGAGGCAAATACAAATGCAGATGCAAAGAGAAGAAAGGGAAATGCAATTTAAATTAAGAGAATTAGAACTGGCAAACAGAGCACACTCCACTCCTTTAAACACAAGTTCAGGTTTTGATGTTACTAGATATATTAGGTTAGTACCCCCTTTTCAGGAAAAAGAAGTAGATAAATACTTTCTTCATTTCGAGAAAATAGCTGAAAACTTGAAATGGCCCAGAGAGCATTGGACTTTGTTATTACAAAGTGTACTAATTGGCAAAGCTCGTGAAGTCTACATTTCACTGTCAGTACAACAAAGCATTGATTATGATGTGGTTAAGGAGTACATCTTGAAAGCTTATGAGTTGGTACCAGAGGCATATCGACAAAGGTTTAGGAATTGTAGAAAAGAAACTGGACAAACTCATGTCGAATTTGCAAGGGATAAAGAACAACTATTTGATAGGTGGTGCTCAGCCAAGAAAGTTGATCAAGCTTATGATAACCTCAGACAGCTCGTATTAATTGAAGAGTTCAAGAAGTGCATCCATAGTGATGTTAAAACCTATCTTGACGAGCAGAATGTGGAAACTTTGGAAAATGCTGCTCGTATGGCTGATGATTATTCCTTGACTCACAAAATTTCATTTGGTAATAAATCGTCCTCTCAGCAGTTTTCTGGTAAAAAACCATTTCAATCTCATTCGAGTACTTCCAAATTTCACAACAGCACAACTGTTAGGAATCAAACATCTGATAAGACTGATCAGAAATCCTTATCTCTTCCTACGTGCACTTATTGTAAAACGAAAGGGCACGTTATTTCTGATTGCTTCAAGTTGAAAAATAAGCAACAGAGTAAAGACAGAGCTTTTCCAAATGCTCTTATTTCTACGAGGTCAAGGTCATGGTCTTGTATTGAAAGCAATACATTTGTTGGGTCAAACAAACCCCAGTCTGATTCTATTTTGGAGGCTTATGAACCATTCATGTCAGAAGGTTCTATATCACTTATTGGTGATTCTGCCAAACCTATCCCAATTAAAATATTAAGGGACACTGGAGCTTCTCAGAGTCTTTTATTATCAGGTACTTTGCCTTTGTCTGAGGAGTCTTCTTCAAGTGAAAGTGTTCTTGTTCAGGGAGTAGAGTGCGGCTTTGTAAATGTTCCTCTCCAATGTGTAAATTTGGCATCAGACTTAGTTTCTGGACCTGTGACTGTTGGGGCAGTGACTTCTTTACCCATAGAGGGTGTTCATTTATTACTAGGCAATGACCTAGCTGGAGATAAGGTTGTGGTTAATCCACTTGTAACTGACAAGCCTTGTTTGGATCAGAAAGTTGATCCTGTCGAAACTGAAATCCCTGATTTGTACCCTGCTTGTGCAGTTACTAGAGCTATGGCAAAAAGAGCTCTTGAGAGTGATGTTGATCAGGATATTATTCCTTTAGCTGACACATGTATTGGTCAGTTTTTTGATGAGGTCACTTTTTCCTCAGGTATTGATCAATCAAATGGTATTGATCACAGTGATCCTCTTTTGGCAACTCATTCTCTTTGTTCTACTCAGGGTGACAAACGACAATCCCTTGTCGTTGAACAGGAGCAAGATCCCGAGATATCTTGTTTGTTTCAGAGGGCTATTAGTGAAACTGAAGCCACACAAGTTCCAGTGTGTTACTTTGTGAAAAATGGGGTCCTTATGAGGAAATGGAGACCACCTGATGTACCCGCTGGTGACGAGTGGTCAGTGAGCTATCAAATTGTTGTTCCTAAGTCATATCGACAGGAAATTCTTAATTTAGCCCATGAAACTCCTTTGGCTGGTCATTTAGGAGTCCGTAAGATTTATCACAAGATCTTGAATCATTTTTATTGGCCGAAACTGAAAAGTGATGTTTCTAAATACTGCAGATCTTGTCACACTTGTCAAATGGTAGGAAAACCCAATCAGAAGATACCTAAGGCTCATCTGCAACCTATTCCTGCATTTGATGAACCATTTAGTAGAATAATAGTAGACTGTGTTGGTCCTTTACCTAAAACCAAGTTAGGCAACCAATACTTGTTGACCATCATGTGTGCATCTACAAGATTTCCAGAGGCAATTCCTCTGAGAAATATAAAAACTAAAACTATTGTGAAAGCTTTGGTGAAGTTTTTTACACTTGTTGGCCTTCCCAAATCTGTCCAGTCGGATCAAGGGTCAAATTTTATGTCTGGAATTTTCCAACAAGTTATGCATGAATTAGGCATCCAACAGTTTAAATCTTCTGGCTATCACCCTGAAAGTCAAGGTGCTTTGGAAAGATTTCATCAAACTTTGAAGAATATGATTCGATCATATTGCTTTGATACAGAAAAGGATTGGGACGAGGGTGTTCATTTGTTGTTGTTTGCTGTTAGGGAATCAGTTCAAGAGTCGTTGGGTTTTAGTCCCTTTGAACTAGTTTTTGGTCATACTGTCCGTGGACCATTGAAATTATTGAAAGAGAAACTTCTTTCAAATGAAGATTCAAAGATTAATCTTCTTGATTATGTTTCTGATTTCAAATACAAGTTGTCAAAGGCCTGTGAAGTAGCAAGAACTAATCTTCACAATACCCAGTCAAAAATGAAATTAAGGTATGACAGAAATTCACAGGAAAGGAGTTTTAAACCTGGTGACAAAGTTCTGGCTCTCTTTCCCATACCTCAGAATCCTCTTCAGGCTAAATTTTTTGGTCCTTATACCGTTGAAAAGAAAGTAAATGACTTAAATTATATCATTAACACTCCTGGGAGACGGAAACAGAAACAACTTTGTCATATAAATATGTTAAAGGAATATTTTGACAGAGATAGCTCAGCTAATTATTCTGTTAATTTAGTTGTACCTGTCCCACACAGTGAAGATATCAACGATGGAATACAATCAGACTATAGTGACTCTGGTATAACCAATCTTCGGAATTCAGAAATATTGAACAACCTAGACCAGAAACTTTCACATCTACAACAACAGGAAAGAAATGAACTAAAACAGCTATTACATGAATATGAGCACTTGTTTCCTGATGTTCCAACACAAACAAGTAAAATTTATCATGACGTTGACATTGTAGATTCTGCGCCTGTGAAACAGCATCCTTATAGGATGAATCCTCTCAAACAGAACTATCTGAAGAAAGAAATTCAGTATCTACTGGAGAATGATTTCATAGAACCAAGTAAAAGTAACTGGAGTTCACCATGTATTCTTGTTCCCAAGCCAGATAATACATTCCGTATGTGTACTGACTATAGAAAAGTCAACAGTGTCACCAAAACTGATTCATTTCCAATCCCAAGAATGGACGATTGCATTGATAAAATTGGAAATGCGGAATATGTTACCAAGTTTGACCTTTTAAAAGGATTCTGGCAAATTCCACTGACGGAAAGGGCAAAAGAAATTTCAGCATTTGTAACTCCAGATGGACTTTATCAATATAAAGTCATGCCGTTTGGAATGAAAAATTCGCCTGCAACGTTTCAACGTCTGATGAACATAATAACATTTGGTCTTGATAATTGTGACGCTTATATCGATGACGTCATTATCTACAACAACACCTGGGAAGATCATTTGGAAACCATTCAAAAATTCTTTGATCGACTCAGCGATGCGAATCTGAAAATTAATTTGAGCAAAAGTGAGTTTTGCCATGCTTGTGTCACATTTTTAGGACATATTGTGGGACAAGGTCAAGTTAAACCTATAGAAGCTAAGGTCAAAGCTATCTCTGAATTTCAAGTTCCAATTTGTAAAAAGCAACTGATGCGATTTCTTGGTATGGCTGGATATTATCGGAAATTTTGTTCCAATTTTTCCAAAATTGCTGAACCTTTCACAAGTTTATTGAGTAAGAAAACCAAATTTCATTGGTCTGACAAGTGTCAGGAATCTTTTGACAAGTTAAAGGCCATGCTTAAGAATGCACCAGTTCTTTCTGCACCAAATTTTAGCCAATCATTTAAATTATCTGTTGATGCAAGTGATGTAGGGGTTGGTGGAGTATTGATTCAGGAAGACAAAAGTGGTGTGGATCACCCTGTGTGTTATTTTTCTAAAAAACTAAACAAGCATCAGGAAAATTATTCCACAATTGAGAAGGAATGTTTGGCTTTGATATTGGCTTTACAGCATTTTGAAGTGTATGTCACCTCAGCTCTTTCTCCAATTATTGTGTACAGTGATCACAATCCCCTTACTTTCATCAACAAAATGAAAGATAAAAATCGGAGATTGTTGAGATGGAGTTTGATATTGCAGGAATGTAACATTGACATCAAACACATCAGGGGAAAAGACAATGTGATTGCAGATGCACTCTCACGTGCCTAGAAATGTAATATTGCTTGATGTAATTAAGTCTAGTATCATAAAACATGTTCTTATGTAATTTTGGTTATTATAGTATTAGATATATATTCAAAAGAAAGCTTTATTATATAAATCTTTCTTTTTCTTTATGAGGGGAGGTGTTATGTATGATGTTTATATGGTGTTGTAGGTATTTTGGGAAATTGTAAATGTTTCTTCACTCTGATGTTTGCTTGGATCTTAATGTTTATCAGGAAAAACATGTTTAACTAGTGTCCTTGAATTAGGTTGTTTTGATCAATATGTTTTCTCAATTTGAAGGTCAAGGTTGATTTTGTTTACAAGTAAACTTCCATTAAGATGACACACATTCTAGAACATTCTGTCATGTGACCAATCTTTATATATGCCATGTTTGGTGGACATTTATTCAGTTTTGACATTACCATCAGTCTTGTAAAGAGCTATTACAGTTGTGAAAATTCATTCCAAATTCTAAGAGAGGAATTATTTTAAATATTCATTGGATTATAACAGTGCTCATAAACTTTTGGATTTTGGATTTTTAATTGATGATTTTGGAATTTAAGTGAACTTATTCAGAGATATTTTGGAATACTTCATTTTGACATCAGCACATCAAGATTTCTAGTACATCAGGACTTTGGAGACCATTAGCACATCATAACATTCAAGGACACAGCCGTGAATTCGGAACATTCTATATTTAGGACTTGTGATTAGAACAATCATTCTTATTGGATTATTAGGATTTCAAAACACATTACTGTAAGTGACTTTTTTGATTTTTCATTTTAATTATCTAGTAATAAATTCCTTGTTGATTTTTACTTGATTTGTTGGTTTCACTTTCTTTCTGTTACATTTTTCTTAGACCATAGAGTCGTAACAGTGGAAAGAGGAAGTTGACAAGTCATAAAAGTGCATGACAGGAAACATTCACCTATCAAGCATTATGATAATTATTTAGAATGTGTCTGGTTCCACCAGGCAGTACAAATACCCCCAACCCTGCTCTACCTCTACTACAAAAAAAGATACTTCTCTACAAAACAAGAACAAAATTATATCACAAATTTTGGTTTACACTATAAAAAAACCCCATATATAATCATTTATTAACCTTCTAGCAGGAAATATACAAATTTGCAACTAAAATTACAGAAGTGATGGAGGATATGAGGCTAGAAATACCAGAAGCCTGTGTGTTAACAATTCCCAAAAGTAATCATTTTGCAATAAAAAAAATTCCCAATTCTAGGGATGAGGATCCAGAATTGTATTGTTAGAATCATCCCTGGTGGTTGGCTGGTATGTTGCCACAAATGTTTGAAATTAACTGGCCAAATCTTTAAAACTCCTCAATGGATTTTAATAAAATTTTTGTATATACAGTCAAACCTGTCCTAACGGTCACCTTCACTCGGTGTTCACAATGGCCATTTTAATTTGCCCCAGACAAATTTCCTAAATAAATGTCTTGTATGTAATGGTCACCTGCCTTCCGCATTCAGCGGCCAGATGTTTCCTAACCAAACAATGGTTTCTCCCTGCCTTAAGCAGTCACTGGCGCATATCGGCAGTGACTGCTCAGTCTATGTAAACTAAATTTTTGTTTCATGAGGAAGACATTGTTTAAGTAAAGGAAGATCATGCGAATCAATATGCAAACATTTCTTATCTAGCTTGTACTCATCATACTACAGTTACGTTGACAGTGTAACTCAAAGGTGTTAATATGTCAAATTGGAAAGTGAGGCAGTTTTTATCATCATGGTGGAGGTTCGAAGCAATCTGTTTGCTGGATGGTAGGAAAAGTAGTTGTGTTATCACAGAAAAAATGGAAGTTGCCTTTTGTGCCAGTGTGACAGGTATAGTTCAATATCTTCATCTATTTGCCAGTAAATTAAAGCTATCTCAGAAGAAACAAATTTCCCTGAGAAGAGATATGAGTTACATCCCTTTTTATTAGGGTCAGGGGTCATTCAATATTTGAAACTTGTCTGTAAAGGCAGGCAAAGCTTTGGTTCATGTGTCACAAAGAATAGCCATATACAGCTTCTTTTGATTTCCTTTTCATCACAGGCTTCTTACATATGTTGACTGTCTTTTGATCTCTGCGACTTAAGCAACTGGCTAAATCCAGATATTATTTTTAAAGTGTGTTTTTTAAATCAATTTTGATAGCATAGTAATAATAATAATTACTATATAATTTTATTCAACGTATGGTATTTTTTAAAAAAAAACAATTTTGACAATTGAACCTGTGTACGGAGGTAACCTGTGTACAAAGGCCAGTTTTGCTTTTTCCCATGGGTGCCTGTTGTTGACAGGTTTTACTGTATTTCCATTTATTGAGCATAGCCATTCAGGACAAATATTAAATTTTGAATTGTAGTGCTCTTGCATTGTTGACATTTCCATACTTTACCCTTAAATGAAACAATACTGGATTTTCTGGTATTATCAATAACTCTTCCTAATTCTTCATGGAGCAATACCAGTTTTTCCAGTACTGTTGTTACAATACTCAAGTTTTGACCAACCAGTGGAGGGTCTGCGTTGGAACCAGTTACATCACGATCTTTACTTTTTCTAAGCTCTGTGCTGACCTTTTTATAAACTGCATGTACATATGTATTATTATCATAGTAATGCAATCTTGATTGCAATATCATGTTGAGTTGTCAGGATCAGAAAATCCGGATCATTATCAGACATGAAGCGTCGAGTCATGATCTGGATTTTCTGATGCTGACAACAAGACATGATCTAGCAATCAAGATTGAATTATTATGATAATTATATTTTTGTTTTATACCTATCAATTTTCAGATAAAGAAATAAAACCCAAAAACGTAACTACAAAAAAAAAGAAATTGCTTAACATTTCAACCTTTCTGATATGAACTTCATCTTTAGTCATAAACCGAATTTCATTTCTTTTAAACATTTGAAATGTGCATGAATATCAGTCTTATGAATGAAGCGTGTTTAAGATGAGTTACTCATTTTCACTACTATCACTGTTAATAATACAAGTTCTTTGATGCATGGGGGCAGAAGATCCATATAGGTGATTTACAGCTATTGTGCAGTTGTCAAATTTTGCATCACAGAAGATTTCACAAGCTGAAAAACTAAGAAAGCCTCGTTTGAGAGCATGGTAGTACGGGATCAGAAAACGACAGTATCGTTCTTCTGCTTTGGGGATTTTACGGTAAAATTCTGGCCCATTCTTGTATAGAAAATGGACAGGTATATAATAAAAAAAGTTCCTTACCTTTAGCGTTAACAGTTTATTTTCAAGTTTAAAAAATACTACACAGAATAAAAGGTAACAATCGTAAGGTAACTTATTGTGTTACAACCGATGAAGACCCTCTATTGTCGATATTGGTGCATCTAGTATTACGGCCGCAAACTTCAGGCGATCTGGGTCCCACAATATTTAGAGGTACAAACCAATTACTCTGTCTGCACTTACATGCTTTGTATTAGGTTGATTCAGAGAGACTATGAAATCTTGAAATCCTTTGGAAATCATCGACTTCTTCGGTGATGGAGAGCCAACGAGGTTACTGAGGATCCCCTCCCCAATAAATTTCGGCAAGGAGGATAGAGTGTTTTCCATTTTACACTACTGCGTTATTTTATCCATCTCATGTTATCATGAACATGAAAATGATACAATTATACTGTTTCGGAGAAAACTTTGGATGAAAACGGAAGTTGCTTGACGCCATTATTGTTTTTGTTCTTGAATATATCCCTCCGCATTCAGTTCGAAGCACCTCAGTTCACTGTGTCAATGTCGACCATTATCAAAACTACTAATAACAATGAACTTAACCTGTCTAGTGGCTAAATAAATGATGGTGCAGGAATTATTCAAATTTGTAGTGAACAGCCTAAGATTTAGTACGGATCCGTATCTGCAGCGAAATAAATCATTGCTAAATGGTGATTTACGGCATCACATCTTCAAAGTTTTAAACACATGTACATCAATCATCATTCAGGTTGTTAAAGTTTTTAGCTTTGTCTCTAGTCCCACGCGGTAATTTATCGAACACATATGGTAACATGTATTCTCCTGATTAACAATTAACATATGGATTTTAGAACTTATATAAACAGTTCAGCGTCACACATGATCCAATAATGCACCTAACTAACCCATAGATTACATGTATGTGAACACAACATAAGCAGTACAGGCGTAGAGAGTCCTGAACCATTTAAAAGTGTTAACATCCAAAATTTAAAATAGGTATACGATAATATTACTCGATCTCCCATTTTTACATAAAAAAAGAAAAATACACCTATAAGTCCCTAGACCATATTTATATTTCAGACCTGGACCACTCATATTTTCATACCCACTCAAAATACACTCGAGTCGTGGTTCAAATTGTAATCTCTTGATTGTTCACTGAATAGAGAGAAAAATAACATGAAATGTTTCTCTACACAACATAAATAACGGCACAAAGATACATTGTGATAGACTCAAGTTTTCAGAGAGATGATAGAAATATTTCCGGAGTTATGATAAAAGAAACAATATCAGTACCAGAGATAATGTGTATTTTTTTTTACAAGTTTGGACGTTAAGTGTAGTCAAAGTTAGATGTTTTACAGAATAATATTAATATAATTCTGATATGGAGATTATTAAAACAGTACGATATGAGGAAGCCATAAATTATTTGACGTAAGTAAATACACAAATTTGTATTGACTAAATTTGAATTTCACTTTGAAGATCTCGTAAACATTACAGGGCCAATGTGCAACAATTCTACAAAAGCAGAGATAGAAGATATTAATGCTCGATTTAAAAGAGCACGTGGTGACTCAGTATACGAGTTGCTACTTTTGAATCAAACATAGGAATAAAATTTTTTTTGACTTAAATCTGAAATCATTTATACTTTGAAATGGTTGACGAAATGTTACAAAGTACTGAAGTAAATGTTTCTGCTGCATATGGATGTCCTGTTTGCTTGTTGATCACGACTAATGACAGTATGTCCAGCGTCTACGATTCTCTAGATGATTTTATGCAGTATTAAATGTTTGACAAAATAATAGCATTTAAGATATCTTTACCACGATCCATGAAGTCGTAGTGCTTTCACAAATATCAATCAATTGTGGGAACAAATAAAACATATGAAAAAGGAAATAACAAGCTGAATTGAAACAAAGGTTAACTGAACAATGTACCTGCACATTACTCAAGCAAGCTAGGAAATGATGTCTATACAAAAGAGCATGTGGAAGTCACGTGGATGATCAGTAGCAGACAGACAATGTTGCCACGCAAGCAAATGAAAAATACAGCTATGGACAATAATACATTTTGACAGTGATAGATGACTTCTCGAATACGCATAGGCTGGGAAAGTAAAACGGAGATGACATACACGACGCTTTAAGAGAAATCTTAAAAGAGTAAAAGCCAGCAAAGATACAGTTTGGTGATGGAAAAGAGGTTTACAACATGAAAGTTAAGAATTTGCTAAACTAGGAAAACATTGTGTACTGTTTCAAATTACTCATACAAAAACCATGTATAGTGGAAATATTAGTAATTATGCGAGTCATTTTAACCTCTAACGGGTGCCTTCATGTTAAAAAGGTCAAACTTTATAGCCTCTAACGGGAAGTTAATATTGGAAGGTCATTTTGAAATGTATGTTCATTTTTCATTTTCATTTCTCACGTAACCTTGCTGGTCGTAGGGGAGCCACTGATGACTTTGCGACAATCTCTCTCCATTTTGCCCTGTTCTTCACTGCTCTTTGGGACTTTGCAAAGTCCATGCCTATCCACTCTTTGATATTGTGACCCATCTCTTCTTCTGTCTGTCTCGTTTCATCTTTCCTCTCACTGTGCCCTGTAGGATTTTCTTTGACAGGCCAGTTGAGCGTGAGACGTGACCATACCATCTTAGTTTGCGTTTCTTTACAGTGGTGAGCAGATCTTCATAAGGTCCAATTGCACCTTGGATTTTAGTGCGCACCTCCGCATTAGAGACGTGGTCTAAGTATGAGATTTTCGGGATCCTTCGATAACATCTCATCTCTAAGGCATGGATTCTTCTCTCTAATTCTGCTGTTACGGTCCATGTCTCACGTGCATATAGGAATATGGACATGACGAGGGAGCGCATAAGCTTGATCTTGGACCCAAGCGTGATGTTGCTGTCTTTCCAAATAGGCTTCAGCCTAGCCAGAGCAGCTGTTGTCTGCGCAATCCTGGAAAGAACCTCAGGTTTTGAACCTTCATCAGAGGCGATAGCACCTAGGTACTTGAAGCTTGTTACTGTGCCCAGCTTCTGTCCATTCACTCTTATTTCCTTTTGGATACCACTCGGGCTGTTTGTCATTAGGTTTGTCTTTTCAGCTTTGATCTCCATCCCATATTTTATTGATGCTTGATTGAGACGGTAACTAAGGTTTCCATTTCTTCTTCATCTCCTGCTAAGCCATCGATATCATCAGCGAAGCGCATATTGGTGATTGTTCTGCCTCTAACACTGACACTGACCTCATGGTCTTCCAAGGCGTCGGACATGATCCTTTCCAGGTAGATGTTGAAGAGAGTGGGTGAGAGAAGGCACCCCTGTCTGACTCCGACTGTGGTTCTGAACCAGTCTCCTATGTTGCCATTGACGAGAACTGTACTAGTCGCCTTGTCATACATGGTTTCTATAGTGCGGATTAGTTTTGCGTTTATGTTGTATATCCGCATGGTGGCCACAAGGCTGCATGCCATACCTTGTCGAAAGCCTTCTTGAAGTCAATGAAGACATGATAGAGGTTCTGTTGATGCTGGAGATATTTTTCACAGAGGATTCTAAGATTGAAGATCTGTTCTGTAGTGCTACGTCCTGCTCTGAAACCTGCCTGTTCTTCCGCAATGATGTGCTCTGCTTGGGGTTTCAGTCTGTTGAGGATGATCTTAAGCATAACCTTGCTTGGGTGACTGATGAGACTGATTGTTCGGTAGTTCTGGCACAGTTGTAGATTCCCTTTTTTAAAGGAAGAGTCACGATCAGAGACTGGGTCCATGGGGTGGGCCGTTCTCCTGTTTGCCAGATTTGGTTGCAGATTGTTGTGAGGACATCTATCATGAAAGTTCCTCCTGCTTGAACAAGTTCTGCTGGTATATTGTCTACCCCAGCTGACTTCCCCATCTTTAGTGCCTTTACTGCAGTATCTACTTCGTCCCTGAGGATCGGGTGGTCAACCACTGTTGTGGTCAGTGGTACGTTTAGTACAGCTTGGTCTCCAGAAGTCTCCTGGTTGTAAAGCTCCGAACAGTATTCCGTCCATCTGTTAAGAATGTCTTGGTTTTCTGTCAGACTCTTACATGTATAACAGTAGTAACAGCATAAAAATATGCGTCGGTCTGCTCTCGAACTGAAATGTCGTATTACGTCGTAGGTTTCGTGACATCTATGCCGTTAAGAGCACATTGTATACATTGTTACATTCCTAGAAGTTGTTGACCTCAAATGGGACCCAATAACCTCTAACGGAATTTACATTGAGGCTACATTGTTACATTGTTATTAATTGTTGCCCTCAAATGGGCAACACGCCGTGTATAACGACCAAAACTCAGTCAAATACTATCGAGCACCCCACACTCTACTATCAATACACCGTGTGTAGTGACCAATGCTCCACACTTACTATCCAACACACTGTGTGCAGTAACTAATACTTAGTCTACTACTATACAATAACCCATATATATTATCCAACATACCGTGACTAGTGACCAAAAACTGACACTTACTTAAACACACCGTGTGTAGGGACCAACATCCCTTCATCTACTATCCATCACCCTACATTATATCATCAACACGGTGTGTGTAGTGACCTCCTGCTTAGTGGGTATATGCATATACCTGAAATTTATATATAAAGCATTACCTATACAACAGATTATGTTTGCGGTATCGGTATATTTACAAATATTGTACTGCTGTTATAAATAACTATAATCAAGGTAACCAATTCATGATAACACTAAAATGGCCGTGACTAAAAGTAGCATTAAGATTCCGAAACTGTCCCAGAATGTAGCGGAGACTAGAACAAATCCGGATTATTCGATTAAATTGGCTTAGACCAAAAGTAATGCTAAATTTCCTACATTATCTCGGATTTGAGCAGAAACTGAAAAAAATCTATAAAAGTGTGTAAAACAAATATTGGGCCTAGACTAAAATTGAGAAACTGTCACGGACTTTATAGCAAAGACTGAAAAGAATCCGGAAATGTTTTTAACAATATGACTGTGGCTAAAAGTAATTCTCAAATAACTAAACTAATATGGACTTTAGCAGATTCTAAATTTGTTGATGACGAGACCTTTTCCAGCGGTGACAACCTGTGTGTGCACTACTAGAATAGACAGGCGAAAGTTTTTATAAAATATGTTACTTTTGTAAAATAGTATACGGTGTCTCTCCTACTTATCTTGCTGACCTTCTACCACCACTGGTTGGTGAGACAAACAGGTATAATCTTATAAATAGGAATAATTTTAATCAAATTAATGCCAAACTAGACATAAGTAGAAACTCATTCCTACAGTCTTCTATTCATGTTTGGAACTCACTCCCGGATTCAGTAAAAGGTGAAAGTAACTGTTCTATCTTCAGATGTAAAATAGAGACTAAGATAACACATGTGCCTGCCCATTTTTTCGTTGGCAACAGGAAATGATCTATTTTGCATACTAGAATTAGAAATAACTGTAGTGATTTACATAATAATTAATATTTTAATCATCTGAGAGATAATCCATTATGTGCTTGTGGTGATGATATAGAAAATGCATACCATTACATATTTTTTGCAAATACTATATTGAACAGCGTAGGGAAACTGATTCAGAATCAAAATCATCTCTATGTACAAGCGACTATAAATAATTTGTTATAAGGATCATCTGATTTTACAGCGAACTTTAATATATCGCTTATTTGACTTGTTCCAAAGACATTAAAGACACGAAACGATTTACATAATTAAGGAGTATTCACAATTTGATTTCTCTACTCAATTAATTACTTGTAATTTTAATTAAGAAAGATATGATTTTCCTAATTGTTATCCACTTAATAAATTTTGGTGTATGTACTCCTGTCCAACTTCTGCCACGATCATTAATTCATCATTAATTCACTAATGTATTCACATCACACTCCTTCTCTCTCTCTCTCTCTCTCTCTCTCTCTCTCTCTCTCTCTCTCTCTCTCTCTCTCTCTCTCTCTCTCTCTCTCTCTCTCTCACACACACACACACACACACACACTCTCTCTCTCTCTCTCTCTCTCTCTCTCTCTCTCTCACACACACACACACACACACACACTCTCTCTCACACACACACACACACTCTCTCTCTCTCTCTCCATCATATTTATTTTGCCTGAATCAGGTATGTTTACATATAATTGTAAGAAATCATATTAGTTCACTGCCGCTATGCATGTCAATTTCCTATCAATTTTAGGGGAAGGGCTTAATCTAAGTTCTGAACATTTATCGCAATAAAATATGTTTAAATTAAACTTAAAATAACAACAGCAACAAAAAATCAAATCTTAGACCTGACAATGGACACAAATAGCCAATATGACGACAAATCCTGACAGCCGATGCACATGGGACAATCCCGTCCCTGGCAGAAATCCTGCGCAACACCCTATGAAATCCAATCCTATGTGACTTCCTGTCCCTGGAAGGGAGACAAATTCCAGACGACGTTGACGACGAGACCTTTTCCAGCGTTGACAATCTATGTGTGCACTACAGGAGTGACAATAACAACAACAAATCCAGTGCTAGACTTGACTATAGAGAAAAAAAAACAATAAGACGACAAATCCTGACCGACGACGCACATAGGACAAGCCTGTCCCTGGCAAAAAATCCATGCCCACTACCGTACGAAATCCAATCCTTGGCTATGCAACTTCCTGTCTATGGAAGGGCGACAAATTCCAGACGACGTTGACGACGAAACATTTTCCAGCGCTGACAACCCATGTGTGCACTACAAGAATCACAACAACAAAAACAATCCAATCCTAGACCTGACCATGATAAAAAACACCCAACACGACGACAAATTCTGACCGACGATACATATGGGATAAGCCTGTCCCTGGCAGAAATGTGTGCGCACTACCGTATGAAATCGAATACTTGGTTATGCGACTTGCTGTCCGTGGAAGGGAGACAAATTCCAGACGACGCTGATAACAAGACCTTTTCCAGCGCTCACAACCCATGTGTGCACTACAAGAATAGCAACAACAAAAATAAATCCAATCCTAGACCTGACCATGGAGAAGAAAAGCCAATCCTACGACAAATTCTGACCGACGATGCAGAGATCCGTGCACACTACTGTATGAATTCCAGTCCTTGGCTCTGCGATTTCCATTCCGAAGCAGGAGATAAATTCCAGACGACAATGACAATGAGACTTTTCCAGCGCTGAAAACCTATGTGTGCACTACAAGAATGACAACAACAACAACAACAACAACAAATCCAATCCTGGACCTAACCATAGTGAAAAATAGACAATACGACGACAAATCCTTGCCGACGACGCATACGGGAGAAGCAAGTCCCTGGCAGAAACCCACCCGCACTACCGTATGAAACCCAATCCTTCGGTATGCGACTTCCTGTCCGTGGAAGGTAAATAAATTCCAGACGATGGTGAAGACAAGACCTTTTCCGGCACTAACAACGAATATTTTCACTACAAGAATAACAACAACAACAACAAATCCAATCCTAGACCTAACTATGGAGAAAAAAGCCAATACAACAACAAATCCTCAACGACGACGCATATGGGATAAGAATGCCTCAGGCCCAAACCACTTCCCCCCTACCGTATAAAATCGAATCCTTGGCTATGCAACTTACTGTCCATGGAAGGGAGTAAAATTCCAGACGACATTGATGATGAGACCATTCAAGCGCTGAAAACCTACGTGTGCACTACAAGAATGCCAACAACAACAAAACATCCAATTATAGACCTGACCATAGAGAAAAGTAGACAATAGGAGGACAAATTCTGACCCATGACGCATATCGGAGAATCCAGTCACAGGCAGAAAGCAGAATGCATAACCGTACGTAATCCAATCCTCGGCTATGCGACTCCCTGCGCATCGAAGGGAGACAAATTCCAGATGAGCTTGATGACGATACCATTTTCCAGTGCTGACAACCTATGTCTGCACTACAAGAATTACAACAACAACAAAAAATCAAATCTAAGACCTGACCATGGAGAAAGAAAGAAGAAAGCCAATATGACGACAAATCCTGACCGACGATGCATATGGGACAAGCCTGTCCCTGGCAGAGAATTGTGCATACTTCCGTATAAAGTCCAATCCTTGGCTATGCAACCTCCTGTCCATGAAAAAGAGACAAATTCCAGACGATGTTGACGACGAGACCTTTTCCAGTACTGACAACCTATGTGTGCTCTGTAAGAATAACAACAACAAATCCATAGATCAAGAAAGAAAAAAGCCAATGCGACGACAAATGCTGACCGACGACGCATATGGGACAAGCCTGTCCCTGGCAGAGACCCGTGCGCTCTACTTTATGAAATCCTATCTTTGCCTATGGAACTTCCTGTCCCTGGAAGGGAGACAAATTCCAGACGACGTTGACGACGAGACCTTTTCCAGTGCTGACAAACTATGTGTGCACTGCAAGAATAATAACAACAACAACAAAAAGTCCAATCTAAGACCTGACCATGGAGAAAGAAAGAAGAAAGCCAATACGATGACAAATCCTGACCGACGACGCATAATTAAACCTTGAAGCATTTGAATATTTATGCCCCCGAGATAGGGCCATTTAGAGTTTAAGTGTGTGTGTGGGAGGGTCTTTGGACAGCTTTAGTCCAAAATAAAAACCTACTCTTGTAGCTCAGTAACCTCGTACCCAACTAACTTCGTGTTTGGAACAGGATACCATAACACACTTTGCTTCTCCCAGTACCACTCCAATAATGAATATGGAGACAGATTCCGGTTTAAAGTTTGGTTAACTTTTTTTTTTTTTTCTTTTTTTTTTAAAAATCACTCTTATTTCCATAACTCCTTGACCAATTCACTTTATGTTTGGAATATAACATCATCGCATATACCCCTTCTCTCAGCATCAATCAAGTCTATGGGTTCTGCCCCTGGGTGGGGCACGCGGGTATCAAAATTGGGGAAATATTTGGATTAAAAAGTTTTGTTAACGATTTTTGTATTTTCATCTCTTACATTTCCATAACCCTTTTACCAATACGCTCGATCCTTTGGGTAGGGTCATGTGGTAAAATATTGTAATAGGGGCACATTTTGGTTAAAGTTTGTTTCGTCACTTATATGTCCATAATTCCGTATTCAATTAGTTTATATTTTTAATATAATATCATCATATGATTCCCTTCTCTCAGTACAACTCCTGTCTCTAAGTTTTGCCCCTGGGTGGAACTATGGGGTAAAGACTTATAATGGAGATATATTTTGGTTAAAGTTTTGGTTCAAATTTGTTCTCGTCACTTTTATATCCATAACCCCTTTTACAATTCACTTTATGCTTATAATACAATAAAATCACGTACTCCCCTTCTCTCAATACCATACCTGCCCGTGGGTTGCAAACATTGGTGGGATAAAAGGGTCAATAGACATAATTGGGACACATTTTGGTTAAAGATTTTGGTTAAAGTTTCTTTATCACTCTTTTTTCCATAGCCTCTACCCGAATAACTTCATATTTGAAATATAATATCGTAACAAAAATCCCCTTCTCTAAGTGCCACTCTTTCCCTGCCCATGGGTTGGGCCATACGGTCTAGAATTATAATGGAGACACATTTTGGCTATTTTTGTTTTACATGCTGACCTTATAGATATTACTATTCATACCCCAGGGTCAAGTTTCTGGGTAGAGACATGGGTCAATATGTAAGACACCTTTTAAAGTTCGATTCCAGTAGTAGATGCAAACGCGGTATTTTGCCTGAGAACGTTGTACCACAATACCACAAGTGTTGGCCCTCCGGGCTCCGCGCAACGAATAGGGCATAAGATGGTAATACAGCATGCATGAAGTGGGAAATACATACGTTGTCTGGCTGGCCGAGACCCTCACGGATGAGGCAGGCTCAAAATAGTGGTTTTGCTGCTTTTTGAATAGACGATGAAAATTGCTGTGCTTTTTATGTATTTAGATATACCATATTCATTTAGATATACCCTGACAAATTATGTACAGTAAAATTGCGTAGAGATAAAAACACTTGCGCTTGGCTTACTTTGGACAGTACAGAGTAGCGTTGTAAGAGCTGTATATATGAATACTGTGAAGCACACTTGCAGAAGCTTCAATGGGCAGGTGGGATTTACCCATGCACAGGATGCGGGATTGGCGTTAGATCACATACGCAATTTGCAAGGCCTGTGGGTCTGGAGCTTTGCGCGCTCTCTTTAGGAAGCAGTAAATAGCTCAAGTGCACGATAAATGTCTGCGACTCTCAGTTATTGATTTGTATTATAAAATACTTAAATACGTGCATTTAAAGAAACCTTATGTTAAGACATACCCATTACTGCTACTCACAGTCATTGATTTGTAGTATATACTTCTTTTTAATAATAACAAAACGGGCATTTAGAGAAACCGTATCTTAAGTCATACCCATCACTAAAGATATGGACAACAAGGCATTACTTGAGATTAACGACTTGGCCATATGGGTACATATTACCCCAGAGTCTCACCCAGTTCTGGTGGCTGCTCTTATCAAGCGACCCACCCCGGCTCATACGCAGCCGACTCCTTGACAGGTGGAACCGCCGGTTTCCACAGATGACTTTATCGATTTGATAGACGAGATTCGTCATGAGAAGCAGCAAACTCAAGAGCAAAGAAAAGTCGCAGCAAATTACTTGTCATGGCAAAGCTAGATACTAGTACTGTTGTTGCAAAAGACTATCGCGTCACCGTGCCAGAAAACGACAGGCTGGAATTTCTAGATGATATGGCTCCTGGTATACAAGCTGTACTTAGCCTTGTGTTGAAGGCACAGTTGGAAAGAACTGTACCAGGCTTAGAAAACGTATATGATGATGAAGGTGAGCTAGATGTTGTTAAAGTAGAAACCTATTTCCGAAATGAGGCCATTGTCATACTGCGCACTGACGAAATAAAGAGGCAGATTGGTGAAGTTAATGTCACCATACTAAGCTTCATTGAAGAATATATGCGCAATGGTTCAGAATGGGTATTTGACCGATGCAAAGTGCTTGAATTACACGTGCCACAGTACTGCCCATTTTGAGGACGTAGCTACATTCCAACACCAAAGTGCATAACACTACGGTCCGTTATTAACGTGAAGATCAAGGACAACCGCTGCTTCTAGTGGGCCGTTTTGTCTGTGCTTTACCCGGCAGACGATAGAAATGTAATTTTGATCGGCCAGGCAAGTACCACGAGCACTTTGGCAAGCTCAACTTTGATGGCATTGACATTCCTGTGAAGGTTAGTGTCATTGACAAGTTTGAACGCCGGAACAAAACTATCGCAGTTACTGTTTTTGGCGTAGAAAAAGACCTATGCCCGCTAGCGAGTCGCAAAACACTAGGCAGCATTCGGTAGACCTTTTGTTACTCACTTGCGAAACTGTCGAAACGACGCGTGAAAAGAACCACTACGTCTGGATAAAAAACCTAAGCCGCCTGATACGGCATCACAACAAACACAATGAAAAGAAACACGTGTGTCGCAGGTACCTCCAAGTCTTTAGTCGGGCCGACCTATTGGAAACCCACACAAAAGACTGCCGTGATATAGGCGAAAAGCTCCTGCGTGTGTCCTTACCTAAGCAAGACAAGAGCATCCTTGCCTTCCAGAACAACCACCTCCAGATGCATTATTTAAGCAGATTTCGAGGCACTAAACGTGCCAGTGGAAGAACCTGCCGGCAATCCAAAAGAAAGCAAAACACAAAAAATCGCTGACCAGGTCTCATGTAATTTTTGCAACATAGTTGTTCACAGAGACGGCGTATCAAAGGATCCAGTATTTTACCGCGGCAAGGATAATGTTGCCACTTTCATCCTGACCCTCGAGTTTTAGATGGAAGATATCCGGGAAGAGCTTCGTTATCTGGCTGAGATTTTACTGAATGGAGACGACCCCAAGGCTTTCCAAAAAGTCACAAACTGTCGTATCAATGGCGAGGAATTAGGCAATAGGGTGCCAGACCACTGCTATATTACCAGCAAGTTCAGCGGCGCAGCACACAACGCGCGCAACCTCAAACTGCGGCTATATCCCGAGAAATTAAAGGTACCAGTTGTGTTTCTTAACCTATGCGGCTACGACGGTCACCTTATCACTGAGGCTACAGGAACTACCTCATCTGGACAAATAAGTGCCATTCCAAACAACATGAAGAAATACACGGCATTTTTGCTAGAACAGTTATAGTTTATGGACTGTCTCCAGTTTATGAACAACAGCCTGGAAAAGCTTGTAGCTAACTACCTACGGAGGCATTCTGCGCCACAGCAAGGCACACAATGCAACGGCGTTTACCCATACGAATATATAAGCAGCTGGTAGCGATTAGAAGCAACACAGCTTCCACCGATAAAGGCCTTTTTATATAAGTTTAAAGCAAAGTCAGCAGTGCCAGTATATAAGACTATGAGCATGCGCTGAGAGTCTGAAAGACATATGGCTGTCAGAAAATGGGAAGCTACCACGACATATGTCTTAAGACTGACGTGCTTTTACGGCACATCGTTAAAGAATTATGGCCTTGGCCCTGCCCACTACTACAGCGCACCATGAATGAGCTGGGATGCCTTACTAAAAATCACAGGCATCAAGCTCGAGCTGCTGACAGACATCGACATACACGTTTCCAGACTATGACAGCAAAAACACAAACAGTTGGATAACCTACCTTAACGACAACAACCTCTATTGGCAGGCCTTGATGCACCGTCTACCAGCTTGTGGTTTTAAATGGGTTAACCCTCTCGCACTCGAATCAATTGTGACTGACACACCCAAGGGTTACATCCTTGAAGTCGACATTCTGAGGAGCTTCATGACGCGCACAGCGACTATCCGCTGGCTCCTGAGACTCTAAGCGTTCCAGAGTACTGGCTAAGCGACTATCAGCGTGATTTAGTGAACAAACTAGGGGGTAAGTTTGCTGAAAGCACGAAGCTAGTTCCCAGCCTACGCAAAGAAAGCACTATGCTGTCCATTACCGAAACCTCCAGCTCTGCATCAAACTTGGGATGCACGTCACATATGTCCACCGGTAATAGAATTTGATCAAAGCGCGTGGATGGAATAATGCTTACAGCCGAATATAGGCCTACGAACCAGGGCGAAGCCAGAGTTCGAGAAAGACTTCTTCAAGCTGATGAACAACCCTGTCTTTGGGAAGACCATAGAAAATCTAAGAAAGCGGATTCGGGTGGATTTTGTGAGACCTGAAGGTGAGGAAGACAAACGACGTCGCCTGAATGCCGACCCAGCGTTTCAGTCGCGAAAACTCTTTAGAGGCAACCTTGAAGCTTAACCGTCCAATCTATATGGGGCAGGCAAATCTTGATCTGAGTAAGCACCTTAGGTACGACTGTAAGGCGCACCTGCTAAACACGGATTCTAACAGTCTGCTGCTGAGCATCGAGACCGCTGATGTCTACCGAGATATGATCGAAGATGCTCACTTCTGTGACACGAGCGACTATCCTAAAGAATATCCACTGGACAGCACGGCAAATAAAAGGTCGTAGGTAAGGATGAGTGCTGTGGAAGGGTCATTGCCCGGTTTGTCGGCCTCCACCCCAAGATGTAATAAATCCAAATAGCTGACAGTGAAGAAAAGCGCAAGGTCAAAGGCATCTCGAAGACAGTCGTAAGGGCCGACCTTAGGCATCACCTCTACCTCGAGTTCATGCGAGAGCAAAAATGAGTTTGACACTCCATGAACGCCATTCGAAGCGACCACAACAAAATGGACGTGTACCTCATAAACAAGACAAGCGTTAGTCCGCTGGACACCAAAGAGTGGATTGCGCCGGATGGCATTACGACGCGGGTATATGACCATTACCGCAGCGCACAAGAGCAACACGCCTGGGCGGAGGAGTACCTCAACGAGCTCTTCGGCCTGGACCATAGATAAATATGTCCTTAGGTGGTACATGAGTACCTTCTGGCACAATCTATAGTTCCTCGTGAACATAGCGTCCACACGGGGAACCACTACCTGAAATATATAGATGGCTGGGATGTCAAACCTGTCAGTCAGGGTAAACACACTGAGCGACCACACAGGGTCGGTGGCACGGTGCTCTTTTAGACCAAACGGTCGCGTCACAGACGCTGCCGACGTCGCTGACCGTACAGACGAAGCAATAATGACATCAATAGGTTTCTTAGCGGTGCGCTGCGTTGCCTTGCCGTTTAGGGCCGCCACAACGGCAGACAGCCACCAAAACTACTCAGTGCCACGCTTTGCAGTCTTCTTTTTTGTCATTCCAATTGAAATCAACATCTCCTGGGCGTACTAATGCTCAAACATCCGCTCAGCCGGAGTACGATTGAACCACTCCACAATGCTCTGCGAACGGTGGACGCTGGCCTCGCCCTGCCTCACACGCACGCTGTGCTTAGCCAAGAGTTGCGACAATGCACCCATACACTCCCCAGCTTTTTGACCGATTCCAGTAACCTCGCGGGCTATTGTATACTGCCGCAGTCTTAGTATCCATTGCGTTCTGTGATTTTAACAACTTTAGCGTTTTGTCGTGCTTTGTTGCTTCGACTGCTTTCGAGCTGCAAACGAGCAGCTCTCGCTCCATCTCGACAGCGCAAAAACATTGCTGCACTTGCAGGTTAAAGATATTTATAGCCCACGTAGCCGACGGCAGCGAGCCCACCGGCGACAAAGATCATCACATTTTTTTGCTGCTCGGGTGAGGGTGTATAAAAGTTAGAAAGCTTGGGCTCGTCGCCGATCTGTAGACTGTCGTCTGTCACCAGGCAGTACTCGCATACAGATGAACTGACGTCTTGGTAAGTCTTTTCGGCATGCAGTTCGCCTTGCTTTCTTTCACTGAGGTAATCGAGACACCCGTTACGCTTACGTTGGTACTCAGCCTGCGCAGTTTGGAGTTCTTCCATAACGATGTCGTGGCGGATGAGTTCGACTGCGACAGCATTTGGTTGAAATGAAGAGAAAAGGACCCTTGAGCCAGTGAAGGCGAGGGCGTTAATTGCTCCGCATACGATAAGAACAGCAGAGGCCATTATTGTCTTTAGACGGACGTGATGATATTAGCTGGAATGATCCATTGTTTCATTACAATGTTCTGCGTACAAAGGCTCACCAATGTGATTACGGTCGTTGCTGCGTCTTTGAAGTCTAGGCGACCAAGGTCGGCCGGTCCAATTTTTAACAAGCGTTTAGTAATCATCGAATACCCAACTTCAAGGCCATCGAGTACTGCTCCATGGTACAGGGGGTTTCCGAGGTCCTTGGTGTACGGTGGTGTAGCCATCTTGCATTTGCTTTCCGCGACTAACAAGTTTATGCTATTTTGTTGTACAGACAAACGCAGCACACACTACTATTCCATACGAAAGGGGTCAGGCGTATGTCTAATAGATGCTGCGGACACCAGCGGTGTTTGTCATGCCGATGTATTCCCAGACTTTGCTTTTCTCTGTCGTTCCGACGGCTCTTGCACCTGCGTTCCCCGAAATTGTGCTGGCGTGCTGGATGAGGTGTAAAGACAAGCCAGCTACCAAAGCTAGGCCGCCCCAGAGAACATAAGATGGCATCGCCCGCTGTTTTTCTTGAGCCGTCGTTGCGCTTGTCGCTACTGGAGCGGCGTGCGTATCGGGAGTATCTGCTTTTTCCAAGCCCGGCATTGTTTCATCATCTCGGCAAGTCTTTTACCAGCAGCAACTCTGCCTAGGTGTTCAATCTTGGTGACCTGTGTCAGTTCCTGAGATTGTTCTGCTGACCCATCTGTCTTTGGTTCTGCTGACGCATCCTTTGTTGGTTGTGCTGACGTGTCTATCGTCAGTTGTACTTGTAATTTCTTGTCGTTGTTTCTTTTCAAAATCGACATGTCTATATGTAATCATGCCAGGTGCAATGGGTGCTAGTACCGCACTATACCTAAAGTAAAGGTGATTGCTGGTGTTTGACAAAGAGGTCTAGATGACTGGATCATTTCTTAAATCACTCACAAGACATTTGCGGTTACCTATAGGTGGAAAGTGGTTTACAACTACTGCGTACATTCCGAACAAAGGCGACCCCAGCGAAGCAGTCATCTTGGTCCCTAGATTTGCCTCGTATATGGCAAAGCTATTTGCTACCTCTTCGTAGACCTATGTATTCTTTCGCCGCTGCAGAAGCCACCAACTCAGACAAACGGCCACTCACGTTCCCGCGGAGTGAGTGGCCGTTTTTGCGTTTGTCGCTACTGACTGCTTGTCCGTTTTTCGCTCTTCTGCTGTCAACCCATATAGTATCTCATCAACATACATGTCACTTATAGCAGCCGTCATGGTTCTGATAAAGTTCTGAATATGGTTCCTTAAGCGCTTAACTCTAAGTAGGTTATAGGCAAAACAGGTTAAGGTCCCAAGTGTTATAGTGTGGCTTGTGTCTTACAAAATATGAAGCCACCACATTACATCAGCTTTAGAAACCTAGCATAAGTGCGGAGCTGGACAGTGAACAGACTGGTAGGACACTGGTGGGTCTGTGCGCAGAAGTAGCTTACCAAAACTCTCTTTCTGAGAAACTGATAGACCTCTGTTGGACGCTCGGCTTCAAGGATATTGTTTTGTCTTAGTGTGTCCCTAAATGAGTCTTCGTCTTTGCAGTAGAAGAGGTCTGCTCGCGAAAGTCACGGCAAAGGAACTGTTTATATACCTTATTCAGGCATATAGTAGGGCAGATGATGACACTATAATCGAAGTGGCCCTTAAATGCCGATTAGAGTAGTTTGCTGGCAAACACGTTCTTGCCGCAGCCGCGGCGGCCAACGATCATGGTCTAGTGTGGCTGTAAGTTATCAAAGATTGCTTGCTGGAACGGCAGGCTAGTAGATGGTTGACACGAATCTGCCCCTTTGTATGATGAGCTGGGCATCCATGATGATGTATAAGTACATATTTAACACACCTACTGCCTGCGTTATCTTTTCAATTTGCAGCGTTATACCTTCGCTCGGGTTTTCGATGCATCTTCCTGACCTGTGGAGCGTCTGTCTTCGTTGACCTCATATCGATGACAAGGGCAAACCGGTTTTGGTATAAAGGACTAACATCAATTGACGGCAACTTCATGTCCTTTATAGACTCCCTCGCCATTATGTTTAGGGCCTCTTCCCACTACTGGTATCTAGCCTGCCCCTGGGCATAGATTTGGTTTAGGATGCCCTCGATCATCACCAACACCTCATTAATAAAGGGGTTGTAGAAATACTCGGTATCATGAGCGAACTCAGCGCTCTTTGTCGCATCCTCGAAGAGCAAAACTATCCCCTTCGTGGTTTTTTGCCGACGTGTGCAGGTTGATGTTCCACATATAGTCTTTCTTATTCACCACCATCCTGCGATGGCGCAGCACTCGGGTGTACAATATAGCCACTTTTCCCATGTACTGCGGCCTGAGCATGCGTGATAGTTCTGCGTGGCTCACAATGTCGTACTCCAAAGAGATACCGCTGATTGTGAAGCTCCTCCCCTTATAAGTACTCTGGATCACCCTGTCGTAATCGTTAAACGTCAGCTTGAAGGTGGGGTGATCTGAAAGGCCGGACTGGTAGCATGGCATGTGCTCGTTTAGCAGCTTGATTTCGAGCTACACAAAGAAGCGGTTACCAAACGAGGCAGCGATAGACACGTCTAGCTGGGTATCAACAAAGGCATTGCCTGCACTGACACGTATAGCGGCAGTACTGGTGTTATATCTTAATAAGCAGCATTAGTCCGCTTTTTTCCGTCAGCCAGAGATCCTTGTAGACGCCCCAAGCATCAGCATCATCAATACAGGCCACTTCGTTCCACTCAAGCTTTACGCTGAACTTTTTGACGATGGCGCGGCCCGGTTTCTTGTGATTGTACGGTTGGGGCTGTCATTAATGCCAGTCTAGCATTGCCGGGCAAAATAACATTGTTGTTGGTGAGGTTTGGAAATCTGACAATAAGTCGCTCATGTTGGCCTTTGGTTCTCGGGTCATTAGTCACAACGACGGTGCTCCGGACTCCCTTTACACAAAGCGGAATGGGTCAAGTGTGTTTAAGTACTGAAACATTTAGCATATTAACGTTCGGGTGTCATTTCTTTAATACAGAGCTGATCTGTGAACACTTGAGTTTTACAACGGCTGAAGGAGACTATGATGTTGAAATGGAAGATTTTCTTTTGTTGTTGATTTTGGGGGGGGTTGAAGGGGGGTTGGGGGGGGGTTGGGGGGGGTTGAGGTAACTCTTCGACTAATTTGTTAATTCGTATGTTTTGTTCTAGCCCGACTTGTCTATTTATAGCAACTTAAGTTAGAATTGACTTACCTATTTTTTGCTTTAAAAGATAAGTTTTAGCTTATATGTCAAGATGGAGAAGCAAAATATATTTTACTCGCTTCATCCGAGTCTCATACATGTTTGATTACCACAATGTTGAGTGAAATATGACCGTCTTCCCCTGCCCCATCCCCACCCCGCCTGGGATTCACTTAATGTTGAACACTGGAATATGAAAAAGTATCTGAATAAGGTAATATACAAAAAAAAGGTTCCTTAGACTTCAATTATTTGGAGTGAGTGTTACCCATTTTCGAGTGAAATATTGCACATATCATATTTACGTTTCCACGCAGTGGGTACTAGCTGCTCTATGTTGACTTTCGGCTTTTTTTCACAAATTATTCTTTATTTTCCTAAAGCATTATGACATTTGACAATATTTCTTTCGGTACCATTATGTTGTTACCTTTTATTTCATTCTTCTCTGTTATCTTTCCTTATGTCTCCTTTAGCTTTGTTCTTTTAGCCTCTTTTTTCTCTACTACACCTTATTTGGTTTACCTTCTATCCTCCTTTCTTTTACCATCAAATTGTCACATTTTGTTTGTTTATCATTAAACTGTAACATAAACACGTAATTATAGTTTACACATTGTTTCTTTCTCAGACAATCAATAAAATTGTCCCTGACTAAACTTAATTCAAAGGTAACTAGGTCTAGTTTACACATTGTTTCTTTCTCGGGCAATCAATTGAGGTGTCACCAACTAAGCTTGTTGCAGCTAAACTGCTTAGATGAGACAATAATAAGTATCAAATTTGCTGCTTGAGAGAGCACTACTGACCGTGTCAAAGCGTAAGCATGATAAGGATGAAAACTGTAACCCTTAACCGGTGTTTGCAGACAAGAGATTTGCCGTACATTACCACGAAGCAACATGTTAATGGAGTTTTTACATCACTGGGAGCTGTGTACCTCGGAGATACACCACGTTTTGTGTCCCTCTGCAATGAGTTTCTTACAGCCTCGTGCGACAACGGTCACTTCAGAGGGATAGAACTAAGTGTTCGTCACGTGACAATGACTCCCCAGCCAAAGCAGTTCGGTGTGTACGAATTATTCATGCAAACGTACACGATAGACTCCCGGACCATGCGATATAGAATGCATTCAGTGTGATTGAGCCTAATACTTTTCCTGCTAATGTTAGTGACATGCCACAGCATGGTTATGATCACGTGGACACTTTCAACGCTCATTACGGTCAACCAAGAGAGAACAGTGACAGTCATCAGTGACGACGAAGTAATGAGTGTTGTTTCTCAAGTACATTGTGTAAAACAATTACAAAGGACTGTCGGCTGCTGAATTACTGACAAAACTAGTTCCAATGAAAGGACAGTACCCGAATATGATTCGTTTCATAGAAATTTCACAGATACTTAGAGTGTCAAGCGTGGAGTATGAGCAGCCAGGAAGTGAAATCGAAACAGACATCTGTATCAACAAAACAAATAGAATGTTTTCGCCAATTTGATGAACTTTAAGTGAGTGGATTTACCATAGTACAAATGTGGCAACGTTATAATCAGTGACAAGGAATCTGTGTAAATACGTTTTGCGAAAGAAAAAAAATGCGGAAATCCGTAGCAAATTATTGGGATAAACATACGGTTTTGATGCTACCACCTGATACAGGGGTCGAAACTATTTTGTTGAATATATATTACAAACAACAGATTCGTGTGTTTCTATTAAGTCCGTCAGAATGTCCGTTTGAACTATATATATATATATATATATATATATATATACACACGCAGAATACTTCATTGAGAATATTTATATATAAAAAATCGGCAAACCAAAATCGCATCTTCCACCGGGGTTTCATCTGCACTTTGAAGGTTTACCCCTTCTTTTTATACGGCAAACTTTGTCTCTATTGTTACATCTCAAAGAGTTTAGCTAATCCTGTAAGCTGCTGTCTAATGATAAATGTAAGTGCATATGGCACACACCGGAACGGTTCATACTCTTATATAAACATAGTTACGGCACACCATCTGAGTCACGGAGACGCTAGAATTAACTCAGGCGCAATCGATGAAGACAAAGAGTAAGTTGTATATGGCATCAATTGATTATCGACGCCCGTCACGTCAATTTGCATTTTTCGGTGACGCCACCATGTTTTTAGTTACATTTATTCATCATTGCTACTAAAAATGAGTTACAGTTGACATTTTTACATACTGTAGTTGGAGATTAAGCTGTAAGAATCGGGGTTATTGCGAGCTCATTTTAGTTCCACCTACCGGATACAGCTCAACCCGTAGTCGTCAGGGACGTGTCTAAAACGCATGTCATATTTCAAATTATTGCTAAAGACTTAGGTACAAGTAAATCAACATTGCTTTGTCGAATTTTTACATTCTCTTCAAGAAAAGCTAGCTTTTATCGCAGCTTGCTTGGCTCTATCAGACATCGTGTCATATCTACGGGATCTGTGAAATGCAGATGGACAGTTGTCCGTGGCTAAAACGCTATAACGGGGAGGGGATTTCCCATTATGAGCTACGTGTGAACTTGAGTGAAATAGCTTATTTGTTCTGTATTCACACTTAAGCACCAATATTGACAAAAAAAATAAGTAAAAATTCAGAGAATATATAAAGTCATTAACATGACAGTTTGTAACAGCAGTTATAGATATAGTCTGTTTAGTGACTCTTGAAACCCAATCAGCTATCTTTTCTCAAAATTGAGACATTTTTAATGTCAAAAGCACCAACAAAAATTATGGACCAACATATAGGGCTTAAGCCCACAAAGTTCTCCCATGGAACAATTGCTGTATCACAAGGAACAATACCCAAATATTTATTTACATATTTCATGCTGTTTCCATAGTTTGTGTTAATAAAATTAAACATTTACTTGAGAGTAAATTTGAATGATATGTTGAAAATGAAAGACTGCTTTGATAAGCTAGGAATATTTATTGTACAAAAAAAATGATCCTGTTCTGTACAAGAAGCTTTTGAATTTGTTGTAGAGTTGCATTGAATAAAAAAAAATTTTTTTTTTACACTTTACAGTATTTGTATTTTTAAATTGCAGATTGTCACCACATACATATGTACAACAGAAAACTTTACAAAACGATTTTTTTTTTCTAAACCAATATATTTTGCCACCTTTAATTGTCAGGAACTTGGGGATCTCAAGAAAAGGAGGAATGTTGTTAACTTCTTTTTTTTAAAACAAAATAGATATTCAGTTTATTTTATACAAGATCCACATTTAATTAAAAAATGGAAAAATATTATAAGGACTGCATGAAGTTTGTTCATATTCTGCTAACTCTAGAGGTGTAACTACATTTTAAACAATAATTTCCAATTTACCTTACAAGAAGCAGTGTTTCCACCAAGTCATTTTACAATGGCGCCACATCATGCTGTTCTCTCCCCATGCCAGGTTGTATTTTTCATGTGCCAGACCATTCTTTACATAGTACTAGGTAGTACTAGGCCCTTCTTCCAGACAACTTGCCCTTTTTTCATTGGCAAAAAGCTCCTTTTTGTTTCTCACAAACGTAAAGAGTCACTTATGTGCTCAATTTAATTTAAATATTTGTTATGCTCATAAGTGGCAATATACCTGTAACCAAAGCTTAGGCTATTCATTGCATAGCTGATCAGTGTTAATTAACACCACTCAGTGATACATAAGAAGGCCTTAGTTTATTGTAACAGAACTGTGCCAGGCAGTGTGTACACTCAGGGCTGGATTAAGACCTTTAGAGGCCCTAAGCACTGAAAAGAATATGGTGCCCCCCCCCCTCCCATATGCAATTTTTAAAAAAAACATGTAATTTCTCCCTTTTTTTTTAGTGTCCCAGCTTTGCTGGTGCCCTAAGCACGTACTTAGTCTGCCTATTGGGTAATCCAGCACTGTGTACACTAACTGGATAATGTTTGACAGTTGAATAGATATGATTAAAGGGATTATCTGTTCCTAGGTATGGTCAATTTTGTTTATTCTAAATGATGTGCTGATTATTTCCACTTATCCAAGAAGTTAAAATATTTAAAGTAGGATAGCACTGCATTGACTCTGAGTCTATCAAAAAGACTGTTCTCAAATAGTGTGTGAAAGGTTTCAGTAGTTGTCAGTTAATAATTTAATGACAAATTAAAGCTAAAATTGAATAGGAAAATTTTACCACCATATTAGTTGTACTGACTCTTGACAGAACAAAATTGAAGGGTACACCCAATTGGAACATCCTCTGCCTTTTCTGTCAGGTTGAGAAAGAAACCTCTGATGTAAATCGCCACCATTGAGAACTATATTCCAGGGCTTGAATTCAGAAATTTTTCACTAACCCACAGGATCACCATAATAAAATGTTTACTGATACTGCCTAAATTTCACTGAACTTGCAAAAAAACCACAGAAGTCAGTTCAGTTTCTAATTAAACATTTATCATTCATTAACATAAATTTTTAAAACAATAACAACTGTATTTCACAAACAAGACTCACTGAAAGTTGATAGTTCATATTCATTTCCTGTATCAGATTCATCATAGATCTTGGTCTTAAAGGTGTAATCTCTGACCTTCTGTTACTTGGTCCGCCAGCATGCCACTGCTTAATGGCATTTCTTGGGTTATAAATCCTGGATGTCTGCAGGGCTTGAAATCAATGCAAGTTCACTAACCCATGATTAGTGACTTTGCAGACGAATCACTGAACCCATCGCTAATCCACTGGAACGGTGAAAATTACCACCAGTCAACAATTAACAAGTGGTGTCGGCTGTTTCAAATAAAACTTTAGTCTGCATACCCTTAAATGGTCAGTTGTTCTGTATATTGTGCTAATTAAGTACCTACCACAATTTTGCACTTTACAGGGTACAAAAAATGCTTGCGATGCAAATGAATGTGTTAAACCACTAATCCACTCATCACATAAATTGGTGTGATTATTGTCAAAACAGTCTGCAAACATGGAACTAGCCTGGTGCACTGACCCCAAACACTGATTTCATTACTGATGATAACAAAAGATATAGGGTATCAGTCTAGTATTGACCAATCAGAAAAGTCATGTTTGCCAAGTCAGCAAATAATCCAGAATTATCCTAAACAATGTGTTTTATTATTTATATCATTGCTGATAAATATTCAGTGCATTGTGCAGTTATAATTGTAAACATGTGGAAGTATTTGCAAGTTGTGCAACCGTCACCAAAATGGCAGAAATTAGATGATGATGAGAGAGCGCAATAACAAATATGATCAAGAGGAGACTCAGAAAGTACCAGAAATGATGGACAAATGAATATGAATGGCTAAAGTATGACCCAGGAAAAGTTGTGATGTTGTGCAATTTCTGCACTGAGTATTCAGAGAATATGAAAGTGCGCAGGGTACTTCATTCATTGATGGGTATAAAACTTGCATAAATTGTCCCTGGAATCACATAATGGCAGAGGGGTACTCAAAATCAAAATTGGTTCGTCAGAAGCAGAGAAAATTTTAGCATCTTTGAACAAGTGAAAAAGTTTGAACCTGATCTTTCAACTTTTCAGGAGTCTTGTAGGTGAAATACAGTTGTTATTGTTTGAGTTAATGCTAATGAATTATAAATGTTGAATTAGAAACTGAGCTGGCTTCTGTTTGATTTTAGCAGGATCAGTGAAATTTAGGCAGGATTAGTAGAAGTTTTATTATGGTGATCCTGTGGGTTAGTGAAAAAAAAATCCTTATTTTGAGCCCTGTGTCTGGTGAATTAAAGAGCACCATCATTAGTGTGACTTCAGGCAGTGTTGCACTTTAAACATGAGATAGTGGGTTTCCCGCAATTTGTTGTCCTACATCCCCCAAATCTTGATCCAGTGCACCCCCTGGGCGCTTTTTCGTCAGGAAAGAAAAATATGCCTATATCTTTTCTTTTGTGGATGTCCATCCACGTCTATGTTAGCAATGGTCAAAGATGCTAAAGGTGATAAAAACTGTAAGATGGCAATGAATATCCATTTAAAAACAATACTCCACTATACTGCTTATGCTTTTACTAAAGAACCACATGCAAGCATGATACTAAAGTGGGTCAGAACCTTGAAAATAGTATGTTCTAATACATGGCTCCTTAAAGAAACATATAATAAGAGAAGGTTTGTAACTCAAGAAATTGTAGTTGCACACACAGCCCTTCATTTCTGAGTGGTATTTGCATTTACAGCAAAATCATTCAGTAATCCATGTGTCATAATTTTTCTTTTCAATGGGCTATCACACATCTTTATGAGTTAGATATAGGAGAAATTAAGAAACAGAGAATGTCAAAATTGTGTGAGTTTTGTCTGGTCAGACATTGTTACGCTTGCTCCAGATCACCAGTATTTTCAAGACTGTGCAGCTTTATTAATGCATTGTCACACCAAATAAAGATGCCAGCAGATATTTATGTAACTATGTAATTATTTTTCAAAAGAAAAATGTCAGTAACTTGCATTTGAAAGAATTCCAACTGTCTCAACTTTTGTACTAAACGATCCATTTTAGATGAAACCACACACAGGCACCATAAAAGGAAGATTGCTGATTGGCCAAATGAATTGGAACATTTTGAGTTCATTACCCCAACTAGATTTTGACCAATCATCTGTCTTTGCATAATCTGTTTTATAAATAGATTACAACAACATGTATTGTGTGAAAGTTGATGGGAATCAGCTGAGACACTTCAAATACTCCTTTCAAATGTAAGTAGACAACATTTTTCTTGTGAAAAGTAATTACATACTTATAGAAATATCTGCTGGTATCTTCCCTTTGGCTTGACAATGTATTAATAAAGATTCAGTCTTGAAAATACCGGTTCCCTGGGGCAATAGTAACATTGCCTGACCAGATGAAAAATAACATTCTCTGTCTCTTAACTTCTTAGAGGCCTGGCCCATAAAGATGTGCGATAGCTCGTTGAAACGGAAACTTTCTCTACATAAAATGATGTTTAAATTACTGAAAAATATCTCTGTAAATGCAAACACCATTAAGAAATCGAGGGCTAGATGTTAAACTGCAATAAAATATGTTCATAATATTTACCCATTTTAGTATCAATCTTACATCGGGTAAATGTGCAAAAGAAAACAAAGTTGTTTCCTTTGCGACATGTACTAGAGTGACAACAAATTGGCAAATTTGACAAAGGTTATTTATAATTGATGCACTCCAAATGTTAAGCTGTGTTGAACTTTGACACTTCTTAAGGACAGAAAATGATTTATTCTCAAGGTACGAATCTGTATCTACTCCGCCCAGGGATGAGTACGTGTACAGATTTACTATGCCCAGCCAATTTTTACCCGGTCAGGATGAGAGTACAAGTGGTTTTTCTGAGCCCTGGAGTAAGAGTGATACAACTCAAAATCCATGTTTCACTGGAGATCATTTCCAAATCAATGGGCAAAGTGGAAATTGTTCATTTACATTTTAGAGGAGACTTCTTAGTCCAAAAAGCAATTCTAGTCTCATTTTTGCCTGCTAGTTTGAGTACCCTGTGTGTAAACATGGCTCTCCGACGTAATTTTATTAGGTGTAGTTTTTTAAAAAATTTTTGTAGATGATCAGACAAGGAAGCTACCAGTACTCAATTAAGTCCCAGAGTACAGGGTAAAAGAATGGCAGTGGACATTTGGCTGAAAATGTTTTTTCTTTAAGCACTGCTATATCCTATGTAGAAGTCATTAATATTTTGTGCAAAATGAGAAAATCCCAGGATCTTATGGTTTCACAGTGAAATTTTACAACTTGTTCCTGAAAGATATTGGTTAGTTTTAGGTGAAAGCATTACATTTTGGATATGAATATGAGGAATTTAATTTTTCACTTCTAAATGTGTCATATCAAATCGCTTCTGTTTGTATGGCAGATAGGATTAAAACAGTACTCCTGCAGTTATATATAAGATCAGACGGGGTTCTCTGAAAGGGAGATACATTAGTGAGAATATTGGAAATTTATGATTTGAAGTTTTCCTCCAAAAGGCATACAATTCCTGGTCTGCTACTTTTAATTGATCAAAAAAATGCATTTGATTCTTTTGCTTGGTTGTTCATTGATACAGTAATTAAATGTTTCAATTTTGAATAATCGGTTATAACATAGGTTAAACTTTTTATTGTAGCATCAAATCATGTATAACTTGTAATGGAAAAGTCTCAAAATGGTTTAATTTTGAAAGAGGATGTATAAAAGGGGACTCTCTCTCCCGATATATCTTTATTTTGTGTGCGGAGATATTAGCTCAAATGATAAGAAAGATGAGGACATAAAGGAATAAATGTTGGTACAACTTGTTTTATTTCTCAGTGATTAGTTGATGGTTCAGGAAAATCTTTGAAATCTGCTCTAGACCTTTGTATCAGTATTCTAAATTCTCAGGTCTTAGTATTAATATTGAAAATACACAAGTAATATGATTTGGAAGCAGAGCAGGTGGCAATTGAAATTCAGCCTTGAATATAAACCTCATGGGATTGCAGTGAATTTGTTTTCTTGTGGTAGGAGCTGAAAATAGCAGTGGCTCAAGGTTCAGGGCTGCAGATTTTTCCAGTCTATAGTCCATTGGACCAGGCAATTTGTGGCATAAAATCATCCAATGTATCCCTAATCCAAAACTTGTATGGCTTAAACTTTCACATTTATGATAACTTGATCAGTAGATAATAGAATATTTTAAAATAGATAATAGAAAGTAGATAAATACAGTTATGACACCAATCATTATAGTTTGAGGACCTGTCACAATAAATTCAGGACCCAGTGGGTCTTGGGCTTTATTTTCAGCAGCTGCGTGAGTTAAGTTTTCAGCTATTTTAGAGAACATTCCAGTTCATAACTATACAGCCAAAATTTGAGAAATTAAAATGTACTTTTACAATGGAACAAGCACATTCTGATAAAAAGTATCGACCTCAGAAATGTATAACTTCTTATTAACTTTACCACACCCAACAGGGAAGGTACCTAATGTTCTAAATACACTCTTTTTCAAGTTAATTTGGAGTGGAGCAACAGTAAAATAAAAAGAAAAAGGCTACCATGATGATAAACATTTTAAAATTTATACATGATTTAAAATCTGCATGACTTGGGAATATATTGTCTAGGAAATCTAAATGACAAAGTTTGTTACAACTTTTAGTACCAAATATTGACCATTTCTTCTTTTTGAAATAGATTCTGTTCAGTCTGTAAGAAAGTATCCTAATCCATGTTACATATATGTTTTTGGCATGTTCTCAGAAATATATAAATCAGTTCATGTTAATTCACCTGAATGCTTTTTACAAACATCTATGAGGTTTAATCCTAGCATAAAAATAGAAGATGAAACTGTTTATAAGAAAATATGGTTTCAGATAGGGCCAAAAACAAAATATGTGTGTTTCCTATTGCACTGGTTTTTAAATTAAGGTAGGCAGGTAGGGTTTTTTTTTTTTTTACATCATATATAAATCAAAGCACTTCAATTTCGGCACTGTGATTTTTTAATATTAAAAAAAAAAAAATTGGGTGGGTGGGTGGGGAAAAAGTGCTAGGGTCGGCAACGAGAAACGGGGACAGTCGGCTGACCAAAAAAATTTTTTTTTTTTTTTTGCCTAGGTGTCATCTGTGTTAATGATTTCATCAATAAAGACGGTTGCTGGTTATCAACAATAGATTGTCCCTTAGAACTAACAGCTTAGATTTTCAAAGCATACTAATAGCTAGAAAATCTTATAAAAGGTAATTTCATTTCATTTGGGATTTTAGTTTGTTTACAGCAACTTTTAATAAATGGTTTGACACTCACTATTGTCAAAATAAAAAAGGATGTACAAGTTTGTATGTTAAATTAATAGAAAAACAACTAAAAGGAAATGGAATACTCCATTTAGCAAATATAGAAGAAAAAGATTGGCATCAATTTTGTCTTCTTCTATACAAAAAAATTAAGTGCTTAAACCATGAATGGGTACAAGTGAAGATTTTACATAGAATCTTGGCTGCAAATACTTTACTTGAAAACATTTGTATTGTCCCAAATGATCTTTGTTCTATGTGTATGTTACATGGTGGAACAATATCCCATCTCTTCTGGAATTGCCACATACATGTATCACATTTTTAAATAACACATTACAAATGGATCTCAAGTAAGTGTAATCATACCAAAAACTCAGTTTTCTCAAAGAATAATGTAACATTTTGAATTAAAGGGAAAACTCAGGCCAATGATGTCATAAATGTACTTATTCTTTTAGCAGAACAATTTATTTATAAATTTAGATATTATAGTGATAGACCTACCATTTATATTTACTTATAAGTCAGATCCAACTGCAAACTGTACAAACCCAGATCTCCCGTCATATAATGCACCAGCAGATCTGGGTCTATGCAGTTTATTAGGACTAATCAGTAGAACAAACAACATCGACCATGATCAGCTGGTGCATTATGCGATGGCAGATCATTGTGTTGTTTGCAGTTGGACCTGACTAATAAGAAGGTAATTTGTCATATTTTATAAAGCTATTTAAATTTTATTTAAGTGTTTTAAAAAAATGTATTATGAAATTATGTTTACAAAGTCTTTTGGTGTGTGAAGAAAAATAATGTTATTTTCATTCGACAGATCTATTTATTCTTTACCTTTCATTTTATATGACACATGATATTTTGATAGACCTACCTATTGTATGTCACTGTTACGTTGATCAGGTTTAGACAGTTTTGTTATATTTGAATCTGTTCTTAATGAACAAAAATATGTGTGCTCTTTTTGTTTCTATCTCTCCTTCTGCTTTTTTTCTTCCTTCGATTAATAATTAGAGCCCAGAAAATTGTGTAAAATGGGTTATATTAAAAGAAATCTGTACTTGTGACAAAAGATAAAAACTTCCGAAGATATGCATGATTAATTAATATAATCAATACTTTTGTATGTATCAAACAGTCCAACTTGTAGCATAACCTGTAATACTAATAAAGTTTTATATCTACTTGATCATTATAACACATAAAACATTGTGACTTTAAAAACCAACAAATTGTATATTGATCATCCAGGGTACTCCAGGAAGCCGAAATCCACATCAAGTACCTGTACTTTTAGTATTGGACACATGAAAATTCCAACAGCCGAGTCCTCTGTATACAAGTTTTTTTGTAGGCAAAGTTCTCATTTATTTAATCCATTTTTACAAAGCAATTCTCAATCTTGCAGTGTGTGGGGTATAAAACAAAGTTCAAGTGATTGTAAAGGGATAGGTTAAGTTGCATATGTTAGATCTTAGCAGACAAGGAGACACCTGTTAATCAATGGCCACTGTCTAATGATAGTTTTGAACTTAAGACAAATTACATGCACATGTGCTTTGAGACCTTGCATTGATAAACATCACTCAGCACACAATTAAGATCACCTTGGCTATTTCTGCAAGTCAAATATATGCCTCAAATGTATGTCACTGCAGTAATTTACAGAAAAATCATTTTGTTTGCCAGAAATTTCTTCCGAAAAAAAACCCTGCAATCTATTCGGACCACCTCGGCCATTTGTATGATTGGATTGACTAAGAAGTTACGAATGAAAAAATAGTTTGATTCATTCGCAACTTCTCCGCGAGTCCTTGCTTTGTAAGTAACTGAGGTGGTCTGAATAGCAGCTCTTAGCATACATTGGAGGTATGATCCGTATGATTGACCTTAAAGTTGTGAATGTCGGCACACTTTTAATTCATCATATTTAATTCCTCCTTCGATGTTTGGACCACTTGCATTTTATCATATTCTGTATTTAGAAAAATAGTGCCAGGATTTGGGGAATTTTTTTGTTTGTTAGTGGTATTCAAAATCACATGTTATTCCTAATAAATAGTCATAAAATTGGCTGTTTTTCTGTGTCATGTACAGATATACTTTAATTTTCAAGTGATTATCACATGTACTTTTCCAATGGCAACTTTGCATTATTTCTTTTGTGCCATGCGCAAGGTGGCAAATGAGCCTGATTCTCACGAGACTGACTGACAGAAAGTTAATACATTTAGTTTTGATAAAGAAAACAGAACATCAAAGAGACTGAGAGATTCGTCGAATGAATCCTAGACTAGTACATTTCCATGGGCCACAAAATGAGAAAACAATGGAACATTATTAGTTTTATGCACTCCGACTAGTTTCACCTATAATGTCAGTGGCTTGTGAGCAAGGCTTCTCATCACATAATTGTATCAAGACAAAGGTTCGCCCACATGTAAAACAAGACACTGTAATGCATTTGATGAGGGTGATTTAGGAAGAACTTACATATTTTGATCCTAAACCTGCTGTGGAGAAGTTTGTTTGAGAAAAAAGTGAATGCAGTATGCTGTGGTGTTGCTTTCAAGATGATATATAAAAAAAAAGATAGTGGAATATAGTCATTGTTTTTTTTCCAGTATCCTGTCAAATTTATTGATTTGAAATGGAATGAAGCTAATTAAATAAATTAATATAGAAAAGAAAATGTAATCTCCTCCTTGATTCTTTCTTGCTGCACATAAAATAAATGAAAAGCAAGGTAAAGCCATTGAGAATTGTTATAGTCATAACATCACAATTACAATTATCATTGTTCTAAATTGCCTCAGTTTTTCATTCTTTTACTATAATACTAAATATTTCACAATGAATGAGCATTAGCAATCTGATAACATATATTGGTGCCCTAACAATACATGCATAATGTTCTGAATTATTTCAAGGAAAGAAAAGTATCATTATTGGGACTCCTATTTTTAGGGCTGGGTCTTTTTTCAGAGAAGGAGTCCTGGACTGCAGCTTTCAAAATCCTATGAAGAATCGTGTTATCCTTGTTTGTATAAGCATATGAGACAAGACTTTATTTACTTTCCATTAGCCCAGTTGATTGTTTTATAAACTGGATAGTGTGATGCATGAACATGGTTACAGTGATATACGTTGAAAGTACAGATATCTTCGGAAGCAAAAAAACATAACTGTATCAAAAGAGTGACAATCATACATAAGCAATACTTTCATTCACACACACTTAAACACCTCCCCAACACATGTGCACATACACACAAACACACTTTAACAACCCCTCCCCAACACTTGCGCACATGTATACACACATACTGTGAAAACACCTCCCAAGCACTTGCTCACACACACATACACTTTAACAACCCCTCCCCAACACTTACGCTCATATACACACATTCTTCTGTCGAAGTGGATTAGGAAGAAAGGTTCATTGGGAAACAAACTTACAATTCCTGTCAGGGTTGATCCAAGAGGGCTTAAAGCCTATGTACACAAACATGCAAGCCTATTTACACAAACATGCAATTCCTGTCAGGGTGATCCAAGAGGACTTAAAGCCTATGTACACAAACATGCAATTCCTGTCAGGGGTTGATCCAAGAGGGCTTAAAGCCTATGTACACAAACATGCAATTCCTGTCAGGGTGATCCAAGAGGACTTAAAGCCTATGTACACAAACATGCAATTCCTGTCAGGGGTTGATCCAAGAGGGCTTAAAGCCTATGTACACAAACATGCAATTCCTGTCAGGGGTTGATCCAAGAGGGCTTAAAGCCTATGTACACAAACATGTAATTCCTGTCAGGGGTTGATCCAAGAGGGCTTAAAGCTTATGTACACAAACATGCAATTCCTGGAGCCAAAGTCAACACTCTATGTGCAAACATCAATAAATATGATGTTCACCAGTTATCAACTGCTAATCATCAGCACTGGTGGAAATGATGCCTTGGAACAAACAAGTTGGGAGTATTTTGAGGAAAAATACAATCAAATAATTGAGTATCTGAGATATATGTAAAACATACTGTAAAATTTTCATCTGCAAATGTTGCCCTCATGGTGATACAGATGTGAGTGATGTAAACATGATCATTAAATGGTTGGCCAAAGACTGGGATATTGGATGTATAGATCTGTTTTATGCTTTCTGTGGGAAAGATGGATTACCAACTCTGAGGTACTACTGTGAGAGGGATTTCGTCCATCTGTCTGCATCAGGCACCAAGCATCTCCTGGGAACTATTAACAGATACTTTGAAGTAGTTGCGAATTTTGATAAAGTAGTTTTCACCAGTGGAATGGGACAGCAGAAATTTCATGGTAGTGGAGGGAGTTATCAGCATGCCATGTATACACAGCAAAGTGCCGGGAACAACATAACCCCACACCCTAAAACAAAATGTTAAAATTGTAATGAACAAAACCAAAACACAAATGAATGCAGACATTATGGCCCGCTGCAACGCTGGGCATGTTGGTTTATGGGTCACAAGGCATCTGCCTGTTGGAATAAATAGGGAGAGGGCAATAAAGCCCTAAAATCCTCCCAATGTGACCTTCACTGCACCATGAACCCCACTAACATGTATGAACTTTTAGAATCTCTATGTCAAGAGTCAACAGCTTGAATGTGTGTGAAAATAATGAAAATGACAATAATACAATTATTACTAATGAATGTAATAATGATTCATGTACTCCCTTGAGGCCCATGAGGTCACACATACATGTAGCTGGTAATATAGTGCAGGGACAGAGTAAGGAATAAAGTGATTTAAGTGCAAATTCTTCAGCTAGTATAGATTTGAGAGGAAAAGGACTTCATATAGGCCATAATAATATACAAGGACTCGGAAATAAAACTGATGAAATGAAATACAGAATTCAGTGTAATGAAAGAAAAACGTAGTTGTAATGATCACTCAAACAATCATGATCATTGTGAGCGTAGTTATAATACTGTTAATGTCTCCTTGAGTGCCTCTAATAATAACAATGATGTACATCTCGTGAATTTAGGAGTTTCTGGTAAGGGTTTACACATAGGTCACTTAAATATACAGGGTATTCAAGGAAAGATGGATCGAGTGAAGTTATTGTTAACCTCACCAAATTATAATGTACATTTATTTGGATTCTCAGAAACAATGTTGATAGAAAATCAGAGTGTAAATTTCTGGTATATCAATGGTTATCACAAACCTTTTTGTAGGGATAGGAAAGCAGGAGGAGGTGGGCTCCTTGTGTATGTTAAAACTGCTACTGTTGCTAAAAGAAGGGAAGACCTAGAAACACAGGAAATAGAATCCATTTGTCTACAAATTACTGTACTCCAGAAAAAGCTAAACTGTACATAGTTGGTTTTGTGTATAGATCCCCATCATCAAATATTTATTGGTGGGAATACTTTGAACTTCAAATAGATAAATTTCAAATGAAGGAAAGGAATTTTACATTCTGCTTTATAAACAGAGACCTTCTCGATGATCAAATGGACGGATTTTATTGCTTCTTTAGGTATGAAGCAACTTGTAAATGAACCCACTAGAGTAACATCTACCTATAAAACACTTATAGACCATATTTATACCAATACACAAGAAAATGTTCTGGAAGTAAGGGTTCCTAAGATTGGTTTAAGTGACCACTTTGCAATTTTTCTTCATGTAAAGTCAATAGCAAATCGAAGAAAAATAATATCCATAAATCCATTACATATAAATCCTTTCAAAACTTTGATACTACTCAATTCCTGAAAGATCTGAAACAGATTCCATGGAATACAATCCAAATCTTTGAAGATATTGATGATGTTTTAGGTACTTGGATGGATCTTTTCATGGAAACAGTAAACAAACATGCTGCTTAAAAACACACAGGATAAAAAAATAACCACCAGCCAGGTTGGATCACCCCAGAAATTTTTGATGCAATGAAGAGAAGAGACCATTCAAAATTTCAAAATCAGTAGGAAATCAAGTTGAATATAAAATTTGGAGGAATAATGTTAATAAAATGGTAAGTCAAACCAAATTGCTGAAAAACTTCAAGAACCTAAAATTTCCTCTGATCATCTGGAACTCAGTTTTGTTCTGAAAACCTCCCTGATGACATAACCTATGTTATTCATTCTATTTATAAATGACTTACACCTTAAGATAGGAAATTCAGTTTTTTCAACTGGATCTATATGCAGATGACACTACACTATCAGAGTCAAGTAAAACCAAAACTGAACTTGAAAATAACTTGCAAGATACTCTTAACAGACTTGAAGTATGGTGCAAAGAAGACTAAGATTATAAATACAGAAAAAACAAAAGCCATTACTGTTGCAACAAAACAAAAAATAGCATGGCTAAATAGCGACAAACTCCAAGTTCTATTTGACAATGTTAACCTGAATATGACATCTCATGATAAAATTCTTGGTGTATTTGTAGATAACAATCTAACCTGGTCTATTCACATCAAATATGTTTTAAAAAAGGTTAATTCTTATCCTTGACTACTTAAGAAAATCAGAACATCCATTCCTTTTCAGTATATGGTCATCTTTTATAAAAGTTAAATTCAGCCATATTTGGACTATTGTAATATAATTTTGGTAATGCCCCTAATCCAAACATAACAAATCTTTTAATACTCCAAAAGAGGGCATGCCATTTAATTCTAAATCAATGTATAGACAATTTTCTGGACGCAATGAATTATATAAAAATTGTACCAAAAATATGAAAGAATATTCTTTAGAAAGGCCAAATTTATGTATAAAGTGTCTAGAAAAGTCTTTCCTGTCTACCTATGCAATATCTTTCATCAAAAAGATGCTGGCGGTACTCCAAATTTAAGATCTGTTAGAAGTAAAAATGACATTGTACCAAAGCCAAAGAAGAAATTGTTTAGAAAGAGCTCTCAGTATACTGGTCCACTTGTATGGGACATTACTCCCAGTGACATAAGGCATGCTCCCAGCATTTCTTCTTTTCATAATCAATGTCTTAAATGGATGAAATCTTAAGACACTCAAACAGGTCGAAGTAATATAAATACCTCCTACTTTTCTCTGCTTATACATCTTTTTTACAGATACATTTTTTAATACATTATGATATTTTATTTATTTTTATGTGCTCACTGATGGTTGTGTATTACAAACTTGAAACTTTGATTTTCAGAATAACTCAATTCTATACTGTTGAGCCAAATTGTTCTCACATTATGTTTTATATACTGTATGTATTGTACATAACAGAAGGACTCGAGGTAGATCCTGTAACTAATTGAGATTCCTTCTGTAAATAAAGTCATTATTATTATTATTATATTTTTGCCAAAAATTATCTCCTACCATATAATTAGTGCTGTAGTAAAATCGATAAAAGAACAAAACAATTGTTTTCCTTAATTGTATGTGAAACAAGTCCATGTAAACTAAAAATGTTGCCAACAGTGCTCTTCTTTTTTTATAAATCCTGCCTGTGCTTTAATAAACGCATGATAGTTTCCTGTCCAGTCATTTAATCTATTATTTTATCTGAGTAAACATTTATATTTGTGTATGTATATATTATTAAAAGTGTCTAGATGTTTACCTCCATGTGTGTTGTTGTGTGTGTGTGTGAGAGAGAGAGAGAGAAAAAGTTTGCAATCATGCAAGTTGTGTACACTAATCTGGAATACCTTTTTTGTATGATGCTTGTTTCCAAGTTGTATTTGATATATTGGAATGTGCATATATAAATAATTAAGGGCCACAAATGAGATTATATTTTGTACTAATTGTGTCACCCTCATAAAATAAAGACTTTAGTAGTAAATAGTATTGTAACATACCAATGCAACTTAGTAAAGTTATACCTCTGTAAGTGTTAATGTCATTAAAGCTGCCTTATACAATGGAATCACCAGTCCCTCTGACCACATACCCGGAAAATATCCCCTTTTAAAAATTCTGTTAAACAAAATAAGTAATATTTTCAATAGAAAATGTATGCCATAAATTAAAAATCCATTGAACCACAACTCTTAATTGATGCACAGGCCTATAAATCTTTAGTTCTACTGGTCATAGACCAGAAGAGCTTATGGGATGGTCTGTTGTCTGTCATCTGTCATCCATCTATCTGTTAGCAAAAGTTTGTTATCTACTCCTCCTAAACTACTTGGAAGATTGCCTTGAAACTTTACATGCACATTCATCCCATGGTCTAGTCGATCCTATATGAAAATGGTGCTGCTCAAAGATCCAATATGGCTGCCACAGTGGCCATCTTGGAAATTTTGTTTTCACTACTCCTCCTGAATGGATGGTCATATCAACATGGGGTTTTCACCAAAAGACTTCTTATGACGTCAGTTAGTCTTAAATGAAAATGGTGACAATCTTATGTCCAATATGGCTACCACAGCAGCCATCTTGAAAATCTTCTTATTGATATTCCTCCTAAATGGATGGTCGTATCAAAATGGGGTTTTCACTCAAAACTTCTTGTGATGTCTAGTTGGTCCCAAATGAACATGTTGCTGATCTGATGTCCAATACGGCCACTATGGCAGCCATCTTGAGAATCTTGTTATCACTATTCCTCCTGAATGGATGGATATATCAACATGGAGTTTTCACTAAGAGACTTATTTTGATGTCTAGCTGGTCCTAAATAAAAATGGTGCTGATCTGACATCCAATAAGGCTGCCATGGCAGCCATCAAAAAATCTTGTTTTCACAACTCGACTTGAACAGAAAGTCATATGGACATGGGGTTTTCACCAGAAGACTTCTTATGATGTCCAGCTGGTCTTAATGAAAATGGTACCAATCTGACGTTCAATATGGCCACCACAGTAACCACCTTGAAAATCTTGTTATTGCTACTCCTCCTAAATGGATAGATATATCAACATGGGGTTTTCACCAATAGACTCCTTATAATACCTAGTTATTTCTAAATAAAAATGGTGCCAGTCGTACATCCAATATGGCTGCCACAACAGATGTCTTAAAAATCTTGTTGTCACTACTCCCCCTGAATGGATGATCATTATGACATGGGGTTTTCACCAAATGACTTCTAATGTTGTCTACTTTGTCCTAAATGAAAATGGTGCCAAGATAACATTCAGTATGCAGCTAATTTGAAAATCTTGTTATCGCCAAAGAATATCAGAGATGGTTTCAACACTTGCCAGGTAAAAGGAAGAAATGTTCTTATGTTGAATTTCTGGAAATTATTGTCACCAAGTAAACCATCAGACCCTGTAAGGAACTCTTGTTAGATAATGAAATATTAATATTTAATTCACTAAACATAACTTTTAACTCACCTTGTGTATATTTCTCATTAAAATATAAGATATTTTCATCTGGTATATAATATTGGTCTAAAGGGTTTTTTTATTATCCAGAATTACTTCTCAAAGGTCTCCATATTAATATTAGATGTCTCAAGATTTGCAGAATCTTTTGGCAATACAGTTTTACATTTTTTTTTATCTCTCTACTTCAAAATCCATTGTTTTTTGTTTATCATAATCATGTTAGGCTTTATGTTAACTCAGTATATAATCTGACCTGGCCTTTATCATGGCTATCCTTGATTTACTTGTTCTTTTCCAGTAATCATTTATTTTTTTTCTTAAAAATCATTATTTTCCTTCATGTGCTTTATTGAACCAAGATTTTTCCTTCTTTCATCATATTTGTCATCATCACAATCTTTAGAGGATTTAATTTTTGAAAAAAAGAACATTACAGAGTATATTATTTAACTCTGATACACAAGAATCAGTATCACATTTGTCATTACGCTGCATTAATGTCATATTCAGGTTTTCAAGATTTTCACAAAGATTTGAGCCCAGATTTGATTTGTAATCATTAAGTAAATCAGAATTTCACACTTTCATACATGTATTCTTCATATAAGAAGAAACTCTTTTTTGAACCGGCAATTCTAAACCCATGTACATTCAAAATGTTAGTACCATCTTTCTCTGAGTACACTTCCTCAAATCAAGCCGTGCAATCAAGTGCCCCCTGAATTAGCTTTTGTCACTAATCCACTTGACACAGTCAGATATACAGTATTAATGTCTTGATGATTAAGACTTTGTCTGGTAGTGTAAGTTTGCATCTTGCGGGGTTTTGTGGTGCTCACAAAAATACCCCATTCTATTTTTAAACATAATTGTTTACTAATCGGGGAGTAAAATACCCAATTTATTTAATTCCCATATAGAGCTCTCCTTGATCGATCAAATGAACAAATGAAAATGTCATTGGAATGTGTGTGGGTCTCAGAAATTCGATTTTACAAGATTATTTTCATTTTGAAAGAGAGATGGTAATTTCAGGGGAAATACTCAAATGTCTATCAAAATTATGTAGTTTCAGAAAATATTGAGCAGAGGTTTGCTCCAAATCAGGAAGTTACTGGATCGAATGAATGAATGAAAATGTCAGTAGAATGTTTGTGGTTGTCATTAACATTGGTTTTACAAGATGGTTTTTATTTTGGAAGTGAGGCAGTAATTTCAGTGGAAAAACTCAAGTTCTAAAAAAAATTGTAGTTTAAGAAAATGTTGAGCAGAGATTTGCCCTTAACCAAATAGTTACTGTAATATAAGCAGGAGAGATGAAGTTGATAGGCTGTGTTGTGTTGTGATACAGTTTCATAGTTTTTTCAAACAATAACCTTTGAAACATGGGTTGCATGCTTTTTAAGAGTTTGATGGAAGAAAAGCATTCTCCACTCCTTAAACATTAAATGTAGCAAGTTTGATCACATTCATTCTTATAGTTTATATGTGCTTGCCATAAGATAGAGTGTACATGTATTATGTTGTTGTCCCTCAATCCATCTGTTACCTATGTGATTTCCACATATTAACTCAAATTGTCTTTCCTCTACAGTTACCAACTTTGTGAATGGCACAATGGGTAAGGAAGAACGCTATCGATTTTGAGTCAAAAGGTCAAAGATCAAGGTAATTATCACTGAAAAGATAAATAGTTTCTGCACAATAACTCAAGATATACATCATCTTTTGTTACCAAACTTTGTGGATAGCTTGGACTTGGGGTAAGGAAGACCCCTATCTGTTTGGAGGTCAAGGGCCAAAGGTGAAAGTCACTGTAACTGAAAGAAAAAAATGGTTTTGGCACAATACCATTAGTTCTGCATCACATACCAGGATCAATCTTTGCAGTTGTCTTGCACTTATGGTAAGAAAAAATCACGTCCATTTTGGGATCAAAAGGTCAAAGTTCATGGTCAGTGAGACTGAAATAAGATAAATGGTTTCCTCACAATAACTTGAGCTCTCCATTGTCTACATCTACATGTACCAAACTTTGTGGATAGCTTGCACTTGAGGTGAGGAAGCATCCTATCTGTTTTGGGGTCCAAGGGTCAAAAGTCATGCTCAGAGTGTCAGAAAAAAGAAAAATGGTTTCAGCACAATAACATTAATTCTACATCACATACTTAGTTCAAACTTTGTGGATGGCTCGCACGTCGGGTAAGGAGAAGTCTTGCTATTTTGAGGTCAACCAGTCAACGTCACTGACTGAAAGAAGAAACATGGATTTGCACAATAACATTATTTCTATACCGCATGCTTTGATCAAGTTTGTGGAGAGCTTGCATTTAATTTATGGTAGAGGCCTATTGATTTGGGGGATCAAAGGTCAAGGTCATTGTTACTGAAAAATGGATTTTGCAGAATAACTTTTGTTCTGAGTAAGTTCCTTGATCAAACTTCATGGATGACTTGCATTTATGGTATTGAAGAACCTATAGAGCCTAGGCTGAAAAGGTCACAGGTCACGTTCATGCAGTGTTGCACATTGAGCGTGGGTTTCCTGCAATTTTGTGTCCTATCTCATCTTGACCCTGTGTGCCCCTTTGGGTGTGCATTTTCGTCAGAGAAAAATAAAAAAATAAGCCTTCAACTTTTCATTAGTGGATGTCCATTTATGTCTGTTGGCACTAGCAATGGCCAAAGTCGTGAGAGGTGATAAAAAATGTAAGATGGCAATGAATATCAATTTTAAAACAATGTATCTGGCAATTAAAATATTCAGTTTTTATGGTAGTCGGCTGAGTTGCAGTGTAAAGTGTTAGTGTAACGTATTTTCAAGAATAAAGTCACCCTTGCAGCGAGGATGATTTAATTTATTTTGAGGTTGAAATGATGACAAAAGAGACTAAATATATGCAAAATTTGTCATTTAAAAATATGATTTGTTTGGAAAGAAAAGTAATTCAGAAAACATAGGAGTTTATTATTATAAATGCTGGTAAATAATGAGTCTACACTAAAGTTAAATGAGAGCAAGGTCTGGAGCAGAAAATTCCATGGTGAAGCTCGTTTCAGGTTAACCAGACCTTCAAACATGTTAATGTTTTCATGAGTTATTTGAGCACATAATAAAACTTTCATTTCAATAATGTAAGTGTCTAAGAAAAATATAATAGTACAGTTCTGACTGCAAGTTAAGGTGGCAAAACTGTCGAAGCAAATAAGATTATCTTATTTTTATAGCACTATTTGTACAGTATGTACTTTCATTTTCCTTTGTCTCTCTAAAATGTTGTGTCCCCCCAAATTTGGAGGATGGGGGACACAGTGTCCCTTGCCCTTTTTAAAATTAAAAAAGACAACAATGGTTTCTACACCCATGCTGATATGACCGTCAGTTCAGGACGAGCAGTGATAATAAGCTTTTCAAGCTGGCTGCCATACTGGATGTCAGATCAGCACCAGTTTCATTTAGGACCAACTTGGGATGAATGTTTGTGTAAAGTTTCATGGTAATTCTCCAAGTAGTCTAGAAGGAGTAGCGGTAACAAACTTGTGCTAATGGACAGATGAACGTCGGACAACGGATAACAGGTTATTCCACAAGCTCTTCTGGTCTATGACCAGTATAGCTAATAATTAAAATGGGATAGATGAACTGTGTCTCTCATTATTGTGATGGAAAAATAGGATTCTAGATCTGTTAGCCACCATGTCAGTCAGATGACTGCATCTTCCTCAAACAATCTCTGGGTTATAATTGATGGAATCTCTCTCTTCAGTGATGTTGGAAACGTTAGCTGCGGAAGTGGCGTCAACTACTGTAAAAGTTTGTGCAAGTCCAAAACCTGACAAGACTTCCATAAACAGCACATTATATGCACACCCTGTGTTTAAAAGACACCTAAGTGGGCACTTAACAGGCTTAATTTAATCTGCAGGGACTGACCATTCAATTTCCATAGGGGGTGGAGCTGCGATTTGGGAGGAAAAAAACGTGCAGCTCCCAAATTAAGTGGTTGGTCCCTGCTAATGTGTAGTTGGTCATAAATGACAATTGTGCTGCTCTGATAGCCAATATGGTAATCATCTTGAAAATCTTTTTGCTATTCCTGAACAAACGGGGTTTTTTTCAAAGACTTCTTATGATCTCTAGTTGGGCCTAAATGAAAAGGGTGCCTCTGAACAGATGGTCATATAGGCATGGGGTTTTAACTAAAAAAAATTCCTTCTAATATCTTCTAGCTCCTAAATTAAAATGGTGCTGCTCAGACCTCCAACATGATGTACATGGTGGCCATCTTGAAAATCTTGTTATCCCTATTCCTCTTTAAGGAATTGTATATACCGGTTGACGTGGTTTTCACTTCAGTACTTCTCATTATATGTAGTTGGTCCTAAATAATGTGATGCCATTGTGACCTCTCAACATGTGACATATCTTGTAACAGCTACTTATATAGAATGAATGCCCTTACTGACATTTTTTTTTAAAAATACATGTTATTTGCAATAGATATTTGTTACTGTATTAAAATGAAGCTGATACAACTTCCAAAATGACTGTCTTGATTGCTATACTGAAAATCTTTATATGACTATTTCTGAATGGACGGTCATATCCACATGGGGTTTTCACTAAAACACTAGAACAGCATGGATCTAGTTCTGAATAAAAATGGTGCTTGTCTGACCTCCAACATGGCACTATAGTCATCTTGTTATCACTACTCCCCTTGCATGAATGGTGGCATTCATATGGGGTTTTCACTAAAACTCATCTTGCATGAATGGTGGCATTCATATGGGGTTTTCACTAGAACTTTTCTTGCATGAATGGTGGCATTGATATGGGGTTTTCACTAAAACTCATCTTGCATGAATGGTGGCATTGATATGGGGTTTTCACTAAAACTCTTCTTGCAATGTTTTATTGGTTCTAAACTAAAATGGTGCAAATTTGACTACCAACATGTCTGCACTTTTGTGAAGGAGTTTTGAAATTCAGACCTGATTAACCTAGGGGTCAAGTCAAAGGTCATGCTTGCATTTTTGTACCTCATTGAGCTTATGAACACAGCGACCTGTACATATACAAGTGAATTTTGATCAGACTTTATATTTAGTTGCATTTCAATTAGCAGTTTGATAGTCAGCACTCTGGCATTGATTTTAAGGTCAAAGATCTTTACTTAGGTTTTTAACTGCACTGGCTTGTAAGCATGATAATGCAAACAAGTAGGAATTAATTTTTATCATTTATCGAAGTTTATGGATATATCTGTAGAATACCTAGAATGATGCCACTTTAATAACTTTATATTTTATCCAAAAAACTATTACTTATAGATTAAACCAAACTCAACATCTGGTTATATCTTCACATTGTCTGAGACAATTTCAACAATATCCTATCCATGATAACAGGTTCAAGGTCAAAGGCCATGACAGTCAATTTTATACTGCAATTTACAGGTATTTTTGTGAACATGTGAACTCAAAACATAAGAAAATAATTTTGTTACCAAATTTGGTATGTTGGAGTTTCTCAGTAATATCAGAGATGGTTTCAGTACTCGGGATTTAAAAAGAAGAAACTGTCTTATGTTGTATCCCTGGAAATTCATTATTGACAGTAGAGTTTCACTCTCTTTGAGTTGACTCTTGTTAGCTCTGTTGGTCATAGATCGGAAGAGCTTTCTGATAGCCTTTTGTCCTCTGTCCATCTATTACCTACTACCCTTTAGCACAAGTTTGTTATCGCCCTACGCCTCCAAATAAAATGATGCTGATCTTGAAAATCTTGTTATCACTACTGATCCAGTATAAATGGTCATATCAACTTCAGGTTTTTCACTAAAGGACTTCTTGGTTTTAAATGAAAATGGTTCACATAGGACATCCAAAATAGCCTCCATGGTGGCCATTTTGAAAATCTCATTATCACTACTCCTTCTGAATGGATGGTCATATTGATATGGGGTTTTCACTAAAATACTTATTATGCTGTCTAGTTTGTCCTAAATCTTAACATTTAGTATTGCCGCCACAGTATCAATCTTAAAAATCTTGTTGCTACTTTTCCTGCATGGAATTTTCATTTAAAGACTTCTTAAGATATCTAACTGGTTGTAGATGAAAATGATGTTGATCTAACATCCAACATTGCACCATAGTGGCAATCTTAAAAATATTGTGATCAATATTCCATATGAACAGATGGTCATATCAACATTGGATTTTCATTAAAGAACTTTGTATGGTGTCTAGTTGGTCCTAAATGAATATTATGCTAATCAGATCTCTAATTTGATGGCCATCTTGAAAAAAATCTTGTTATTGCTACTTCTCTGAATTGATAGTCCTTGCAAAATGGGGTTTTCACTTAAAACCTTCTTTTGAAATTAGTTGCACCTAAATGAAAACGGTGCAGATTAGACTACCAATATGGCCATCATAGTAGACATCTTGAAAATCTTGCTACAGCTGCTTCTGAACAGATGAACATACAGACCTGGTGTTTTCATGAAAAGACTTAATATAATATATTGTTGGTTCTAAATAAAAGTAGTTCTGATTAATGGTTATCACTACCCCTATTGAAGGGATGGTCTTGTCAACCTGTTGAATGGATGGTCAACATGGGCTTTTCACAAAAACACTTTTCATTATATGAAATGAAAATGGAGCCAATGTGTTGTCCCCAAATTTTACAAATTTTGTAACGGCTTCTTCTCCTTACTGGCATTTAAGAAACAAACAAAAAATCTTTTTTGCAATAGCCCCAGTAAATAGTTGTTTCTTTGTTATTATCATGCTTATCTAACCTCCAAAATGGGTGCCTTGACTGCCTTCCTGAAAATCTTTTAGTGGCTACTTCTGAACATGGTTGTATTGACATGGGGTTTACAGTATGATCATTTCAGAAATCTAAATCATTACTATTACTTTTGCACAAATGGTGGCACTGACATCGGGTTGTCACTAAAACACTTCTTGCAGTGTCTGATTGGTTCTGAATGAAAATGGTTTAGATCTGACTCCAATCATATCTGCACTTTTGTGAAGTTTTGAAAACCAGATCTAATTGACCTGGTCAAGTTAAAGGTCAGTGTTTGTTTATGAACAAAGTATAAATGTACTTTTATCAAATCCAGTTTGAAGGTATATTTGAAGAGTACCTTGAGTGATGCCACTTAAATAACTTCTTTTGTATTTCCAAAAATTTGTAATTGTAGAACTAACCAAACTCAGCATGTGAATATATCTTGTCATTGTCTGAGGCAAGTTCAATGATTTTCTATCAATGATAGAATTTGCGCTGCACTTGCAGGTATCTTGTGAACATGTTAACTTGGACAGGTAAGAAACTATCAGAGATGGTTTAAATAGTCAGCAGTTAAAAAGAATAAAAGGACAGAATAAATATTTATCTTCGATATCTGGAAATTATTTTGGCCAGTATAGGAACTCTTGTTTCATATTACAAAGAAGGAACATTAGCTTATTGGAGCTATTTTACCAATTGCAACAATTAAATAACAACTAACTTAACATTCCTCTTAGATATAATTCAAATTTCTATTTAACAATTAAGGTTATTATTAATTTAGCTGTTATAATAGCCCCTCATTATATCAATTAATCAGGGGCACATATGAATCAATCATTATAATAAGGTATTTGCCATAAAAAAATATTATCTTTGTGTTCAAGACCTCTCTGCGATCTCATGTGTGTGTTCATTATTATTTAAAGGAATTTGTAATAGTAAAGTTCATTATATAAAGGGTTCACTGTAAAATGAAAGAATCTGATTTCAGGTTAAAATATATGCAGAGAAAATAAATGTACATGAAGAAATTTCTAATTATAAATGTCATGCAGAAATTAAAATATACATGGATTAAGAGTTTGTAAGTGCAGTATATATGTACACGGTACATTACAGACAGAAAGAAAACATGGGACACAGTTATATATTTCACTTTGGAGATAACAAATGTTGGACAAACAGAGGCATGAGAATAATGAAAACACACTGCAAGAAACATTTAAATTTGTAATTATTACACATAAATTTTTACAAAAAATTAGTTGAATAATAGCAAACCAAGATCAGTGTTAAAGTACATTGAAAGGCTTATAAATAGACTACAGTGTATTACACAGTTAGAATGATCTTTGCCTTCATAAGATTTAAATAATCAATTAAGCTTTAAATACAGTTTGATTTTCATTCTTCACCATTTTCCATCATAATTTGAATTATAGTTTCTTTTGACTTGGTGGTTTGCTGTTGTACATATAACCAAGATTTCTTCAATATTACCATTGGGGTGGGGGTGGAGATCCATGTCATATGGACACAATTCCTTTTTCAAAATAATGTTTATTTGCTAATTATTTTGAACAGAACCAAACACTATAGATATCACAACAACATATATCTGGACCAATCATGGCTACCGGTAGTTTGGATTCAAGATTTTGAAGAAATGGCTTATGACAAAAGAATACTTTAAATTAATAGAAATATGTGTCCAAAATTGAAAACAAGATCAGGGCTGAGCAAATTTTTTTTTAACCACTAGTCCAGGACAGGTGGTTTCAGAAAATTCACTAGTCCCACCTTACTCTTCACTAGTCCCACCTTACCATTCACTAGTCCCACCTTACTTTTCACTGGTGTCAAAATGGTAATCACTTGCCGAGATTTGATGAGGAGTATGTACTTAATCCATAGAAAAAACAAACGAAATAATATACAACATAATTATTTCTTAAAAGAATTAAAATATTCAAATACATTGGTTGTTATACATTTGGCTTCTTCAGGTTCATGTATATATGTTTTAGCTGATGGATTTGAAAAAATGTCCATGTATATGTCTGCCACCTGCACCAGCACTAAGCCAGCAGTTCATAGCTGTATCTGGGTTGAAGTCCTCAAGCTCTGGTCCATTTGCGGAAATGTTCATTAGCATTTGTAAACTCTTTTGGTTTAAGGAATTCCTTAAAGATGTCTTGATTAAGTTCATTGAACTAAATCCTCGTTCACACTCAGCAGTGGATGGGCTTATAACAAATATGATTTCTAATAGTTTGCATAATTGACTGAGACTAGGTGGAGTATTCGCTAAGAGTGTTCCAAGAATTCTCTGTCTCTTAGTAGTGTCATATTTGACATTTTTTGCCATCACAGATTGTTGCTTATGTCTCTTTGGAGAAATAGCTACCGCACACTCAGTATCAGTCTTACGTTTTATCCCTCCATTTTCAAACAAATGTTCCTTCGAATCGCCATTATTATCTTCCTTGCGAAAATAATTTAGCAAACTCATTTTATCCACAGAGTAACTATCAGCTTGCTTGACAACTACTTCTAAAGTGATCATAACATACATTTTCTCTTTTAAATACGAACAGAGACAGCTCATTAATTAGCGCAACTGTTTCGCTTCAAACGCAATATCGCACGTGGAAGTTAATCATCTGTATAATCAATTAAAAATTAAAGAATCATTACTGTCATTTAATCAGTTCATAAAAGAAACCAACACTGATGTCGGTAAAGTACCTTTCATTAATTTAATTACACTGACTCGCTGGATTAAAATCATAGTGAGGCGCTCGTGATAATCTGGCTTGAGTAAACTCAAGGCAACAAAGCCGCTTAAAACACTACTAATTGATCATACTGGCTTTCTTTTGTTTGATGTGTTTTGATTTGCCGATAATTTGGTCGCTTAGCCCAATATGCAGTCAAGCGGTAACAGGATTTAAATGTATACACGAAGAGGGGTCGAATCAAGTATTCAGTACGCCCGGAGGGCATGATTGGCCAAATAAAGGTAGATATAGTGATTAAAGCACGAAAATAAGGACTAGCCCGACTTTTTTAAAACTTGTCCCGGACTAGCGACTTGGAAAATTTTACTTGCCCGACTTCAAAAATGACTAGTCCAGGACGTCGGGCTATGGGATTTGCTCAGCCCTGAAGATGAACCAACTGATAATGCTTAAGTCCTCAAAGTTCCTTCTTTAGGCCTTTGCTGTGTAATATGTAACAATAACAATTATTTGCTTACATATCTCGTGCTTTTTGCATAGTTTGTGTTAATATAATTGAAAATTTACTTAAAAGTAAATCTGAATGGTATGCTAGTATTGACAAGCAACTTTTATTAAGTTTCGAACATTTATTGTAGAAATCAGCTTGCTTGGTACAGCTGTATAATGTGCTTTTAAAACTTTTAGTTCCATTGATTAAAAAAAATAACTACCTCATATAAATTTACATTAATTAGTGATCTTTTTAAATGTAATTTTTTTTTTCAGGGTAGCCATAGTTCCTGAAAGGAAAAGAAAATAATAAATTCATTTATTTGGTGATCCATGATACTGCCTCAATATGATGTGGCCAGATGCACCAAATGATGTAAGCCATGGTTCTTGTCCTGGTTTTTATCTTTTTGGTTTATTTTCTGTTTCTTGTCTTTCTTTCTTTCCATTATGATTTTTTTTCCCTTTGTAGCAAGCAGTTGTAGAAGATATTTTGTTGATATGCTCAGACCATTATCATAATTATGTAACATTGCTCTAACTAGAAATTTCATAAAGTGGGGAGTGTAATAGGAGCACCTTGAACAATTGAGCAACTTTCTTTTGATGGATATATACCAGTATGTGTGTTTGTATGTACATGTATTGGAGCATTTGACAGCAGGTTAGCACAATACTGGCTATATAATGCCGATTGAAAGTTAAGTTCTTAAAATGTGAATATAAAGAACTGTAAAAAAAATCCTTTTTTTTTTTCAAGGAACGGAGATATTTGTGGAGTCCTAAAGGTCATACATGTATTTACAATCTAAGAACTTGCTGCTGCTGATGACATGTTGAAATTCATATAAAGGTCATACATGTATTTGCAATCTAAGAACTTACTGATGCTGATGACATGTTGAAATTCATATATTAGGAATTTAAAATATAAAATCATGTTGAAATATGTATTCCTACATTAAATAATGCAACTTAAATTTTTTTAGATAAATAGAAAACAACACAGTTTTATGGAAGAGGTTCATTGATCTAGAAGAAAGACAGGAGGGTATACAAGGGTGGAGGGGAGGACACTGAGGGAAAAAGGGAGTGCATTTGGGGCAGAAGGGGGGAGAGTATTAGGGACAGAAGGGGAGTAAGCTCTGTTTTTATCTAGCTGGAGCACTGTACATAATAGAATTTTAAAGTAATTACAGTGTAATAAATCAGATGTCCACAGACCTACATAATGTTGAGATCTGATAGGCACATATTAGGGGTCATGTTCTGATGCCCTCACTTACATCCAAAGTGTATGAATCTATTGGCGAATCAAATAGTACCTTTCAAACAGTTTTAGGCTTTGTTATTCATTGTTCTTGAATATTAATGCAAAGTGGCAGAGCATTCCAAATGACTCAAGTGATTTTCAGAGTCTTGAAACTGCAACCTTACTGGCAGATAGGTCACAGAACATGACCCAAATAGGTATTCACCAAACATAGGTCAGTGAAGACCTGACTTTTAGTTTTTACCGTATTTGCCGGCCTATAAGTCGATGTGGAGTATAAGTCGAATTCGCTAATTTCGTCAATTTTCAATCCTTCATCCATATATAAGTCGATGCGGAGTATAAGACGAAGCCAGATCAACACCTTGGCTTCGTCACTTTCGCTAGTAACTTCCGGTTTCATGAATATTAATGGTATCACTATGCTATTCCAGATTAATTGGGAAAATGATTAATATGGTCTGTACATGTATTATTTATAGGTATTATTTATTGGTACATTGTATGCAATGATTTTCACGTACGAAAAATTACATTAACATACTCTAAAGCAATTTCAATGACATAATCTATATATAAGTCGATTCGGAGTATAAGACGAAGCCCCCGACTTCCAGGTAAAAAAGTATCGACTTATAGGCTGGCAAATACGGTACATTAAAGTAATCAATGCAGAAAATTTGTAAATTACCCAGACTCAGTGGGAGGCATACAGTTTGTTCAGATTTATCAGCTGTTCATATAATCAGATATTTTTCCTGTAGAACATGTTTTAATTGCACTTTATTCATTTCACATTGATTATAACATTAATTCTCTTGACTTATTAAGTACAGATGTTATGGCCTTAATATTGTTCTCACACTCAGACTCAACTGGAATTTCTGACATTTGATTGGCTCACACCAGATCACTGACCAATCAAATGTCAGAACATTGAGTTTGTTAGTTTCTCAGTGAGAATTTACCTATTGACAGCTGTCACTGAAACACTGTTTATCATTGATCCCATTGGAATGCTGACCAATTAGACTAGGCCAGCTGACACTTCTTACACAATTACCTCTTTGTCACTTGTTTGTTTGAATTCTCACTGAATTCTGATGCATGAACATATCTACCTATATAACATCTACTAGTTCATCTAGGAATATTTTATTTTTCTTGTGCCAAATTTTGTCAGAAATGTTCTGTAGTTAGTGTTGTTGTTAAACTAAGCAAATTTACACAACAAATTCTTTCATTTTAAAGAAGTTGATATGCTAATGAGTAAGGGGTTCTTAGTTGACAGGTCAGTTTTATGAACTTGTGGGGCCAGATGTTAGATTAAGGAGAAAACCAGACAAACAAGAGGCCTTGGATATTATACCCTGTGATTCACATGGTCATTTCAGGGATGGAGTGTAGGTCCCTTTCCCAGTTCTAAAATGACATGTATATTTAAAATTTTTGTAATGAATATTCCCAATTCAGAACAGCAAAAGAAGATATATAGATAAATGTGATCTTTAAATGCTTTTTGATTTAATTAGGTGGGGGCACATGATTCTTACAGGTGCGAGAATAGTCAGGGACAACATTAAGCTGCACATCTGCATCTCAGGTGCTCTTTCACTCCATTGAGATGCATTATTTTATTCAACAAATACATAAAATGCATCCATATTGGCCAGTTTCTTAAATTCCTTACTGTACTTTTTATATAGACACCAATTGAACTGGATCTTTCCTGGCAGTCAGGCTGGTTCACTTTTGAATGCATTTCCTTTTGGGAAGTTTGTGTAGAGATATGAAAAGCAGTCAGCTTTCTAGAACGTTGCATAATAATAAAGAATACTTTTGTAAGCTCTCCAATACAGGAGTACAGTATACTTCTCATCAATTGTTTGCAATGTGTTAATCTGATGTAAAGAATAATATGCATAGTGCATTACAAGCAAATAAAGATAAATTCAAGGATAGGAATGAAAACTTTTATTGTAGTTTTCTTGAATCTGCTGGCACACCAAATCATAGACAGTAGTGATGGTAATGTTTGGGAGATGATGTATCGGTCTCAGTCAAACTAGTACCATCAACTTCTGATGCTGAATGCAAAATGACTTAGAGCCTGCTGAACCAAAACCCCAAAATTTCAGATTTGCATACTCTCATGGACCCAGAAAATCTGGAAATGGACCTACACATTTTTTGTGGAATAAAGGTTAAATGGGTCCACACTTAATGCCACTTCTGATAGTGGTGCTCTGATTACCATAGCAACCAAATTAAAAACAGCAATCTCAAATGTCAGAAAACCAAATTTAATTAAATAGGAACACTTAAAGGACAAAGTTGATAATGATGTGTGTTTAACTTCAAAACATGTGTGATCATTTAGCGCAAAACCAATTAATATGGCCAGTTGTGTTATATGAAATACTAGCACAAAACCAATTAATATGGCCAGTTTGTGTTGTATGAAATAATAGCACAAAAAAACGAACTCTGTCGATAACATAGTATAGATGATCAATTAATATGGCCAGTTTGTGTTATATGAATTACCAGCACACAAAAAAACACTCTGGAGATGACATGTATAGATGACCAATTAAAAGAACAGAAAAATGATGTTCCAGCTAAGTGAAGGAAATGAGGTAAAAGAATATTTCCATGAGGCTCAAGCCCAGTTTAGAAAAGTTAATAAAATATCAGCTACCATTTACCAATATCTGTGACTGAACTTGAACATGGATGTGAAAAGCGAGCAAGTTTATACTACATGACTGTCCAGGTCACAAACACTCTGTAATATCCAGGAGAATCTGCACAGAGCTTTAGTTAAGATTTTAATGGATTGGGTCTTTTACTCCCAGGCTTGGATCTATATCATGTATTTTAAATTTTTAGTAGGGCACTACAGCCCAAACTTACACTTACAATTGTAAACTATATCCGAGCCAGCAAGAGTTATCATACCTTTGACAAAGCATCAAACAGTTTAGTGACCAAGACTAACTATATTGCTCTGTTAGATGAGTGTTCTCACTGTAATTGAGTATTATTGTTTCAGACATGTGCAGAACAGCCAAAACTTGTCCAAATCACATAGTTTATATTGGTTGAGTTTTTTAATTAAACTTTTTGTCTTCTTTGAGAGCATTCAGATGATTCTTTATGTGGTTTTAGTCAGTTTATTTGCATATCTGAAGCGCTGTCTATATTTTTCTGGATGACCTAGGTCTAAATAATTTACATTTGGAATAAGTGGTGGTTAACAATATTTGTTAATTACATCCTTTTCCATGTTGGCTGACAGTTTCTTGAGCTATTTGCATACAATTTTTAGTGAAATATGAGCAAATTGAAATCATGTTATTTACAGTCATATGCATGAAGATTGAAACATAATTTCCATCATATGATCTAGTCTTCTTTCTCCACTTTTAAGATCCAGCTACAATCTACAGTATCAAGTCGCATGGAAATGTCCACCATGGTAAAGGCCATTACAATTGTAGCTTGATTGATTAATTTTGCAAAGATCTTATAGCAATTAGCAAACATTTTTAACTATTTTTCATGATGTAATATCTTTTAATTGGTGATGTAAAAATACCACAATGTTTAAAGAGTATTAAACTGACATGTACATGTATTGACAAACATTTGATGTTTTTTTTTTCTTTATATTTGTATATGTTGTCCATCCATCTGTTTGTTACCAATTTCATTTCCGCACAATAACTTGAGTACTCCACCATCTAGTTATCTAGTTACCAAACTTTGTGGATGGCTTGCACTTGGGGAAAGGAAGAACCTTTTGATTTCAGGGTCAAAGGTCAAGGTCACTTTTACTGGAAGAAGAAAAATGTTTTTCACCCAACAACTTGTTGCCAAATTTTGTGCATGGCTTGGTAAGGAAGAACCCTGTCACTGTGACTGAAAGAAGAAAAATGGTTTCTGCACAATAGCTTAAGTTCTCCACCTTCTTCAGTTACCAAACTTATGGATAAGTTGCACTTTGGGTAATGTAGATGCCTATCAATTTTGGGATCAAAATGTCAGTGGTGAAGGTCACAGTGACTGAAAGATGAAAAATGTTTTCTGCACAGTAACTTGAGTTTTCCACCATATGTAGTTACTAAATATTGTGGATGGCATGTACTTTTGGTAAAGACGAAGGATATTGATGTTGGGGTCAAAAGGTAAAAGGTCAGGGTCACTGTGACTTAAAGTTGAAAAAGATTTCCAAACATTTAAACAGTTCTGCATCACAGTCCTGGATCAAACTTTGTGCATGGCTTGAACTTGGAATAAGGAAGATGCCTATTGGTTTCATCATCAAAAAGGTCAAAGATCAATATTATTGTGTATCAAAGAAAAATGGGTTTTGCAGAATAACTTTTGTTCTAGAGTAAGTTCCATAATCAAACTACATGTATGTGGATGGCATGTACCTAACTTTTTTAAAAGAAACCTATAAATTCTTGGGTTTAAAGGTCAGAGGTCATGGTCATGGTAAGTCTGATCAGTAAAAAATTGTATCTGCACATTAAGTTTAATTCACGTCTGCATACATACCTTGACAAAAGTCAAAGTCATTGAGACCTAATGGCCATTCATTTCCAGAGTCAACCATACCCTACTAGTGCCTACACAGAGGGCTATTAAGCATGGGGCAAGCATATAATGTGCCATTTGTGGTACTCTTTTATTTGAATTCTTTTTAACAGAACTTAAAACGTCACATTTTAAGAGCATAATCAGTGATATAATTTACAATTTGATACCCAAATAACCTAAATGCTACATAATTCTAAACAAAACAACACTAATGCCATAACTTTTGATCAAGACTTAAACAAAAATCATTTCATTTTGTTGGAAAGGGACGAGTTTGTGATTTTATAAACTCTGATATCTCATGGTTTCTCTTTGATATTTAAGGAGAATCCTTGTATCAACACATCAGTTTTCCGAGTTATACCCCTTTTTTTCAGCACCAGAGGGTGGGAACCCCTGGGATTCCCTTCTCGAGGCTGATTGGACCCTTTATAGCTGGACAGGGTTATGCAGAACAGGATCCCTCACATGGACACCCCCATGGACATTCCCATGGACACTCTCATGGGCAGCAGACTGGAGGACAAATGACTATGCCAAACTACCAGTAGGTACAGTACATGCAATGTGGATTTAAAAAAACCACAACATCATCTTGGTCATTTTATCTGTCCATGTTGTGTCCACTGCATACCTAGAATAGTGGTCATCATGACTGTCCATGTCGGGGCTCATAGTGGATGGATTAAGTTTTATTGCCCTTACTGGAAATTCACAACAATATAATTACGTAATTGTGGTTGCCCACTGTGTCATGTGGAACTTACCTGTTAGCAGTAGCTAGTACAGAATTCTCTTTTTAAGCTGTACAGTATGCTTTTTAATATTCAAAGACTCGCTTGCTGAAACACATTGACATGCTTATATTATTAGAGGTGAAGTACAAATATTTTCAAGCTAAGAATCCTATGAGAATAATTAGGTATTTCCCAAAATATAAAAAATGTTTCGATATAATGATTTTAATGATGTGGCTTTGTAGAAATATGAGAAAAGGAGAGTTATTCTGCTAAAAAATAAAGAAAATACACATTAGCATGAGTGACTTGATGTGATAAGAAAGATGTTGAATCTGTATGGAACATGATTGCATGGACTATTCAATTAATAAAATAAAGAATATGAGAAGTATGGTGATCTTTATTTTATTCCACCAACCACATTATGATCTTTGCTTAACATATTCCCACACATTGAAATACACATACATATATTCAATATACATCCTCTATTCCAGCCACTGTGTAGCACTTGCACCAAAATATACCTGTATGTGCTCAGTTTTCTCCAAGAACTCTGTAGCCAGAGTACTAGATATGTGTTTAGACTTGAATTAAAACCTCCTATTGATAACAAGATCATTCAAAACACATGCTGCAGTAGTCTTTAACTTATAACTGCTGCATACTTGCCATATTCCCAGACAGTGTTGGGGGGGGGTTTTGAGACTATAAAAGTGTCTTTCGAGGTGCCAAGGGGGGTCAGTGCAAGTGACCCCCCAAAAGTGATGTCATCCAAATGAGAATAAGCTATCTTTTCAAATCAGCCTATAGCAAATGACTGGAAATTCAAATCTGAATAAAAGAAAACATCATTTGTTTTTTTCTGAAGCATTTAATATACTTACAAAACAAAAAAAAAGGTAGACTTAGCATTGTCAAATAACATCACCACAAACATGGTCACAACCTAACAGACATTAAATACAAAAATACACCAAGTTACTGTCTTTAAAATCCATTGGACAGTGGAATGTAGTTTTAATTACATGCAGTCTTTGCTGCTTTCAATAGTTATGTAGTTGGTTTGACGGTAATGTAAGTGTCATTTGTGTTCACAAATATGCCTACACTTTTCCTTCGCGAATGTGCATCCACATCTATGTTGGGGCAAGCAATGGCCAGAGTCGCTATAGGGGATAAAACCAGTAAGATGGCAATGAATATCCATTTCAAAACAATGAATCTGGCAATGAAAACATTCAAGGTTTGTGGTAGTCGGCCGAGTTGCTCAAGTCTTTGACCGCTGCTATTGTAATGTATTTTCGAGGTTAAAGTCACACCTACGGCAGTGAAGATTGAATTTATTCTCAGGCTGAATTAATACTAAAAAAAGGTACTAATTAATGCAAATATACAATTTGTCATTTGATTAATGATTTAATACTTTTAAATTATTAAAATTCCATGGTGCAGTTCATTTCAGGTTAACCAGATATTCAAACATGTTAATGTTTTCATGAGTTACTTGATCAAACAATTAAACATTTATTGCAACCACGTAAATGTCCAAGGAAAATATGAGAAAGTTAAGGTGGCAAAACTGTCGAAGCAAATAAGATTATCTCTTTTTTTTTTCTCTTTTTTTTTCTTCTCACTTTTAGTGCATTATGTGCTACAATTTTCCTTTGTCCCTTTAAAATGTTGCGTCTCCCCCAAATCTGGAGGGTGAGGGACACAGTGTCTCCTTTCCTTTGGATCCTAGATGCAACACTGCATTAGATGTTGAATGGTGCTGTTGTTCAACCTACCGAATCATGTTTTGAATTTTATATATGGAGTAAAAATCCGACTTCAAAGAAATGTTGCCTCTGATCACAAACTTTAATAAGATGGCTTCAACATTCTCATTCAATGCAGTCAGTGATGTGTAATAACATTTGTTTTTCAACACGCACCTGTTTGATGTACTAACTTCAGACAAATTGGGTTGTTCCACTTAGTGTACTTTACCTATGGAAATTAGCCTAATGGGCTCTCCCTCAGCAGTGCTCAAAGGATTTGACACATCACCCTAGCTATTGTGAGTCAATTCAGTAAATCTCTGAAAGGTGTGTGTTTATCTCTGACCACCTTACCTTTTAATTGTCTCTAAAACAGCTCTGTTTACTGTTTATTCATACCACAAATTACGGGCATATATCATTGTGATCAAGAATGTACATTTTTTGTTTCTGTTTTTTTTTTTTTTTTTTTTTTTTGTGGGAATTTTTTTTTCTTGCTTGCGTTTTTTGAAACACAACAGTGTCTTGGGGTTTGGGAGTCCAGAATCGTTTTTTCCTGTGACACGTCGTGTTATGGCATGTATGCTGCTGGTTTGGGCAGCTGCAGAGTTTAATGTTACTAAATTAATGATGAAAGTGATTACATGCTTAATCGTTTAAATATTTTCAGTAGGAGTTAAATCTGTATCTTTGTTTTAAGTTGATGCAGATGACTTCAATCTATGCAAGATGATTTCAGTGAGGGGAACAAGAAGAATTGCCATAATGGAATGAATTGTTTTTTATTCATATATGCCCACAGCAAGCAGCAATGATTTAAAACTGATTTTATTATTGCAGTTATTTAATATGTATACTGTCAACTAACTCAACTATCATCTGAAATCTAGAGCTACAATAACATACAAGCAAAACTTGTTTCGCCTCCTGTTGTTAACAGTTAACATCAAGTTGATATGTGAACAAATAAATATACTGGTCTTCCAATGGGTCGTCCATGAGTAACAGTGAATCGGGCATGCAGTGTCCTTTAAAATCTTGCATCTGAGAATTTTGTGACTGTCAATAATTCAGTATCCAAAGAAAAACTCGAAATAATAATAGCATTAGAAGTGTGAGACAGTATTTTTCAAATCATTCATTTTAATAGATGGAATCTATTATCTGGTGGAGCTGTGCATTGCCAGCTTGGTCGCAATACAATGCATGTCACAATACTAGGGTGATGACACAATACATACCACAGTATGTATCATTCATTTAGAAGGCAATGTAATTTTCAAAGTTATACTTACTTTCTTAGCAGCTAAGTCCCAAAATGAAACAGCACCGCAATGAAAATTGCACTGAACTCCAAACTGGCACTAAAAATAGTCTTTTTACCGAAGTTTGCATGATAGCACAGTAGTTCCTCCCCCCCCCCCCCCCCACACACACACACACACACACACAGCGACCAGCTGCATTTTACAGCCTGAATCCCTTGGCACCAATGAGTTTGTGGTCAAAAATAGCCCTCTAAGATGGCCACCCTTCTAATGTGGCCAGCATGTTAGTGCAAAAAATGTCAAATATTCCACTCATGACTGGACACATATTGATGTTTACAGATGGAAATCTCAAGAATATTTGTTGATTTCTAAATTCAATACACTGACATTTGTTCCAACATGCCAATAAAGTACCTAACTTTAATTTATACAAAGAGGCAGGTAATCCAGTTATTCTTACTGCTGTGTGTTCCTTAGAAAAGTTCAGGCTATTATTACCACCAATAATTATCAAAGATGACAAAAGCTAACAGCTGAGAAGCACAATATTGTTCAGCTAAAGTCACCATGACGTCTGGTCGCCATAAAGTAAAATTGGTATGTTAGCCATAATTGAGTTTCTTTGTTATTACAAGACGAAAGTGTACCAGACTAAAACCAATTGATCATGTGACAAGCTCACTTCCTTTGTAAACACAGAGCATTTTGTGTAATAGCTAGGTAGACATGGGAGTTTACCATAATAGCCACGACTGAGTTTGAAAGTGGTTTGGTTGCCAATGAAGGAATAAGTTGTTGCAAAAAGTACAAAATGTCATCAGACATTATCAGATTATAAGGAAAAGTGAAAGCAATTCAACTAAACAAATAGAGGGAGAGTCCTAAGATCATTGCTGAGAAATTCAACATCAGTTAGATTTAAATAAACCTTGTTAATATACATTATGCTGCAGTTTGAAAATGGATATGACTGAAGTAGCAACAATATCTTAGTAGTGACTCCGACAGAAAACGATCGTTATGGTCAGATGTTTGTACCCTGATTTTATTGACATTGTTTTTAAATGGTTTTGCACCATGATTGATAGTAATTCATATTTATCTTAAATAACATTAAAAAGTTTTATCACATTAATTTCCTAACTTACATGTGATTTTAAAACATGAAAATATTAAATATTTTAAAATTAGTTAGGCCTTTCTTACTTTATATATATATATATATATATATATATATATATGTGTGTGTGTGTGTGTGTGTGTATTACTCATATATGTGTGATTCCCCTCTTGAAAGGCCACCCCTAGTATAAGATCACTTTCCAGCAGCAGAAGGGGTGGCCTTGTAAGAGGGGAACCACTGCACTAATTATCTTAACTCATTAACCCCTAGCTCCACGTTTACGCGTCATGAGGTTGTACCCTACTTCCAATCTCTGTAACATCAACATCATTTAAGATACACTAAAGTGGATGGATTTGCAGGAAAGTAGACAGATGTAGCTTTACAATGATACCAATAATGTCAACTTTCTACTGGCATTAAAAAGTAGAGCAAAAAAAAATGCATTCTTTTGAGACCCCATTTTTTTTTAGGTTGAAAATTGCCAGTTTCGGAACCGGAGTTTGTGTCTGGATTTTAGACTTTTTGGCCTTAGATCTAAAGCAGACCAGTTATAAATACACACAGACAGATGAACCTTTGCAAAAGTAGGATAAGTTTGAGATTTGGAGTAAAAAGAGGCCAGGACACAAAAATCAGGGGTCCAATACGAAAAAAAAAAAAAAGTCCAACTTTTACCCGTCTGCACATGTGCGAGCATAATAGCCAATCAAAAACAATGTTTCTGATACACCTAAGCATCCGGCTAAACGAGAAACTTTCTTAAGCAGATGTGTTTTGCTGCATTCAAATGTAACCCCCAAAATGCGTTGCCTACCCCCATTTCACGCGAAAATGAACAAAATCTCCCAGGGTTAATGAGTTAACAATGTCATAAAGGCTGTAGTCAGTCTTAGATGATACTTGCTGAATCATAATACGAGCACACCCACATACATTCCTGGAAGAGCATGTAAATCTGCTTCAGTAGTTACTGATGAATTCATGGGATTTGATGCCAATCCCTCTGCCCAAGGGGATACCACTCTCATCTAACTGCCATCGTGGCTAGCAGACAACTTTTTAACACTTTCATTGATTTGTGGGGTGGGGGGCTTCATTTGTTAGGTAGTGGATACTTCTAATGTAATATGATTTGGTTAATATTATCAAAGAAACATATTTTACTACAAATATTGGTTTCTCTTATTGGAATGATTCTTAGTTGTAACGGCTTGATTTACTTTTTATGTACATGTAAGTGTATGTATTCTTGGTGACATGTAACTTTCCTAAATAACAAATTACCTTTCTCATGTGTTGCAATAAATGCTATGTTTGACAAAGCACTATTATCTTCATAGAAGTTTGACATTTAGCAGATCGACCTGTTCCATTTATCAGTTTGTTCATCCATTCTTTCATCGATTCATCTATTTATTTATCTGCTGTATATGCTATTCCTGTCAATCCATCCACCTAGATTCTGGGTTTATGAGATAAAAGCTTTACTGGGGAATTATTTTACATGATAGATGAAAGTTGAAACAATGTTGACAATACCAAAAAAATGGTCTAGCAGGTCAAGTGACATTAAATGGATTTCTTATAATAAGCTGTAAAACTGCTACAAATATCCAAATGATAATGATAAAGATCATCATCTTTTGAAATCTTAGTGTATTAGCTACTATTATGGAGATTTAGGTGTGAAATTACTTGTGTTTAGAAATCAGTAATAATGTATTCACTGTAAACAAGAAGTCTCTAGTTTTTGTACCCAGTTTTTTTTTTAGTTTAAAAACAACATATTTTTAAAAATAATTATTCTTGTTTAAATTATAATATTTTATAAATAAGCTGAATTTCTGTCAATAATGCCTTATATATTGCCTCAGATTACTAAGCCACATTTTTAAATATCTTCATAAAAACCACTGGACAGAATTTGATAAAATTTGGCAGAAAGCACTGGCAGGAAGACCTTTTAAGTTTGTGCAAATAATGCCAATCTGCTTTCAAATATGTTCACAGTTACTAAAAATGGTAAAGCTGCCATTACAAAAAGAGAAAAACCTTTAAATTAATTCTTCTCAAAAACCGCTGAATAAAATTCGACCAACTAGACGGAAAGAATCGTGGCATGAAGACCATTCAAATTTATGCAAATAATTCCAATCTGCCATAAAATGTGGCCACTATTGTTAAAAATAGAAAAACCTTTAAATGACATCTTCTCAAAAATGACAACAGAATTTTACTAAACTTGAGATAAAACCTCTTTGCATTGAGGGCTTCATGTTTTTACCAGTGATGCTGATCCGCAATCAAATAAAAAGGAAGTAGAAAGAAAAAGTACTTTGCCAATTAAAGCAGGGGAAGAAACCTATGATCAGGTATATTGAGAAGCATAGGTTTGGGGTTGTGGAGAGTTCTTCCCCTTTGGAAACATTTAAAGCTTGAAAACAAATAATTTTATAATGCAGGATTTATAACTTTAAATACAACAAGTTACATAAATTGGTAAAATAACACACCTTAGGAATTAAATGTAATAATCTGTAATTTAAAGCTGAAGAAAAGGTATAAAATAAAAGATATAACTAGTAAAACTCCTAAGTATATAAACACACACACATATATATATATATATATATATATATATATATATATATATATATTAGCCTAGAAAACTGGAATTTGTACAATCTTTGGAATGAATTTGCTGTTTTGTGCTTTTAAAGTGGGATTAGTCCAACCAAACTCTGTATTGTTTTGCATTTCTGATATGCACCAATAACCTCATTGCTGAACAAAACTTCCAAGTCAAGAAATATTTTGTTTTTATGTTATCACATGTATATGCATTATTTTGTGGCATTTCATATATTAAGTATATTAATTATTTTAAATTTATATTTAGACTTTTTTTTAGCTTTTAAATAAAAAAAGAAAACATTTTAACTCAATATGCTTTTCTCCTGTACCACTTCCAAATTTAATTACTGTCAATAATCCAGATATACAAACCCATCAGTTTTCCTGATGCCATTTATATAATAATTTTTCATTTTTTCAGAATTATTTTTCTCTTCAAACTAATATTCATTGATTAAATGTCAAACTGCATTTCTAAAAAAATTTCACCCCAGAAATCTAGCCTCTTTGGTCTTTAATTCAACCTCAGAAATACTTTACACTCGTCTCCGGTGGTGACTTTACACTGCAGCTCAGCAGAATACTGCAAGCAAACCTTGAATGTTTTGATTGCCAGATATCTTGTTTAAAAATGGATATTAATTTCCATCCGAGTTTTATCACCTTTGGTGACTTGGGCCATGCTAGCATGAAGAAAGGTGTGCACAGATGTGCGCTAAAAAAAATGATAAGCGGATTTTTGTCATTTTCCCTGATGAAAAGCATGCCTGTGGCGGATTTCAGGAGTCTAGATTTTTGGGACATAGGACAAAAAGTTGCAGAAACCCTCAATCCCACGCTTAAGTTGCAACACTGACTAACAAACAAATTCCAGATTATCTTAATGCTGTAACCAGACTGCATTTCATTTCGTTCATAAGTTAGTGTTAGTCATCACTCTCATTTACACACTTAATATTTCTCTCAGTATTTTATAGCACCTTCTGGACATAAACTAGAAAGCATGATTAAGTAATGGCTACCTTTGCATGCTGTTTGCTAATCATGGTCAGTTCAGATTTACAGCAAGTTATATCAAACAAAAGTTATTTCAGTAATTATAGAGAGAGTGCATGTCTATCTTAAAACATTACCATCTATACTTGCATATAAGCCGGGTCCAAATGCAAACAACATAGACCCTGATCTGCCGTCGCATAACGCGCCAGCAGATCAGGGACTTTGTTCTTTGTTCTACTGATTAGTCCTTACATTCTGCATAGACCCAGATCTGCTGGTACATTATGCAACAGCAGATCTAGGTCAGTGCAGTTTGCAGTTGGTATTGGCTTATACGCAAGTATAAATGGTATGTTGTTGAATAATACTGACAAGGTATTTTCTGAAAGGAATGAAATTAGGTCATGCAACTGCGGTTCACTTTTGGTAAATGGAACGGGAAAGATACATTTTAAAAAAATCTTTTTCCCAAATTTTTTTTTAGCATGTAACCAGAAACACATATTTTTCTTTACACCTAATGGACATTGTGGCAACTGAGTGCTCAAACTTTTCTTTCCTCTCCACAGTTTCACTACATGTATGAATCAGCTTTCACAAGCTTATGTATGTCAGTTACCAAGGTGAGCGATATCAAGCCGACTAGTGCCTCTTGTTTTAATATAGGATGTTTGTTATCTTTAGAAAGAATTATGACATGCATGTCAATATGCAGGGTTCCCATGATCATGGAAAATCCTGGAAAAAAATGTTATCAATGAAAGTACCGTATTTTCCGCCCTATAAGTCGCTCCTGCGTATAAGTCGCGGGAGGAGGAAATCCAGATAATTTTGGAAAATTCAACAGATAAGTCGCTCCTGCGTATAAATCGCTCCTGCGCACTTACCGTAATCACGTCTTTGACACCGCCGGCCATTGCATGCGACTTGGTAATTTCCAACTTCGTGTAAGAAATATTATACAATTGTTTAAGAGTTATATAAAAGTCAGTATTACAATAGAAATAGAAAATAAAAGCAAATAAGATTTATAAGTAATATTTATTAAGTAAATAATAGCGCCACTGTTATTTGTTTACGTTGTCGCTAATCCGCGTCAGAAAAACCGTCAAAATCTTCGTCTTCCGTATCACTGTTGAATATCTGATAAATGTGTTCAGGAATTTCACCGCTGTCTTCTTCGATTTCACTGTCGTCTTCTTCACCAATTTTCTGAATGATTTTGGCTTTTTCAAAACCCGCCACAATCGTTCGCACAGTGACAGCCTTCCAAGCAGTATCTACCCATTCTGCTACTTCTCCAAATGTAGCGCACCTCATCCTGCCAGTCGCTGTGAAGCTGTGCTTCCCGTCTGTCATCCATGACTCCCAAATGTTTCGTAACACTGCCTTGAAACTTCTGTTCACTGATATATCAAGAGGTTGGAGCAGTTTCGTCATTCCACCAGGGATAATTATCGGGATGGTATTCATTGATTTCATTTTTTTTTTAACGCCTTCTGTTATGTGGGCTCGCATACTGTCCATGATAAGCATTGCTTTTTCTTTCTTAAAAAATCCATCTGTTCTTTTGCTGTAGCATTGCTGAAGCCAATCGATCATCATCTCTTCATCCATCCATCCCTTCGTGTTATACTTTATGATAACATTTGGAGGAAAGGCATCCTTTGGTTTTGTCTTGCGTTTAAAGATGATCATTGGTGGTAGTTTAGCTCCATTAGCACAGCATGCCAGCACGACGGTGAAACGCGACTTTTCGTGTCCCGTTGTTCGGATGTTTACTGTCTTAACTCCTTTTTCTTCTACGCTTCTGCTCATCGGTATGTCGAATGTTAGTGGCACTTCATCCATGTTGATCAGATGGTCTGCACGGACTGCATGTTCATCAATCGCTGTACTAACGTAACTGCGAAAGTTTTCTAATTTTTCGACGAAGTCATCAGGTAATCGTTGGCTCATGGTTGTTCGAGCCCAGATACACAGTTGATGTCGACACATAAATCGAAAGCACCAACTTGGTCCACCGCTAAAATCGTTAATCTCGCTCTCCTTCGCCATTGACTTTGCCTTGAGTCGTATTTGAACTGTTGAAAGTCCATGACCTGCAGCACGCTGTTCCACAATCCATTTTCGTAGATTCTCCTCGAGAACTGGCCAACTTGCTTTGCCACTACGATTGGCCTTCTTGGTTTTTTTGGTTGACCTTAACTTTTCTTCTTTTTTACGCCAGTCACGCACAATCTTCTCGCTTACGTTGAATTTTCTTTCTGCTGCACGATTTCCGTTTTCTTTCGCAAATGCTACGACGTTTAACTTAAATTCTGCATCATAACTTTTTCTAGTTGTTGGTGCCATGATAAATGGCACGAATTTAATTTAAAACAAAACTGTATTGACTTACGCTAATATAACAATTTTAAATCATACAACGTTATTGTGAAACTATATTTTCTTAATGCTCCATTGTATGAACGGTACGTATTTATATATCGGTCATTTCCACAACCCAAGCGAACTTCAAAGGCACTTTATACGCTACAGTGATTTTAATAAATTAACGAAGCCATTGCGAATTCACCTAACAATTGAAACTGTTCGCCAGCCTTCCAGTTATTTTTATTAATTACCGGTACTTTGAAGTTCTCTCCATGAAGCCAGTCTTGGCTTAATCCAGAGTTTAAAACTAGAGCAATCATCAGAGGAATTATTCATGCTATGGTTTTTTTTTTATAACAAGCCATTGCGAAACCAACCGAAAAAATGATTGTGTGTTTCTATAAACTACTATTGAAGTAAATTATGAAGCGCTACCAGAGGTCTCGGAAACGCTTTACAGTGACATAATTCGTTGTTTAAAATAACAAAATAACCCCAGTTCTGCATGCTGTATTTATTTGAGTACCGGTACATCAAAAGAACATGACGCAATAGCTGGGCGGCAAGTTCAAAGGACTTTGACTAGCAGCTTGGGTGGGAAAATGTGCTGAAATTTACAACGACTGAATTTAGAGACAGAAAGATTCTAAGATGTACATGCCGAATAATAAAGGAAATACAATGGCAATCGTTATTTCAATATTTTTTTTATTTATTAATAACAACAAATTTTAACACATATATAACTAAATATTATTTGATTATTTAATTTGATAATCTTATAGTCTAATACTTACGTGTACCGTATGTAAGTTTCCAGCAATTGGCTTGCCGGTATACCGGTAGATGCATTTCGCTAAAGCACAGCATCACTGCGCATCAGTCACAGTCGTTAAAAAAATTTATTTATCGTATAAGTCGCTCCTGCATATAAGTCGCACACGTCATTTTTAAGAAAAAAAAACGAAAAAAAGTAGCGACTTATACCCCGGAAAATACGGTAATGGAAAAGTCATGGAAAATGATTTTGTCATGGAAAGTAATGGAAAAGTCATGGAAACTGGCTACAGATTAAGAAGTCATGGAATTTCAACCTTGACAGCCATTTAAAATTGATGGATTTTCATAATCATGGCTATGGCAGTCTTCCAGTTTGCTGATTTGTCTAAATCTAGATTTAAGTGCACAATAATCTTTACTTGTCAGTCAGTAGTTTTGAAGTGGGTGGATAGAATAGCTGTAAGTGGAGGAAGAGGCCATCTTGACAATAGAAGCTGATTATGTGGTTATCTTTCCTATCATGTTGATCAATATTATCATTATTTCCTGTGTACAGATGCAACTTTCAGAACTTTACGTTGTAAACATTAAAGAATTTAGTCATGGAAAATCAGAAATTTGTGATGGAGATGTCATGGAAAAGTCATGGAAATAAAAATCAGATTTTTATAGGAACCCTGTATATGTCTTTATGTCCCATGTACTTGATCATAAATGTATGCTATAAATGGTTTGGCATTTGATTGCAATCTCTGTTTGTCGTAATTATCAGTCTTAACATTTATCTTTACTATCAAAATTTTTTATTGCTGCATGTGTCTTTGAAAAGGAAAACCAGAACTTTGCAGTAATAATAATAATGAAAATTAAGTCAATTTTAAGTCTATATTCATGCACTAATTATATTTGAGATGGTATTTTTTGTAGCGATAAACATCTTTTCAGAAATTTGACATTATTGCATATTTTTCTTATACTGAAGCTTTAGATATAAATAGTGATTTCTAGGGCTTCTGACATTTATTCAGTTTTGTAAATTATTTAAATATGCTGTGTACTTCATAATACTTGTTGCAAATCTTAACTTAAGGACGAATGCATTAAAATCACAGCTATCTTATGGATACATGAATATCTTGTGCATTTGCGTTAAGATGGACAGGTTTTTTAAAACATTTATTGCTTCTTTCAATAATGTGGTAAAAGTGGGTCTTAAGGGAAACGGAAAAATTAAGAATCAGTACAGCAAACACTTTTATTAGTGTTGCACCTGGGATCCTAAAAGCAGGGGACATTGTGTCCCCACCCTACAGATTTGGGGGACACAACATTTTAAAGGGACAAAAGAAAATTGTCGTACATAATGCACTAGTGGTACTAAAAAAATGAGATAATTTTGTTTGCTTGGATAGTTTTGCCACTTTAACTTTGTCGTCTGCACTGTACTATGATATTTTCCTTGGATACTTATATTATTGCAATAAACGTTTTACCATGTGCTGACCAGCATTTTTTTACAGTAATAAATACCCATGTTTTCTTAATTTTCTTTTCAAATTAATAAATCATTAATTAAACAACAAATTGTGTATTTGCATAAATATGTGCACTGCCGCAACAAATTTAGTCTCTTTTATCATAATTTCAACCTCACAATAAATTAAATCTTCCTTGTCATAGGTGTGACTTTAACCTTGAAAATACATTACACTTGCAGCCGACAAAGATTTTACATTGCAACTCTGCCTATTACCACAGACTTTGAATGTTTTCATTACCAGATATACATTGTTTTAGCATGGATATTCATTGTCATCTTACAGTTTTTATAAGTTATAAGTTGGCAACTTTGGCCACTGCTTGCACCAACATAAATATTGATGGACAACCACTAAAAAAATGCTGTAGGCATATTTTTTCAATTTTTTTTTCTGACAAAAAAGCATGCCCAGGGTGGCACACTGGGTCACGATTTGGGGGACATACATTAGAAAATTGCGTTAACCAGCAATCCAGTGCTCAATATGCAACACTGCTTTTATGAAATATCATTTATTGAAAAAGAGCATTGAAAGTATTTCTTGATGCAGAACCAAATGTAGATTTCTACATGTGCATATGCATGCAGGTACAGTTAGTTAATAAACAGGGGCATACCCAGGTCATTTCCTGATGTATATTCTGTCATACGGCAGGAGTGGGGGGGGGGGGATATCCAAGAAATTTAAATCTGGTCTTTTTTATTTTTTCTATGTTGTGCATATGCATCCATGCATATTTCTAGCTGGGCCACTGATAATTACATGTACCACAAGCAATGTTACAATAGCTTGTACAGGTTTGAAATTGACATCTGTCCTGGTCATGTTTATGGCACAAGGGCATCTCACATTTGTTTGATTAGTGTGTCAACTTCCATGGTGGGTGCAATAAAATCAGCAATGGGTGCCATAAAATCCACCATAGCTGCATTAAAATCCTTGATATAGAGTTGGCACTCACAAGTAGTAGTTGACTGAGTGTCAGCTCAATCCTTTGTCCCCTGTGTCCATGACTGCGGTACTGAGTGGACAATCCAAAATCCATGATGCATGTCATGTAATACAGTGCTAATATCAGGGGATAATGTATCTCATCCCCAACTAGCCCAGACAATTAAAAATCATTGTGAAACTAGTACATTTTCAAGTAACTGTGTAATTCTTTAATTTCTAATTTGAGATTGATTTTCATGCTTCCTATGTGCTGAGCTATTTAGATAAATTTTCAAACTGTGCCCTCCTATAAATTACATGAAAATGAATACATAGCAGAGATGCAAGGACTAACTCGTTATGTACTTTATAAGTAGGTGTCCTCATATCAAAACCTAATGTAATGCATTATGTTGAATGGAATGATGAAACTCTTTCCAGTATGTGCTATTATACATCCAGATCAGATGTTTATTATCAGATTTTTCAGTACATAAATCTAGACATTACAGTATACATTACTATGTGTTTTAGGTGAGGTAAATTACCATTATCAAAATGTTTATATCCTTTTGTTCGTTTGATACAATTGTTGGTTGCCTGTCTCTGGCACTTTATACATACACTGAACTCAGACTTACCATTTCATGAACTGAATATGCAGAAGTATTGAAGAGTATCATTAACTCACCCTGCCATAAGGCCAAGTAAGCTTGTGGTATGGTCCTGCATCCATTGTGCATCAACAATTGCCTGTCCAGAAACAAGTGCTTGTCCATAAACAATTGCTTGTTACCACTCTGGAATACAAATTTCTGGTCCAATTAGATCAAACTTGGAATATGAGCTTATATCAGCAAAATCTCAGACAAGTTCATTAAAAAGTAAGATCCACATATATTAATGAGAAGATCTTGCATATAATTGGCTGACCTTGTTACAACTCGGGAGGCTTTTTTTTCTGATCAGATTTTGATCTAGCTTGGAATATAGGTTTATATTGTTACGGTGTCAAATTAGTTTAGTAATGCTTGAGATCCGCACATATTAATGAGGAGATCTTCCATCTGATTGGATGAGCCTCCAGGCCATATTTTTATATATCTTAATTTTATTTTCATTGAACTTGGAATATATGCTTATATCATAAATATCTTGATTTTGATAATGATCTATATCTATTGATCGTAATGATGTGATCTTGCATCACATTGGCTGAGATTGTTATTTGAGGAAGGCAAGGAAAGTAACCTATGATAAGGACTATTTAGAATTACAGACTTGGAGTTACTGTAGTATCATTTATTTCAGTGGGGCTCAATTTTCGTGGTTTTGTTAAAAAAAGACATTTTTGTGGGTACTTATATTCATGGTTTTGCCTGTCAAAGTTTGCATATTACTGTTTAATTTCGTGGTTTGACCCCTACAAATACGCAAAATAAAGAATAAAAAAGAATTAAAACTCTGCCGACGCAAATGGTGGTCACTTGAATGTTTATAACAATACTTCCACATGTATGAGCACAAATGAAAGACCTGACAAGTTCAATACTGACACCATGTTTTTGTCCAAGTGAATAACATCAGTGGAAGCCGACGCAGCCAACAACACTAAAACAATACTACCACCTCTATGATCACAAATAACACACACGTCAAGATCAGTCACTTACACCGTGTTTTCGTCTTAGTGTTCAACATCAAAGGAAGCCGACTCAGCCAACAACACTAGGTCAATCAGTTATTAAAGTACACCTGTATGATCTCTAACTTAAACCACTATCCATAAAGGGAACAATACACGTGACCGGCTGCCCTTTGCTCAATGCAATCAGCAGACAGTGGCAATATTTGATGTGTTTAGAGCTCATCAATGTGAGAAGATGCTAACTAAATTGAAAGACAGTGGAATCACGCGTTTGTTTGTGCCTGCCTCATGTACAGACCAACTTCAACCACTAGACTTGACAATAAATAAAGAGTACAAAGAATAAGTAAAATCACACTTCCACAACTGGTATGCTAAACAGGTCATGGAGGCCATCACGAAAAAGAGGAAGATATTACTGGTGATGATCACTGATTTCAACCTCATTAATCGAGCCAATTCGGGCTGAATGGATAATTGCAGCTCACGCGACAATGAGTGAAAGATGGGACCTAATTATCAGTGGTTTGGAGAAAGCTGGACTTGTTTAATTCTGCAATTTGGGGATTATTTACCTGGCAAGCATTTGTGTGTACATTGAGACTTGATTGACACGATGTTGATACAGTGGCTTTGTCCGAAAATCAGTGAAGTGTGAGCTTTAATACTCTGCTGTGATTAGTGTATATACATAGTGTTTCATTAATAATAGTGCTTCAAGCAATAGTTCTAGTGTTTTACAGGCTTGTTGTTCTTTTGGATTAAAAATGCATGGATAAAATGAAATGTGGTTTCAGCAGGATTTTAATTTTTCAACAACAGTTGTACTCAAGTGAAGGATCAATTGAATAAGTATTAAATTTAATTTTCATATACTAGTATTTTTTGTTATTCTTTCTTTCATTTTCAGCATTACTAGTCTTTGAATACCTTATGCTTTTTCTCGTTTCTCTCTATCCTTACTTATATATCATCGATTTAAGGCAGTGAGTGGAAATTGCAGCTATCGGATACCTTATTGACACGTGTGCATTGAAACAATATAAAATGCTTTATAATTTTTTTCTTCAAAGGGTTAAAATAAAACAAACACAAGTAAAAGCTAATATTTTATTACCAAATTACAGTATTGACGTTGATTTATGAAATACTACTTGGTTCCTTAATCTCTAGGAATGACACACAGTAAGAAAATGAGCAGGGGGGGGGGGGCATCATCATCATATGTGGCTAATTTTTCGTTGGGTATTTAAATTTGTGGTTTGGGGCAACAACGAAAACCATGAATATTGGTCCCCCATGAAAATTTCTGATACTATAGTATATAGATGGCTTCTCTTGTAGAAATAAATTGAAAAACATAAGATGAATTTTTGCTTCATGAGGAAAGCATTGTTTAGATAAAGGAATATCATGTGAATCAACATGCAAACATTTCTTATCTCACTTGTGCTTGTAACTCCAGTCGTGTTGACAATGAAAGATGTCAGTATATCAAATTAAAAAACAAGACAGTTTTTATCATTAAGGTAGAGGGTCGAAGCAATTCATTTGCTGGATGGTGGGAAAGTAGGTGTGTTATCACAGCAGAAATGGAAGTCACCTTTTTTGTCAGTGTGACAGGTATACTTAGATATCTTCATCTCTTGGCATGTGAATTAAAGCTATCTCTGAAGAAAAAAGTTTGTCTTTAAGAAGAGATACGAGTTACATCCCTTTTCATTAGGGTCAGGGATCATTCAATATTCATAAAGTGTCTCTAAAGGCAGGTGAAGATTTGGATCATGGGTCACAATGAATAGCCACATAAGGCTTCTTTTGATTTTCTGTTCATCACAGGCTTCTCACATAAGCCAACTGTCTTTTGATCTTGGCAAGTTGAGCAACTGACTTGTTCAGATATTGTTTTTATTGCGTGAACAAACTTAGATTGGTGTATATTTTTAAGTTGGTGATGATTTCATTTATATGATGGATTAAAGTGAGCAGGATACAGTAATCTTGTGTGGAACTTAAATTTGGGAGAGAAAAACATATACCTGTAACTATGATTTTGTTGTACAGTGCACATAATGCAATCTTGATAGTGTAATAATAATAATAATAATGATAACGGTATTCTGTGCATGTTTTTTTTTCTTCAAAAACCAATTTTAAAAGGTGATCCTGTGTACAGTGGTCACCTTTGTGCAACGGCAAGTTTTGCCTTTTCTCATGAGTGGCTGCTAGTGAGAGGTTTGACTCTGTGTGTGTGTGTGTGTTTGTAGATATATCAAACCTGTCAATAGTGGCCACCCATGGGAAAAGGCAAAATTGGTCTTTTTACACAGGTGACCTCTGTACACAGTTCACCTTTCAAAATTGGTTTTTGAACAAATACCATGAATCGAATATTATTATTGCTATTACTATAATAATTATTATTATGTTATCTAGATTGTTTTACGTGCACTATTCAACAAAATCATAAAATATGCATATATGTTGTTCTCTCAAAAATGTATTTTCCACACAAGATTACTGGATCCTGCTCACTTTAATCCATCCTATAAATTAAATCATCACCGACTTAAAATAATCACCGATCTTTGTTTGTTTTGTGCACCATGACAGAACAATGATTTCACTTTGGTCAGTGAACTTGTATAAGTTTGATTTGGAAACACCTGTTCATGCTTAAAAATAATACATGTATCTGGATTAGCCATTTGCTCAACTCGCCGAGATCAAAAGACAGCAAGCTTATGTGAGAAGTCTGTGATCAATGGGATATCGACAGAAGCCGTATATGGCTCTTATTTGTGACCCATGAACCAAAACTTTGCTTGCCTTTGCAGACAAGTTTTAACTATTGAATGACCCGTGACCCTAATGAAAAGGGATGTAACTTGTATTTCGTCTCAAAGACAAACTTTATCTTCAGAGATAGCTTGATTTCACAGGCAAATAGATGAAGATATTGAACTATACCTGTCACACTGGCACAAAAGGTGACTTCCATTTCTGCTGCAATAGCATGACTACTTTTCCCACCATCCAGCCAATGAATTATTTCGACCCTAATGATAAAAACTGCCTCGCTTTTGAATCTGACATATTGACACCTTTTGAGTTACACTGTCAACATGACTGGAGTACGAGTACAAAGCAAGGTAAGAAATGTTTGCACATTGATTCACATATTTCTTTATTTAAACAGTGCCTTCTTCATGAAGCAAAAATTAAGTTTGCACTGACTGAGCGGTCACTGTAGAATGACTGCAGAAGGCAGGTGACCATTACATACATGACATTTATAAAGGAAATTTTCTGGGGCAGGGGGTGATTAGAATGGCTGTTGTGAACAGGTGAGTGCTGAGTAAAGGTGACCGTTAGGGTAGGTTTGACTGTGTGTGTGTGTGTGTGTGTGTGTGTGTGTGTGTGTGTGTGTGTGTGTGCATGCACGTGCACACACACACAGGGTTTCATTTTGACCCTTTGGGAAAGTTTCTTACTCCCTGAAATGTGCTAAAATCTGCCTGGGTCTCCACCCCCACTCCCAGCAGCACATTTTTTGTGTGCAAGTGCCAGACGCACACTGTAATTATCCCATTTGATTTTGACACTATGAATGAACAAAGACCACAATTAAATGCAAATTTTAGAAAAAAAAGTTACCAAAATGTGTTTGATCTTCTGAGCTGTTGGAAGTTTTTAATCCACAAGGCAGTAAGATATTGGTGCGAAACTGGCAAAAAAAGAAATCTTAAATCATATTATTGAATGCATGAAAAATATGTCATTCTCACAGTCTCATTTTCTGTATTTCATCAAAAAAGCTGTGGTCTCAAGTATAGATGTACATCATTTATATTTAGTTAGAAAGTAAAGTCATGGTTCCAGGATACATGTTTGGCTTTTGGTATCAGTGAATTATTTAATTTATGTAAATGTCTTTTCCAGAGACAGCCACTCCCACGGACAGCCAAATCACCCACACCTGCCTTCCCTACATCCCCCATCATGTCCCCATCCAGGACCTCCCATGAGCCAGCCCTCTGTCAGTCACCATCATCATGTACCACAGGCTGCCCATCAGGGACCTCACCAGTCATCTTCCTCACAGGTATTGCATCTAGGTTCAAGAATTCGCCACACAGTGAAATTCCAGATTTAATTTGAGAGGGTAACTTCCCTCAGTAGTGTTACAAAGGTATAAAATTATGTTTCAGACAATGTTTATTGACACAAAAAGTGAAAATCAAAGGTAGGTCTTTGTTTTCTTCCTAATTTATAACATAGCAGTTGCATCATCATGGGACATGTTTTGGACTGAACATTCTGATACAACTCTGCATAATACTATTAATGTTTGAGTCTGACACAGCAGTTACATCATTATAGGACATGTTTTGGACTGAACATTTGAATACATACAATAGTAATCACATCCCAAACTCCAGCTGTCTATCAACAACTTCATTTCCACAAGATAACTTTACATGAAATAATTGGATTTAAACCCAGTTTGGTCTTCCTTACTTTGGCTTTTGGAAATGCAACCAAATTTGGCATGAAGCTTTATATTTATTCAATTTTTAAGGAGTTAGATTTCCAGCTTTCTTTGGCATCATATAGAGGAGTTTTGGCCCCAGATTTCTCATTCGCCTTGCATTGGTTTCCACAGCATAACTTTACCAATGATTGTTGGATTTCAGTCAGATTTGGCATGAAGCTATACATCCATAATACCTTTAATGAATTTCATTTCCAGCTTTTCATGGCATAATTTAGAAGAGTTCTGGATCCTTATTGTATATCCTTATAAACTTTGTTTTCTACAGCATAACTTAATGGACTTCAAACTAGAAGGATGGGGTTCAAATTCAGCCCAGACCTGGTGGAGTCAGCTACCATGGTTTTGGGCAAGACACACTTAACTCCAGTAGCCTCACTTGATATAACCTTACATGTATTGATAGTCATTTAAACATCAGTCAATCAGTGAATCAACCATTCGGTTAAACTTAACCAATTATTGTTGGATTTCAACAAAATTTGGTATGCAGCTTGCATTAAATTAACAAGATATCTGATGACTTCAGTTTCCAGCTTACTATGTTGTGATTTAGATGACTTCAGTTTCCAGCTTACTATGTTGTGATTTAGATGAGTTAATGCCCCAGATTTCCTGTGCTCCTCAACTTTGGTTTCTGCTTCATAACTTCATGTAGTATTTTTGGATTTTAACCAGTGGATTGATGGATCTTTTTTCTCAAACTGGTTTATTGCACCCTAACAATATCTTGAATCATAGATTTAAAGCATATTTTATGTTTAGCTATATATTGTTTTATTATTGCAATAGTTGAGTGCAAGCATTTTGTTTCATCATTTTGTAGAATTATGGCCCACTATTGTTGGATACACCCCCTTTTGTTTCCACAAATTTGTTTTAGGCCCTGATAACAAAAATTGTAGTAATCGAGTCCAATCATTGCTGATATGTTGGAGCTAGTTATTTTTTGAAAATTAAATTTTTACAACAACAAAAAAAAGAATCATATGGATGTTTAATGTTCTGTACCATTTAATCTTATTCGCATTTTTGGAGCTAGACCGAACTTTTACTTCTCTATGTCTGTATAAATGTACTAAAATATGCTTGAAATCCAAGATTAATACAAAATGAAACAATATCAGCTAATATCTTGAAACAGCAATAAATGAAAATTCACATCCCAGGAAGAAAAAAAACTAAATTTATAATAATTAATTTTTCGAAAATAAACAAAGGGTGTAATGTGGTCAGTATTTGTAAACTTGAAGTTTGAGCCTAACTTATTTTTGGCAGTGTTGCAAATGTTTTTTTATTTAACTCCTAATGCTTTTTCCAGTTTAGTTTTTTAGCTCTACTGGTCATAGACCATAAGAGGTTCTGGGATGTAATGTTCTCCATCATCCAGCCATCCGATAGCACAAGTATGCTTTCACTACTTTGTGGATTGCCATGAAACTTTACACACGCATTCATCCCATAGTCGAGTTGGTCCTAAATGAAAATGGTGCCACTTCGACATCCAATATAGCCACCACAGCAGCCATTTTGCAAATCTTGTTATTGCTACACTCCTGAACAGATGCTAATATCAAAATTAGATTGTCACCAAAAGACTTCTTATGACATCTAGTTGGTCCTAAATGAAAATGGTGCTGATCTGAGATCTGGTATGGCCTGCATGGAGGCCATCTTGATAATCTTGTTATCTCTACTCCTTCTAAATAGACAGTCATATCAACATGAGGTTTTCACCACAAGATTTCTTATGTTTGGTTGGTTCTAAATGAAATGAAAATGGTGTCAATCTGACCACCAATATGGTCATCATATCGGGCATCATTAAAATCTTGTTAATGCTACTCCTCTAGGATGGAAGGTCATATCGACACGGGGTTTCACCAAAATACTTCCAATGCTGTCTAGTTATTCCTAAATTAAAATGGTGCTGATCTGACATCCAATATGGCTGCCACAGCAGCCATCTTGAAAATTTTGTTATAGCTATTCCTCTTAATTAAAAGTCATATTGACGTGTTTATGAAATTTAATTGGTCCTAAATGAAAATGGTGCTGATCTGAGATACAATTTGGCCTGCACGGTGGCCATCTTGAAAATCTTGTTATCACTACTTCTCCTAAATGGACAGTCAGATGAACATGAGGTTTTCACAAGAAGAATTCCTATGATGTCTAGTTTGTCCTAAATGAAAATAGTGCCAATCTGACCGCCAGTATGGCCATCATGTTGACCATCTTTAAAATCTTGTTTTTGCTGCTCCTGGATGAAAGGTCATGTCAACATGAGGTTTCACCCAAAAACTTATAACGATGTCTAGTTATTCCTAGCTAAAAATGGTGCCAATATGACATCCAACATTGCTGCCACAGCAGCCATCTTGAAAATTTTATTACAGCTATTCCTGTAAAATAAAAAGTCATATTGTCGTGTTTATGAAGTTGAATTGGTCCTAAATGAAAACGGTGCTGATTTGACCTCAAATATGGCCACCATGGTGGCCATCTTGAAAATCTTGTTATCGCCATCTTGAAAAATCTTGTTATCACTACTTCTGGATGGATGGTCATATCAATGTACAGTTTTCACCAAAAGATTTCTTATGATGTCTAGTTGGTCTTAAATAGAAATGGTACTGATCAGATATCTAACTTGGCAGACATGTTGACAATTTTTTTATCACTACTCCTACTGCCGATCTGACCTTCAATATGGCCACCATGTTGACCATTTTGAAAATCATGTTATTTTTAAAGAATATCAGAGATGGTTTCAGTATTCAGCAGTTAAAAAAAGAAATGGTCATATCTTGGATCCTGGAAATTCTTTTTGTGCAATAGTGTCTGTCCCTTCGAGGGACTCTGTTTTTTTTTTTCATCTTACAATTTTCCAGTAACTCCCAGCCAGTGATAGAGTTTTCAACATGTAAGGAGCAGTAATGTTATAATAGTTTATAATTATACATTTTGATAATAAACAAAGATTTTGAGGGAATTAAGTTCTTTATCAATTATTGTAATATAGAATAGATCATTAACAACATGTGTACACTTGTAATTTTGCATCTGGTCTGTGTTGGCACAAGCGATCACCAGGATCACCAAAGGTGATCAAAATTTTCAAATGGTAATTCATTTAAATTAAAACATTGTTTGGCAATTTAAAAATTATGTGGCCTGTGCTGTTGTCTGCAAATGTTTGCCTTGAAGTCACTGGCACCTGCCATTTTAAAATATTTTGAGGTTGCATTAATGATTTAAGAGACTAATTTTCTTAATAAAGAACATGATAAAATGCAGAAATTAGCAACAAATCTAACTTGTATTGATTGGGAAAGGAAGATTGTAAAGTAAGAGTACAATTGTGAAGGAAAGATACTAGTTAATAATGAGCAATGACTAAAGTTTAATAGGAGCCAGATCCAGAATGGAAAAACTCCATGGTGCAGACCTTTTTGATACACTAGATAATCAAGCAAATCAATATTTTTCAAGGCAAAATTTGGTGAAGACTAGGGAAATTCTAGTGCCAACTTAGCTAGAGATTCCAACTGTTAACCATTTCTTTATAAAATAAATACAGTACACTTTATTGCTTTTTTCAGCTTGGATTTTTTCTTTCACCTGAGGATTTCCTGCCAGCTCCAAGTCAAAGATTGATGTACCAAAATCAGAATGAAGAACTGAGTAGGACTATCCCAACAACCTCAGCTCCTTCATATAACCCTCCTCCTCCTCCTCCTCCTCCTCCTGTGAAGGTTACCCCACGAAAGCGAGAACCTGGTACTACAGGAGATAGGAGGTATAAATGTGATGAGTGCGGAAAGGCTTTTCTTCAGAGCAGTCATCTTAAGCGGCACAAGAGGTCCCACACCGGAGAACGGCCTTATAGATGTGAGATCTGTGGTAAGGCATTTATAAAAACTGATGCATTAAAAGTCCATCTCCGTATTCATACTGGTGAGCGACCATACCTCTGTAAAGTCTGTAATAAAAATTTTATACAGGCTGGTGATCTCAAAAAACATGAAAGAACTCACAGTGGAGAAAAGCCATTTAAATGTGAGGAGTGTGGTCGACCTTTTGCTGAGATGGGAAATCTGAAAGCACACATCAGGCTACACCGAGGAGAGCGGCCTTTTAAGTGTGATGAGTGTGAGAAAACATTCACAAAATCAGATCATTTGAAGAAACACAAGAGAAAACACACAGGAGAGAGGCCATACAAATGTGAAATTTGTGACAAAACATTCACAGAGTCCTCCACTTTAAAGGGTCACCTCCGTATTCACAGTGGAGAAAAACCATACAAATGTGAAGAGTGTGGGAAAGCATTCACATTGGCTTGTTCTCTTAGGAAGCACAAAAATGTACACTCTGGTAAAAAGAGGGCACGGTCATACCAATGTGATACTTGCAACAAAACTTTTAAGAAGGAAATACTTGCTCTAAAGGAGCAAGTGAAATCCAAGAATAAACTTCTAAGAACCAACAAATCTAAGATACAGAAAATGGGAATGGAGGTTACACAAGCCAAAAGAGATACCAGTAATGCTAAATCTCGAATTAAAGCCCTAGAGAAGGATAAGAGAGACCAAGGAAAGATGATAGAGTCTCTCAAGCAAAGGATTTTGGCACTGGAAGATGCATTAGATGAACAACAGTTTTTGAGGCGAACTGCAAAACGGTCTTTCATGCGTCGCTCTGCAAGAATGCCACCAATGGAACGCATTCCAGTGGTGGAAGATCCAGTTGAGGAGCCAGAAGAAAACAGTATACAGACACCAAATGAAGAGAATCATTCTATGAGTGAGGAAACAAATGATCAGGAAAATAATAACCATGAAGAGGAGGATAGGGAGGATAGTCAAAACCAAGAGGAAGAAGAACCCAATGAAGTAGAACAGTACACAGAGGAACAAAATAAAGAGGGAAGGAAACAAACTGAAGTGGAAAATAAACAAAAGGAGGAAGTCCATATCAAGACTGAGAACAGTTATTCAGATAATGATGATGAGGAGGACAGTATGGATGAGGAAGAAGAGGAGGAATCAAACTCAGAAGAAGAGAGTGAGGAAGATGAAGAAGATGAGGAAGAGGAAGAAGACACAGAATAAAGGGTGATACTTGATGGATCATCACTCATCATTAAATGTCTCAAATTAATACAGCATTTTCTTTTAGTTTGTAAAATCTTGCATGTAGGTTTTTGTACCTCATAACTTGCTACAAGTGGGCCTTGGGACCAAAGTCAGGAGTCAGTTAAATAAAATCACAGGTCTTGTGTATTATATCAGAAGCTTAGTACATTAATCCTAAAAATTCATCAGTTCTGACTTTTAGGTTTTGTTTTCTTCTGTAAACAGAGTTGTCTTGAGTATGCAGGTAGCAAATTTTGTTTGTTCAGTATCATAATAAAATGTTTAAGTATCAAAAGTTTACCACTAAACTGCACTGAAGTTGATGATTAATAGAGCAAGGGACTAAATGGAAAATCTTTCATTCTTTTTAAATTCGGATTTAAGAGATGTAAATTAAATGCAGATTGGTGGAAGAGATGTCTACAAATTCGTCTCTTTTACCATAGGAACTTTCTTTTGCTTTCTAGATTAACATAACTATATGTTCTTACAGTATGCACAAAGTGTATTGACCATATTTCACTAATGCTGATGAAGGTTACTGTAGAGTGTAGTTCAGTGAATTGTTCCATGTACTTCTCCCACCAGCTGTAACTTTCACTCAACTCCACTTTAAGAGTTGATTCTATCTGGCCCATATGTGGATCACCTCTATATCCTTAAAGGACTTGCTGCAGGTGGTAACATTGTGGGTCATAAATCAGTTAAGTATGTTACCCAACAGCACAGTGTAGGTCAGGCCAGACTACAATTGTAAATCCTGGAGATTTCACTGTGTAGTGAGTTATACTTAAGTGGATACAATGCAGACATCAGTGGAAAATGGTCAGTATGATTTGTCTCTACTGTAACTTGGTCTGGTCTGCATCAACCTCTAGTCAGACAGTCATTTTGTGCCAGTTGAGTTGAAATCAGTCTAGTAAAGCTCCTAAGCACCTCGAACAGACAACTAAAAATGCCTGGGATTCCAGTATATAAATGTTGCAAATTAGGCAACTTTCTGATGAGTAATTCGTCATAAAATGTAAAACTGGGATACACATTGTAAGCATTCCTTACCAGACACCCAAGGGCAAGAACAGCATAGTTTGCTTGAAAGAGGTGTTTGCCTAGGGATGGTACATTATAATTATAAAACAAGAGTTGGAAAAACAGACATTGGCTGAATGAGAGACTTGTTGCTATATTTAATGGATGTGGGAGTGGGGAATTGTTTAAATGACCTTCACATGAAAATTTTGTGCAATATGAAATACGCAAAGCCTTGGATAACTGAGCACAGGTTTAATAATATTTTTACTTACTGAAATAATGCTTGTACTGACTTGGCAGTTCTCAATACAATAAAGGAATACACTTGGACAAAAACAACAATTATATTGGGTGATATCATCAGGCCTGGAATTTAGCATAAATTTCTTTGTTGCCAGAAGGACTAGTAGATTGACAAATTTGCTTGTCCTGCTGAATCTTCACTAGTTCTTCCTACAAAATGTTGATTGGCAACAACTGAAACTTTACTAGCCATCATACAATTGATGTTATGAAAACTTCTAATCCGACAGGAAATTTACTTTCCTCGGGCAAAGGTACTACTACTAATTTCAAGCCCTGCATCATGGAAATGTTTTGCACAGGTGCATGTGTGCATTCTTTGTCTGTGCAAAGAAAGTACTTTTGAGTTGCATAAAATATTTATTTCTTATGTAATTATAAAAAATATATTTTGAATCATTAATTGGTATGAGGAATAATTAGTCTTCTCTGATTTTATTGTTTTGAAATTTGCATTATATGCTTAATTTGACAGAGTAAATCATGAGAAAACGTAAATATAAAACTGGATATGTAGGTTTCTTCATACTCTATGCAGAGGATAGATATTAACATAAAAGTTTGCTTCATAAGTAGAGTTATTGAGCTACACCCACTTTAAAACTCTAAAAAATAAGTTGAAATTTGTATCATCCAAAGAGCAAGCCAAAGAGGCAGTGGACCAGTATGCAGCATTATAGCATTCATGATATTTTCATACATACAGAGTGGAAAGTATCTACTTAATTCCAGTACTCATAAGAATAATATCATTTGCTTTTTATTCTACAAAAGTTATTACAGTGTTCTCCATTCATGAAAATTAGCTCTTTGTAGGAAGAATTACCAGTGAAAAATTATTGATATTTCTTCCGTTACTGCATTTACCTTTGTTGTGATCCTTTTGTCCAGAATATTTTGCAGCCATCATGGATAACAAAAAAATAAACTCCTGTATCTTACATACCTCAGAAAAGAGCCCTACTATGTACACTTAAGGATTTCATCAAATTTGAGAAATGCTGCAGCTCATTGTTTTTCATAAGTGCTGTTCCATTTAAACATACATGGTACATAGGGAAGGCACGTTTTAAAAAATATATGCCAGTGTACTCTGATTACTCCAAAAGGTCATATGAAAACAATACAAAATTCTAAATTCCATCTATGGGTGACTATTTCACATTAAAAGTGGCTTTCCTGGGTCCCAAGTATATATTACTGGAACAGCCCTAAGAATTAGAAATCATTTTGGGTACAAATGAGCTATGTATTAGTTTAATGATCATTTTTCAGGGCTCAAAATTAATTGTTTTCAGTACTAGCAACATTTTGATAGTTGTAATATTTTCAGCTAGCACAACTCAGGCATTTTCAGTGTCCACTGGAATATTTCTTATTTTAATGCAAAATATCACAATTGGAAACTTCTTGTTCATTTTTTATTTGAGCTAGCAATTTACTGGCATCTCAGAATGTTAACTAGCAAAATACTAGCTTGCTAGCATTAATTTAAGTAGCTCTATATCTCATCAAAATTATAATGTAGTCAAGAGTATTGTAAGATAAAATACATTCTCAAATTGAGGAGAAATTGTAGAATTTTATTAAATGAGGTTAAGCTATTCAAGGTTCAGATTGCTGAATGTAGTGTTTTAAAAATATATAAAAATGGATGCAAAGAAGTATGTTCTGTTGTTGTTTCAGTTCTAAAAAGCTAAACTTGTAGATAGCTTTAAAGAACATGTAATCCAGATCATGTTTTAGATAGTGGAAATTTTTTAAGCTTTTGGTGTGATCCTCCGAACACTTTATATTACCAGTTTTATTTCAGTGTTGTAAAAAACAGTCTATTGTAACGTAAAATGTAAAACTTCAATTTAAGAAAACAAACACCACGATTTGATAAACCTCTGACACCCAAATGAGACTAAATATTACTAATGATGTCGGGGGGGGGGGGAGGGTATATTAGAGAACTGAAATGAAGCACATTGTACATATCTCTGACATACCCATCTATGATTTTATTCAACAGTGATAAAAAAAAAATGTTGCTAAGGAATTTATTGATTATTTCCTGATATTATATGTCATATGTATATAGTTTGTGCTACTCTTGTTTTACATTTTAAGCAGTGTGTAATTTTTAGACATATAATTTTCAAGAACAAGTAGTAATAGTCCATATCTGTATCATTTAGATGTTCTTTTACATGTGTGTACATGTATATAAAAGTTAAGATTACCATTACATGTATCATAGTAAATAAAGTTGAATGATAGATACTTAAAACAGTTAATTTGTAAAACATGCCTTCTTTGTACATGAAAATATACATATTTTTCATTATTGATGTATATGTAATTTTATACATATTTTATATATAAATATCATTTCCAAAGATCTCTTACATGCGGCATGTTTTGGAACCAAAGTTTTGTTTAAGCTGTGAGAACTTCAATATTTGATATCACATTTTAAGCCTAAAAATTGCACATATGGCTGCATGCTCATTTTTCCTTTTGTTTCATTTGTTTGCTGTAAAAGCAGTTTCATGTTGACTAAATTTTACAGAATTAAGCAGTATGTAAAAAACTTGTGTTTGGTTCAATACCTCAGCCTAGTAGTAGGTTTTTTTCTAAATATCCAAATCTAGGTACTTAAGCAATTCTCTTAAAGCTGCATTCCCTACCAAAATCAATTTTAAAATAATTAGTCAATTGTTTTCTTTTTAGCACATAACTTTTTAGAACAATATGTTACCACTAAAATCCACCTAGATCCTCCAGTTAGGATATTTAGAATATGGGTAACCCCGGTGTTGCAGATTAAAATTAGTTTTGATTAAACTTAGTGACATAGAGATTTTGAAAACAAGACTGACTTTCTCCGGATTGTAAACATACAGTGTTCAGATGATTGTTTTGGTTTTTGGTCAGGTCTATTATACTCTTTCAGGTAGTACAAGTTTTAAGTGGGGCACAAATCTCCTTGACACATGGATAATGAGAGCATGTGCTCTACACTTTGCTTTGCCCACTCTCAAGTTGAATATAGATGGGCTATGTCCATTTTGGTGGTTTGATTATGCTTGCATGACAAGGATCATACTGAAATTACTCTGGCTTATGTACATGTTCTCTCATCTGCACGTTAGTTGGGGACCCTTTTCAGGCTCCCCCATTATTTTAAAATCTGGTTTACATATTTGTAAAACTATTTCATTATTTCTTCTCTGGGAGACCCACAGAATCATTTTTTTTTTTTTTTTTTTATATTTGTGAGGAAATGCAGTTTTAACGTGTAATGGTAAATGATGACTCTCAGTTTATCTTATACAAGAGAATTTTTACACATCAAGTAGTCTTTCCATCAGCACAAGTTTGTCCTACTTTTCCTAATTTTTTTGTCAGACTTTATTTTTCCCTACTTTTTCCAATATGAGATACTGTCCCAACTTTTTTCCAATTTTATGTAGACATATGATAAAAATTGCTGCTGTCTGGACAATATGTTGAGGGGCTTATATTTTGCCTCACAGTATTTTTCCTCTCAATACTTTTTAGCAAAAGGAAAGATGGATGTTGAAGAAAATAGAGGAAACCTAGACTAAAGAGACAGCTAGTATATACTTGCCAACCCTCACAATTTGACCACAAGTCGTACTGAAACAACCCTTAAATTACAGACTTATGGAACACTAGAAGAAATTACAAAAATATGATCATTGTGGTCAAATCTGGAGACTGGCTTGTCCATGTTTGATCCTGATCTGGGTTTCACATTAGATTCAGTGGGGTTGGTCAGGGAACCAGACTAACTTTACAGGAATACCTCAGATACTGTAAACTGCCCATACTTTTCATGTTAAATGCCTGCATGATCAAGCTGTTGCTTATACCATTTTCTAGAATTGGCATCCAGCAAACAAAAACAAGTTGAATACAAAAGGGACAATAATAAGCCTCTTAGAAAGTTTAGATAATCAGCACAGAATTATAAAAAGGAATATTCAGATTCTTGGAGAAAAAGCAGGAAAGGCAACAATTACATTTGTTGGACATCATGTAATTTTGATTTGAGCATGTCTCATGGCAGGAGAGATGATTGCCATCGCCACGTGAAATTGAAGAGAAAAAAACTCTCAAAGATTACATCAAGTTGAAAGATCCAGCAAGAAGCCTTGGAGCTGCATGGTGTTTGGAACTGCAGTTTCTGAAACTGTACTGGAGGTAATTAGGATCTAAGTAGACTTCACAAACTTTTAGTTGAACATGATTGCCTTCACTGCATCAGTATCAAATCACACTTCTGAACTTTTTTAATACATGTTTTCCAAGTCAACAATAGCAGTACATGATATTTTGTTACACCTTAATGAAAATTGGTTTAACTTACAGAAAAATATTGACTGCCTTACTGAGAAGGTCTTGTTATGGTTGGCAGGTCTGCTAGTATGCTTTTCCTCAAGTTTACGAAGAAAAGTCAAATAAAAGTTTTATTTTTACAGTAATTCGCATAAATTTGACACTACTTTTCTTTATCAAATATCTATATTTTTCCCTACTTTTTTTATTACTTTTTCTTGAAAAGTAGCCCAATTTTATCCGTACTTTTTCACAAAGTGTTGCTGGAAAGACAGGAATGGAAATAAAAATTTGTCGCATGCAGTAAAAGTTACTTTTTGTACAGACAGAGAGATAAACATACAGACGTGCACATTTCTGTTGAATATAAAATTAATTTAGTCACTCTTGTTGTGACACACATCAAACCTTTACTATGATGGATGCCTTTTCAAAATATTGAAATCTTGTCTGATTTTGTAACAAGATTGTTGTCCCTATCATTGTTGTCTAATACGTAAACAATGGAATTTTTTGTTGTGCACAATATTTATATAAACATTTATTTTAGATTTGACTTTTACATCTTTAATTGTATAGTAGCCATTATCATTGACACTTTCTGTTGTTGATTAATATTGTTTGGGACAGTGAATGATGAATGAATTCTTTTATGTGTTGTATGAAACATTATTAAAATATATTTTTGTTTTGATGTCTGAAATGAAAATTACAATTTTCCATTTGAAAATTCTAGTTATCTCTTGCTTCATGGTTTAATTTGTAAACTCAAATCTGATAATACTGTCTTTGAATCCTAAGCAGAGAGCAGGCTGTTTTGCCATGGTATCATATTGCAGGTCCCTGTGAACTCACTATTTTTAGTGGGGTACCAATTTTTGTAGATTTCAGTTACTAAAAACGACAATTTATAAACACAACAAACAATGATCCTTGTGTTGAATTTAAGTACTGATGAAAACAACACCAACAGAATGTATACCCACAATAATAAATGGATTCATCGTATTTGATTTTAGTTTATTGTTACAAAATACTTAAGTTGTTCCAAGATGTTGTTATTTACTTCACTTTTGAATAAATGTTTTTTATTATACACTTAAGAGTGTGATATAGAAAATGATTAGTGGAATATTTTTTATCTTTTTTTTTCATTATTATATTTTCACGTGAAAAATATATCCTAAGATTGCCATGCGATGCTTTATTATATGTGCCTACAGAAGTTATTCTGGCAGAAAAAGAGCAGCAAAATGGAAACTGCTTTACCTTTCAGGCATGGAAATTGTTTGCTGAATATATTTGACTCTCCACCATTCTTTTCTATGAAGTTATGTCCTCTTGAACTACCTTGTCAACAATGTTACAAATGTGAAAAACCTGGTGTGCTGCATTGCTCAATCCGACTTGCTTTGTAGTCAGATAGGATAAAATAGTTTACAAAATATCAAAATTGTAATTTATTGCTACAGATTGAGATGATCGTAAGCCAATTGCTCTCTTAAATTGCTCGTATGTTTCTTATTAGCCTCTGAATTCGATTGAAATTAAGATGAACTTATGGAAAAGGGGAGGTGCTGAAGAGTGACTTTAATCTTCTAAGCTTCGATTCTGGAACAAGTTTGTTATATGATAAAAAGAGAATTTTATTTTCCTGTATCAATACTGCATATAATTCATTATGTGGTGCAAAAAATGATATATTCTAACTCGTGGCTTCAAGTATTAACGTAGGAAACGAAAATGCCCTGTATGTATTATTTTGCTTTGTATTAAACACTTTGAATTAATGTGTTTTTATTGGTAATATTTGTTGTGAGTTTGTCTGGAAATGGCATTTTCAACAATACCATACTTTAATTAATGACATACAACTTAGGTAGGAGGGTTCTGATTTTTCATAGGTTAGGTTTTTTTCATAGGGTCATTAGATTTGTGGTTTGTAGTGACTACAAAATCCTTGAAAATTGGTTCCCCTGGTATAAAAATGAATTTAGCAGTAAATACTAGGTTTTATGTAAACTTACATATTTCTGCTGTCCCATTAAGATTTCTGCTTTGTGACTTCTCAGTTATCTAGCATTTTTAAGGTAAATTAAGAGCTGGATTTGTTGATGTCATGAGTTGAAATTATCTTCTCAGGCATAACTATAGTTGTAGCCAATGTATTTTCATTATGTTAAAAATGTTCCTCAATAATTCAGAAATGGCTTAGGGAAAAAATCACATGACCTTCTTTTTAGTAAACCATGTTTTACATAGGAATGCCAGCAGTAAGTTAGTTATATATATATTTTTTTTTTTTATAGCGTACCTGGCCATTAAGGCCTAGTGAGTTTATGGTATGACTTTGCATCCATTATGTTGTTTGGCATTAGTCAACCATCCACTGATAATTGCTGTTATTTTCAACTACTTCTAAAATGTCACTTAGCCAATTTTAACCAAAGTTTACAGGGTGTATTATGGTTTCAAGATCTTCCAATTTTTCACAAATGATGCCAGTTTTCCATGAAGCATGATCTCAGTTTCTAAAAAGAGAAAGACATTAAAACAACTTCTCAAAAACAGCTGAACAGAATTTTACCAAACTTAAGAGAGGATTTTGCATCAAGGTTTTTCAAGTTTGTACATATATGAATAATGAGAGTCTGCTGCCAGATAGTGCCACTTTACTACAAATATACAAACCTGTAAACAATTTCTTCTGAAAACCACTCAATAGAATATGACCAAATTTAATGGAGAGCATTCTAGTATCAAGGCCTTTCAGTTATGTACAGATGATGTGGATCTAATAAAATATATGGCCACCATTGCTTAGATTTACTTTGCCAACTGCTAATACATTTGGTTAATGGACCAATTTCAACCAGGTGAGCAATCTCTGAGGCTCACTTGGGACTCATGTTTGTTTTTATCCCTGCCCTTAGTTTCAAGTATATAGCTGCATTGGAGCTAAATACTCTGTAATTTACACCTCTTGCAAAAAAATAAGGCCACAATAACTTTTTGCTTAAATGATTTCAATATTGGCACTTATAAGGACCAGCTTAAAGTTTCGCGTCCTTTAAAAATGTGTATCTAAGTATGATATCTTCACTGAATTTAATACTAATCTTTCATACTTTATTTATGCGATGGGAGGTTTCATCAAAGTGACCCTACTTTTCGCATATGAACAATTTTACTGTGCATCATGTAATCCCATTATGAGTACTACATTCCATGCTTGTTTAACCTTGTGTTATGGAAAAAAAGTTTGTTGTATGGCTTGACAAGGATGACTTATCCAGTTGAGATTTTTGTGGACTATTTATGAGGGCCTGGTCTACTGACAGTAGGTACTGGGGTGCATGCATGTTGCTTGCTTGGTCTGGAAGAATAATCCGGTGTGCGTCCAACATGGTCTGTGAATTTCATGCAAACCACTAAATGTTTTACTTCAGGAAACAATGCTCTAATATCTGTTCTAATTAAGGGTCAAACAGAAAGGTCATTCTTGTGTAGCTATAAAAGCAAACAGTTTCATGCTGTTATTGAGGCAATATCAAGATGTATTCTCTCTCTCTCTCTCTCTCTCTCTCTCTCTCATTTGAACAGGGAAATTAATGTGATAGGATTGAACCTGGAAATTAATGTGATATATTTTATATCTTATCTGTCTTATGTATGGTTTCATTTGACATCCAGCATGTACAGTGTATTGCATGCAACCCACTAAATGTTTTACTTCAGGGAATACACCCTAATATCTATTCTATCTAAAGGTCAGATAGAAAGATCATTTTTGTCTAGCTATAAAAGCAAACAATTTCATGCTTTTATTGAGGTAATATCAAGATGTATCCTCTCTCTCTCATTTGAACAAGGAAATTAATGTGATAGAATTTCATATCTTTTCTATCTTATTTATTATTTGACCTTCAAAATTGACACTGGCATATATACTTTATAATTAAGAAATTGGAATGATCATGTGTGTGTGTATATATATATATATATATATATATATATATATATATATATATATATATATACACATATATATATATACACACATATATATATATACACACATATATATATATATATACACACACACATATATATATATATATGTGTGTATATATATATATATATATATATATATATATATATATACATTAAATGTAAGAATAGAAATACTTGAAAAATGTCAGCAAAACATGTTTAAAGTAGGAAGTTTGAGCTATAGTTCACAAAGCATTTTCATATAATTTATCTGTAGGCAGTTCATTAGCGAAGATCCATTTAAATTTTGAGACACATGAGTAACATTTTTATACACATGGCCATTCACAGTGAGCCCGATTCTGCACAAATAAAGTACTTTAGAAGTTATTGGGTGAGCTAATTTCAAACCTACATGACATCTGTTTATTATGTTTTTGTTTAAAGGAAACAATTTATACCTTGAGGCATTACAAATTCAATACACTATTATATTAGCTCTGTTCAGAACAAAGATATATATATATATATATATATATATATATTATTCTCTCACATTCTTCTTGTACTTGATGTACAGATTTTGCTAGTTTTGTATTGTCACTTCAGATATAACATTTGCTGATTCATATTATCTTACAGTATATATATATAACAAAATATTATAGTTGACAGTTTGTAAATGTATCCAGCAGTGTAACATTTTCTGTTTGTCTGGAGGGCTTTAGATAAAATATGATAACAAACTTGTATATGATAGTAGGATTTAGACCTCAGTATGTTACAGAATAATATTGGAATATATTGTGTTGAATAACTGTTAAATCTGTTCATAAGAAGTATAGCTTTTAACTACATGATTGATACTATTAATAAAGATGATGATAGAGCATGCTCTTTTAGTGTTAAATTTTCTGTCTTGTACATAAAGCTGCATTTTATCTTGTTTTTGTCATGATCAGAAAATGGCACTAAATCACGATAAAGCACTTCATATGAAATATCGTAGTAAAATATTTGGAAAAGTATCCCCCAGAAACATCAACTTGACAGAAGGATATATGCTAGTAGTTTAAATATAGCCAGTTGTAGTGCAGTATATTTTCAAACAAACACTCGGATATGACAGCACTAAAATAAAAAATGTCTATTGCATTAGCACAACACTTGTATAGAGATATAACACAAAAATTGAGATTTACTAGTGCAGCCCTAACATGCTATAATGGTGGCACTGAAATATCACCAGACCTGATTGATTAAACTGCATGATCACTAGCACAGCTGCTGAGACTACAGTGGGGTGCAAACTCGAGTGCAGCAAAATGGTGAAAGCAGCAGTGAAGATAATATGAAATTATTTTACACATCATAAATAATGTCACAAAGCTACATTGTATTTAATTAAACAGTTTTTAGAGAGGTGAAAGCAATATTTCACAACGTTAACATGGAAGCAACAAAATCAGTATCCCGAGAAAATGCCAATTTGTTTACAAGTTTGGAAAGTATAAAAGTCAAAGCTATTTGTGTTGGAGATCAACATTAAAGATAATGCAAGTTAATTTGTATATTTTAAACATTAAAAAAGATATACTCCAAGTTTCAGAAAAGATGCAGATATACAAATTACTTCAATAATCACATCATTGAAATAAGCAGCATCAGCCCAAATAGTAAGATAGTTAAAAGGGTACAATATGAAGAAGAAATAAATGACATATTTGATGTGGGTAAATATGCAGATATATATTTAGCTAAATTTACAGTACAACTTTAAGATCTTGTAAACGTTACAAGATCAGTCTACAATTATTCACCAAAAAGATGCAGACTTTATGGAGAACAAATATTTAAAACAATGAATGTAGACTATATATGAAGTAGCTATTTTAGATTCAACCATATATGAAAATATGAAACCATTGATGTGTTTGAAATGACTGAAAAAATGTTGCAAATTGCTGAAAATAAAAGTACCTGTTTATGATGGTCATAATGTTTTCCTTTTGAATAATGCCAAAAGACAATTTATCAGGTGTAAAGTATTCTCGTGATGTTTTTGTTTTGTTTTAAATGACTGACAAAGAACAGCATTTAAGACCTCTTTCCTATGATCCTGAAAGTCAAGTTGTTTACGCAGATACCAATCAAATGAAACATGACAAAAAGAATAGAAAACTGTATTGAAAAAATGGTTTACTGATCAATATACTTGCACATTGCATAAGCAAGCAAGAAAAAAATCTCTACAAAAGTATATGTTGTGTGGAACACCAGTGCCAGACAGTTGACATGTAAGGACATGAAAAAGAAAACAATGGATACAATGACATTTTGACTATTTTCTCAAAATGTGCTTAGGCTCGAAAAGTGAAGAAACAAATGAGATGACATGCACGATGCTTTTAGATAAATCCCTAAAGAGTGAAAGTCTGAAAAGATAGCTTGATGAAGAAAACGTTGTACGACTGGAAAGTTAAAAATTTCCTTGACAAATATTTTTCGATACATCTCAACTTACTATGACAAAAGACATCTGTAATGGAAAGGTGTAACAGAACCCTGAAGACTACAAAGTGGAAGAATTTCACGCAAACTGAAACCATAAAATGATTTGAAATTTTACCAATTTATTTGACAGTTACAGTAAAAGCTCATCATTAATAGACATGTCTCCAGTTGAAGCAAGCAAGGAAGGAAACGGATCAAAAGTATGTATCGGTGTATTCGGTTACCTGACAAATAATAACGCCTAAGTTGAATATAAGTGAAACAGAATTTCGAATTACAGAACAATTTTTGAAAAGGGCTACCTTCCTCACTTTACCGAGGAAATATTCAAAAGCAGACAAGGTTTCTTTAGGTGATCAAGTCATTCACAAACTGGAAGACTTGTAAGGAGAGGGTACATAGGACATTTTTATTTTTATTTTTTTTGTGAACAAGAGTTATTTATATACGACAAACAAGATGACATCCACAAAGTCTTGACAAATCTTGGAGACCAAAATGAGTGGTAAAATGTATATACTCGTAAAACAGAAAGGATGTGAGGAATCGTTTAACAGTTGGGAACTGGGTCAAAACAGATTGCAATTTTAAATAAATGGAGAAAGCACACAATCTACACAACGTCCTAGCAGAGTAATAAATGACATCACAGTCGAAATTAAATTAGATAACGTTAAAAAATATTAAACTGATTCTAACCATCTCAAACAGGCTAAAATCAAATGAAATGTAAAAGACTACAAGCTAGTTTATGAGACTTTAACGAAAATAAAAGGTAATGAAAATCATATAAATTTTGATGCAATCGTGGGGACAATTAAACTTTTCGAATTTCATTCCACGAATGTCATAGCAACTGTGCCAATTGCATGCGTGCAGTTACATCACAAACTATGCATTTTTCCTGGAAAATTTGTACCATGTACAATTTCGATGCATCCATAAGACCTGTCTAAAAGAATTATCACAAACTCAAAGAAATCAATTGGTATGGGAAGAGCTTTTACACTTTATAGATGAAGTAAGCTCCAATATAAGATCCAAAGATTGCTTGATGTGCTTTGTAGTTTCAGTGTTAAGATACACTCATTTTGAACATGCAATTTTCACAGAACATTCATTTGACATCTAGTAGTAATTGAAATTAAATTACACAATAAATCATACAATCGTGCCGAAGGCACTGCATATTTGAGATGCAATCAGTTGCAAAATGTTACAAATGCACCAGAGAAATACTGGTGAAGAATATGGAAACAACAAATTACAAAATATTGGAAATTGCAAAGATTGTATAAAATTAACGAGGTTTAAATAGAATTATTGGTGATAAAATGAAAAGATTTGAGAAAAATCAACAATGAATTACACGTGAATGTGGAAAAACAGCAAATATAGTCTCATCGTATTTGCACAAAAAAGACATCAATTTTTGGATTCTATGTAATGGACATTAAGTATAAACATAGTTACAATAATTCATTTGCAAACCCTATAGAAACATTTGAGGAGTCCAGTCCCTAAAGTAATAGCCTTGTTTTCCAAATAAATAGGCTCAACTTAATGTGATGGACTTCAGATTTTAAAAAAGTGTGTGAAGGACCAGTTCACACTGAAATTGCTAAGGCATTCGAGAAGATAAAACCTTTGCTACATTGTACACGATTTTTTTTAAACCAACAAACTATTAGACATTGTTTATATTTATATATTTAAGATCATAACAAAGGACTAAATAGATAGATGCAGAGCATAGGGTGGCATGACATTTTGATCAAATGAATTATATTGAGCAGTATGGATGGCTACTGTTGTTGGTGTAATATCGTAATGTAATTCGAAATATTCAAATATACCAACGCTAGTAAAATCAGCCAACAAATTTCACGTTTATTTCCTTATGCGAAAACTGATGTCTGGCTATAAAATACCATTACCATGTGAGGACAATTTAATCCAATCAACAATAGAAATTGAATATGATCCGCAACGATTTTAAAATTCCACCAAATTACGACTGGATATACCTCAAAAGGAAGAATTAAACAATTATCGATGACAACAGATATTCACAAGGCTTTGTTGAAATTATTTCAGAATTACAAACCATAATTTTTATTACCGTAGTAAAACTATGGACATGATTGATTTTAATGATGTCATTATACTGGGAAACAAAAAAAGTTTTCTTTGGATTGCGATGGTATTTTATATGGTTGCCGTATTCTTATGAAGGCAAAGAGACAAGCTTGACTTACCTATTTCAACTGAAAAGCATCGGTCTGACATGTGAGGGAATATATATATTAAATGAAAGCAATAGGTCCCATATATTCTGCATCTTAGGTGCACATGTTGAAAATAGGACATCTAATACATAGTCCAAGGCATTTTTAAACAAAAGTTATTTCAAGAACCAATTCTCGGTGACCCAGGCTAAAACTAAGATGAAAACATTATGACAAGAGTCTATCATTATATAAAAGTTGTTTTGTTTTGACGGTGTATAAACTCGATTTAAACCCTACTATCAATAATGATGTTGTGTAGAATATTCTTCCAAAGGCTAATGCACACTCTGTGACAGTATGACGAGAAAATGTACAGGAGAACAAAGAAGACAAAGTGAGTAACAATTATGTGGAGAAGATGGATTGTAATAATGATAGTCATACTGTCAGAATTGAGGAGCTTGTATATAGCACTTCTGCTAATGCAATCGTGCAGATATACGGACGTTCAGATGACACAGTAAACAAGGTCCGATCAGAAGAATCGAAAAACAGTATTAGACATAAAATAAACAAAGAATCAGTTATATTGAGAATAATTGTTGAAGGAGCTACTATAGTTTACTTTTAAAAATAGTTTACGAATTTATAGTCTTTCTAGATGCTTTGTTTACACCTCTGATCAAAAATGCAAGTAATAAACCCACTAATGGCAAAACAAGTAAAATAAAATGCTACTCATGGAAAGAAAGAAACTATGCAGCTGTTTTCAAAAGTCAACATATTACGCTGCCAATAATTCAAGCCAAATATGCTGCTGCTTTTTGGCTAAATAAAACAAATAAGTATCAATTTAATAAGCCCTTTCGAATTTTGTAAACGAATGAATCATCCGTGGAGCAGCGCCTCCTCCTCCTCCAACACAACATGTACTAAACCTTTCAGAGTGTAAGCAATAGACAGAGTAACAGTTGATTATATAATCATGCATATTAAGGCAGCTATAATATACATGACTGGAATAAGATACATTACTTGGTTTTTGTCAATCAAGGTACGCTTACCGCTATCTGCTCTGAGTATTAATTTGATAACATTGAAACGTAATAATTTTAAAAATACAACAGAAAATAAGGAGTAAAACCTTGCAATAAATGCTTCTTAAATAAATATGTTCTGGCTGCTTTGTTCTTGATGCATTCGTGCCTCTAACCACATTTGTTACAATAGTTGTTATTACAGAAATAGTTGTTTGTCATGCAATAAAGTTATTTTATGAAACGTGACCAACGCAATGAGATAAAACAGACAAAAAGCGATAAAACAGACTGTACTTACGTTACATATGCAAAGCGTGACCAATGAATGTTATTTAAAATTTCCTCAATGATGAAGTTTGCAATCTTGAATGATTAAACTCTTTTCATATATTTTTTCTATTTCTTTCCTTAAGACAGGTTTTGTTGTTGTTGGTGGTGTTGGTCTGTTTTCACTTGCTTTTATGTATCTAGTGTTTGACCAATTAAAGCACTTTTATATCATCTGGATCGGATCGGTCGAATGAAGACCATGGAATGAAACGATATATGTCTAAATCATCATCACTAACACCGTCAGGTTTTGTAATATATAACCATCTACAATAAAAAAAATAATAAGTTTAAGAATCATAGATGGAACACACACTATTTTCAATTTAGTATCTGATATTCAGTTTTGTTTTAACGCCTGGGAAATTCAATCTTTTTGTATTTAAAATTAGTCTGAAATTATTATCGCTCTCGTATCATTGACTATTATATTAATTATATGATCTGTTTTATCTGTTCCATTCTTTCTATTGGTCTTTATTTTCTTCAAAGCACTATTTGCTGTGTGCTTTATGACAATATTTGCAATCACGGTGTTGTTAAATTCAGGTATGTAACTTATTTCTTTACATTTTTAACATGTCTTGAAATCCATCTATTTTATTTAATTTTAATTTTTTTTCCAATTAAATTTTGTTATTTTTTACAACTTGTAAGTACATAGAAATATGACCTTCAACTATCCTTTTTAAGGCATCACTAAACCAATTAAATTCCTTAAAAACTGGTTTCAATTTTCTACATTTTCTTCAAATCTAGCACATTAATTGCAAGTTCAGAGGCACCAAGACTATCTTACTTATGTTAGACACTAACTTAGAAACAAAATAAATTTTGAAAGATTATCGTAACCTACGTTGAATTTTCTGGAAATAGTTGTATTTGAACAAAACGACTGGAATTTGTAGCGCAAGGAGCCTTTCAGGAACCTACTGAATCACGCCTGTTTGCTTTGTCACCCTACGCAAAAGGCAAGAGGCCAAACTCAATAACATTTTATTTTCTGTTTAGGTTTTAATGCTACTTTTACTGAATACTTGTAGCAGTCTTCACTGGTTAGCAAATGTCCAGGGAAAAAAAAACATTATTTGATTTTCTTAGGGACTACAATTGAATGCAATAACCGCTGATTACCTGTATGAAAGATTTCAAGAAATTTATCGCTTTTTCAATAGCAAAGGAAAATCCTCACTTACACACTTTATTTTTATATGCTTCTCATTACCTTTAACATATTCAGAATCTGTTGGATCATTTTCGGTTTCGTTGTCAGTCCTTTGTTGTATGAACTCTGGTTGTTTTCGCCTGTAACTTAGCTAAACAAGCTCCTTGTCCTTGTACTGGGTAAACTTAGGTGGTACCACCCTATACAGTCTATGAGCCCGCTCCACTAATATACATGAATCATCTACTAGTATTTCCAATCCTTCCTTTGTGTGACATTTGATCTTGTTTTCAGTATCTTGCCACTATTCACCATGGGATTCTAAGAAACCACAGAGTATTAAATTTTCGTCACGTGGTGTTTGGTACAAATGTCAAATAATATTATCTGAACATGCCTCAAAGGTATTGTTCTCAGTCAAGAGTAAATTGTTTAAGTCTGGAAAACTAACAACAGATATACTTTTTGAAGTATTTGATACAAAGATACTGTCTTATCACATTCAGCTGAAATGTAGGGTTATAGTTATGCATCTGACATCTAAATGGTATATTTTAATAACTGTATGTATATATTGAAACTTACAAGATCTATTGTAAATTGTTTCGTTACGTTTGTGTAATGGAGGAATAGTCTGATACTAATGTATAGTGTTAACCCGATTATATACTCGGTGAAATTGATGAAAATGTGCAATAGTAGACATCCTTAACTATGTTACAATGTGCAGCGTAAATGGTCTGATACTACAAGTTGTAAATCCTGGGTTTAGGAAATGAAGCACGTACTTTACACTTCTGGATTTGGAGAAGTATGGTTTCACCATTGTGTAAATGCCAAATTAGATTTCATATATTTGTTCAAGTAGAGATGTATTGATATCGACATACAAACCTGCAGTTGGAAAATGAATGCATGCTTAAGAGTTTACAAAATCATTAAGCATGACTTTCTTAAAGAACCATACATTGATATTATTGGAAATCCCATTGTACACTAACTTATTTTCTAAATTAGGAGGCAGTTGTTTTAATCCTGCAGTAAATACAGGAAGATATGATAATCTGCCATGAAAAAGATATACCTTTGCAACAGAGATCTTGAATCTGAATATCACTTTGTTTGTGTCTGTAAGATGTTTGAAGTTCAACGTCAGTAATATTTACCAAACTATCTGTATCTACAACCATCTGAAGATAAATCTGTATCTGCCTTGAGAAGTAAAAACATGTTTACGTTAATGTCACTATGTATATTAATATTGTATGCATCTAAATATAAAAAGGACCTTCAAGATTCTTCTACCGCAAACAATGAATAGAATTTGTCAGAGTTTAGATGTTTTCATCTCACTCTCCAGCACTGTTTATTAGTCATGTATAGTTGTTATTTTGGCACGTGACCTACATTGCTTGAATAAATATATACTTATGTAACAGCTGATTGGTCCAGTGTGTATTGATATCATGACCAGATGACAAAATAATCACCTATTTTTAGCGAATTTGTTCTTTTTTATATCTGTAGCAAAATTGTAGCAGACTCGTGGTTTGCTCCAGACTACAATTTACCTTACAAGACAGCGGTCAAAATGGAGTGTCGTGTGATGGCATAGGTGATAAATATAAGGTCAAAACACAAGACCTCACTTGCCATGCTCATAAAATAAAGTTTCCCTGAGATTCTTGAGTTAGTTGGAATATATTTCTGCAAATATATCATTATTTCAATAGTTGAGGCTAATTGTATGTATGTATGTATGTATGTATGTATGTATGTATGTATGTATGTATGCTACATAGATAGAAAACGGTAAAGAAAATTTCTTTTAATACATACAATACAATTATTTGATTTCATTTTTAGATAACTGCATAACATACAATCATTGATATTATAAGAGTAATTTTAAATCAACTTTTCATCTTGTCTTTTCTCTGCTTTCTTACTTTTTTTTTTTTTCTTTTTTTTTTGGTGCTTGTTTTTCAAGTCTCAGGCAATAGTTGAAGCAAATTTGATTACCTGTAATTACAGTTGATTGGTATAATTTACAACACACAACGTAGCAGTGATTCTTAAATTGTATTTTTTTTAAACGGTGAGCTAATGGCTTCCCACTCTTGGCATCATTATGTATCGGGGGTAATAAAACATTTTTTTTTAAAATCATGCAAAAACTTTGGAAGAAACACATTTGGAAAAAAGTTTCACATAGACGTTATAAACAATCAATGATACCTTTTCTTACAAACAAATGTACCACGGTATAGCTCTTAGTAATCTGCAATCCATGGCTGCACCAAGTGTCTATCAGTTAACAGAGAACATCGTGCACGATCTAACCTAATAGCACCTTTAACCACGACTTAACTTATACCAAAATTCTTTCCATTATTTTAAAACAATTTCTTCTTTTTCGTCTTGTATTGCCAAGCAGTTTTAAAATCTTCATCTTTCATGACATTTTTTTATGTACCATTGTTTAAAATATATTCTTGAAATTTCATTTGTACAGCATGCGTATGCAATTTCAATAATGATCTAATCATTTTACAAATATAACATCCTCCAACACACGCTATTGTTTAATTTTGCCTAAAATAATCGTGTAACTCCTTGACAGAAACATTTGCAGTTTACTTTTCTATTCCAAAAATCAGTTTGCCTGTTATAATTTGATTACATCTTACACGTATATTTTAATCATTTATTTTAATTGTATTATTTTTATTTGCAAGTTGCAAATTACTACCAAATAAATTAAATACTTTTTTAGATCATCTGCAGATCTCCATATAAATATTTTAAGATAATCTAACAAATCTTGTAAAATAAATGGATGGAAATCAAAGTATGACCAATGAAGAAGTTACAATTGTTAAAACAAAAACATAACAAAATACTGTAACATTTGTTACGATAAAAGATCAATGGAAAGTCGTCCTTGGAAAACAACTTGGACTTAACTCACACGAATATAAAAGAATAAAAACAGACAGAACTAAATCTGAATTGGGACGTACCTTTGAACAATTCTGGACTAAAAGAAATTTTTTTTAGCAAGAAGATGATATTTATAGCTGGTGACTTAGCTGCTGTATTTGGTGCTTTTGTTTTCGAAGATTTATTAAAATCTGATAATCAGATTGCCCAGCAACAAAATATTCAGCAACCAAAGAAGTTGTAAAAGTAGAAACCATTAAACTCCTATTATATTAAAGGACAGAAGCAACAATGTTAGCAACTCATATCCAGGGATGATTGATTAAGAATGGTTTTCCTGAATAAAATAATCCCATATGTAGAAAACAAAAATGAAAGGTCAATATCAATAATTGCAGTTATTGAAAGATTTACATTTTATGATATAATGCAAAATAAAACTACATCATATGGATTAAGAACGTTTGTTAAATATGTTTATAACTCATCAATTTATTGAAACATGGCAAAGACATAAAAATCATTTATTTTGCATTTGATATTTATAAGCCAGCATACATTGATAATACTAAATATTTGATTAAATCTTTTTATTGCAGCTTGATGGATACATTCTGCACAACCTTTTATAGGATTAAAAACTGATGTTAAGTTAACCCTGGGAACTAACAATTTTAATCAAATTAACAAAACTTATTTGATATAAAAATATAATGTCCTTAAATAGTAGTTTATAGCAATAATGAATTACAACCACAACAGAGATATAAGATTTTACAATGATATAAATGAATAAAATAGATCATTAAATGGCAAGTACTGCTTGAAGATTGGATCAAATCAAATGATAAAGGATGATATGATGGCTGAAGCAAACAAATAGGATGATGTTAGAAACAAATATAAAACTGCTTTCAGGCTATTTACCTGGTTAGTAGGTGGACACTCAACAAAAACAAATGCCTTCGCTAGCAGCATCAGTTTGAATAGCTGCCCTAGCAACTCACATAACAGTCCCACTAATAGTTTTAGCAACTGGATCAACTGTTGTAGGATTTGTGGAAAAAGGAATCAGAGATAAAATTATATATAACAAAGTAGTTCTTAAACAGGAACAAATACTAGCAACCGTTGTCAGCAAGCGGAAAGCAGTTAGTGAACGTCTAAGCAAAAGCAATCAATGGTGGAATAATCAGCCATGAAGAAATGTATGTGATTTTAGAAAAACACAAAGTCTAAAGAAACGAGTAAAAATATTATTTCTAAAATCAAAAATAAAAACTGGAACAAACTTTTGATTAAGCTACAATAGATCATTTTACAAATCCAATAAATGAATAAAGTCTAAAACAATTGACACTTCAACAACCAATACAATAATTTATTTAAATTATCTAATTGATAACAAAGATGTGTGTCTATCTATATCCCTGAAGAGAGAAATGAATCTGTTGCTGGATATTATAAAATATCATATGATCTTAAGAACATTATAGTTTATTACATTATTGATAAAAATAAATTAAATTCTGTTAGATTAAAGGATGAACTGTATTACGTAAATATGTATATTAAAGCTGTAAAGTATGGAATATGAAGCAATGGAGATGATGAAAATAATATAGATATTAAATATTCATATACTGATTCAAAGGTTATTATAACATCATCGAACATCTGTACTCTATACTGTAGAAAACCTTTTGGGATTCCATGAAACAAAGACAATTAGAACAAATTTGACTTTTAAAAGAAAACTATTGCAATGACAATTATTCAAATCGGTTGGAATGTATCCCAATCAGGAAGTATGTATTCTGTAAATTTATATCATACCCAATAAATAGATATTATAAAACATTCAACAAGTCAACAGTTAGCATAAAATATGAAATTGGGAATGATATTGATTTTAATAAAATGCCGATAAATTATGTTTTCCATATTGATGTAAACATAAATGTATCCATGACCATACTTTTGAATTATTCTTATGTAATAAAATTATATATTAAGCTAAGAACAAGTCATGGAAAAGAATATAACCCACTGTTCAACGTTTCCCTAAACAAATAAATGCAGAGCTTAATCATAATAATTATAACATAATTAATCTTGGGGAACCAAAAAGGAAATACAGGATGCAGTCAACGGAGAATATGTTATGACAATGGATCAGCAACCAAATCAAGTTTCATCTAAGGACATAAAAACGGATTTTAACAATAAGATAAAAACAAAATAATTGAAGATTGCAAGAAAAGAAAAAGAAAACAAGATAACAGAATTACAAGGATTGACGAATTTAATCACAAAAAAAGATATTAGATGCACAAGATCTGTTCAATTAAAGATTTGACATTTTGTCAAAAGCCGTCCATGATCAACAAAACATAAAGGACGGAAAAGCGATCATAGATGAAACACAAAAAGATCATAAAATAAATCTTTTAAAAGATGATGTTACTAGCTTAAAGGAAACACAATTGATGGACTTAAAAATAATTTGTATAAAGAAATTTCTGACAATAACAGGGAGTTGTGGGATTTAGTAACAACAATAAATAACAGATTAACAAATCTTCAATATTGAATAACTGCCATTGCAAATATAAAATCACTGACATCACTAACCAATGGTCATGGTTTCACACAACTGGAAGAGAAAAATGAAGATATAAGAAAATTTTTTGTTCTGAATGACACGATAATTAATTCTGTGACGGTAACTTGCAACTTATTTATAACTTATCTTAAAGATAATATTGATTTAATTGATATTAATATAAAATATATAAGAGATAATTTGGTCCATTAGCTGCTATGATACACACTCGGAAGAAACAACAATAAATTCAATTGATGAAATGCTTACATCAGTATCTGAAATAAACAGAAAGACAAAGTTAGATTATATTTCAGGATGTATTGCTTATATGATTGAAATATTTTAGCAACTGAAGATCATTTTATAACAAATAAACCAAATAATATAACAATAACCAGATTTTTGATATAACAAATGAGGGAAAAGCAATTACAAGTGCAACTCACAGGAAATTTGCTAATCAAGACACAATATCTGAGATGTTAAGACCTATAATTTCATCATAAATACTAAATCATGAAATGTATAAATTTAAAAAAAGCAGACAAAACAAAACAACATATTATCCAGATTGACTGAATACGAAGAAGATGTAAGTAGATCTGAAAAGGGCATTGCAAAATAAATCAGTCTGGAATATATACTTTTTACTTAATCTTATTATAGAAAAAGATGAATAAATTCCTGTTAATTATTTTTGTTTTCATATATAATTAACAATGAAGATAACATTATTAAATATGCATTGTTACAAGTTAATGAGAACATTTTTTATTCATGATTTAAAGAACATTATATTTGATAAAAAAATTATTTTAAAATTGGACTTGATCCAAATAAAACATTAACCCCCAATCTATATATAAAAATTATATCAGCATTTACTTTATTTCCGGATAGCCATGCTAAAATATTTTACAACTAAATAGAGTCGATTTTAAGTCAACCTGCTTAATCATTATTTGCTGGACTTGCATAAACTGATACTGGATTACTCAAAGAGTTACTTGCTCCAGATGGACAGAGGATTGAACAGATGAAAAAGAATGATACTTGAAAAAAGTATCAGAAAGATTTCAATGATTATTGAAAACTTGGTTAGTAGAAGAAGTGGCTATTTATAAAATGAATATTACCCGATGGAAACAGTCAAACGTTCTGACATTGTTATCACAACAAAAACATAATTTACTTCTTATTATCAACTGTCTGGTAACTATGTTGTCTATACATAAGTTTTGTACCATATGAGTTTATTCGATATATATATATATATATATATATATATATATATATATATATATATATATATATATATATATATATATATATATATATATATATATAGTTATGTATGGTGTTTATATAATATTATAGATATTTTAGGAAATTATAAATGTTTCTTGACTTTAATATTTGCTTATATCTTAATGTCGTTTATCAGGGAAAAAAAACATGTTTAACTAGTGTCCTTGAATTAGGTTGTTTACTTTAAATTTAAGTTCAAGCATAGTTTTGATAAACACAATATTTTCTAAATTTGAGGTCAAGGTTGTTTACAGATAAAACTGGAAATACCTTAGGAGTTACCTGTCAATGGACACACATACATTTATTCTTCAAGAATGTTCTGTCATGTGACCTATCTTTATATATACCATGTTTAGTGGACAGTTTTTCAGTTTCGACATTACTATCAGTCTTGTAAAGAGCTATTACAGTTGTGAAAAGTAATTCAAAATTCTGAGAGAGGAATTATTTTAAATATTCATTGGATTGTAACAGTGCTCATAGACTTTTGGATTTTGGATTTTTAATTGATGATTTTGGAATTTATGTGAACTTACTCAAAGATATTTTGGAGTACTTCATTTTGACATCAGCACATTAAAGACTACTAGTACATCAGGATTTTAAAGACCATTGGCATATCACAACATTCAAGGATACAGCCGTGAATTCAGAACATTCTATATTTAGGACTTGTGATTAGAACACTAATTCTTATTTGATTATTTGGATTTTAATACACATTACTGTAAGTGTCTTTTTGATTTTTCATTTTAATTATCTAGAAATAAATTGCTTGTTGATTTGTACTTGATTTGTTGGTTTCACTTTCCTTCTGTTACATTTTTCTAGACCATAGAGTCGTAACAATATATATATATATATATATATATATATATATATATATATATATATATATATATATATATATATATATATATATATATATATATTCCAAACTTAAGTCCAAATCTTTGATTATTCCTATGTCTCTTTTTCTGGCATTCAATTTAAACATGAAAGGTGACCCAACCCGCCGAAATCAGAGTTTGTGGATACAACAGTATGTCAACGTCATGCTGACACAGGGAATAGATTCGACCACAGTAAGGAGATAGATAGTTCTGAAACAGTCATCATGTTTAAACATCTTCGTACCCATATAGAAGACGATATATAGAACACTGATAAATCTCTGAAACAGTCAACCAGTTAAAAGCGATTTAAACACCATCATACCCCTATAAAACATCTCGGGAACAATTGCAAATTTAAAATGCATACAAATTCCAGAAATTTAAATTCCGGCATTTTCAGTGTCTTCTCTACTCTATATTAACCTCAACTCCCTAAAACACTCACATTTTCTATAAAACAAAATACACTTGGGTCCTGTACCACATTATAATCACTTCAGTGTGCAATAAGTAGAGCGGAAAAGAAAATGATTATTTTTACAACATAAATAATGGTCTAGAGAGATAATTCTTACTGTGTTGGTTTTGCTGTTAGGAGTTGCATGTCTTGTTTGTGGTATATGACAATTCTGGAGAAACCGACACGAAGTTATTTTTTCCTTATAATGTTTAAAAACTTCAAAAAGTGAATAAAACATTTAAATAGTAAAGAAATGAAATAAAGTGATTAACTGTGTCTCTGATATTTGACAATGAACCGCATACTATTTTTTAAATGAACTGTTACAAAAACAGTATATAAAGAAATTAGTATCCTTATTAACTGAGACCTTAATATCTAAAGTTGAAAACTAAAAAGCAGATCAAATATACATCCTGCGGTATAACCAGTAGCTCAGATAGGTTCAAAACAAGACATGCCAATAAATAAATAAATAAATAAATAAATAAATAAATAAATAAATAAAAATGTTATTTTAAAAATTAAAAATTACCGTACGGCTACCGTACTACAAACGTAACTCAAAATCTAGTGAACGCAAAATAACAGTCCTATTGCTCACATATTAGAAGCATGACACGGGGGTGGAAAGTGTTGAAGTTCTTATATATACTACTCCAAGGAGTAGAAGCTTTAGATACTGATGTGGGCATTTTCAAACATGTATAGCCAAACCTTTGCGTATATAAGCAATTAGCAATGAAATATGTGGATTTATGCCGCAGAATAAATACATTTCTGATATCTGCATACATGTACAGTATACTGGGGGTGGGGAGGGAGGCATGGGGTATACGTTGGGATTTATGGCAATACAATTCTTTATAGGGGACGCTGGGGTCAGAGTAATTGGTTTTGATTGGTCAATTTATTATTGACAAGTCAATCATTTTCTTTAGAATAGATCACATGGCTTTGCTTTGTCTTCAAGCTACGCTGTTCGTTAGTCAGCCGCATATTTAATTCAGTTTGTAAAAGTTATAGAACTTTGCTTCTTTGAGAATTTTCAGCAAACAATTTGCCTCTACATACGTTCATTTCTTTTTCCTGCACGCGTTGATTCTGTTTATGAGGTGAGTATTGACTTTATGGACGATTTTTTACTTCCAAGCACCTAGGGTCGGTGACCTTCCTTTGTTTCCCTATTTAGCGTGGGTCGTCGTCATCTTGATTTGTTGTTCTCCATTGCCTGGTTGTCTTTGTGTGCGCCAGCCATGCCCGTTCGAGCGTTAATTGTTGGGCATTTCTTTATTTGACGTTCTTGTCATTTTCTGTATACGGCGGAGGACCCGCGAGTGAACGGAAATTTTAATTTATCACAAAGAGAAATGTCAATTCCGGTCGCAAGTCGTGGTGGTGCCAGAGCAGCTGACATTAAGTACACATATACCTAATTAGTTCCGGACTTCTCCCCATACATAGTGATCATTCAAATTGACACTAATGACCTGTCAATTGCTTCAATAGAACTGCAGGATATGCAATGAAAAATACTGCAGTTAGGCTTGAAACTTCGTTATAATTTCAATTTAAGTAGAGATGCAGTGCTGCAAGTATTGCAGCGTCGGCCCGCTTCTCGAAGAATGTGTTTTTTTTTTTTTTTTTTTTTTTTTTTTACTTTACACTCATCAACGGAGTGCACTTAAATAGGCGGGGAAATGTTAAGTACTTTAATGGATGGCGTACGGGGTCTTCTTATCAGCCTAAAAAAGAAAAATTTGTCACTGATAGTTAGTAATTGGTTGCCTTGCCTCTCTGTTAGACATACATTATAATAGTTATAAAGTGCTTGATCTTGATTTCTGGCGATATTGGAAAATTGGCTTTTACACATAAGCATCACATGTGCTTTTCGAGTGAATAATAACATGAAAACTTGTTCAATATGCCTGTTGACCCCGATAGAGCTAGGGGTCTTTGCATGTAATTATTGGATGCACAGAGTGTTCGGTTAAACGTGTTATGGTCCTTGTTAGCCCCGATAGAGTCCGATAGAGTCCGGGTTTTTGTGTACATTTGTTGGTATACCCATTGCTTTATTGCTGAACAAGAGTGTTCAGTTTGCACTTTTCAATGATTTCTCAACTGCATTGTTGCTGTCACGTTACACTCCAAGCTATGCAACAAAAGAAAAGTGATCTGTCATCTTCGAAATGTTGCAAAAAATCTTCCCTCACAGGGAAATAGTATCACTTATGTATCTGCCAGTGCTTTCATTTTCATCCGTATTCTCCCAAAATAATGTCGTCAGCATTTAATCGAGCAACATAATTTTCATTTTTACGGCATTATATCACTTAGTCCACCTTCAATTAATTTTGCACGCTCTTCTTGTGTTTTTTATTATTATTATTATTATTTATTTTTATTTTTTTATTCTACATTATTCTGCACCTATAGAGGAGCTTGCAATACTGCTTTTTATTTCAACATTTTAAATTGCAGATGCCGAAGGCTAGTTCCAGTTCGGCTCGTTTAGCGAAAGCCAGGCCTCGCCCTCAACAAAGTATACGGCCTCCAGCTACACTGACAGAATTTGTTATAACTGGAGAGACTGGGCTGCTGGATACTGTGGAAACCGGCTCACTCACTGAGACTTCTGCATTCTCACCCAGGCCAGGCTCCTCCCAGACAGAGAGTTTTGGATTCACATAGCGGGCTGTGGATGAAAACTGGCTGGTGGTCCGCATCATCAAGGCAGTGGTGGCATCCATATCCAAGAAGCGTCCATTGCCGACTCACCGGACGACTCGGATATTGAAGATAATAATTCTTCAGCTTCCTCGGACGATGAAGCTGATGGTGAATGGACAGGGATTGGTCTCTTTCCTGTCTGCACCAATCTTTCATCCCAGATTCATGCCAAATTGAAACATTGATCTTTGCAAAACAAATATATCGACCTTACAACTTTGCTGCTCAAAATGACAGTCGCCTGACAATCATTAGTTCGAAACTCAAATTAACCGCACTGACAAACTCTCAGTGGTTAATGACACTATGGGCCCAAAAATTTGGAACATTGGAAGTTGGACCACAGCTACTTGGGGTTTTGTTACAATTTATGCCGTAAAAATTCCTCCTCTGGTCCCAAAGTTCAAGAGAAACTAGACATGGAAATCTTGCTAGGTACAAATGCCGGTCCTTTTCCCTTGCTCCCTTTCAAGAACCTTCAGATGTCACCAATAGGTCTTGTTCCAAAGGATGTACAAGGTCTATACAGAGTCATTCAACACCTTTCATATCCACAAGATGATTCGATGACTACATTCCAGAGTCATGCTCTTCCCTTACTTATAGCACGCTTGATGATGCCATATAACTAATAAAGGAATTCGGTAGAGGTTCATTGATTGCCAAGACTGATATTGATAGTGCCTTTCGCTTAATCCCTGTGCGCCATATGGACCGGGAATTACTTGGTTTCTCCAGGCGGGACCAGTATTACTTTGATAAATGTTTGCCCATGGGTTGCTAGAGCTAGTGTGCTCTTTTTGAGGCCTTCAGCGCTGCTTTAAATTGGATAGCACCTTCACAGTTTGACATTGCTCACATATTCCACATATTGGATAATTTCCTTATTTTTAGCCCTCCCAATTCATCTTTTTGCTCTCGGGCTTTGAACCAGTTCCTTGATTAGTGTCACTTGTTGGGGATCTCAATAAAAGCATAGAAGACTGAACTTACAAGCACGGCCATGGTTTTTCTTGACATTGAATTTGATTTGATAACATATGAAGCTCGTCTCCCACAGGATGCTCTCGACAAAATGTCCAAGTTCCTTCGGCTTTACGCTACACGTAAACAAATTACCTTCCGGAAATTGCAATCACTTATTGGCCTCCTGAATTTTGCTTGTCTGGTGGTTGTCCCGGGACGAGGTATTCTACGTCGTCTCATCAATCTCACCCGTAACGTGACAAAACCCTCACCATTGGATTCGTTTCACCAAAGAATCGCGTTCTGATCTGCAAGCTTGGCATTTATTCATTAATCATTATAATGGCGGGGCCTTCTTTTAAGACGATAGATGGCCAACATCTTCAGAATTACATCTCTTCACTGATGCATCGGGTTATTTTGGTTTTGGAGTTGTGTTTGGTGTCAAGTATTTTTCTGGAGCAAGGGACACGAATGTGCAGAAACATAATATAACTGTAATGGAGCTTTTCTCAATAGTTCTTTCTATCGAAATGTTGAGGAATGCATTGTGAAACAGGCATTTGGTACTCCATTCTGACATTGAGGCAATGGGTGCACATATTAAATAACATAACTTCTAAAGATATGTAAATCATGTGACTTGTACGTTGTTGTGTGCTGGCTTGCATGAAGTACAGTATCTTAGAGCAGAACATATTCAGGGGAAAGTGAATAACTTAGCGTTTTCAGATCACAAAATTCAGACAGTTGGCGCCACATATGGAACCCGAACCTACACTACTCCCTCCACATCTTCTTTACATATAGTTTTAACAGCTGCAAAGTTGATCGATGCTGCTCTCGCTTTAAGCACCAAGGACACTTGTAGCAATGCTGTGAAAGTTATCAATTTGTCTCAAAACAAGTTCGGTCACAAACTACGTGCTCCTGTTTCGCTGCAACAGTTAATTGCTTTCAATACATTCCAATTTCAGTCTGGTAATGGTGAAAGTACCATTTTTATATACCTTCATCAGCTGCATGGTTGGTCTGATCCGACTAAGCACTTTCTCTTTAATAAAATGGTCCTTGGCGCGCGGCGTCTAGCAAGCTCAACAGACGTGCGTCTGCCCATTAAGCCTTCAGTTTTATAACAACTACTTCTGGCCGTTGATCGTAGGGCAGATAGCGCGTACGACAAAACACTTATAAGGTCCATGTTTTCATTGGCCTTCTTCGCCTTTCTTAGAGTAGGAGAGATGACACCTCGTAATAATAGAAATCACTCGAATGACACTCAGATGCAGAATTTGCGCGTTGGTCGAGTAATTTTGACCATGCACAATATCAAACACAGCATTGTTAGTCGCCCTATACATCTGCAAATTACAAGACAACTAACCAGAATGCTGTGCCATGTAAGGCACTTGAAACGTTACAACCGTTTAAGAGACTGTGCCGATGCGCCTTTATTTACATTTGATGGATTATAGCCTATCTCGGATACAGCCGTGAATTCAGAAAATTCTATATTTAGGACTTGTGATTAGAACACTAATTCTTATTTGATTATTTACACATTTATTTATTCAGGGATAATTACTTCACATCAAGTTTAAAAATGTGTGCAAAATGTTATTTATTGCTCTTTATGCATTATAATACATACCTTTACACGACAACAGCTTTTTCTTATAATTCCACAAAACTAGCTCTACGTGGATTGGAGCCCTTTTTCATTTGGAAGAGTGGTCTATCCACTGCTGCACGGCAAGTAATTTTTGATAGGTTACACACATCTATGTTGAGTTCTTCTGAATGCTTAAGGAGGTTTTAAGTTGTTGATCCGTTTTAGGCATCAGTGTTTTATCAACATTTTCCTCATGCAGGTTGGAGGTCATAATTGGATTTATGCCTCAGCATAAATAAATTCATGACATCTCTATACATCTACAGTGTACGGGGTGGGGGGTGGGGGTGGGGCATAAATGGGAATTTAGAACAATTCAAATTAGGTAATATTTTAACAAAGCAAAAAACATTGGGATTTGCGATGGTGAGCCATCGAAGTGGCTCATAGTAACTTCTGCCATCAAAAAATTAACCAGATTGGAGAGAGAGAAAAAGAAAATTTATAAATCACAACCAACAGAAGCGTTTTCTTAGACCGCATTATACTCTATTTATTGTGCATTGTAGGGAGCAAAAATATAAGATGGCATTTTTACTCAATATACATTTTGTACATTATAAATGATAGATGTTTTGAAACAATATGTCATTTAATTTTTGGTAAAAATATCAGGATAATACACAATTGTTATCAACTTAAATATAAATTCTCAAAGATCTTATCCTGAATAAAATATTTGTTGTTTTTTTCATTCTATTAGAGGTTAAAAAAGAATGAACGTGTTGCTTACTCCTTATATATAGATAAAGAATCTGATGATAACATTTACAGTATACAAGAAATACGAACATATTATCTGGAAGGTATCAATAGGTACAGATATTTTAACAATTACAATCAAATTGACAATATGATCAATTATAATTCGGCATGTAAATTAAAACATGGAAGCAGTATCCAAATGTGTTACTGATAAATACAACGAATGGTCACAGCAGCAGTTATGATCTGAGGGGGAATAGCTAACTACCTTGCATTTCCAGTAAATCACTCTCTGTTCAAGTTATTTTAATCCAGATGGACATGATGATGACAGAGATCGACACGAAAACAATGAGAAAATGGCAGATAAAAATGTATGAAAACACGAGACTACTTGAATGTAAGACGAAGAGAACAAGACTTTATGACTCAGAGTTTCAACAACCTGAAAAATGCGTTTTCTCTATATGTCCGTGTAGTCTTCCAGCAATGAGGTAAAACTTCAAAAACCACGACGGCCAAAGCTAAATCGTTTCAACTTTCAAAGTAAAATAACAAAACTAACTCCAAATATACAGATTGTACCTGATAGTTTCTTCGTGCTGTTCAATATGAAGATGAAGGGAGAAGCTAATAATGCAGTAGTAAACTATCTGGGTAGAATGCTTGCGAAAGTCATCACCATATCATACGGAAGCGATTATCGTTTCCAGCTGAAACAAATGACTATTGTATACATTTGACATGCACATGTGTGTTAACTATTTCGGTTAGAACAAACAGGAATGAACCATGTAAAATGAATGTTAATTTGTGAAAAGTGAGATCAGAGACTGGTAAGACGCACAATGATGGCACAGAAGCTATACAATTTGTGGTGTATGGAAAAAACTTCAGAATACCAATTGATTTTCAGATAATAACAGATCATTGTTCCTTGTATCCCTGTACTCTTCCTCCAGATGTTAGATTTAGCATTACAGCTGCAAAAGCACTGAAGTGATAGAAGGTGGAAACCAAGACTACGAACAGGAAAACATTTGTCTCCAGTACGATACAATTACCTCTGAATCAATTGCGCAAACGGTTCATAAATAAGTACAGTCAAAACTGGAATTCTGTCTTTTACGACAACAACCCTGTGGAGATAATCATCGACATAGAAGCCAATACAACTTTAACTAACATCACGCTTAATTCTCTCAGGATGAGTTTAAATGGTGTTTCGATACTATGCCAAAATAAGTTGTGAAAGTGATCCTGAAAAGTTTTACAACGTAACAATATATATATAAAAAATCTAGACGATTATAGAAGGTTTGCAAAGCATACTTTATTATCAGGGTATTTACTTACGGCAACAGGTTGCAGAAACCACTATGTATGTGTTCGCTCAACAGCAAAAATGCAAAGGTGTTAGTAATGTAAATGCTAAAAAATTGTACACTAACATTCATTTTATATGGCTTGATTTATCAAGTACAGGTGATAATAGATTGTATGGAGTGGTCCTAAACTAGTCAATGTATAATAGGGTATTCAGTTTCAAATCAAAAGAAAAGACAATGCTGATGCCAACAAACTGTGCATTAACTCACTGTATGATTGTCAGGTAAATATTCGAAACAATGTACGTAAATCAATCAATTATGTATTAGGCATCAATAAATAGCGTCCTGATGCATGTATTTAAAGAACCTCATAACATGGTAATCTGTGGGGTTATTAAATCTGGAAAAACTATATTTGCGCTAAGTCTGATATAGACTTAATTCAGATGGGAATTTAGATGACGTAAAAATGAAAGCAACTAACCTACCAGACTATAATTTTTGTGGTAGACATTTTGAAATATCAGTATGGGTGATCATGGAAAGGTACAACTCTGTAGTCAAAGATTATTTTTTGCTATGTTTTGTTTGTTTTGTTTTTTTGGTCGTCTTCTATAGGATGACAAAGTAATGGAATCAATGTTTGAAGAGAACTATATTATTCATTACCAAACGAAATGAGAAATTGTAGATACTTTAAAACAGAACAAAAGAAATAAAGCTTTAATAAGGCTTGACTTTCTTTTTCAATACAATATACCGACTTGGCCGTATGGTTAAATTGTTTATGTTATATACAATATACCGACTTGGCATTATGGTTAAATTGTTTATCTTATATACAATGTACCGACTTGATCGTATGGATAAATTGTTTATGTTATATACAATATACCGACTTGGCATTATGGTTAAATTGTTTATGTTATATACAATATACCGACTTGGCCGTATGGATAAATTGTTTATGTTATATACAATGTACCGACTTGGCCGTATGGTTAAATTGTTTATGTTATATACAATATACCGACTTGATCGTATGGATAAAATGTTTATGTAATATGCAATGTGCCGACTTGATCGTACGATTAAATTGTTTATGTTATACATGTACCGATTTGGTCGTATGGTTAAATTGTTTATGTTATATACAATGTACCGACTTGATCGTATGGATAAATTGTTTGTTATATACAATGTACCGATTTGGCCGTATGGTTAAATTGTTTATGTTATACATGTACCGATTTGGCCGTATGGTTAAATTGTTTATGTTATACATGTACCGACTTGGCCGTATGGTTAAATTGTTTATGTTATATACAACGTACTGACTTCGCCGTAGGGTAAATTGTTTATCTTATATACAGTGTACCGACCTGGCAAAATGGTTAAATTATTTATGTTATACATGTAACGACTTAGCCGTATGATTAAATTGTTTATGTTATATACAATGTACCGATTTGGCCGTATGGTTAAATTGTTTATGTTATACATGTACCGACTTGGCCGTATTGTTAAATTGTTTATGTTATATGCAATGTGCCGACTTGATCGTATGGATAAATTGTTTATGTTATATGCAATGTGCCGACTTGATCGTACGATTAAATTGTTTATGTTATACATGTACCGACTTGGCCGGATGGTTAAATAGTTTGTTATATACAACGTACTGACTTCGCCGTAGGGTAAATTGTTTATCTTATATACAGTGTACAGACCTGGCCGTATGGTTAAATTATTTATGTTATATGCAATGAACCGACTTAGCCATATGATTAAATTGCTTATGTTATACATGTACCGACGTGGCCGTATGGTTAAATTGTTTATGTTATACATGTACCGACGTGGCCGTATGGTTAAATTGTTTATGTTATACATGTAACGACTTGGCCGTATGGTTAAATTGTTTATGTTATACATGTAACGACTTGGCCGTATGGTTAAATTGTTTATGTTATATCAATGTACCGATTTGGCCGTATGGTTAAATTGTTAATGTTATACATGTACCGACTTGGCTGTATGGTTAAACTGTTTGTTATACAATGTACCGACTTGGCCGTATGGTTAAATTGTTTATGTTATATACAATGTACCGACATGGTCTTTGGTTATGTTCTTTATGTAATACAACTTATTATCTTGGCACTATGGTTAAATTGTTTATCTTATATACAACGTTCCGACATGGCCGCATGGTTAAATTGTTTATGTTGTGTATGTACCGACGTGGCCGTATGGTTTAATTGTTTATGTTATATACAATGTACCCACTTGGCCGTATGAATAAATTGTTTATGTTCTACATGTACCGACGAGGCCGTATGATTAAATTGTTTGTGTTATACAATGTACCGACTTGGACGTATGGTAAAATTGTTTATGTTATATACAATGTACTGACATGATCTTATGGTTAAATTGTTTATGCTACACAATGTATTGTCTTGGCAGTAGGGTTAAAGTGTTTATCTTATATACAATGTTCCGACTTGGCCATATGGATAAATTGTTTATGTTATAATCAATGGACCGACTTAGCCGTATGGTTAAATTGTTTATCTTATATACAATGTACCGACTTGGCTGTATGGTTAAATTATTTATGTTATACAATATAATGACTTGGCCGTATGGTTAAGTTGTTTATTTAATATATAATTTATCGATATATCGGCATGGTTAAATTGTTTATGTTATATGCAATGTGCCGACTTGATCGTACAATTAAATTGTTTATGTTATATGCAATGTGCCGACTTGATCGTACAATTAAATTGTTTATGTTATACATGTACCGACTTGGCCGTATGGTTATATTGTTTGTTATATACAAGTACTTACTTCGCCGTATGGGTAAAGTGTTTATCTTATACACAATGTACCGACTTGACCGTATGGTTAAAAATTTTTATGTTATATACAATGTGCCGACTTCGCCGTATGGATAAATTGTTTCTGTTATACATTTACCGACTTGGCTGTATGGTTAAATTGTTTCTGTTATATAAAATATGTCGACTTGGCATTATGGTTAAATTGTTTATCTTATATACAATGTACCGACTTGATCGTATGGATAAATTGTTTATGTTATATACAATATACCGACTTGGCCGTATGGATAAATTGTTTATGTTATATACAATGTACCGACTTGGCCGTATGGTTAAATTGTTTATGTTATATACAATATACCGACTTGATCGTATGGATAAATTGTTTATGTAATATGCAATGTGCCGACTTGATCGTACGATTAAATTGTTTATGTTATACATGTACCGATTTGGTCGTATGGTTAAATTGTTTATGTTATATACAATGTACCGACTTGATCGTATGGATAAATTGTTTGTTATATACAATGTACCGATTTGGCCGTATGGTTAAATTGTTTATGTTATACATGTACCGATTTGGCCGTATGGTTAAATTGTTTATGTTATACATGTACCGACTTGGCCGTATGGTTAAATTGTTTATGTTATATACAACGTACTGACTTCGCCGTAGGGTAAATTGTTTATCTTATATACAGTGTACCGACCTGGCAAAATGGTTAAATTATTTATGTTATACATGTAACGACTTAGCCGTATGATTAAATTGTTTATGTTATATACAATGTACCGATTTGGCCGTATGGTTAAATTGTTTATGTTATACATGTACCGACTTGGCCGTATTGTTAAATTGTTTATGTTATATGCAATGTGCCGACTTGATCGTATGGATAAATTGTTTATGTTATATGCAATGTGCCGACTTGATCGCACGATTAAATTGTTTATGTTATACATGTACCGACTTGGCCGGATGGTTAAATAGTTTGTTATATACAACGTACTGACTTCGCCGTAGGGTAAATTGTTTATCTTATATACAGTGTACAGACCTGGCCGTATGGTTAAATTATTTATGTTATATGCAATGAACCGACTTAGCCATATGATTAAATTGCTTATGTTATACATGTACCGACGTGGCCGTATGGTTAAATTGTTTATGTTATACATGTACCGACGTGGCCGTATGGTTAAATTGTTTATGTTATACATGTAACGACTTGGCCGTATGGTTAAATTGTTTATGTTATACATGTAACGACTTGGCCGTATGGTTAAATTGTTTATGTTATATCAATGTACCGATTTGGCCGTATGGTTAAATTGTTAATGTTATACATGTACCGACTTGGCTGTTTGGTTAAACTGTTTGTTATACAATGTACCGACTTGGCCGTATGGTTAAATTGTTTATGTTATATACAATGTACCGACATGGTCTTTGGTTAAATTGTTTATGCTATACAACGTATTATCTTGGCACTATGGTTAAATTGTTTATCTTATATACAACGTTCCGACATGGCCGCATGGTTAAATTGTTTATGTTGTGAATGTACCGACGTGGCCGTATGGTTTAATTGTTTATGTTATATACAATGTACCCACTTGGCCGTATGGATAAATTGTTTATGTTCTACATGTACCGACGAGGCCGTATGATTAAATTGTTTGTGTTATACAATGTACCGACTTGGACGTATGGTAAAATTGTTTATGTTATATACAATGTACTGACATGATCTTATGGTTAAATTGTTTATGCTATACAATGTATTGTCTTGGCAGTAGGGTTAAAGTGTTTATCTTATATACAATGTTCCGACTTGGCCATATGGATAAATTGTTTATGTTATAATCAATGGACCGACTTAGCCGTATGGTTAAATTGTTTATCTTATATACAATGTACCGACTTGGCTGTATGGTTAAATTATTTATGTTATACAATATAATGACTTGGCCGTATGGTTAAATTGTTTATTTAATATATAATTTATCGATATATCGGCATGGTTAAATTGTATATGTTATATGCAATGTGCCGACTTGATCGTACAATTAAATTGTTTATGTTATATGCAATGTGCCGACTTGATCGTACAATTAAATTGTTTATGTTATATGCAATGTGCCGATTTGATCGTACAATTAAATTGTTTATGTTATATGCAATGTGCCGACATGATCGTACAATTAAATTGTTTATGTTATACATGTACCGACTTGGCCGTATGGTTATATTGTTTGTTATATACAAGTACTTACTTCGCCGTATGGGTAAAGTGTTTATCTTATACACAATGTACCGACTTGACCGTATGGTTAAATTTTTTTATGTTATATACAATGTGCCGACTTCGCCGTATGGATAAATTGTTTCTGTTATACATTTACCGACTTGGCTGTATGGTTAAATTGTTTCTGTTATATAAAATATGTCGACTTGGCCCTATGGTTAAATTGTTTATCTTATATACAATGTGCCGACTTGGTCATATGGTTTAAATTGTTTATGTTATACATGTACCGACTTGGCCGTATTGTTAAATTGTTTCTGTTATATAAAAAGTATTGACTTGACCGTATGGTTGAATTGTTTATGTTATACATGTACCGACTGGGTCGTATGGTTAAATTGTCTATGTTATATACAATATACCTTCATGGCCGTATGGTTAAATTATTTATGTTATACATGTATCGATGTGGCCGTATGGTTATATTGTTACAATACAATGTACCGACATGGCCCTATGGGTAAATTATTTATGTTATATACAATGTACCGACTTGACCCTATGGTTCACTTTTTTTTTTTTTTTTGTTATATTACATAATACTTATCTTCCTAAGAACTCGGTGCTACTTTGTTCATTTTAATGCTACGCATAGCATTATTGTGCGATCTGAGTAAATTCATCTGTTATAATTTTCTTCATTTTTAAAGAGACAATTTACGTACATTTCGGATTCGCATTTCTGTATTTCTTTACAAACATTTTTCTTCGTCTTCATCCGTCTAAAAAGCCGCGAGCAGTTCTTCTCAGGGGTTGTCTTGTTCAGAACTATCAGTCTCTCTATCTTGACAGTTGGACTCTCCAGCATCACAAATCTGATCAGCCTTTATTTCGTTCAACAAGCCTTAGATACACAAGAAGTGATTAGTAAAGTAATGGGCAGCCATAAAGTAAGCATAACACAGATAGCTGTGAAATCTGAGCAAGCCTCACTTTATAAGAGGCGGAGTACATACAAGAGACTTCATACGCACAAATGCATTCACGAAAATATGAGTTAATCGCATAATAATTTCTAGAAAACTTTCACAAGAGACAAAATTACTGAAGATTCGGTACCACCTGCATGGTTTAGATAGTAATTACTTTAATGATGTGCGCAACTTGAAAAACATAGAGCGTGAAAGAAACATTTGTCAGCCGTATGTTTTTTATTTTGTTGTTTTTTATTTTTTGTGTTGTTTTTTTTAACTCATTGGAATCCATTCTATATATAAGCTTTCTCTAAGCGGTTGATACCTATCTATGTGCCAAGTTAAATATTCACTCCTGTAGAGCATCCATCTGGTTATTTTCGCTTAGTTCCTATCCAAATTTGGTATGTAAAATGCCAACTAAAAATTCAAATACATCATCCATTTCACTTCTGTTCATTATAATATTAGGTCTGTTTCTGTTGCAAAATTTTCTGTACTCAACTTGCTCTCATACTGGGTGAGTCTCTTCATACGTCTGATCGTAAAGTCTAGCTGAAGTTTTACAGAACCAAACTGTCTAATGTTACAAATAATTATCTATTTTAAGTCATTGAAAAATTAATATAAATCATGATTGTTGCCACCGTAAAATCTGTGCTCGTGTAATTTTTTTCTTAAATGAATTTCTGTGTCTTTTAGTGGTAATTCTGTTTATATTTTAATTTTTCATACGTTTCAGTTCTTTTCTTGTTGGTATATGCATACAAGAAAGCAGTAATTTGTTCCGATGTTCTTTGGAATCGGGGAAAATCAAGTATCGAAGTCTTCATCACTGATTATTTAAACAGTCGTATGTTGTACATATATTTCAGTATTAGTTGTTTAGATGTGCAAAATATTCAATATATTATCTTGATACACTTAAATTATAAAATGTCTATGTATATTTCATTATTTTAATTTATTTCAGTTAGAAAATTGCATTGTATATTTCACTGTTTTTTTGGGGGGGAGGGGGTTTTGTTTCGTCTGTTTTTTTGTTGGTTTTTTTTCGTTTTTGCTTGTTTGTTGTATTATCTGTTTGTTGTTTTATCTTAGTTAGACAAGTTCATTACGCATTTATTTACTGACCTTTTACAAATCTTTGAACTTTTGTCAAAAATTCTGCAAAAGTCCATCTGCACACTCTGATCTGTCAATCCCTGGGGACAGCCATCTTTGGAGTTTGGACGCACCTAGCCACTCCCAGGGACAAGATTCGTCGATCGTCCTTTTACGGCGAATTAAGAGGGTGTTGACTTGGTTTTATGCGCCAAATCAGCCAGGATGTCGCTGAATCGCTTCAATTACATTACAATGTAACCGTCTCTAGAGACTGAAGGTGCACCACGGTTTCACGTGCCCTGTAATCTTAACTAATGTCAAGTCATACCCCTGGTTCCAATGTAATGTCATATTACTTCAGCTCACGACCAAGTAACCCAATCTACTGTCATACTTGAAAGAATTAATTCACTTGAGCGTACAGGTGAGCCCAAGTATTAAGGCTGCTAGTTTTCTTATATACTGTTCTTGTCACCGTCAATATACTAAATGTTATGTGTTTCCTTTAATTTCATATTTGTTGTTAAATATATTTTGAACAATATGAGCTCTTTCTGATATTCTTTTCAAAAAGGAGACACGGCTAAATACTTTATTTTATTTCTTTACTTTCAAATTTTCTAATTCATTTTAATGTTTTGAAAAATCTATTTTAAGAAAGAGTCACTTGCGTCAGGATTGTGATTTACATACTACTATTAACACGTGAAGTAACTTGTAATAACATAACCAACACACTAGGATTAACCTTCCCTGGCCATTGATAATGTTGTACAAAAAAGTTTACATTATTTCCGCTCCGATCAGTATCAAAAGTACAATGTGGTCTAGGAACTAACGAGTGTTGGTTGGTATTTAAAAATTTACAAGTCTTGCAGGAAATTGAGGGTATTCTAGAGTAGTGAATAAATTGACAGTACTGGTGTTTGCATTGCTGAATTTACATATGTTCTAGAGATGTTCTATTTTCAACCGGTTGACTGTTTCAAAGATTTATCAGTGTTCTAGATGTTCTCTTATAGGAGTAGGAGGATGTATACACCGATTTTAACTGGTTGACTGTTTCATTACTGTCCACCTCCTTGCTAGATTCGATTATTTTATTCGGCAAATAATCAGAAATTAGATGCATAAATAATTTCTAAAATGTATTCTGTGTTACATCAAGACTCTGAAATACACAATCAACCGATATTCTACCTAGTGCTACGCAAGTTGACCTTTAAAACAATGAAGCCTGTTTAACATAATATGACATTTGATTGGTCAGTCATTGGGAGAGCACATCTTTCACTGACCTTCTCTGCATTATCTGCAGTTCCATCCAGTATATTAGTAGACAGCTCTAAAATCCGACACGTTCGAGCCCGTTAGATATATATATATATATATATATATATATATATATATATATATATATATATATATATATATATATATATATATATATTTGGAAGTGAAAGTAACAGATACAGAGAACAAACTGAAATTCATAACCTTGAAATGTTAGATTTAAAACAAGTAAGATCAATAAAATGCGTACTTTGTTTGTGAGTAGTATTTCTCTTTAATTGTGATATATGTTTTTCTCGGTGAAAATACTTAAAAATTATTTTTCATTTTCTATGGATATAAAGTTTCTGAATCAATTACCCATCCTTATAGGCCAAACATTTTCATTCAAACTTCACTACCACTGACTTGTTAAAAGGAACTTGCCTTCGCTCCAGACCGGTCTAAGTTCTTGAACCAATTCCGAGAACATGGTTAACTTGGTTAATGCTCCTTGGAGTCTACATTAGAGTTTTCTGGTACCGATACATGCATAATAGAAGGATAATTTTTCCTATTGCTAACCATTACGTTGCCCGGCCTTCCCTCCTCCGTCTTGGTGCTAAATGTTTAACTCCCTCTGTTCTCCACCACTTTCATTGTTGGTGAAGACGAATTTCAACTTTGATCTTTTTATTTCCAATTTGAACTAAGAGAAGTTTTACAAGAAATATATTGAGACCGATGCCTGTTTTAGTCAATTTAATATCAGAACGCAACAAAATTGTACTCTCTGGACGAGATTTGTGGAATTATCATTGTTGTCATCTCTAAGGTCTTAAATTATCATAGACCATTTAAAGTTTCTCAAGGGTGGGGGTCGGGATGCTGGGATTTTCTTTCAAACCGCGATCGATATTTTATTTTATTTATTTTTTTTTTTTTCTTCCTCAAGATAATTTATTTTATTTAACAAATTTAATGAATATAATGGGGGTGGGGTGTGTGCTATAAATCAGAGCAAGAATTTTTTTGTCCAAGCTATTTGAGAGCCGTAATTTGTTTTTCAAAATAATCCCAGCCCCCTCCCCCCCCCCCCTCTCCACCCCATTAAATGCTTGGCCTTTTACTTGCATTCTTCTTCTTGACGTACATATACCAGGTTACTAAGAAAGAAAGTGTTAGGACGAAGGCTGTATCAATGTTAAAAGATTATCCACAACACCTTGAAGAAAATAGGAATTCTGAACAAGCCAAGTCAAGGGAGTTAATTTTTTATTTCCTAATTCTTAAGAACACTCAGCAGTATAACGTACCAGAAATTGTTCTGGCGCTCTCTCTCTCTCTCTCTCTCTCTCTCTCTCTCTCACACACACACACACACACACACACACACACACATATCATAAACTTTAAATTACATTAAAATCAAAAGCATAGACATTTAACTTTCTTCACAAGTTGCTTTCTAAACATGCCGCGCATTAGAGTTTGATAATCATGACAACGTAAAGTATTATATCATGTAGTTCATGTATTTTCTTCTTTCGTTTTAAATATACAAAATATTTTCATGTGCTCATTCAAGGCGAATACTGGCTCTATGTTTAGTTTTATGTCCTTTCTTTGATCTCGTTGAACTATTTCCTTACTCTGCTCTGGCAGCATTCGCGAGTCTAACTTTGAAAGAAGGTGCACGTGTCACGACCCCGGGCTGAAAATAGTTTACATCACACATTGGTACTTCTTCACTGTTGCTAGGCAACATAAGGAAATTCTGCACAATATTTGTCAAATATAAAAACAAATTGTTTATCCCAAATGTTTTGCCTGCGCATGATCTTGGGCCGACTCCATATGGAATATAACTGCAATAATAATAATAATAATAATAATAATCATCATCATCATCATCAAAACATGCATTATTCTAAGGAAAAGTACGAAAACAACGATTCTAGTCATCTTCATGTCAATAGTGAGAAAGAAATCTCATCGGCTGCATTTTAAATGATAGAATGACATTAAGACACGATGATATTTCCATTTAATTAACATTTAAGCACATAACAAAGATAAACACCAACATAAATTAACTGCTTTTCCCTATTTCCGTTTACAGTCAAATTGCAGAATTATCAGTCTATCGCTTACGTGACACATAATTATTCCACTGGGGAAGGTCTTCATCCATACTTTTATCAGGGCATATCTTGCCAAATGGGATGATTTATTAACATGTATGTTCCATTTTAGGTAATTACACTATGTATTTTGGTCACATGACTTCAAATGAGCACAGCAGAAATTATACATTGTAATTAATTCTAACTGCTAGGAGTACCTAGATTACATTATGGTAATTGCCAATAGGTAAAAATATTGAATAAACTGCGGCTAAAACAACCAATTTATGTTTGTTAGTTTCGGAAACTTCGCTCAGTCCAAATCATTCTAAAACTATTTTGAAACAACAACTATCAATGTTCAGGAGAGCACATGCACATATGTCTTCACACCCCAGTGGTCATGTATTCAAAATATAGCGGTCAATGATGTTACGGGTGAGTAAGCTCAACTTTACCGATCTTAAGCCCGGAGGAAGATCAATTGGTGTATTTTCAATAAATTTCAGGTACAAGATTGGGTCCTCATCTTTAACTCTCAGTACATTAAATATTTAATAGTTTTTTCAGCTTTAAACATGCATAAAGTGTATAGCCTTTACGTGAACAAAGTTAACATAATGTGCTTATATAATAAATGTATTTACAAATATTGATACAACTACAGAAGAAGTATACACACAACCTCTCTTCTCTATGTATGTTTCTATAACGACCTAATTCTACAGGAAGAGTATTTGATACTATTCTAATACGAATAGTAGCTATTCCAAATTCATCCTTTTTTAACTATACAGGTATGGTTCCAACTGTTTGACTCTCAGAACATGAGTATGTACATAATTTAGAAATATCGGGTTTATTACTTCAAAGTGGGTAACTGACTCTGATTCTATCCTGCGGAGCAAGATTAGATGCTTTGCACATTTGTTATGACTGGGATATATTTAAATAACGAGTAACACTACAAGGTCAAAGTTAGTTATATCGGTATCTTGTTAACCCTCTAGTACATAACTAGGTAATTGGATTTCATTTAACTGCGTTACATGATTGGGTACCTTTTCGCGGACTATGGTCTGCACATATCTATCTACAATGCTATAGAGTTTTAGCACTCCCTCCTCCTTGAATGTTTTCAGCTATGATTTTTATATTTTTCATGAACACGTGGGCAAGAAGTGCAAATGCATTCGTTTGAGGGGGGGGGGAGTCACCAAAAAAGTCTTGATTTCAAAATAGAAAAAGCACGTGTGCAGGTACTTACTTTCGTCTCAGAGGATGGTCGTCTGGGAGTAATTTCCCCTTCTCCGTCAAGAACCTCTCGGGTCTGAAGCACTCTGGGTCTTTCCAGAACCGCTTGTCGTGATGAATGCCCCACAAATTGGTGTAAATCTACAAACACATATTGTCGTGATGAATACCCCACAAATTAGTGTAAATCTACAAACACATATCAAATTGTCATTTCATGAGTAAAATAAATGTATACTAGCAAAATTAAACACGTTTAATTTCATTTTTGGTTTTAAGTTCTAATAAACTGCAGAAAGGTTACTGTTCATCCTGTCTCCAACTAAAACGTTTACAAGTAACATAGACTTTACAAAAATTAATTGTAGGCGTTTTAGGCCAAATAGCCTCGACCTCTCCCTGACATTTAAAATAGAAAACATATCGAGTTATTTATTTTGTTTTTATGTTTTGTTTTATTTGGTTTTATTTTCTTGTCCTCAAACTGATTTTAAGCGAGGGACATAAAATACAGCATCACTATTAAAACGACAAACATAATAATCAAATTTCATGCAGTTTTCTGTCTGTTTGAAAGATTATTTCAATACATCAGGAAAAATGTTTTACATCGGAATTTTTCGGTATGATGAAACCATCGAACTCTATCTCAATCCGATTGCGATGTCGTGCGGACAGTGGCAGCGGCGTATGGTATCGTATCAGTTCCTGTAAACACGCATGCGTATACGGCATATCTGGCAAGTCAGCCAACTTGGGTTGTCTCCCTTTTCCCACCACAGACATCACTTCCGTTCTGATTTTCTGCTGGATATGAGGGTAGTTCAATAGTAATAGTAGTAGAACGGATAGGGATCCTTGTATAGGTTTCACGGCTGAAAAGAATATAGTCCAAATTTAGATATAGAAAAGAAAATGCCGACGGAGCACGAATTACCAGCCAAACATCCTAAGAATCTGACCTAAATGCAAAATTTGGCCGGATGGACAAGGGAAATACTATGTTGGTGACGATACACTGAAGGTGATCAGTAACATAAGGTGGAAGAAAACATAATAAAGGGGGAATAGTCGAAATTCGTGTTTTAAAAAAGAGCTTAAATGGGAGCAAAACACACGACATTTTGTACTTTAAATATTTAAGAAATGTAGTTTCGAGACGGAACCATTTGATCAGTGGTTCCCAAACCCCGGGTCGCGAGGACCCTCGCGACATTATACCGGTACTACATTTTGGGTCACAAAAGATGGTATTGAGGGTCGCGATCAAAAAAGTTTGGGAACCCGTGCATTAGACGATCTGAAAGCATAAAATAACAACTTTATAAATACAAATATAAATAAAATAAAACCTAATATTTTATTTTAATGAAGAATTACATAAAAGAACATCTGCGTCTCAGTGGCCCAACAATGCTGTTGCAAGTGCTTTCAAATGCGAGGGGTGTTTGAAAAGTTCTGAATATTTTGTTATATATTTTTTGTTTCTTTGAACCTGTCAATAATTTAATGCCGATCTCCAGACAAAATAACGTTCTACAAATGTTCTGCAGCTGCACGTGCAGCACGCCTGACACCTGTAGATATATGCGTGTGACGTAACATATGTAAATGACAGTGACGTAAAAATGTCGGAGAAGGAAAACAATTCTGCCACTGACCAAAGATCATAGTGTCAAATGCAGGCGCTCTTATGGTACTCTCCAACTGATATCAAGGCCGACTTCGATAAAGTTTATGGATGTAATTCTCTGTCACATCCTACAATTTTGACGTGGTTTTCATCGTTTTGAAGGTGGTCTCGAATAAATGGCTGACCCACGTTCTGCAAAACCGTTGTCTGTGATTAGTGAGCTGGAAGTGGCTGCTGTGAAGGGGACATTTGATGAAGATGCTCGATGCATAGTGGAATACATTTATATTATCACGGGCATGAATTCATCAGCTGTTTTTATTATATTGAATAATCATTTGAAGCTCAGAAAGGTTTGTGCCAGATGGGTCCGACAATTGTTGACGGCTGATCAAAAACAGACTCGGGTTGAAATCGACAAACAGCTACTCGCCGGGTGTGACAAGAGTGACCAGAGACGTTTGAATGACCGGTGAGGAAACGTGTATTTTACCAGTGGTGGATCCAGGAAAATCATGGGGGGAGGGGGACTAAAAAACAAGTAGACATGGGGTCGGTGGGATGAAACCCCTGGTGGGGTCCCAGGGGGCGAAATCCCCAGAAACTCCTGCATTTTAAGCGTTTCCAGGGCATAATTTGAAACATCTAACTGTAAAGAAAACTTACTCAAGGAAACGTTCCGTTGTTTTGCACTCATTTTTTGTCGATGGTTTTTATTGGGGGGGGGGAGCGGGCGTCGGCTCCACCCACCCCACCCTTAGGTCCAGCGCTTGTTTACGTTTTTTAACCTGACTCAAGAGATAATAATAAAGTTTGGACCAGAAAAAAAGAGCAGAGACCACAAATCGCTTGACGTAGACGGACTGTCAATGTATTTTCAACAAACACAAAAAAATGGCAATAACATTGCTACATGGTACTTTATTCAGACCTATTTGACTCCATTTCACACTGAGCCCAATGTAATAAAACACGTTGGAATATTCCCTGCTAAAACACCATGTAACTAACAATACCCATGTCACTGGAAAAAAAAACATACTTGAAGTTTGATGTGCCTAAGGAAAATCTCAAATAAAGTTTGTTATCTGGAAATACAGCCATTGTACTTAAATATAAATTATGCACCATACAGTGTAAAAACTACTTTATTTCAAAAAATTAATCATCGATTGTGGAAAATATTTCATCTACATAAGTAAGCTACACTCTGGCAAACTGATACGCGGTGATTAATTAAAAATTAATCATCCGGAAGTCGCAGTTACTCCACTCGTCCTAGGTGAATATAATGGTTAATAGGAAATGCAACCACTCAATGGGAACACATCCTTAAACCTACTTTGTTCCTGTGGCAGATTTTGTAGACATAATACACTTTGTTTTTCGTCACCAGACGGATGCAAAACAAGAAAACCTGGCTGGAACAGACATTTAATCAGCCCGATCAGACTATGTCAAGTGTGACATCCTTTTGACTCGTGAAAAGCCAAGAAAGCTAACTGCAGGATAATATATAGGACAGTATTGTTGTGAAATAGTAAGAAAAGAGGGTTTTTGTCTAAGAAGTTATTAGCTTTTTTCTTTACAGTCTTGTCTTCGAGCATAACAAAGTAAAAAGAGGTTGCTTTTTTGTTACATCAACTTTATCATCTAGCATTCAGATGACACCACGGTAACTACAAATTCAGCAATGAAACTTTTAAAAAGCCACTTCAATGAGGACCACATATACTCGCTAATAAGTATATACAAACAACATAGACCCTAATCTGCCGTCGCATAATGCGCCGGCAGATCAGGGTCAACGTTGTTTGTTCTACTGATTATTCCAAAACGAACTGCAGAGACCCAGATCTGCGGGCGCATTATGTGATAGCAGATCTGGATCTGTACATTTGCAGTTGGACTCAGTTTATGTACATTATATAGTAATATTGACAGCAACAAGTCAATATCTAAGAAGTATATAAACCTCTGGCATAAAACTTTACCTTTAGGAACGCATGATACATGGTGGCCAGTATATTTGGTGGAGGAAAAACCCGGGAAGACCACGGGAAGAACCCCCGACTCATGGTAATACCAAAAGTATACGCCATGTGGTAAAAGCGGTATTTTGGTAAAGTATACGCCATGCGGTAAAAGCGGTATTGTCTTGTATGTTGATTTGTCGTCTTCATAAAACTTTTTAATTTTTTTAATTTTTGTTTTAAAGTAACAACAGGTGCTGATCAAACTCTTCAAACTCATTATTTGAAACGCGCAATTCTTTGAACTAATTAACCCCATGTGTAAAAACCACTGAAGTAATTGTAATAACAAAATGAAATAAAGGTTGATAGATTTCAGAAGAATTCGCTGATGAACAAAATTTTACTTTATAACGCAACTGAATGAGGTTCGTATTGAAATCTGGATTAGCTTGATGTCATCTTCTGGTAAATGTTATCTCTATCTAAGAACATTCAACTTAACTTTTAAAATGAAAAATGAGCACCACTACTTTTCAAGCCCATACGACCATTAAGAAAGGTCATTTAAAAGTTTCATAATAAACAAAGAATGAAAATACGGTACCCGCAGGGGTCATATCCATGACAACACCGTGAATATATGTCTCACTCAGCCAATCTTCACTTGTCGTCTGTTTTTCTTTTTGCACTTGCTCCATCAGGGCATCTACCAAACCCTTGCATCGGAACTGACAAATAGCAAATCGAAAGAAACCGTAAGAAGTGAGACCCTCTTTTTTGGCAATAACAGTATTTACAGCACAGAAGATTTTGGAAATCTTAAACTTTATGGATATATTTAAAGCACAGGTTCACCTATTATTCTGTTTTCATGCTAACCTATTTATGTGACAGCAACAACAAAAAAATAAATAAATACCCGATATAGTTTCTGAAATCATGGATTAAGATAGTTAAATACTGATTACAGTTCGTTTCCCCTGCGTAAGTTTTTACAATTTTAATTTCGTATACAAACAGTATTTGATTTTGTAATGTGTGTTTTCGATACACTGCTGGCAGCTATATTTTACTCCTCTGCTCTATTCCAGATTAAACTTATTGATTTATTTTGTTGACGTTATCACCTGAAAACTGGAAAGTTCTGACTGTGCTGTATTAAAATATTGGTCACTTTATAGGGCAGTGCACTTGATATATATGCAAGTGAATGTATATACCTTGCCTTTCCTTTGTCTGGAATCAGTTATAAAGAATTTCAGTAGTTTTTCTCTCTCCTCTGCGAGTTTCCGGAATGTGCACCCAAGTTTGCCGGGCGCGTGTCTTAGAAAAGGGCATGCTGACAGCGCCACCTGGTTTTTCACTTTGCCCAGCTCGCTGGCTGCATGTTCAAACTCAAGAAAACTTTTCATGGCGGGATCTGTATCAGATAGAAGCGTGCCAGACAGCTGCAAAATCAAGAAAAGTCATGCTTACCAAGTTAGTGATGCACGTACTAATGTAGACTGGTTTACGCATAGTAGAAAAGAGAGAACAGTATATAACGAGCTTAAGATTGTGAAACCGTGATGAACCATGGCTGTATCTGATCCAAAAATCTAGTCACAGTTTCACCAACCTTCTCAAATTTTCTTCCTCAAATTGAGATTTATTTAATATCTTTGTTTGTTATCTGGTTAGCAGCAATACTTTTGTAACAAATATTTAGCAGACATTTCTCTCGAATAGAGTATTGTTTTATCTCAGATGAAAATTTGAGGATTCCCTGGTATTTACGGATCTTCTCAACTAATATTTTTTAAATAAAAGGATTCCCAAGTGCATTATTTTTATAATATTGTTTAAATAAAAGGATTCCCAAGTGCATTATTTTTATAATATTGTTTAAATAAAAGGATTCCCATGTGCATTATTTTTATAATATTGTTTAAATAAAAGGATTCCCATGCACATCATTTTAAAATATTGTTTAAATAAAAGGATTCCCAGGTGCATTATTTTTATAATATTTTTAAAAAAAAAGGATTCCCAAGTGCATTATTTTTATAATATTTTTTTAAATAAAAGGATTCCCAAGTGCATTATTTTTATAATATTTTTTAAATAAAAGATTCCCAAGTGCGATATTTTTATAATATTATTTAAATAAAAGGATTAACAAGTGCATTGTTTTTATAATATTTTTTAAATAAAAGGATCCCCAAGTGCATTATTTTTATAATATTTTTTAAATAAAAGGATTCCCAAGTGCATTATTTTTATAATATTGTTTAATTAAAAGGATTCCCAAGTACATTATTTTTATAATATTATTTCATCCTTTCTACTACTCCTACGAAGGACAAAAATTCCCAGTACGGAAAGAAGTATCATAAGCAAGATAATGCAAGTTCTCAATATGAGGAGAAATTTTTAAAAAGTAAGTGAAACCATAGTCTGGAGTAAGAACATGGCCCTAAGTCAAAACTCCAGTGATCAGATTGGTTAAAATTTAAGTCTGACCTAAATGTAACCAGTCAGATGTCTTAAATTTGAGTTTGCTCGTAAACTCGGAGTCAAAACTATTAATTACCATAACTGAAAAATTCCACGACATTCAAATAGCACATATCATCGTAGAAACAATAATAATTGTCATCATTAGTAGAAATTATACATTAAAATTGCTTCGTTTCTTGTTTAATTTAAAGTTTGAGATATTTATAGAATGACTTTGAAATTTCTTCTTTTTGCTGATGCAAAGCACACACACACACACACACACACACACATATATATATATATATATATATTTATTTATTTATTTATTTATATACACAGACGAAAAGTTAGATGAGTAAAAACCAGCAAGATAAATCAAATAAAAGTTAGATAATAAATATCAACAAGCTATGTACAATCATAAAGTTATACATACCATTATGGCAACTTGTTTGGATATGGAGGGATCAAGGAATTCCATCAAGTCTATATCTTTGTACACATGTGTCCTCAGTTTAGAAATAAACTGTTGGATTTCAACGGATACTTGCTCATAAAACTGCTCATCTTGGGCTGTGTGATTCTCTATGAAATTTACTGAAATATCCTTCAGAAATTTCTGCCTGTCGTCATACTGACGGAATAAAAGATCTTTCGAGTCATTCAGTACATACTTTGCCATGAACCCATGCGGTCTGTCATTTGTTACCTCTTGGAACTCTCGCCTTGCGAACAAATTCCTTACAATCTCTGGGTGGTTTAGCACAACACAATTTTTACCCAACAATCTGAACATAAATAGGTCGCCATACTGTTTGCTCCATTCTGTGAATTGCAAGTGTGCCTTGTCTGAGTCGAGACTGATAGCCTGACCGATAATTGGAATATCCCGGGGACCGGGCGGAAGGCGAGCTGGCGTGAGGCTGACACTGGAGAGGGTATACACGCGCCTTGCCGTAGCTGCTAACGGGCACTTCGCCATTTTGTTCTCCTGCAGAGATAAACGAAGAATTGTTTAACCTACATTAAGTGTATGATCTTTCTATGACTTGCCGAAAAGATTTTACGCTATGAAGAGACACATGACATCAGCTTAATAATTCACTACACACACACACACACACACACACACACATATATATATATATATATATATATATATATATATATATATATATATATATATATATACATATTGCACTTTTTATGTCTCTTAACAGTATCAACTGACATGGTCATGAAATATGAAATAATGAACATTTTGCAGAAGATATATACGTTTGCAACGACCACACAGTATTATAATATAAGAATAATTCATGTTTAAATGATCATAAAAATTTACGTGACAACATTTCTCTAAAGAGAGTTCTCAAAAGAAATAGTTATTATTATTATTATTATTATTATTATTATTATTATTATTATTATTATACCTGTTTCATTTTGTTTTGACATTTTGTAAACTTACGTACTTACTTACTTACTTACTTTCTGTGTCACTAATACAACCAACTTCAAAATGATTTTCAATTTCGTCTAATGTAAATTTGCAGTACTTTAGTTTGAATTCAAAGCTACTGAATGGGTCAATATATACATCTACACAACTTCCGATAGCCTATTCATCATTTTGAGGAAGATTAAATCTGATTGGATCATTTTAAATGTTCCGGTTTGGAAGATTTGTAAAGCGTGTGAAAAACCGAACACTCCTTTGAATTATGTACCATGTAAACAATTACAGATGCTTCTCGCACTCTCTCTCTCTCAGCTATAAAGCAGTATATGGAAATTACTTTTTGTGTGTGTCATGCTATTATTTAAATATAAGGTTACTGTTAGACAATGATTATATAAGTAAAATATTTACTAACATGGCATAACAATGAATCAGAGTACATTTAAAAAAATTCAAACTGAAAATATTTGGTATGCTACTATTAACACTATTACGTAATACAATTTCAAAAAATTTCAACATAGCGGTAATTTCATAATGGACATCTTATGCGGAAATTCACAGTAGAATTTCTTCCAATAACGTGACATTATTCTCAACATAGATTGTTTGATTTCTATAAGTCCTTGTTATGTTAAAAAAAGGAATATGAAAGTTTTTATAAAAATTGTGCAATTTGAATTCAGAAATATATTTAAAAGCTGCATTTCACCTCTAAAACCTAAATTGAAATGGGCCGTGATTTTTGAATCACAATGTACGTTTCAAATTAATCTTTGTTTTACAATATATGATTTATATATCGATATATTGTATGCAAATATTTTATTTATGTAGGAATTGTATTCGGGGAAACAGCGAAAACACACAATGCAAATGCCTGCTATCCAATCCCACGGAAAGATATATATATATATATATATATATATATATATATATATATATATATATATATATATATATATATGTATATATATATATTAGTAAAGTATTTTAATTATAGAATGTGTTTCGGAGATCTACGTTCAATTAACCTCAGGTATTTCTGATTTGGAAAGGGTTGTCGTTGGTATACTATCTCATAAAGGCTGCAGGTAACCAATGGTAACCGGTATTATGATCCAAGTAAACCAGAGAACCGGTCCCACTGGGTAGTTTCTGCTACAGAGTTTATTACCACCTCAGCCTCCCCAACTTTTTCCTTGAAAGTTATCAACCATTGGTCATTAAAAATGGTGACAAAAGGTAATGCATGAACATTTGTGCTTGTTGATGTCTGCATCGAATATTGTAGCCTTGGATCAAACCTCTCAGGAGATGCACATCTCATGTATGCTACTTTGACAAAATTATATATCAATAAAATGTCAATTCTTTCTATGCCATAACATTCTTTTACGATGCATAGTCAAAGGTATACATTACCCGTGTTCTTGAAACCTTTAAGCAGATTCATGAATATGGGATATTTGCTCGACTGATCTCGAATTATGTAGCTGTGTTAATGGTGTACGCACCTGGAAAGACATGCAGTGTCATAGGCTTAGCAACCTTTATTGCTCCTTCAAAAACGCAGGAATCACTCGGTAGCTTATTTTCAGATTCAGTAAAGAGTCTTGGGATCGTCATTCGTATGTGTAGCTATGGAGAAGTGTATGTGTGGAAAATGAGAGTACTCCAAAACATGTACAATATATATAGTTTCTACTAGGTCTGAGAATGCAACATTATTTTTTTCATAAAGTAGAGTTAACAAAGTGGTCGAATACTACGGCAACATCTTATTTCCATGTGTGTGTGTGTGTGTAGGAGTGAACGATTAATCTATATATCGATACTTTGTCTATATCGATACCCATATCGATACAAGAGAAGAATCGATACAAAGCGATACTTACTCTATACAAGTTACTTTAATCTTCAGCAGTCGTGAATAATTATTAGTCATTTGCCTTTTCATTCTTTAAATTGAGAATGCATCTGAGACAGCCGTAGCAAGTACATGCACTCATTTCTGTCAGTAAAAAATAAAAACTATTGACAACACCCACTCGTCTTCGACAAATTAACACAAGGTGACTAACTCACATGGTTCGAAATCTGCCCCTTTCCCCCGCCCCAATTCCATACTAATTAGTTTATCCCGTCTGTATCTTCAGCAACTAATAACATGTATCAACGGAAAGCTGACATTGCAGATTTGTTCCCCGTGTATAATATAATTACTTTACTGATCATTTAATAACCACTTTTACGCGAAATTTATCTGTTGCATCGCATCTTGTCTACTTCCATCGAATTGACGCCTACACTTCCGGTGTGTCACACAGTGAAATATATTACATGCAATTCCGATTAGTGGTTATTGTTTGTTCAAGTCCAGAGTAAAACAATAACCACCAATCATAACTAACTGAAGCGTGTTCACTGCGTGACATACCTGAAATATTGGCATCCAAACTCTATCCAAATAGATACAAAGCAACATAGAAACTTCACACAAAAGTGTCTATTAAATGATCTGTATAGTACTTAAATCGTACATAGGGAATACGTTTGGAATATCTCCTTTTACGTTGATATATGTAATCAGCGACCGAACGTGCCGATGGGGGAAACAAAAATAAAATAAATAGCACAGAATCGGCAAGGGCGCACATTCGAAACCGCACGACTTATAGCCACCTTGTCAATTTGTAGAAGGAGAGTAGGCGTTGTCAATAATTTACTTTTTCACTGACAGAAACAAGTGCCTGTGGTCGCGGCAGTTGTTTTGCATCTGCAGGAAGTACAATGTGAAGGATTTGGTTGTTAGTTATCTCCGCTCACACACACGGACTTATTCTAGATAAGATGTTCCTTGCACAAGGAAATTGCACTGTTTCTTCTGTTTTGAAGATAACACCGTATTGCCTTCAAAATTTAAGTGAAGACATGAAATTGGTAACAAGATGTTTTAAAAACATTCATTCAATGCAAAGCAAAGGGGGTGTGTGTGACCAGGATGAGTCATGCATCTGATCGAATGGAGCAGCCTGAAATGGCCTTAAAGGTTGAATAAAAATCACTAAACAGCTAACAGGTAGTCTGTTTGGAAGTTTGTTTTTTTTTTTTTTTTTTGTTTTTTTTTTTTTTTATCTTGTCAAGGATGAGAATGGCATATGAACAGATGATTAGTCTATGTTTGTTTGTAATCTGCATACTGGAAATACGCCCAATATGTCAACACATAAAAAATGGCACCACCCTACAATTGACAGATCTTCGAAAGATGAAAAGACCATCAAGTTGATATGTGTATCGATAATGTATCGTATCGTAGCCTGTGTATCGAGTATCGTATCGATACGTGGCAGAGGTGTATCGTTTCACCCGTGTGTGTGTGTGTGTGTGTCCGATGCCTTACGTCCATCAAAGTATGAACTACGTGTAATGCAGCGGAAGAGAACCAGTGTACTCTGTGACAGTGTACTCTGGGACATATCAAGTACTTTCACCTACCTGTTGGACTTAATAAGCAAGGAATATTATGGTGTACCAAAAGGGTCAAATGTACCAGTACCATTGCAACGGTATCCAATTATCGCTGCAACGCTAAATTTTGTCGATGCAAATGTGATTTTTGCCGTAGTAACAATACAATTTATCGTTGCATAGGTATTTCTAAAACTGGTGTCACTGCGATCGTATTTTTAATCGTTGCAAAGATATCCACCTACCGTTGCAACGGTATTCAAGGTAAAATTAAAATGTCGATAAGATGGTATTTTTTATGTTGCAACGGTATATGTTATCGTTGTAACGGTAATATCGCCGTTTGAACGGTAATTTTTATCGTCGCAAAGCTAAAATAAACCATTGCAACAACAAAAAATACCGACTCCCCCGTATATGAATTTTACTTTCAGTTATTTTTTTTCCCCTCGACTAAGACTGTTATATTTAAATATACGGATATGCTAATGCGTAAGCGGAATTATCGCTGCTCTGTTAATAATCATCAACTGCCTGCCTACGTTTCATTGTTTTTAATGCTTTTAGGAATTGATTGTTCCCACCATTGTTGATTTTGGCTGTAAATACACACACACACACACGCACACACACAAGTGTGATACATATAAGACGAGACTATGATTTTAATTCATGCATGTTGTTTTGTCTGACGATTCTAGTTTACTAGACAGAAGGTCAGGAAAACTCATATCATGTCTATGAATCTTTGGCGTTTTGCGCGTGTATCCATCAGCAGGTAAAAATTGCATCCTCCATTTTTTATTTAAGAACCGCGTTGCAAATTTCACTCAGTTTCACATGAATGGTTCTTCCATGAAGGACTCTCAAATTTATCCAAATAATGCCAATTTAACATTTCTCATATCACTATCTATAGAGAAAAGGAACTAGTCACAATTTGCTTCGTCAACTGTGACCAAAAATATATTCTGCTTTCTAGCCACTAGGCTAGTGAAGTTTGTACCGATTACCAATCTGCCTTCCGATATGGACGCGTCTACATGTACCATACATGAAGTCAACACAGATCTGATGATACATATGAGGTTTTTCAAAACATAATTTTTTAAGTAAAGACAAAATGTAATGGTTCTGAAAAAGGAGTCGACAGCTTTTCAGCACGTGTAACACGTGCTTAATTTCCAGTACCTATTAACATGTAAACATGTATCCCAGGTAGCGACGTGCAGATTTATCCAGTTTTTTTCTGGCATTATATCATTTCAATGTTTACCTTATTATATTTATTAGACATATTTAGTACTCTATTCTGTCCAAGTCGGGTATGAGAGGCACCTAATTATAGCTTTAATAACGTTTTGATGTGTACAAACGTTTGCCGGAGCACAAGGAACAGGTCTGAGCTCGACGGTTTAAAAGCTTAGAAGAGTGAACCGGCAAACTTTTGTATACAGCAAACTGTGTTAGATTGTTATTCTTATACCAAAGACATACAACATGGTGTGTGTGTGTGTGTGTGTGTGTGTGTGTGTGTGTGTGTGTGTGTGTGTTAACACGAAAAGCCTGTACTCAAACAGCACATGTAAGTCCAAGGTTTGAGTACGGCTGACGGCACCAAAGTGATCGTTACAATTGTACTATTGTACCCAAGCCTTCATTACTTTCATAAATCATTCATTCATTCATTCATTCATTCATTAGAAGACCAGTTTTACCTGGCCTGTTGTTTTGTCATGGTACTCAAACAGCACATGTAAGTCCAAGGTTTGAGTACGGCTGACGACACCAAACTGCATATTTCAAACATAGTATGCGTTCTGGTGATCTGACCAAACGAGCCTGTTGTAACCAAGATTTCATGAGCCAAACTATGTTCCTATTTACGCACGAAAATAGCTTTGATTAAAGCAGACTGGAGCAATATGTTCTCTTCCAAAAAGATAAAAATGTATTTTTTATTGCCTCTATTCATTTATTTAATGGTTGAATTTCTCACTGGCGACATGCAGCGTGTTTATGTCTAGAGAATCTCAAACATCTTGCGAAGTTTTCGTAACCGAGGCCCGATTATACTTTGGTCAGAACAGTGACGTCACACGACCACAATAAAGTCGCCGAAAATGGTCACGTGATGAGTATAATTTAGTGATAAATTCTTCTTTCATCAACGTCCTTTACATTCATATATTGTTATAGAAGTGAAATGAAATGAATATTGAAAGCGCGCTAAACACGGCGCTGTCAATAGAAAGTTGTCTTTTCCAGCATCCTGTTTCCGTGAAAGCATGCTGTATCCTGGTCATTGTCCTAAACAAGGATGCTGTATTCTGGTATTAGGTATTGTCATTGTCCAAAACAAAGCATTGTATTTCAGAAAAGGTAAAAGCTACAGTTTTACCTCATGTGTAGATAAGATCGTTACAATTGTACTATTGTACCCAAGCCTTCATTACTTTCATAAATCATTCATTCATTCATTTATTCATTAGAAGACCAGTCTTACATGGCCTGTTGTTTTGCCGATGTTCTGATCATGGTACACAAACAGCACATGCAAGTCCAAGGTTTGAGTACGGCTGACGACACCAAACTGCATATTCCAAACAAAGAGTGCGTTTTGGTGATCTGACCAGACGAGCCTGTTGTAACCAAGATTTCATGAGCCTACAATATGTTCCTGTGAACGCGCGAAAATAGCTATGATTAAACCAAACTGAAACAAAAGTTTCACAAATTTATTTATAATTGAAATTATTCTGCTTCACTTGCAAAAAAGATCAGAATATATATTATTACCTTTATTCGTGTATTTAATGGTTGAATTTCTCATTGGCGACACGCAATGTACTTATGTCTAGGGAATCTCACACATCTTGCCAAGTTTTCGTAACGGAGGGTACACTTTTGTCAGAACAGCGACGTCACACGAATACAACAAAGTCGCCGATACGGCCAAGCAATAATCACGTAAACCATGATCAGAGCATCGGCAAAACAACAGACCAGGTAAAACTGGTCTTCTAAGGAATGAATGAATGAATGAATTAATTAATGAATTAATGAATGAATGAATGAATTATACAAGTAATGAAGGCTTGGGTACAATAATACATTTATGTATTGTACATGGATTTACATATAAAATAAATCTTTCCAGATTCACCATAGCATTATGTATCTTTAGCATAATTACAGTGCCATCATTCAAACTTATGGTTGAATAAATATTCATATTCTGAATTTAATTTTGTGCACCATTATAAAATCCAGCAAAACAAAATCATAGTGTGAGCTAAATTTTATAAGGGACTAGTATACATATTTGTAATTTTATAAGGGACTAGTATACATATTTGTAATTTTATAAGGGACTAGTATACATATTTGTAATTTTATATGTGACAAGTTTACATATTTGTAATTTTATATGGGACTAGTATACATATTTGTAATTTTATATGGGACTAGTATACATATTTGTAATTTCATATGGGACAAGCATACATATTTGTAATTTTATATGGGACTAGAATACATATTTGTAATTTTAAATGGAATTAGTATACATATTTGTAATTTTATATGGAACTAGCATACATATTTGTAATTTTAAATGGAATTAGTATACATATTTGTAATTTTATATGGGACTAGTATACATATTTGTAATTTTATATGGGACTAGTATACATATTTGTAATTTTAAATGGAATTAGTATACATATTTGTAATTTTATATGGGACTAGTATACATATTTGTAATTTTAAATGGAATTAGTATACATATTTGTAATTTTATATGGGACTAGTATACATATTTGTAATTTTATATGGAACTAGCATACATATTTGTAATTTTAAATGGAATTAGTATACATATTTGTAATTTTATATGGGACTAGCATACACATTTGTAATTTTATATGGGACTAGCATACATATTTGTAATTTTAAATGGAATTAGTATACATATTTGTAATTTTATATGGGACTAGTATACATATTTGTAATTTTATCTGGAACTAGTATACACATTTGTAATTTTATATGGGACTAGTATACAAATTTGTAATTTTATATGGGACTAGCATACATATTTGTAATTTTAAATTGGACTAGTATACATATTTGTAATTTTCAAAGGACCGTACAAGAAATAGGTTATATTTTATGACAGATATATCTAATTACATCTTTTTGTGGAATTGTCTTTCTTCATAAAAGAGATATACGTTAATTTACATATATTTCGAAGAATATTGCTACCACCACATCTAACTGTAGCATTTAGTGTATAACACACGTGTGGGCCCCGGGTGGCCTAGTGATCTAAGTCGCTTGCCTTTACAGATCGCTGACATCTCACCTCTGTCCGCGTGGGTTCGAGCCTCGGCTAAGCCAACGTAGGTATGTGAGAAGCTTGTAGCTTCCCGTGGGTCGGTGGTTCTTCCCGGAATTTTCCCAGGTTCTTCCTCCACCAAATATACTGGCCGCCATGTATAGCTTATCATGTGCTGAGAAATAGCATAAAATTCCACCAAACGTGTCAGATATGACACATGTACTTGGAAAGATGCATATTTGTGACAATCTTAGCTGCACATGAGGTCAGAATAAGATGTCTAGGGAATCTCACACAAATGCCAAGTTTTGGTAACCGAGGGTACACCGCCTAGGCCCTAGGGGTGGAAACCATCCCTAATCCGAAAATGATATCTCAATAACACTGATCTGTATGTCTGTAAAAGTATACATCAATTGTAACTTGTATATAGGTTAACACTGGAAAAACCTGTTTATTAGACTTCGGTTTTCTGAAATACAATGTTTTGTTTAGGACAATAACCAGAATACGGCATCCTTTCACGGAAACAGGTTGCTGGAAAAGACAACTTTCTATTGACACCGCCATGTTTAGTGCGCTTTCAATATTCATTTCATATCACTTCTATAACAATATATGTATGTCAAGCTCCGTGATCAAAGAAGAATATATCACTAAATTATACTCATCGCTTGACCATCGTATCGCTATATATGTGCATATGTAAACTTGGTCATATTTGTGAAAGGAGGATATTCATGTACAATTGTATCATTAAATTATTAATCTTTCTTTCAATATGTACATATGCCTACAACTTTCATTATTTGCATACACAAGACAATACCAAAATGTATTGGGTAATACAAGGCCACTGGCCCATAATACATCATTTCACACAAAGATCACCGTATAAGAGCGCGTATATATACTTTTATATTTATATATTATTTGTGTATAATAATTTTTGTATTTGTTTTGTTCTTACCTTATGACAGTTTTCTGTTTGTAATCAAGTTACTCATTGTGCTTAAATTATTATATCACGAAGCTTCTATAGAAGAAAATAAAAATGGTGATGATGATGATGATGATGATGATGAAATCGTTTCCATGTATAGTGGCGGCGCGAGGGGGGGGGGGGAGGACAATTGCCATCAAGCGCCGGCCGAGTGGGAGCGCCGTCGGAAGCTTTCTTTTGCAGCTGTAACCGGGGCGTAGATGGTGAAGGGGTTGGAGGATGGCAACTGACATAAAAACTGTTCTCTGTGGCAAAGTAGGAGCGCCACTAAAGAACTCTCGCGCAGCCCCTGTCCATGTAATACAATAATGTAAGCATAATACTGGATTACTCTAGCCATATATGGCCAGTAGTCTTCCAGCTGCTATCTACTTTTCATTTCCGATCATCATACAATCCTTATTTCCTGTCTCGCTTTGTATTGCACGCACTATTACCGAGAACTGTGTATAATCATTCGGTAAAACAAACGTTAAATTAAAATATATACATTCAGAAAAGCTGACTGACTATGTTGTGTACATTGTTTCGATTTTCATTACAAAGACCCTGTATCCGTTGAAGCATCGTATTTACGTTAATTTCAGTTTCGTTCAGAGACTTTACTAATAATTTGGATTAGCGGCACCCGTTAATATTTAACCGATCAAGGATTTTTTATTAGTTTTTCTCCATCTCTGTTGAAAATTCCATCTACACTACCCATCGGGTTAGATGGACTCCATGTGACTAAATTTTGTAGTGGTTGTGGTTTCCTATTGTTCAAAGATAAAGTCTGCATAAAATCGAATTACAAGTGCGATCTCAAGTGAACACTCATGAAAACAAAGATTTAGTTTGTTGTTTTATAGCACAGCAACAAAAGTAAGTTATCTAGTGGCAAGGTAATTACAGTAAAGTGTTTGATAAAATTGGATAATTAGACCTGAGTAGCATTCTGATCTTCATGTTTTAGCTTTATAGAAATAAGTAGAATCTGTCCTTCAATATGATTTTCATTTATTACCAAAAGTGCAATTTAATAAAGCACAATATTATTTTTAAAGCAATACGTACAAAGAGTAAGGTTTAAACTTTGCATAATCTATGTAGATTAACTAATTATTCAGTACAGCTACTTGTTCCAAAAGTTTAGAAATAATCCCAACCGTCCAGTCAAGTGGACCGGATCTCAAATTGTCTGTTATCAATGCCTTTAGAACTCATATGATAGATGCAGATCCAGCAACTTTGTACCTGTTGTGAAACAAGAATGATATTTTCCCTAAAATCAACCCAAGTAATTTGAACTATATTTCCTATCAATGATTACTGCATAAAGCACTGTCAACCCATAGAGATAGTCCTAGTCCAGGTTTCACTGATTTTCTCAACTGTATTTGTTTCTTCTAAAAAAACAGATTGTATCTTATCTTGCTTATGACGCTCCTGACAATACTGGAGTTTCTGTCATATGTATGTATGTATGTATGTATGTATGTATGTATGTATGTATGTATGTATGTATGGTTGTATGTATGGTTGTATGTATGGTTGTATGTATGTATGTATGTATGTATGTATGTATGTATGTATGTATGTATGTATGTATGTATGTATGTATGTATGTATGTATGTTTAATAGCTCATCTGGACAATAATGACTATATGGTGCCAATTAAAATTAAAGTTTGAAACTATAAAAATGAATAATTGCAAAAAAAAATTAAGGAAGATAAAACTCTTCCAAACAAATATAAGCACGAAATACTACAAGATAAAATATAGAAGGTAAAAATGTTAAATATAGGTAGATATAGTAAAAAGGTTGAAAAATAACTCACATTTGAAAATTGTACACCTTGACATCTTTTTATTGTGGAAAAAAAAACAGGTTCAGCTCAATTTTTAGAAAATGCCCAAAGTTTCCTTAGACTTTTTCTGAAGATTTCACAAACTTATGATTGTACTGTAATTTTTAATGACAGCTGAATGTTCAGTACAAATTTCATAATTGTAAATATTGCAATAATAGGGATATATCTCATTTTGAAGAAGAAAATTTGAGATGTTTAGTGAAACTGGAGCCTTTCACCTCCTTCATAAAAACCTATTCAACATATTGCGCAATAAATATTTCTCCAGAGTTGGAATTCTTGCTCGAAGTGTACAAATGCAGCATTTGGTTGGCAAGAATAATCTCGAGTAAGATTTGAAGTTGAGTAAAAGTTTTATGATGGAGGGTACTGATCAAATATCCACATGTCTAGTGATATTATATAAAGTTTGAAAAACTGAACAGTATATTCTAACCTTTTGTACAAGAACGAAGGGGTCAGACACCTATGCAGTCACCTAATTTTCCTTGCAGACACCTATGCAGACACCTAAATTTCCTTGCAGACACCTAATTAAAGGGTTAATAATGTTTTGATGTGTACAAACAGTTGCCAGAACACAGGGAAAGATTCTGAGCTCGAGGGTTTAAAGTCTTCCCAGAGTGCACCGGCAAACGTTTATACACAGCAAACTGTATTATTGTTATTCTTATACCAAACACATACACAATAGTGTGTGTGTGTGTGTGTGTGTGTGTGTGTGTGTGTGCGTTCTGTGTGTGTGTCCAAGGTTTGAGTACGGCTGACGACACCAAACTGCATATTCCAAACAAAGGGTGCGTTTTGGTGATCTGACCAGATGAGCCTGTTGTAACCGAGATTTCATGAGCCTACAATATGTTCCTGTGAACGCGCGAAAATAGCTATGATTAAACCAAACTGAAACAAAAGTTTCACAAATTTATTTACAATTGTAATTATTCTGCTTCACTTGCAAAAAAGATCAGAATATATATTATTAACTTTATTCGTGTATTTAATGGTTGAATTTCTCATTGGCGACACGCAATGTACTTATGTCTAGGGAATCTCACACATCTAGTGAAGTTTTCGTAACGGAGGGTACACTTTTGTCAGAACAGCGACGTCACACGACCACAACAAAGTCGCCGATACGGCCAAGCAATAATCACGTAAACCATGATTTTTATATGGGACTAGTACACATATTTGTAATTTCACATGGGACTAGTATACATATTTGTAATTTTATATGGGACTTGTATACATATTTGTGATTTCACATGGGACTAGTATACATATTTGTAATTTTATATGGGACTAGTATACATATTTGTAATTTCACATGGGACTAGTATACATATTTGTAATTTCACATGGGACTAGTATACATATTTGTAATTTTATATGGGACTAGTATACATATTTGTAATTTTATAAGGGACTAGTATACATATTTGTAATTTTATATGGGACTAGTATACATATTTGTAATTTATAAGGGACTAGTTTACATATTTTGTAATTTTATAAGGGACTAGTATACATATTTGTAATTTTATATGTGACTAGTATACATATTTGTAATTTCATATGGGACTAGTTTACATATTTTGTAATTTTATATGGGACTAGTACACATATTTGTTATTTGATATGGGACTAGTATACATACTTGTAAGTTTATATGGGACTAGTGTACATATTGGTAATGTTATATGGGACTAGACTACAAATTTGTAATTCTAAATTGAACTAGTATACATATTTGTAATTTTCATAGGACCCGACATGAAATAGGTTATATTTTATGACAGATATATCTAATTACATCTTTTTGTGGAATTTTCTTTCTTCATCAAAGAGATACAAGTTAATTTACATATATTTCTAAGAATATTGCTACCACCACATCTGACTTTAGCATTTAGTATATAACACACGTGTGGGCCCCGGGTGACCGAGTGGTCTAAGGTGTCCGCGTGGGTTCGAGCCTCGGCTCAGCCAACGTGGGTATGTGAGAAGCTTGTAGCTTCCCGTGGGTCGGTGGTTCTTCTCGGAATTTTCCCAGGTTCTTCCTCCACCAAAATTACTGGCATAGCTTATCATGTGCTTAAAAATATCGTAAAAACCCACCAAACGTGTCAGATATGACACATGTACTTGGAAAGATGCATATTTGTGGCGATCTTAGCTGCCCATTAAATTAGAATAAGATGTCTAGGGAATCTCATACATCTTGCCAAGTTTTGGTAACCGAGGATACACTGCCTAGGTCCTAGGGGCAGAAATCATCACAAATCAGAAAATGATATCTCAATAACACTGATCTGTCTGTCTGTAAAAGTATACATCAATTGTAACTTGTATATAGGTTAACACTGGAAAAACCTGTTTATTAGACTTTGGTTTTCTGAAATACAATGTTTTGTTTAGGACAATAACCAGAATACGGCATCCTTTCACGGAAACAGGTTGCTGGAAAAGACAACTTTCTATTGACACCGCCATGTTTAGTGCGCTTTCAATATTCATTTCATATCACTTCTATAACAATATATATATATATGTCAAGCTCCGTGATCAAAGAAGAATATATCACTAAATTATACTCATCGTTTGACCATCGTATCGCTATATATGTGCATATGTAAATTTGGTCATAATTATAAAAGGAGGATATTCATGTACAATTGTATCATTAAATTATTAATCTTTCTTTCAATATGTATATATGCTTTTACGGAATCATACCTGTTTTTCCTTTTTATAATGATTTAATTTATTAGTTTATGATCTCTGTTCTTAGTCTAAACTGCGGTTACCATATGAGTATACATACGACTACCTTTCGATCGATAAATGGTCACATTACTAATTGCGCGCGAAAAAGATGTCGACCTAGTTCCTGTACCTTTAGAAATTAACATTGCAAGGTCACATTCCCATTCTGAATCAACATGATGTTTACTGGTTAAGAATTTAAGAGCGTGAGAACGTAAACATTATGACGCATAACCTAGTTCCTGATTGGTTCGTAGAGGGTTGAATTATTTTGTAATACTCTGTTATTGGAGACGGAGTAAGGGTTTTTCAATTCGATACTGCGCACTTATTATGTATATATAGAGAATAATCCTCTGATTATTATTCTTGACAGCTACTTTAAAGAGAGAGGTCATAATTGAATTTGCAGTTCAGTGTGGAATATATGTATATTTATTTGGAGATTCATCTATTATCTATACAGTACATTTAGGAATTCAGTACTGTCTTCATCTGAATTATCATACAGTTCCGTGGAATTATCGGGAACATTTCTAATACTTGTGAGATTCCAGACTTACAAGGATTATTTGGATTTACTCAGAACTTATCAACGTAAGCCCAGTGCAGGCTATTTCATTCGGAATACTACATCCGGATTACTTGAATTAACATCCGGAAGTGAACTTTAAAACAATTTAGGACTTTTTAGGATATTCTATACTGTAAGTTACATTTTAATTATTTCACTTTGATTGTTTGTTGAACTATTTTAATTCTTTTAATACTTTAGAAAATTAAAGATTTGCATTTTAATCTTGAAAGCTTGTTTGTGTCTTTTATCTTGTTACATTACCCCTAGAGTCGTAACAATGCCTACAACTTTCATTATTTGCATACATAAGACAATACCAAAATGTATTGGGTAATACAAGGCCACTGGCCCATAATACAACATTTCACACAAAGATCATCGTATAAGAACGCGTATATATACCTATATATATGGAATATTATTTGTGTATAATAATTTTTGTATTTGTTTTGTTCTTACCTTATGACAGTTTTCTGATTGTAATCAAGTTACTCATTGTGCTTAAATTATTATATCACGTGAGCTTCTATGGAAGAAAATAAAAATGATGATGATGATGATGATGATGATGATGATGATGAAATCGTTTCCATGTACAGTGGCGGCGTGAGGGGTGGGGGCAATTGCCATCAAGCGCTGGGCGAGTGGGGGCGCCGTCGGAAGCTTTTCTTTTGCAGCTGTAACCGGGGGTGTAGATGGTGGTGCTCGTGGTGGTTGGAGGCTGGCAACTGACATAAAAGCTCTTCTCTGTGGCAAAGTAGGAGCGCCACTAAAGAACATTGCACCTGGGCGCATCGAACCCTCGCGCCGAGATTGTCCATGTAATACAATAATGTAAGCATAATACTGGATTACTCTAGCCATATATGGCCAGTAGTCTTCCGGCTGCTATCTACTTTTCATTTCCGATCATCATACAATCCTTATTTCCTGTCTCGCTTTGTATTGCACGCACTATTACCGAGAACTGTGTATAATCATTCGGTAAAACAAATGTTAAATTAAAATATATACATTCAGAAAAGCTGACTGACTATGTTGTGTACATTGTTTCGATTTTCATTACAAAGACCCTGTATCCGTTGAAGCATCGTATTTACGTTAATTTCAGTTTCGTTCAGAGACTTTACTAATAATTTGGATTCGCGGCACCCGTGAATAATTAACCGATCAAAGATTTTTTATTAGTTTTTCTTCCATCTCTGTTGAAGATTCCATCTACACTGCCCATCGGGTTAGATGGACTCCATGTGGCTAAGTTTTGTTGTGGTCGGGGTTTTTAATTTTTTTTTTAAAGCTATTGTCTGCATAAAAACGAATTACAAGTCTAGATCTCAAGTGAACACTCATGAAAACAAAATTTTGTTTGTGTTTTTACGGCTCAACAACAAAAGTAAGGTATTTAGAGCAAAAGGAGACACAAAGATAGCCCAAGGACACACAATGATAGCCTACCAGGGCTAATCTGATGGTAGGATTTGAACCCGCACCCTTTCAATTGCGACTCCGGCTGGCTAACCACTGAGCCACGGCGACATCTGCCCTCATCTGTGGCCTCTTACGACATGCGGGAAAACGCATCGGCCCAATTCTATATCCCTGAGCCAGCGGGGGTGGGGGGAGGGGGAACGAACTAATGAAAATAACGAAAATTATAAAGAAAAAAATAAAAATAAATTCACTTGCGAGAAGGAAAGAAATGCAATTGAAAACAACATTATAATACCTATATTCGAATTGTATGCAATCAATTTAATTTAAAGAAGATTTAAATTTCATAAGTACCTTACATTTTTAGCGTTCAGTTAAACTAAAATTTCTTCCGCATAAAAGATCAACAATTCAAAACTCTACTTTGTCTGGAACATATCGTCACCGTTGTAACATGCCTATAGATGATAGCAGTGCTGTAAATAATCCATAATGATTATATAAGAAACGCAAGTCAGTTCATATTTTTTACTAAATATACTTATATTTCCTCTTTTAAGTTGGTTACACACACACACACACACACACACACACACACACACACACCTAAACCCACATAGTCTCATTTCTTGGTTTTATCCAATTAAATTTACATGCTGAGTATTTATTAGTCCAGTACTCACAAATCAAAACGTCGATTAGATTAGATTAGATTAGATTAGATTCAGTAACAGTTATCCAGCCCTCTCCAGCACATTGAGGCTCAGTATACAATGTATCAATCCCGTTGCATTTTTAGAAGGGTATTTTCAATTTTCAATTGAAAACTGTAAAGATCCCCACCCTATAACCACGTGAATACTTTTTTGCTCATTTTTTATTTTAAATGAGGAGACAGAGAAACATTTTACATAAATAGAGACGCAAACTGACATACAAACACATAAGAAATATATGTAAAGTTGTTATATACAAGCAACCCTATGTCAGTGTGTGTGTAAATTACTGTACAAACAATAATTCTGAGATATCATGTACCTTAATGAAATTGAAGTATTTTGGTATTTTGTTTTACAAGCAGAAAGAGATACAATATGAGAAGTTTTCATTAATAAGAGTCGTATCAACTATGTATCAAAATATGTATCAACATATCTGGCCATTTTACCCAACTCCTATACCTCTGAAATATATTTCTCATCTTTAAAATATTTACTAAAGTCTTAATTGAAACTTCAAAAATGTAAAGGTGATTTCAAACATTTTGATCTAAAGATAAAATGTTTTGTCATAACAGTAAGTAAGTATAAATATAGTTTGGAATATCTATTTCAAATATTATAATTTTGTCAAATTTCAGATGAAAATTTTCTTTCATTCAGTGTTCTAACTTTATCCATAAACGATTTACTTTTCTACATTCAAATAATAAATGTACAATTCATTCCTTCTTCAATTTACAATAACCACATTTGTCATTATCTAGTATTCTGGCTTTGTGTAAAATGAATTTGAACAAAACATTGTATGCAGTATTTTAAACTAAAAATCCCTCAATTTCATATCATCAATCTGAGCAAGTAAAGAAAAATAATGAATTGTTAGATTTGAATGTACGATATTATACTATCTATTCCATTTCTCGTGTACACTCGTTTTCTTTATTAATGACGTTATAAAAAGTTCTGCACCCTTCTTATTTATCAAAATATATGACAAATAAACATTATAACTTATTATAACATTTGTCTTATATTCCTGAATTGTCACCTTTTCCTTTCCAAGTAATTCTTTAAAATTTTGAGGAATTTTCCATATCACTGACATATAATCTCAAAATATTGTTTTCAATCCATGCGGAGTTTTTAATTCATCATAAGAGTAGAAGAAATCATGACGTGCAACTACATGTATATCGATAATATTATGGATGTTCTTTTATGCCAATTTATTATACAAAACTTTTGTGACCCTAACATATTTGAATCATACCATATTGATGAAAATAATGATGATGATGAATCATTTAATAGCCAATAATGTGTTACAAGTGCCGTTAAACCCGACAATCACTTGGTTGTTGGTTAGCACTAACTTAAATAAAGGACAAACATAATACCGTGTGTTCAATAGCTTTATAAAATCCATTTCAGAATTATTTTAAAACTGAAAACCACACTAGCAAAACGATGTCATGGGTAAAATATAAGTTCATTTAACCGTGAACTGTGATTTTCCCGTGACGCACGAAACACATAAATTTCAAGGTCATGTTTTTTCCTTTTCTCTAAGAATCCAGGATTAAATTATGCAGAATTCTTTTCAACTGTCAGAAGGTTGGTCTAGTACATTTTTCTTCAGAATAAAGAAACTGAGCCCTTGAAGAAATATGTACTAACCTAATACTCTCTTAGAAGGGAAGTTTTATGCGAGAACAATCATTGATCAAAACTTTAGTACAATTTATTACATACAGTACCTATCATCACTGATCAAAACTTTAGTACAATTTATTACACACAGTACCTATCATTTCTTTTTACTCAAGAAAGAGCCTTACGTTTACAGTCCTTTCCTAGAAGTAGGAAAACGATACTGACGTTTTCTGATCGGTATCAGCGCATATCAGCTCATCAAAATGCAATTCGGTTTATGATTTAAGAAGAAGTTCGTATAACAAGGTTACCATGATATGCATTTACTTTTGGTTTGCGGTTACTTATAGGGAGTGTATTAAATTATCTGAAAATTGATAGGTATATAACAAATATATCACCATCATAGTAATTTGATATTGACTGCTAGATCACGTTTTATTGTCAGCATCAGAAACTCCGGATCATTACGAGACGTCTCGTCCGTCTTGTAATGATCCGGATTTTCCGATGCTGACAATAAGCCGTGATCTTGCAATCAAGGTCAAATTACTGTTATAATCATGTATATGTATCATACTGGTTGACACTAGCTGACATTGAAATTGACTCCATGTGATCAACAGGTGTAGAAGTTGCGCCATAGGATACTGTTGTTGGCTCATAACTAGTAAAAAACAGAAGTTGTGACATTCAGTCTGCAGTCATTCTAGAAACACCTGGTTGACAATTTTGCGAATCTTTGCTTTTAGCTGTTGGATGGTGATACTGAGGCAAGTTCCAAGCAGGCATTGTTTTTCGTTCCTAAAGAAAGACATGTGACACGATATGGGTCCATGATTTCTGAAAATGGACACGGCTCAAGGTTTGTAAAATTGTGGGGTTTTTTTATAATTGAAAACGTTTTGCATTTCAGGCAAATCGAGGACATAGACATTTACCTGCATCATAGTTTTCTGTTGGATTTGACCACGAAAGTGACTTACACTAGGCTGGTATTAGTAGCTCCAATGTTCAGGATCGACAAAATAACGCAAAAGTTAATCAATGCATATTAGAAATTATGAGCAATTGGACATGCCCCGTTGTGCAATGAAAGTTACAGAAAGTACATACATTTTACACTCAAAGACGGCCAATTTTACCGACGATCAATAGAATATTGTGATCGAAACAAAATTGCTAAAAATCACAGTGTCGTTGTTTTTATTTCACACATTAATAAATGTTCAGGATTTGTAAATCGTGGGGGTGGGGGGGGGGGTGTTGCTATTGTTAATTAAGAGCTGATTTTAGAAAGCAAATTCTGTTTCTCGATCACTCAGATTTCATCGTTTCGTGTCTCTTGTCAATGAAGAGTCTGTAACCCACTCGTACCTATCGCTCTTAATGAACTCTTAACAAGTGGTGCACTCAGCAGTGACGTCACTTAAGAGTGTTAAAATGTTTTGAAGCCTGGGAATAGATTTGTGCGTTTACATTTGATGTATATGTAAACATGCACAACGAATTTATCAATAGTACTGCACCAAACGTTTCAGAGAGAGAGAGAGAGAGAGAGAGAGAGAGAGAGAGAGAGAGAGAGAGAGAGTCGCAGCGACTCTGATTTCTTTAAACATTTCAAACAATTATTGAGACTAGCTGACAAATAAAGCTACTGCCAAAAGTCTGAAGTATTCCACATGCTTGTGTGACATTGTATGATGACTGCCAAAAGTCTGACGTATTCCACATGCTTGTGTGACATATTATGATGAGACTCACTTTGTAATAGACTTTTGGTCTGACATAAATCTAAAACATAATTCCCATGGGATAGTCTTTTGCCTTTTCTCCAAAAGAGTTTCACTTTATCAGAATACATAATCTGCAGTTGATATTCTTAATTAAATAACTTCACAACACCCCCGAATAGAAGACACGTGATTTACTCCATGTGACTAAGTCGATGGAGAGATTTGCCATTTTGTTTTTAAAAAAACTATAAAAAATTTTTTTTATCAACATCCTGAACGAATAGATTTGTTCGAACTTTCGAAGTTGGAGTGGTTGTTTGTTTTTCATCTTTTATGCGATGGTACAAGATAGAGTCACGCAATAGTGTGTTCTTAAAAACAACCTCATCATCTGTGATACCAAAATACATTTGCATTGACTGATATCGGTTGATATATATCAGTCCATTTTTTTCTGTCTCTACCGCCCTCCTCCTAGTAGAAAAAATAAGCTGACTGAATCTCTCTTTTTGGAGCAGTTTCCGAATCTCCTTGAGTATGGAAATTCGATAGGTGGCAACCTGATTATTCTTGGAGATTTCAACTTTCACTTTGACTATCCTGGAAACCCATACACATCAAAACTCCTAGATTCGATTCACATTTTCAACCTCAAACAGTTAGTTAGCCAATCCACCCATAAACATGGTCACATTTTAGACTGGATTCTTCATAGACCTGATGATAATATTCAACAGTCCTCCCTGGTGTCCCACGAACTTGCATCAGATCACCTCTTCATTATATGCCATCTTGACGTATCAGTCCCTAACCCTCCACCTTGATTTGCTACTAAGAGAAACCTCCGTATGATAAATAGAACCCAATTAATGCATGACATCCAAGCAATCCTAACAACTTTGCTACCTCCTACAGCAGAACAACTTGATAACTGCCTGCGTTCAATGCTTGACAAACATGCCCCAGCAACCAAGTGCAGAGTATCAATTCAAAAGTGTTCTCCGTGGTATAGCAGTGTTAGAGACCAGCTTCGCACTGCTAAAGGAGACCGCCGTAAGGCTGAAAGGCTTTGGCTTTCCACCAGACTCAGTATTCATGAGCAAATCTAAGAAGCCACTAAGAAGAATGTCACAAACATAGTCTATGCAGTGAAATCAGCCCACTACAGTACTAAGGTCACTGAAAGTTCCAGCTGCAAAGAGCTCTTCGAGATTACTAACAAGCTAATGTCAAGGAACAAATGTACACCACTTCCAACTACCTTCGCTCCAGTCGACCTTCCGAAACAGTTTGCAAATTTCTTCCGTGACAAAGTACAAACCATTAGAGATAAGCTTGACAACACAATTTCAATTGACTCGTCGTCACCATACAGTTGCGATACAGAATTTCAGCAGCATTTGAACTTATCTCTATGGATTTAGTACGTACAATCATGATGAAGAGTGCCCCAAAGTCATGTGGACTTGATCCGATTCCGACATCACTGCTGCTTGAGTGCTTAGATCCAATATTGCCTTCACTAACTGATGTTATTAATACTTCTCTCTCATCCGGGGAATTCCCATCATTTTTCAAAACTGCCATTGTAAAGCCTCTGCTGAAGAAACCAACACTTGGCTATAACGATTTAAAGAACTACCGCCCAGTTTCTAACCTCCCATTCACGTCAAAAATCTTAGAAAAAGTTGTTCTATCCCAACTTGTATCTCATCTGAATTCAAACAGTCTTTTTAGTAATGTACAGTCTGCATATCGCCCTCGCCACAGTACCGAAACTACCCTTCTAAAAGTAGTTAACGACCTTCTCTCTGCTTTGGAGAGTGGAAAGATCACAGTCCTCACCCTCCTTGATTTGTCTGCAGCATTTGACACAATAGACCATGATATATTACTTTACCATCTCCATCATGTATTTGGCATTCACGATACAGCCTTACTATGGTTCAAGTCCTACTTGGTCAACAGGACACAAATTGTGTCAGCAAATGGAAAACACTCCAGCCCAGTTGATCTATGTTTTGGTGTTCCACAGGGTTCTGTTCTTGGACCGGTTCTCTTCATTCTACACACTCAGCCGCTCTCAAGTGTCATAGATCGTCATCCAGTGTGTCACCAATTGTACGCTGATGACACCCAGGTATACAAATCTAGCCACCCAACTGAAGTTGATGCTACCATCCAAAAGTGTAGAGAGGTGTATTTCCGATGTGAAATCATGGATGACATGAAACAAGCTGCAGATGAATGATGATAAAACTGAAGCCATTCTGATTACAACACAAAGACTTTCTCATTCACATCATTTACCTCAAACAATAAATATCAGCAACACCAACATTAAATTCACACAGTCAATACGAAACCTAGGCGTTACTCTAGACAGTACACTCTCGTTGCACAACATGTCATGAACATATGCAAGGCTGCATACCTTGAGCTGAGACGCATCAGCTAAATTCGCAATTATCTTTCAGTTGAAGCCACTAAAACAATTGTGTGTTCCTTAGTACTTTCAAGACTGGACTATTGTAACTCAATTATATCTGGTTCGTCTCTGTATCTACTCCAGAAACTTCAAAAAGTTCAAAACACAGCTGCTCGGATCATTCTTAGAGTACCACGAACAGAGCACACCTCCCCCCTGCTCTGTACCCTACACTGGCTACCCATTCGATCCAGAATCAAACACAAAATTTGTTCTCTGTTCTACGTTTCATTGACTGGCACCAGTCCAACATACCTATCTCACCTCACCCATGTGTACACACCAGCAAGATACTTACGCTCCTCTTCCGACACTCGTATTCTCATTATTCCCACTATCAAAATGAAGTCATACGGACAACGTTCTTTTGCATACCAGGGCCCAGCAACGTGGAACGAATTACCCACTGAACTTAGACACAAAGACACAGTGATCTCATTCAAGAGTGCTCTTAAAACTCACCTATTTCGGCTGCAAGAATAGACTTAAAGACTTAATGTTTCCTTACCTTAACTATTGTCAGCATGTTTTTGTTTTCTAATTTCATGGTGTTTGTTTTTCGTAATCATATCATTATATATGTTTTTTTAGGTGTTATCTAATGTTGTAAAGCGCTTAGAGCTTCTAAAGATTAGGCGCTATACAAAGTCCTCATTATTATTATTATTATTATTATTATTATTACATACAACCGAAATTCATGGTTCTGTATCCGTATTTTCCAACTATTGCCGAATGTATAATTTGTTTCTTACAATAAAAACGTTTATCTGAGTCTTTCATATCGATTGTTAAATGTTTTTATGTTTCGTTCTATTATTAACTTTGGTATTCCATCGATTTCCCAATTCAAAAAGAGATTAAGTAATGTAAGTCATAATTTTCTTACTTTTTGTGATCGTATGCTAATTAAAAATGGAAACAGGAAATCTCTAGAGACGTAAACAGTAAACCACAGTTTGGTTCAGTTTGGTTTGGTTCGGTGTTTTACGTCACAGCAACATAAGAACATGTACACTGTCCATCGGGTTAGATAGATTGCAAGTAGCTACATTTTGTAGTGGTCGGAGTGTTCTATTTTTAAAAGACACAGTCTGCTTAACATCGAATTACAAGTCGAGATCTCAAGAGAATACTCATGATAACAAAGATTTGATTTATTATTGTATGGGTCAGCAACCAGAGTAGGTTATTTAGTGTCGATGCAATTGGAGTAAAGTGCAAAGCACAAGGACACACCACGCTAGCCATCTCAGGCTGATCATATGGCAGGATTCGAACCCACACTCTTTTGGTCGCGAGTCTGGCATGCTAACCACAAAGCCACTGCGGCTCCTGCTTCCATTGGTTGCTTCTTGCGATAGGAAGGAGAGCGCTCGTACCTATTCTACATCCCCGAGCCCGCAAGGGGGTGTGAATCACCGTACACCCAAGACATCGTACCCGACTTTCAAAATGAGGCATACCGCGAATCGTATAGCCTTTCGTTTGTACAATTCTTTGTGGCACGTTGTGGCTGAACAGAAATACTCGATTTACATGTCTTATTTTTTGTTTGTTTGTTTTTGTTGTTGTTTGTTGCTTGGTTTTTGTTTTTTGGGGGTGTTTGTTGGGGGCGGAGGAGGGATCCATGTACGATAAAAATGTCCGTAAATAAACCGCAAGCATAGATTTTCGTAAAATTTCGTAATCGTGATCAATTATCATTTGAAATGATACGAATTTTCTAAAGATTGCTTTACCGGACATAATGACAATCGGTGCAGCGAAAGTTCTGCACATTTAAACCCAAATACGAACGAAAAAAAAAAAAGAATAAAAACTTACAGTGAAAAGCATCTTGCATGTCCATTTTGTCTCAGGGAAATTACAGTGCTCAGTCAGCTTTACCGAGAACATCATTTTACAGTTTAGTAGCGTGGATAACAAAGTATTCAGTTAGTTGTTTCATTTTTATCTTCAAAGGAAACAAAAACACCATCTCACACGTTTATCTATTTATCTCGTTAACGGATTATGGATACACCACTCAGGGGTTGAAAATAGCGGTGGTCCGAGGTCTGGGACCCAGTAATTTGCGACACAGACCTGCCAATGTTTCCAGTCTGTAGTCTTTCAGACCAGCCAGTTTGTGAACATTTCTGGCATAACATCATCCAATGTATCCCTAATCCCATAATTTATGGCTTTGACTTTCAGAGCTCCGACAAATTGATCACAATTGGACAGTATGTACACTATCACGTGTTCAACAAATGCATGGTAGACCCGTTTCCAAAATAGAGAACTTGAACACGTTTTATCATTCGCAACTTCGAGGTCAGTCCTAAGGAATATACCTCGAATGTATACCAATAGCTGCTATTCGGACCACCTTGACTAAGACTGACGAAGGAATTGCGAATGGATCAAACTATTTTTTCATTTGAAATTTTTCGGTCAATCCTACGGTCAATCCAATTGTAGAAATAGCCTAGGTTGTCCGAATAGATTGTGAAGACATTTCCGGCGAACAAAATGTATGATTTTTCTGTAAATTACTGTGTAGATATACATCCGAGGCATATTTTTATCTCGCAGAAATAGTAGAGGACGTTCCTATTGTATATTTCATAGGAATTTAATATTTGAGAAACCAGTCTTCCCTACTTGTCTCGCATTGTCCGAGAGATTGCGGAAACCTGTGAAAGCCGCCAGATAAACGATTCATTATCAGAGGACGCTAGACATATGGGTATTTTGAGGCTGTTTTTTTTATTTCCTGGGGCAAAATAGTACTTCCTTATTGGACTGTCTTTCGCATCTTCCTGAAGAAAGGCATACCATAATAGCAGAATGGTGTACCAGGCACGTACGATGTTAATAAAATGGTGTGCCAGACAAGTTTTGACTGTCTTTCGCACCTTGATGCAATGCAGAGTTATGTTATAATAGCAGATTAGTGTTCCTGTACCTGTGTGACACGAAGTAAAAATCAGTGTACACAACAAGAATCTATTTTTGATCGATGTTATTATGTCCCCTTTCCGCTTCCCGTGCATGCATAGTGGGGTACACTCTTCACAGCTTAGACTCCTGTTATCCTTTCAAAGGAGGTAACCCAATGTGAGAAGAAAGGAGTATGATAGTAGAGGGAGGGGGCAGTGCAGGGGGGGGGGGGTAAGTATGAAAGCAGCAGTTTAAAAAAAATGCATGCTCTAAAAGGAAACTAACAATAAAATAGATCGATCTTATTATTTATTCCATGGACAGCCTTCTTCAGTCAGACATGGGTTGTTTAGTGTCTGCACAAATACATTAGACACTTTTTTTATAGGGTCGGCTTTTTTTTATAGGGTCGGCTCAAAATAGATTTGTGCAAATTTTCATTATTAATGTGTAGTAGCTAAAATTAGGGGAGACACTTCCAGGAGCACTGTTTTATAAATTGTCATAAATTTTACTTTGAATTTGGGGTTTTTCTTCTGTCCGATGTAAAAAGTCGAAAAATTTTGAAATTAAGATTGTGTTCATGGTAACAAAAAAAACCCCAACAAAACAATGGCGTTGAAAGAAGGGGTAAAGTTTTAAAGAACATGACTACGAGTAATATGGTCACAATACGCCTCAATGTGTAGTCTGAGATGCGAATAACAGATAGACCTCGAGATGCTTTGAAGTTAATTTCTGTGGTAATAAAAGACTATTTACTGCTATCGCCGATGGGATGAAATCGTTTTAATGTGCAGTAATGTATTCTCCAAGGAGTAAAGCAGTTTTGATTCGCAAATTTTGAAGCAAGAAATAGAGCAAATCATTTGCTGTATAATGGGATTGGGGGGGGGGGGGGCATTTCAATATGCTGCCTACTGAAAGTTCGTGCCATAACGTTATCTCTCTCTCTCTCTCTCTCTCTCTCTCTCTCTCTCTCTCTCTCTCTCTCTCTATCTCTCATACTGTATTTAGATATATACAGCGATCATAATTGCTTTGGCAAAGTATGCCAGACACTCTTTATGGCTTGTAGCTCTGTTTTCTAGACACTGTTGCATGTATGAAATTTCATGTTTGCATTCACAATTATCGCTTATGTTAACACCCACAAAAAGTAAATACTGGTTGTAATGACCTACTTTTGTTGCTAAACTGGCTATATATATATATGCCAAGTTGCTGGATTATGTGCTATAGGCGAAGCAGGGAAGATCTCATTCAACAGAATTTCCTGTTGGTTCATCCTTAGAACAGACCTTCATATTTGTATCCAATTATAAGCGTGAAAGAAGAGAAAAAAATGTTTCATTTGGTTTGAATTTTTGTTTCATGCAATATTTCACTCGCCTCCCATTTGGGACTTTTTTAAAGCACCAATTCTATTCCTGTGAATATATTCACGGGTTAGTTTTTCCACATCTAAACTTAGCCAGCTGCTAACAGTATATTACAGCGGTGTTGAATAGCGGAGATGTATTCAAAAGTCATGATTTGAAGAAAAAATTCACAAATTCAAAGGTTGGTGTTCATTTTTTACTATTATTATTTATATATCAGAATCACCATTATTTGAACAAATCACATAACAAATCACAATGTATAATGATATGTTGGTATGCACAAACAAGAACCTTTCAATAACAGTTTGCAAATTAGGCATCACAATACTCAATGTTTATACAGTTTTATATCACGTTGTTTGTCCGCAAAGATGATTCAAAACATTACACCATTAGATGTGTAAATAATTCAGAAATGTTCCAAATTACAATACCATGTAAAAGTAATGATATGTCGAGTCATGATGAAGGAAACAACTGGAAAACACAAATAACTCGCTGTCTCGATCCTATTATTATTATTGTCTAGTTTTCCCAGATGCATCGATTAATAGTTCACTTAACGTTGTGTCTAGTTTTCCCAGATGCATCGATTAATAGTTCACTTAACGTTGTGTCTAGTTTTCCCAGATGCATCGATTAATAGTTCACTTAACGTTGTGTCTAGTTTTCCCAGATGCATCGATTAATAGTTCACTTAACGTTGTGTCTAGTTTTCCCAGATACATCGATTAATAGTTCACTTAACGTTGTGTCTAGTTTTCCCAGATGCATCGTTTAATAGTTCCATTAACGTTGAACTATCTTTATTAATCTCAATAACTAAATATGTATCGAAGTAGGAAACAAGTCTACGGTCATCGGTATTTGTTTAAAGTCGTAATACTGTGTATATGAAGTAGTACCACATTGTGTTGTGGATAGATATATAGAACGTCCTTTATCGTAGCTCTTTGGGTGATACAAAAACCTTTCCTGCCAACAGAGTTTTGGCTTATACGCGACCAGAAGGGTGCTGGTTCGAATCCTGTCCAGATATACCGGAGAGGCCGCCGTGCTTTGTCTCTGAGCAAAGCATTTTACTCCAATTGCCTCTGCATGATATAACCTTTCATGTGTTGATGTGCCCTTAAACACCAAAAACAAAGAGTAAAACCAGACAGGCTAAAATGTTATGTACGTTTGATGGTACTCTCCAGTTTCGTACTTTGCATAGATTTTTAAAGAAAAAGAATTACCCAGGTTTTCCTCACTGGTTGTTTTGGCTGTTTAAAAAAGACCTTGTGTATCTTAGGTATTGTTAAAAGAACTTTGAATTCCCTTTATTTTGGTGTATGATTGATGGGTGCAATTTGAGTTATAGAGTATACAGCCTGGTCTTACTTAAGATGTGCACCTCTCAAAAAACTGCTAGCTCCGCTTGGTCATTTTCACTTCCTGGACTTCAAAGGTAAATATAAAAAAGGGCCTATAACTTTTTTTTACTTTTTATATATTTTGTAATGTATTCATTGTACTTTCAGAGGCTGGTATTGCCTACTCTGGCAAAATTCGTTTCCCTATTTAATAACTGCTGAAAATAGTGTACTTTTTACTAATTCAGGCTGATTTTTCGAGTACTTTGGAGCGGCCATTTCTGTCTGCTGTGTGTTTAGACCATGTCCAATCTCCACAAGTACAATATGTAAAGACATTTCAGTAACAGTACATGAAAGTAGCATAGAGGTATGCCAACATTCTCTCCATTGTGCATGTTGCAAATGCAAACAACTTCATCTTACACCCGTCACTCTCTCAGAAGCACGTATTATCTGTAGAGCGCCCCCTAAACCTTTATGACGAAAATATATTAATGCATATGCTATAAACTCCGACAACAATGAGGAGAGACGGTTTCGAACTCGAGTTAAGATATTAGGAGCTTCCATTTTGTAAGAGTGATATTGCGCTAAAAAGGCGAGGTGATGAGCCTGTGATTGGTTTTGGGTTTATTTGTTTGGGTTTTTTAATAAAAGAAAGACTGCGATTGATATTTTGAATATTTCTTGTTTATTTCAACCCTCAGCCGTGATTCAACTTACTTGCAGTTAGATAATCCCCTTGTGTTAGAATAAGGCAATCATACTTCATTTCGTTTCTGTTTACATAGCGTCGCATGCGAGCAAACGTTGCTCTTGTTACTACAAAGTTATCTTTGCTGCATCGCTAAAATATTATGTCGTTAATATGTTGAAATCAAAGATCCGCTAAAATTTAATGACGCTAATATATGAATTACGGTAACTGGGCGGCAACTAGTGCTGTAAGTGTATGGTGGAAATAGAGACAAACCTTGTTGAAAATATTATCCAAATCGAGGATTGTCGTACATATTATTCCTGGTGAATGCATCTGCTCTTTATCTTCGCAAAAGGGATGTTTTCATGTATATACACATTGGACATATCGTACATATTTTGTTTTTGCCCCAGTTCTGGATATTTTCCAAAGTGCCAAGAGATAGGGAACTATACAGAACAGTCTATAATAATCTTTTTGAAGAGGAATTTATCGAAACACATCTGTGCCAAATTGTTTACTTGAAACCTAAACGTTGTCTGTGAAAATTAATAGGAATATGTCTGCAGAGTGAATTGTCAGAACCCAGTTGTGCAAATCTGTCTGAGAAGCTACTTAAGGTACGATAAAAGCAGAGTGGTATATTATGCTTCCTGTATTCCTCAGTCCTCATTTATATAAAGATAGATAGATAGACAGACAGATAGATAGAGAAATAATCTAGCACAACGTGTTTCGTTTGACGTAACTAGGCATACGAACAAGTTATGTTGGGAACAAACATTTCTCCGTAATGGTAAACTAGCAACAGCGGAAAAGCGACAAGGACAGAAAATTATTTAATTAAAATATGGCTCAATTATTTTTTTTTATCCGTTACAACAATACAATTCAAACGTTCCAAGACTTTAACACTAGTATCTGAATCATACCTAAAAATCTAAACAATAATAATGGACCAGATTTAACGTTTATTTGGTCCCGACCGAACATACTTCAAAAGTGTTCCCTTATTAAATCAATGTAATCAAAATCAGGTATTTTCTGAAGTATTCATAAGAAAATGGCGCCGATCTTCGCTCACCAACGTGCAAGATTTACCTCCCTCGCGATAGCTATCAGCAGAGAGAGAGAGAGAGAGAGAGAGAGAGAGAGAGACTTAAATAGAATAAGTATATAATTCCGTAAGAACAGAAAATAATAACAAGGGCACTAACTCATAATCTAGTTATCTTGTTTCATACCCCCTCCCCCTCCCCCTCCCCCCCCCCCCCCCCGCGTAGCTAAAGCATATAATGATTGTCAAGAAATATAATAGTTGATCTCCATCGTCTATCTAATAAATCTGGAACATATTAATCTTCCACCTGAATAAAGACATTAGCTTGTGGAATTTACATGTACGATACATTTCATCTCCATAATCTGCGTTTCATTGCAAAAACAACCAGCACTTATTCTGTCAGTGCAAAATGCACCGGCACGGAAAAGAAAATTGCATGTTATTTCGGTCTTCAGTGCACACCAAACAGTACTTAAAGATAGTAATAATTATGACATCGGTCTTCAGTGCACATCAAACAGTAAAAAAAAGATAGTGATAATTATGACATCGGTCTTCAGTGCACATCAAACAGTGCATAAAGATAGTAATAATTATGGCATCGGTTTCATTGCGCCATCCTGTTGTGATTCATTATTTTGATCATATTAAAAAAAAAAAATTAAGCAAAACAACAACAACAAAAATCTATCCATTATTCTGTGCATGCTTGTGTCATATGTGTTCAGATTAATATTCCAGGGAGTAAGGAAATTTCTTTTTATTTCCTGAACTGACAGTATGAAACATTTACCAGTTATGAAACATTTACCAGATGGTAAGAAACATTTACCAGACAAAAGTACAAAAGTATTGAACAATTAGCCAATGAAAAAAGAGCACACAAATTATCATTGTAAGTACCAACGTGTATACTATATTAACGTCTGTACGCACAGTGCATGATATGAAACATATTTTAGTGAATGTTGATGAAATGATCAAGAAGAAAAAGAGTGAACAACGTCACGAAATTGAAGTAAAATTAAAAAAATACTAATATGAAGCTTGATGTTCTGGGAACCAAGGTAGAATTCTATCAAATCATACCATACCACAGTAGAATTCTATCAAATCATACCACGGTAGAATTCTATCAAATCACACCACGGTAGAATTCTATCAAATCATACCACGGTAGAATTCTATCAAATCACACCACGGTAGAATTCTATCAAATCATACCACGGTAGAATTCTATCAAATCACACCACGGTAGAATTCTATCAAATCACACCACGGTAGAATTCTATCAAATCATACCAAGTGAAATAATTTGAAAGAGATTAAGGAAGACGCTTGATTTTAAGCAACATTGAGATAGTCTGAGACTTTTGTTGCATTCCAACTGAACTCAACACACAGTTCTGTCTGACATAAAAAAAACAACTTTATGTGTGTTCTTCTTTGTTAACTAAACTTGACAAGCAGATTGTGTTGTTCTTTGTTTAATTATATTTTTCCCCTATAATAATACATATAAATAGGTACTTTCAATAATGTGATGGAAATTCTGAATTTAATATTGTTTAATATTGTTTAATATCTACACTTTGAAAAATGGTTAATTTGTGCTAAAATGAATTAGTCATATTGCTCCAATCTGCTTTGTTTCGACTCCTCCCCCCCCCCCCCACCCACTCCCGTGCACCTTGTGTAAACGCATAGTTTAAAGCTGTTTAAGCTTCTCTTTAGGTTTAATAAAAGTAATGCCTTGTAATTCCGATTTGTGTGACGATGGGGTGGGGGTGGAATGGGGGTGAACATTGTAACTTCACAAAAACAACACCAGCGCCATCTACCAATTCAGAATGCAGTGTTGTATTGTTGTGTGCTTTTCTAATACAAAGTGATTTCAAAAACCAATTTTATTTTTTTAAATTTTGATGGGGGGGGGGGGCAAAGCTTTGTGACGTCATATATGAGGGGGTCTGAGTTTTGTGACGAAATGTGACGAGGGGGAGAGGGGGGTAAAAAAATCCGCCAACATTGCGTGACGTCATATATGGATGGCCCCATGGGAAAGTCAGTTAATTGTCACTTGCTTGGCATGATATGGCCAATAATGTGTCTAAAGTGCCGTTAAAACCCAACAAACTAACCAACCATCCAATTAAGGATCAGACCACTAATTCATTTCCCACAGAACTTAATGTTAATACGTTAAAAATACGTTCATTAGAGTCAGAAAAATATTTGTTCAGCCTTGATACAAACAGGTGTTTCGCGTCTTTTTTTTTTTTTTTTTTTTTTTTGTTAAGCCTCGTGCTGTTAAACTCACTGGTCTGCACTCAATAATATAGCCTCTAACTAAGAGCCCATATGTTATTTCGTCAGTAGGAAATTAAATACAGGATATCAATATAAAAGTACATATTTTGCTGTCAACTATAGTACATAGATTGAAGTTTATGAAATATACAATGGAAGAAAAAAAAAAACTCATTTACTAGCCAATGGGTGCATTTCAGAATATTTATGACTGGTTGTCTGGCTGGAAAATAATTAGTGATCTGATACCTTAACATTTGTGAAAGGAAAACCAAGCAAAATTATTGTGCAAGTAACTTAACCTTTTGTATCCGCAGATTATGATCACGTTGTACCTGTATATTACAAAAGTTAAAAGAATGCCTGCTGTTATCTATGGTATTTTCCGACAGTCATAACTCGTTTATAACAAGATTGTGAAAAAGTTTCGCGGCGCGTGAGAGGCAATATGATGTTTCAGCCACTGTTCTTTGAAAGCTAAAATGTGTCTAAAGGTCATTTCAAGTTTACACTGAATTTTTTCAATGCAAACCTAACTTTTTACGCTCTTTCTTAAGGTAAGGAAATTTTCAATGTGTGTTTTGCTATTTGAAAGTTACGTGAGTATTCATAATACGCCATTTATACTTTGAACCTCCTTTATCGTTCAGAAATGTGAGAAAGGGAATCCTTTATTTATGCTTCTGTGTCGGATGGTAAAGTTCCACCGTCGAGATAAAAATTTTGTCTCAAACACTCGGCACAGCTTCGTGTCTGACAAAAAATTCTGACCATCAGGTAGAATTTTCCTATTTTACACCGATGCATACGAAGGATTCTATTAATGTCCAGAGAGCGAATCACATACTTCTAAGTACATCCTGTCTATGACACCCATTATCAAGCTCTCCACCACGCGTTGCTAAGACGTGGGTAACGCGTAATCAAACTACTGTTGAAAACCAATAGGATCAAAATTCTTCAACAGAATAGGCCCACTGAGTTGCCATACTCATACAGATGAAAGACTGTACCCGATTTTTGTTGAAAACTCTAATACGAGTTCTGTTCCCGTTTTGAAATACAGTTGATAAGGCGACTGTAGAGTTTTGACCCACAATGGACAGAATAGGTGGGTTTCGTGGGTACCTCTACCATGAATTGTTCTTAGAAGCTACACCGTACATGATCTTGGTCAAAACAATGGTTTTTGAAGGCAATGCACCACTGAGGTCATAGGCATGATACTACGGGGAAAATAGTTTCGTTCAACCAGACCTTCGTCTGGCTGCAAGAGGTCTTTGCCGATTGAGATCTCACAGAACCACGCGATAGCATGGTTATACGAGACTACGGGAAAATAAAGGGTTTTGCACAGTGTTAAAAGCTTAAAGAAAATGCATTCCCCTAATCTTCCCCAATTGGTAATCCTTGTTATAAAAAAATGTGTATATCATAGGGGAGGTTTAAAGAATCTACAGTTTTCTTTATTTTGATAGCTGAATGATTGGGGTTGTATTTAAGTTATTTTGATAGCTGAATGATTGGGGTTGTATTGAAGTTATTTTGATAGCTGAATGACTGGGGTTGTATTTAAGTTATTTTGATAGCTGAATGATTGGGGTTGATTTAGGTTATTTTGATAGCTGAATGATTGGGGTTTATTTAGTTATTTTGATAGCTGAATGATTGGGGTTGATTTAGGTTTGAGAGCGAACGTCTAGGCCATACTTCTGATGTGCATCTAAATAGAATCTTGCTAGCTCTGCACAGATATTTTCACTTTCGGAACTTCAGAGGAAAATTCTAAAATAAAACGGGCCTATATATATATTGTATAAGAGCGCTCTCAGTAAATAATAATGTCTATGCTGTGCAAATTTGTTTCTGTATTTCATGGACAGGCAAAATTAGTGTGCTTTTTGATATTTCAAAAACATTTCTCGAGCAACCAGAAGCAACCACTTTCATCAACTGTCTACCTGTCTACTTCAGAGAGCATATAATTTTCCTAATAGTGATAGATAGATAAATAAATAAATAAATGTCAATCCAAGTTGGTGAAAGACATGCAAGTGTATGTTAACTTTCTCTACATCGTGCGACTGTAAAGCAAACAACTTTGACCTGGGCCGTCCTCACTCTCAGCGCTACTCCAAAAATCTGAAGCGATACCTTTATACAATTAAAAAAGTTTAAAGTTATATATCCAATTCTTGTGCAATAATGCGTATAGCAATAAGGAGATTTCAATTATATATCTTTTTTTTACTGAATTTTAACCTAATTCAAAATTAAAGTTGATATTTATTTGGACCATCAAACATTGGTTGAAATGGGATGACCGATCGTATAAGAATTTCTTTCGTGACAATACTTAAAGCTGTGCATACGTATATAACTCTTTTACTGAAATACCAATATATATATAATCTTTAAACTGCCCTCCTCCTCATTTTTAAAAAAATATGCCCACTCTTTTAAAATCTAAGTTTGGAGGTTCCCACTGTACATAAGTTCAGTCTAAGAGGTTCCCACTGTACATTATTTCAGTCTAAGAGGTTCACAATGTACATAAGTTCAGTCTAAGAGGTTCCCACTGTACATAAGTTCAGTCTAAGAGGTTCCCACTGTACATTAGTTCAGTCTAAGAGGTTCACAATGTACATTAGTTCAGTCTAAGAGGTTCCCACTGTACATTAGTTCAGTCTAAGAGGTTCCCACTGTACATTAGTTCAGTCTAAGAGGTTCCCACTGTACATAAGTTCAGTCTAAGAGGTTCCCACTGTACGTTAGTTCAGTCTAAGAGGTTCACACTGTACGTTAGTTCAGTCTAAGAGGTTCACACTGTACGTTAGTTCAGTCTAAGAGGTTCACACTGTACGTTAGTTCAGTCTAAGAGGTTCACACTGTACATAAGTTCAGTCTAAGAGGTTCCCACTGTACATTAGTTCAGTCTGAGAAGTTTAATACAGTACAAATGTTTACTTGTAATAAACAAGATGAATATACATATCACTTTGTTCTTAACATTACAAATATATGTAATAATGATTACTAACCCCTTATTGTGTTCGACCTGTTGTGCTTGTCGTTGTAAATATAATATTATTTTTGCTCATTTTTGTTATTTTGTTGGTGTTCGTAAAACAGAATAAGGCATTGGGAACAAGCATGTGTACATAATCATGAGAATATCTATTTCACTCGCTGTAGAAAAACTCAGGAAATGGATTATCTCAGCTTTAATAGAATGATTATTTAGACTATCATCGTGTTCTTCGTTAATTGATTCAAATGTCAAGTGTAGATCGTCGACATCTCTCGAGCGTGTTTACTTTCTGTTTACAAGAATGCACTTGCACTAAAAACACGTGTTTCCGGTCCACCTAAATATTGATTAAATAAAGAATCGATTCCATTTTAGGCCATCCGATACAAAAATCGGCATCATCTAAATCATAAAAGATTCACATATAAGTGTCTCCAGATTTGAGATAATGTAAAATACAAAATAAGTGTATATTTCGTGTATTTTTAATTTTACAAATGACTACAAAATTCTCCATGTACTGCTTTCATTTTTCCACGACCAGCATGTAACCGGAGCATTTTCCTAGGACATCGCTTTCAAGGGTTTGTTTGTTTGTTTTGTTGGTTTTAACGGCATTTTAAACACATTATTTGTTATATCATACTGAGGAAAATGGGAGCTAACTGCCTTTTCCAAGGACACACCAATTCATATATACATACAATCATACGTACAGTGATGACACTGATATAATGTTTCATAAATCAGTGTCATATTGTAGATATAAGACAATTTTCTTTATTTTCATAGCTGAATAATTGGGGCATATTTGAATTTAAGAGTGCACGGCTAGGCCTTACTTATGATGTGCATCGTACAGAAACGTGCTAGCTCTGAATGGCTATTTATCTTTCTGACATTAGTAATGTATATTATAAAACAAGAGTCCCTCGAAATGACTGATGCTCTACTGGGCGAAAAGATTTTCCAGGAATTCAAGGTAAGACCATTTCGTCCTTCTAACTGTTAAGTGTTGAAACCATCTCAGATTTTCATCAACGATAGAAAGATTTTCAAATTGGCCGCTGTAGTGGATATATTGAATGTCAGATTAACACCATCATTAGAAGTCTTTTGGTGAAAATCCCATGTGAGAATGATCATACACTCAGGGGCAATAGTCACAACAAGATTTTCACGACAGCCATAGTGGCAGCCATATTGGATGTTCGACTGGCACCATTTGCATTTAGGAACGACTGTGTATCATAAGAAGTATTAGGTGAAAACCTCATGTTGATATAGCCATTCTCAAGCTGGCCACTGTGGCAGAAATATTAGACCTCAGACTAGCACTATTTTCATTTAGGACCAACCAGACATCATAAGAAGTCTTTTGTTGAAAACCCCACGTCAATATGACTTTTTGTTCAGGAGGAGTAACGATAACAAGATTTTCAAGATGGCTGCATTGGCGGCCATTTTTGGCGTTAGATCGGCACCATTTATATTTAGGACCAACTATACATAACACGAAGTATTTTATTGAAAACCCCATGTTAACATGATAATTCATACAGGAGGAGTAGCGATAACAAGATTATCAAGTGAAAATTCGTTTCTGTATTTCAAGGACATGCAAAGTTAATGTACATTGTGCTATTTTAAGTACATTTCCCGAGCGCAGAGAAGCAACCATTTTCATCAGCTGTCTGCATGAGACTTTACATGATGTTCCTAATAGTGATAAAAAAATAATTGTGAATCCAAGTAGGTAAAAGACATGCAAGTGTATGTTAATTTTCCTCGACGACAGCTTAATTCAGACTGAAGAAAAGGGTAACCAGTACCCTTTTACGTGCGGTCTTTAACTTTCTTTATATTGAGAGAGTTGTAGAGCAAACAATTTTGCCCTACCTTTACCTATTTCTTGTGCTACTATACGGAGATTTAAATTACAAATAATTATTCACTGAACATCAGCCTTATTGGAAATTAAACTTTATATTAATTCAGACCTTCAAACTTCCTATATATTATCACTCCTTTCATGTTTGTTCTGTGAACCATATTTAACAATATCTGAATTTAAATTACTTTCTAAACCCTCAAAATACCAAAAGTGTTATATAATGTATGGATTGATTGATAGAAGACATAATATGACATAAACAAAATGTAAAATGTACATTTTCAGCGCGATCTTTTGAGAATTTTATTTCCGTCCCTTAGTCGAAAGAGTAGCTTATGTTGAATATTTCTCTTGGTTAGAAATTTTTTAGATAACTGTTTTCTATCTTTATGGTTTAAAAAATATATTTAGCAGACCTGGGCTATGAATGCATTAATCTGCACATACATATATACATACACACACGCACGCACGCACATATACATATATATACATACATACATACATACATACATACATACATACATACATACATACATACATACATACATACTTAGGGCTGTAAATATTTTATTTTACCACTTGCCGACCAAACAAATAAAAATAACTTGTATTTGCCATGCAACCAAATCAACTTGCCCAGAAAAAAATCATACCGTATATAATTTGTCCACATGCAATAACAAGACAATAATCGTTACATTACTTCATTATTTAATACATGCCAAACTTCAAATCTGGTAGTGCGCTTATATTCAGTATTTTTTAAAAAAATTTTTAAAGTTTTAGTTTGGAGGCATCAGCTTCAAATGATATAAATCTAAAAAGCTGGAAACTGCAATTTGTTATCTAAAACAGAATTAGGCATTGGTAAAAAAGCAGGTGTACATAATCATGAGGATATTTATTTCATTCACTGTAGAAAAACTCAGGATTTTTTTTTTATCTCAGCCTGAATTGAATGATCATTTAGACTATCATCTTGTTCTTCGTTTATTGATATATTAATATATTGATATATTGATACATTTATATATTGATATATTGATATATTGATATATTTATATCAATAAACAAAGAACAAGATGATAGTCTAAATGTAAAGTGTAGATCGCCGACATTGCTCGAGGGTGTTTACATTCTGTTTCCAACAATGATTTGTTGGATAATTGTTGATTAACTAATGACCTGAAACCAAGTTTCTGCCGTCCGGAACATAAATAGGTTTAGATCAAAGATATTTTATTTACATAATTGTTACAATGGGATTCGGCTACAATCTCTCAAACCTTATAAAACGCCCTTTTCCCTACAAAAGTTGTACATTATGCATGGATAGCGGCAAACGAATATTACAATATAATACTACTTGAAGAAAACAGGATATAGTTCATGAGAGAGAGAGAGAGAGAGAGAGAGAGAGAGAGAGAGAGAGAGTGGCAGGTGAAAGTAATGTACGTTATCGTGACTGTAAATTCTAGAGAGCTAAAAGGACCTTGAAGGTGCAAGTACTATACATTATTGTGACTTTTAATTCTAGAGAGCTAGAATGACCTTGAAAGATTTAAAAGGGGAGACGGAAATAAACGGAGGAAGTTATAGTGTACAGTTTCTGAACAGTTAGATAAAACGTTTGGTTACTTTTATGATAGTTTGAATTATATGAAATAAACGCGAATTTTTTTTTCACAGACAAATCCAATGATCCACATAACAGAGCATTTATGGTCAATGTTAGTGACAAACTGATTAAGATTTTGAATCAGCTATATGCGTTGCTCAACAAAATACATATGCATTGATGATTATGTCTTACATGGTTCATGTACAATGTAGATCACTACATTTATTCCTAATTCGGGCATGTAGGATATTGTTTTCTATCCACATGAAGATATTAGGAGCTCCCGTGTGTGGTCTTAACCGAAAACGTGTGACTCTCTGTCTTAGAAATTGTCACACAAAAAAGACATAAATAGCAAGCAAATTTAATGCAGAGAACATTGATCGGAATTTATTAATTGTAGTCATTGCAAAATATTGTTGACGTAACATGTAACATATTAGTGAGATAACTAGTTCCGTCTTGAGTCAGCGCTTCCGGGATAGCAAACCTTTACTCACGTGTACGTATACTATGATATAATGTGATTTAAATATTAAAATTATATTACATTCATCACTTTACTTGAACGTATTTCTTAACGTATTGACTTAGCCGTTATCATCGCAATTTATATAAGAGCATTTGTTCTTTTTAAATGAACCTTAACAATGAAAGGGCGAATTACACGCGCAAATAATGATATATCTTTATCCATTTCAGGAACGAAAGAAAAGACAAAGGAAATAAAACGAATGTATGGTAATTACCAATGTGGCACTCAAATGACATGTTTAGTGAATTAATTAGTAAAATTCTTGTGCACTTATGCTAAGATATTTAATGTTAATGGAATAATCGTATGAAAATACAGGTAAGAAAGTGGAAATTCCACATCTGGCATGGTGATCTAGGACTGATAAAGCAGTGTTCCCTCAGGTTGGTCCAAGATTAACTATTCTTGCCAGATGAACCACCCAGGAGATCTAGTAGTTATTATATTTACAGAGTTTCTTTGCAAATATTGAGTGGCTATATGATTCCATACTGCAAATTTCGTGGTTCAGTTCAAAAGAGTGATTTTTTTCACGGCTGAGTGGAACCAGAAAATATTGAGTTAGATTAATTATGTGAGAAGCATTTCGATAGCTTTAATTCTGCCACAACGACTTGCCTTTTTCTTTACATAGCATTAGAGGCTTGTCAGAAAAATATCAACAGTGAAAGAAAGATAGTAAGAGAGATAAAATAGTTACATTCAAAATATAGTCTGCACTTATATCAATTATGGATCCAGATTTTGGTCAATTTGTAGTGCATATTTCACAATTAGGTTTAAATGTATGATTAAATAAAACGTGTTCTGCGAAACCCGATGTCTCAATGCGCCTTGCGTCGATGTATCCAGTACCCCCAACCCCAACTAAACCACCCCCTTGGGTATCTGACTTGAAACAACTGGAACACAAAACTTTAACATTTTCGACGACGACGACGACGACGCGGCATAAGAAGTGATACCTATGTCTATTTTCTTTTTATATGGAGTGAAAATAGAGAAAATATGCAGTGAAAATGGAGAAAAATAAGTGTCATTTATCCATATTAGAGAGGTGTCTCTTATAGAAAAAAAAAGGGGGGGGGGGATAATCATATATAGATCTCTTTCAGATTCCTGCTACACTTTGTTGAGTTAAAGTATATCAAAATGTATGTAACTACACATTATTAAAGTTTCTATAATACATCCGTGTGAATGTACTGGCTATAGTTGGGCATATATACATATTTTCCTGTTATGTATTCAACCAGGATTTCATGACAAGGTCATAGATTGAGCGGAAGAGATTATCAACAGTTGAGAATGACATTATATTGTGAATTAACATGTGCATAGAGCTAGTTATCCGTTCTAGCGTTGATACAAGAAACACACGTGTATAGCTAGCTAGTTATCCGTCCTAGCGTTGATAGAAGAAACACACGTGTATAGCTAGCTAGTTATCCGTATTAGCGTTGATACAAGAAACACACGCGTATAGGCCTGTTCGATAACGGTTGTTACCTCCCCTGAAAATAGGCTCTCTTGAGCTCTTCAGTGCATTGAAATTAGAAACCATGTGTGCAAATGTACAACCCCTATTTCCGGTGAACAATACTCCCGGTATGGATACATTAACGAGATTGCCCAACTCGACTGAGACGAAGAGACATTGTTGTGGTGTATGTTCCAATTATCCGGGTAAATATGTTGACGCAAAATTTTAATTTTCCCTAAGTTTTCTACAGACGAAAGGTTGAGAAAAGCATATTAGGTTATTCATTTGTGTTACAGATTCTCTAAACTGAAATTTCCATTACAACAAAAAGATATGATGCAGATGCAATAATTTATAGGACCAATGTTAGAGCTTTATACATTATTTATTTTATAATGATTTCAGAGCAAATTTTCACAACTTTTAGTTAGCACTATAGGAGGCTTACGTGTTGATGTAGTCTACTTTTTTGTGATGAAGAAAATCGAAAATCGGAAAGCTCTGTGAAAATCATTGACCAAAGATGGGCAACTATATTAGTTTCTCAAACGTTGGAACCCGGAATCGACCCCGGGATCGCAGATGTGCGAAGAGAGTGTGCACTATCCAGACCCCGACAAGTTAGGTCTTTCATTTTTTGGTGGGGTTACGCCACAGCGCTACGGTTATAGTTGGTAAAATACAAAGTCGTGATGTAAAATCACAGATATGAAAGATAAAAAGGAGTAGGTTGTCACATATTTAGTAACATAATATTAAATACGAAAGTTTCAGTATTGTATGACTGCGTCAAAAATATTGATTTTGTAATACACCCTACTTAATTATGCCATCTAGGTAAATATCATAATGACCCGTCACGTAAATATGAAACATAGTACAAGAAAGCTAACATCATCCAATTTGTTTCAGTTAGAATTTTGCCTTGTATAGGGGGAAGAAAGATAGTATAGGTTTTCACGATCCAGCGATGTATCAAACAAATACAGGTCTTTATATTCAAACAAATACAGGTCTTTACGTTCAAACAAATACAGGTCTTTACGTTCAAATAATCCAGTATAGCTAATGAACAAGATATCCGTTACCTCGATTTCACCTTTAAAGAATAAGTTAAATGGCTTTTAGAAATTATTTGAAAGTGTGTTGTTTATTATAGAGATTTTTTTTAAATTGTCGTTTTTTTTCTTCTTTCTTCTTGTAATATTCTTCATTTCACGTCTCGCAATACTTCTCTATCATTATCTCCATTGCACTAGAGTAACATCGTATTACGCTGGCATAATTTATAACAAAATAGAACTCCAAACACACCAGCACGTTTTACAGTCAGTCGCAATAATTAAAAACTGGTTTAAAACTTCGTATTATACAAAATCATTTATCCTCGCGAATGTAATGCTATATGGCCTTTCTCGTTTGACTATTAAGAATAAACGAGTCAATATTATTCCACTGTGCAAGTAACTATGATGTAATCGTATTTTACTTCCCAAATAATCTGCTTGCCATTTTCAACGTGTCTCTTTTTGTTTTGTTGGTTTTGTTGGTGTACTTTTTGTTTGTTTGTTTATTTTGTGTTGGGGTTTTTTTACGACATTTTTAACACATTATTAGCTATATCTTGCAGAGAAAAAGGGCGTTAAGTGCCTTTCCCAAGATTAATCCAAGACAGCTCAGCTTTATTCCCCGACACGTGGACACCTTTGTCAAGTAGATATATCTTTAGGCACTTTACACTATGATTTTCAAGGTCACATGCTTCATTCACATCTTTGCTGGATGCAATTACAATGTTGATTTGCTCACCGTCAAGAACGTTAAATCATGGTATATCAGGGGAATTAATAAGTAAAGGGACATAAAACCGTCATGGAACAGGCCTACAGCTAGTTTTCCGTCCTAGCGTTGATACAAGAAACACACGCTTAAATGCAAAACATCTCAACTTGATTAGGTTATTCATATTTATGCTGCTGTCATAATTAGGCTTGCAAATAGTTTAAATCACTTGTGAAATGTATATATATATATATATATATATATATATATATATATATATATATATATATATATATATATATATAAAGCGAGAGAGAGAGAGAGAGAGAGAGACTCTATTCCACATAGGATTTGATTTTTAAAGAAAAAGAATTTCCCAGGTTTTCCTCACTGGTAATCCTGATTATTTAAACAGATCTAGTATATCTTAATTATTGTTAAAAGAACTTTTAATTCCCTTTATTTTGGTGTACGATTCATGGGTGTAATTTAGCTATTGGAGTATACAGCTTGGCCTTACTTCGGATCTGCACCTCTGAAACGACTGCTAGCTCAACTTGGTCATTTTCACTTCCTGAATTTCAAAGGTAAATTGAAAAAAAAAAAATAGCCGATAACTTTTTTACTTTTTATATATTTTATAATTCATTCATTGCGCTTTCAGAAGCTGGTATTGTCTAATCTGGCAAAATTAATTTTCCCTATTTTAATAACTGCTAAAGTTAGTGTACTTTGGACTAGTTCAGACTCATTTTTCGAGCACACTGGAGCATCCATTTTATCAGTTGTCTGCTTTAGATAGTGCATAGTTTCCATAACTACCGCATGCAAAGAAATTTGTGTCACAGTACATGAAAGTAGCATGGAGGTATGCCAACATTCATACCGGCCCTTGACTCAGAAGAATGTAATATATATAGAGCGCTTGCTAAGGCGTCAGAAAAAAAAAAAAAAAAACAAAAAAAAAAAAAACAAAAAACAAAAAAAACAACTTTATCTCAGGATGAAAGATAAGCTCCGAAAGAACCGAATTTTTTCACCTACCGGAAACGCAACTCTATTCCGTATGCCACATTGACGAATGTTTCATATGATGGAATTTTTAAAATTGTGTGTGTATTGGCACCTTCTGATATTGGCAACGAGTGGCATATCACTTTTCGCTTCATGTCTGACTCTAAATTAAAGAATAAGTTTAGTGAGCCGGTGCGTAATCACAGTTTAGGATTGGGAGGATAACTGAAATAAGGTGTACATGGCAATCAGTTAATAAATAAAGCAGTGAACTAACGCATACGTTAGAAATAGTTGAAGAGAAAAAGCAAGGTCTTGTGATTTTTGTACGTTCCTTTTTTAGGAGTAAACTATTAAATATCTCCTTTGCCAATCATTCAAACGAAAAAAAAAATCAGTGGTAAAAATTAAGATGTTATGTTTTGAAACAAATATGTTAGGAGTATTTTTTTCCGATACGACTCCGAGTGCAGTTGCTTTCCTAACACTCAGTTACTTCAACAGGTGTAAATCTTGTGTTCCGTGTGTTTTTCTTTTATGTAATTTACAGAATAGAGGTCTCGCCTAATTTTAATTATAAACTTTAAAATCAGAGATAATAAAACTGCACTCATTGGTTATTGCAGAAAATGAATATATGGATCAATAGATCCCCTGGTCTGGTGTGCTTAAATAAAATGAATATATGGATCAATATTGGTGTGCTTAAATGGTACATGATCGTATTGAAATGAATTTTTAAATGTTACAGGGAATACAGATATTTATATCAGGAGTATGAAACACCAGAAGTTTTCTTACATCTGGCGATGTGATCTATTGCTAATAAAGCCAAAGTTTCCCGGGGTTCGTCCTGGATCAAGTATGCTCGCCAGATCTAGCACTGAAAAGTTTCTAAAACTGTACATATTTTGTGTTCAATTAAAGGTGGTAAACGTTTCTTAATCTGAAGAAAAAAAATCCCTCTTACACAGAATGAGAAAGGGATGCAAGAGTTTCCATGACTTAGACAACTGAAGTTCGCATACAGGAGAAGTTGGACATATGAAATAGATCTCACCATCGTACGTCACGGGCAATTGGATCACATCGGGCTTTTCTGTCAATCAGAATACCTCTCGGTTATTTCCAGCAGACCAGACAAGTTTCCATTTAAAATGGGACGTTGTCTTGCAGTTAGAATGAAAGGTGTATGATTTGACAGTACGGATGGGGAATATTGCAAGGAAAGTTAAATAATCAAGAAAATGAACATTAATTTGTAAAATAAAATATTTCAACTGATTTTGTTCTTTCCATCTACTAAATTCAGTGTCCAATATTATACATACCGTTTATATTCGCGTAAAGGCGATACCAAATGTAAACTGCATAGACCAAGATCTGCCGTTGCATAATGCGCCGCAAATCTCAGTCTATGCAATTTGTAAGGACTAATGAGTAGAGCAAACAACATAGACCCTGATCTGCCAGCGCATTATGCGACGGCAGATCAGGGTCTATGTTGTTTGCATTTGAACCTGAATTATTCGCGAGTACATACGGTACTAGAAGAGCGGAAACTTGTGTTTCGGATGTCATAGTGGTCAACTTTTAAACAGATAGTTATGGCGAATTATGCAAGGAAGGGTCTGTGTCTAATGTGACTGACCAATCAAATGTCAACTCATGTCATTAAATATGCTTCTCTGTTTAAAGATCAAATGGTGCAACGATACAATGTTAGAGTGTATTTCAAAGTCTTAAAGTTAGTTGGATTATCTTGTAATTGCTTATGAATATAATCTCTGTAATTACATGTGCAATGAAAGTATCAAAATATATTAACCGCGTAACTGCATTACGTTGAAATTTGGCTGCATGCTCAAATTCTCATTTTCGGCGGAACCCCTGCACCAACCAAAGTGGTCGCCTACAGGTGCCCACAAAATTAAACACATCGGGAGGTGCACGTCGGCCATATTAAGAATGACTTCTAGGCAAGATAACAATATTATACCTGCTTTTATGGTTAGCAAACAGGGTCACTCCTTTCGGTGGAAGACACCCTTACTTCTGGCAAACATTTTACTTCATTTTGATGAAAATCACTGCGCCCAACACTATCTAAGTCTCTTTCGGGTTAACATATGTTTCGATTGGTTGTTCTGCATTAGCCAAGATAACTATATCATACGTGCTTCTGTCGTAAGCAATTAGGGTCACTCCTTATATAAAAGGCACCCTTGCTTCCGGCAAACATTTTACATTGATGTGATGTAAATCACTGCGCCGAGCACTATCTGAGACTCTTTTGGATTTACAGAAAGGAACGAGTGATATCCCGATCGGCTTGTCTGCATTAGCTTCAGATCTCAACCGATTGAAACAATTGGTGAAAATGTTTGAAAAAATCTGAACTGCTCAGACAAGATTACCAGCCGACGTAAATAGCTACCACTTCAGTCTCTTTGGTGCGATGCATCATTTTCACAAAACATAACTTGTCACAAAATTAGGGACAAAATCTAACCTTGAATACAACGCCGTTTTTCAAGAAATAGGCGTCCGATTTGAAGCAAAGGTTTTGCCCCTAATTGCACTATAAGCAATACTTGGCAATGTAGCTCACCAAAGACACCGAAGAAGCAGTTACTTTTTTTTCTCAGCTGGTATTTCTGGTATGAGCAAGTCTGATATCTCCAAACACTTCAACTGATTGTTGCGACGGGACGACATATAAAGCTCCTGCCAAAATGCCCGAAGTGTTCCCCATGCTCGTTACGTAGGATGGTCAAATTGGAAATGAGAGCGAGAATACACACAGAGTAAATTTCTACTCTGTCTTCATCTCCAACGCGCTTCCAGCAATCTGCCCACAGAAAGAAGTACGCTGAACAAGGGTTCCTTGAACGGACTGACGCTCTACTGGGTGAAAAGAATTTACAGGAATTCAAGATAGACTATTTCGTCCTTTTAACTGCTGAGTGTTGAAACCATCTTCTGCGATAACAAGAATTTCAAATTAGCTGCTGTGGTGGGCATACTGGATGTGAGATTAGCACCATTTTCATGTAAGACAAAGTATACATCATTAGAAGTCTTTTGGTCAAAGTCCTATTTCATAATGATCATCCATTTAGGGCAGAAGTGACAACAAGATTTTCACGACAGCTGTCATGGCAGCCATATTGGATGTACGACTGGCACCATTTGCATTTAAGACCAACTAGGTATCACAAGAAGTCTATTGGTGAAAACCCAATGTTGATATCGCCAATCATTTGGGAGGAGTAGAAATAACAATATTTTCAAGATAGCCACCATGGTGGCTATATTGAAGGTTAGTCATTTTCATTCAGAACCATGCAGACACCATACAAACTCTTCGGATGAAAACCCAATGTCAAAATGACTTTCCTTTTAAGAGGAGTAGCAATACAAGATTTTCAAGATGCCGACATATTGGATGTCAGATCAACACCATTTTAATTTAAGATCAACACAACATTATAAGAAGTCTTTTAGTGAAAACCCCATGATGATATGACCATTCATTCAGGTCTTTTAGTGAAAACCCCATGTTAATATGACCATCCATGTAGAAAGAGTAGCAATAACAAGATTTTCAAGATGGCGGATGTGGCGGTCATATTCGACTTCGGATTGGCACCATTTTCATTTAGACCCATATGGACATCATAAGAAGTCTTTTAGTGAAAACCTTATGTTGATATTACCATCCATTCAAGAGAAATAGCGATAACAAGATTTTCAAGATGGCCACTATGGTGGCTATATTGGGTGTGCGAGCAGCACCATTTTCATCGAGGACTGACTAGACCATGGGGTGAATGTGTGTGTAAAGTTTCATGGCAATCCTCGAAGTAGTTTAGGATGAGTAGCAATAACAAACTTGTGCTAACGGACGGACGGACAACGGACGACAGACGACGGACAACAGACCACCCCATAAGCTCTTCTGGTCTATGACCAGCACAGCTAAAAAAAAACACATCAGGTCTGATGAAGATCTTAGTAATATTTTGCCCATGATTTGTGGATGAAATGATCAGCAAAAGATTTAAAAACTCGAAATCCTTCAATTATCCAAGATTGCTAAAGCATTGACTGTCGAGATGATGTGACTTTTAAAACCAACCCTTTTGTGTTGCAGAAATGACAAGAAAACAGATAAGAAAGGACATTAAGAACGAAAAGCTCATTTTGGAATGTAGTATTTGCTACCTGTCACCAGGTTACGTTCACGAGAATAAAGAATCTTTTATAATGAAACTTTAAGGAAACATTAATGGGGACGCCTATTCGAAGATGATACGATAAGACATTCACAGAGGACGCTTATTCGAAGATGATACGATAAAACATTCAATGGGGACGCTTATTCGAAGATGATACGGTAAGACATTCAATGGGGACGCTTATTCGAAGATGATACGATAAGACATTCACAGGGGACGCTTATTAAAAGATGATACGATAAAACATTCAATGGGGACGCTTATTCGAAGATGATACGGTAAGACATTCAAGGGGGACGCTTATTCAAAGATGATACGATAAGACATTCAATGGGGACGCGTATTCGAAGATGATACGATAAGACATTCCAATGGGAACGCTTATTCGAAGATGATACGATAAGACATTCCAATGGGAACGCTTATTCGAAGATGATACGATAAGACATTCAGTGGGGACGCTTATTCGAAGATGATACGATAAGACATTCAATGGGGACGCTTATTCGAAGATGATACGATAAGACATTCCAGGAACTTAATATCTCAGTACTGAAGAAGTTGCAGGTTTAAACTACAGGCGCAGTAAGATAAAACACCATAGAGAATAAGTTACAAACAACACACACACACACACACACACACACACGGAGGTCGTGTAGCTAGAAGTAGAGCCAAAAAGCGTATGAGTGCCGCTTTATATCCCGAGTGAGTTATACTTTTGTAACGATCTGCAAGATCTTCGTTATAAAGAGAAAGCATATATTAGCTGCACATATAATATGTTGCCAGTAAAAAAAAAAATGGATATTGATATTTTCTCATCTTTAATAAGGAACGCTAGCTAGCCTGTCGACTGATCAGATTTTCAACAAGCCTCATTTGTCGTTGGGAGATTGAAATCAGTTGTATAGACCTATACCAGACTCTCGCTGGGCTTAAATCTTTCAAAATCATGCGAGAGTCTGGTTGAACGTGACTAAATCAAGACCAAGAATGTTATTTGCGACTATTATCAGAAACATTTTACAATCTCTTAAGCTCACATTGCAGCACTATCAAAAAGCTTCTTTTTGTTATTGTTTCTTCCTTTTCAAAAACAACTGTTGTCTGTTGTCAAGTGATGGATGAACACAAACATTTCTATCGTAACTGAGCAAAGCGAAATTCGAAGATATATCTAAGTGGAATCAAGGAGAAATTTGATCTATTCAAGTGTGTCTGCATCGTACTCAATGACATACCAAGGTGGTCAGCCTAACCCAAATAGTAAAAGGTCATGCTTACTTGGCTACATTGGCAGAGGATCTGTCTGGTTGGTGTCATTGGACGATTGAATATATCTTGTTGAGAATAAACGCTTAAGAAATAAAGATATTTTTCACATTACATTTGATCACATTTTCAGTCATATGTTTCGTGACAATTCACCATACTTACTAATCCACGGCATAAATAAATTATCTGTTTATACGACGCCAAAAGGTCGAGAAAACACCGTATAAAACCTAACTGAACCAAATATAACTGCGTGATACATCATATTTCTATTAGTCTATGTTAAGTATATTCTACAATAAAATGGTATGGTAGATCGACCTCAAGAATTGTGGGCTTTTGTCAGGATTTAATCTGAAACGTGTTGAAATTCATATTTATGACAATTTTGACATGGGGTATTTTTTTTAATAGGATTTCCTTAATTTTATGATGAGGAATCTTATTCTTTACCCCCTAAAGCAACTCTCAAACATAAATACGAAAATCTGAAACAAAGCCCATATCATTTTCTAAAATGTTGAGCTGCACGTTGTGCCTTCTCTCTCGCAACGTAAACAAACAGCGTAAGTGGCCCGAGATTGCGGCCTGGCTGCCATCGGCCTAATAGCCTAATGCACGAGCAGTTAGCCAATGAAATGTTTCAGTGGGATGCTTGCTGCAGAAAGGGTTTCCAATGGTGTTAATTGCATACGTTATGCTAAACGATTGTTTTAAGGTTTCTCCACTACTGTATATCTTCATCAATATTTAATGATACATCAGCATCATTTCTCCCATAATGAAAAGTTTACATGCCGTAGTATTTTCTGCCAAAGATGATCACATTCTGTAGAGCAGTTTATTAAGATACAGTTGTTTCAAAGTTTTTTTAATTCTTTGTAATGACGGCCATATATGATGGTGGATCGGCATAACTTGTACAAACCTGAAAGCTCTTCAGACCAGAATGCGTTTTTGCTCAAATTTGGTCCCATTCGTTTTAGTGGTTTTTGAGAAGAAGTTGTTATAGGTTTTCTATGTTTAGTAACGGCGTCTATATTTCAAACTGATTTGGTATCATTTGGACAAAATCTAAATCCCTTAATGCCAGGGCGCTTTCTGTCAAATTTGGTCAAATTTCGTTGAGCGGTTTTTGAGAATCCTTTTGAAGGTTTACCTATTTTTAACAGCGGTTATACTTAATGATGGACAGGCGGCATCATTTGTACAAGCCTGAAAACACTTTATGCCAGGAATGTTTCTTGTAAATTTAGTCAAATTATATTGCGCGGCTTCTGACAGGAAGTCGTTTGAAGCTATTTCATTGTATTTTTAGTAAAGGTGACCAGACGGCTAATCGGCATCATTTGTACAACTTTGGAAGAAATTATACCGGCATGGTTTCTGTAAAATTTCATCAAATTATATTCATCTGTTGTTTAGATAAGGCTGTTGAAAGGTTTTTATATTGTTAGTGACAGTGGCCATATTGGATGACGAATCTGCATCAACTGAAAAAAAAAATTCAAAGTCTTGGTGCCACAATGCACCCTATAAAATCAACTACGGAGGACCATACTGAAAGCGCAGTTGTCCTTATGGCCAGGTAAGCAAATATATAGGCAACCAACAAAGTTAACACAGATTGCAGATTCTCAGTTTGTTCAGCATCAAGATAAGTTGATGGTTGTCTGCAAGGTTTGCATGGGGACATCTATGTATATAAAAACGCAAGCTCATTTAAATACTATCACCGCTGGAAGAAGCTATATTTCCAGAGTTTTACATTATTATGACTTCAACAGTCAACGAACTCAACAGATGCCCGTACAGGATTCTATCTATTTGCACCCAACAGACCACGCCCATCCTGCATCATCTACAATTTAAAATGACCTGTGGGCATCTATCAATCAGCCACAACTTATAAGTGATCCAAACTGACTGCAGGCCAGTCAGATTGCTAGCCACCCGTGCAACCTTGCGTCATCATCTGTTTATCAGTTGCTTGTCCGTATGCAAGATCTGTCAAACAGAATGAACTCTGACACCTTCATAGATCTGATTACATAATATGTGCCAATTCACATCATTATAACTTCACTACTTTTCATCCGATTTTGGTCATAAGTCAAAAGTTTTAGTTAAGTATATGTCCAAATATTGACAAGAAAATCTTGAATTTTGTATAAGTTTCTATGCTAATGAGTAGGGGGTGCATAGTCAATGTGCTAATTTACTTATGGCCCAAACAGATTTTAATCTCTTCACGTATTTATCATGTACACCAATTTTGAGATTCTATATCCTGTATAATTTACATTCCTCGCGGCAGTTCTAGGTTCGATTCACTAACAGAGGCTTCATACTGCCTTTTGCAACTGGTAATATCTCCTGAAAGATGACTTCCTTCAGCAGCATTGAAAATCTTTGACTTGATGAGCAAAGCTATGGACTAAAACATGTATAACTATCTCCCTGTTTGTCTTTCTAAACCTCATTACCACAATTTGTTGTTTTGATTTTCATTCCTTTCTACAGCATGCTCAAACATAATCAGAGTGGAAACTATTTTGCACAACAAAAATGCACTGAGAGAATGCCTAGCCTTGATAATTGTGGAGTAACTCTGTGGTGTCTGCCTATTATCACAAGTCCTGCTGATATATAGATTTGAAAATTGTAACTATGGCAATGTACATATGTTACAACTATTTACCTCACTCTCACACCCCTGCTTGAAGGGGTGTGAGAGTGAGGTAAGAAAAATAGAAATAAAAAAATAATCAAGAGAACAAATTTAAAAATAGTCATAATTTTCGAGCTACCAAACAAATTAGTACAAATGTTAAGAGAGTAAGCCATTCACCTGTCAACGTGGCTGACTTTTAAAAAACTTACTTTGTATTTTAACACAAAACTTTGAAATTTCATGGGAGATAGTGACTGTATATACAGGTCTCTAATCTATAAATGTTATTTAGAACTGTCAGCATTTTAAAGAATTGCATGAGGATCAGACGCATCATTTCGTGTTTCGATTTGTGTCTTTTTGCTCATGGAGACAACACATTTTTCTAATGATTTCATAACAACTTCATCAAGACTGAAACTAAATCTAGTGACATGTTTGCAGGAGTAGTACAACGGGTACACACTCATACTATGTCCATTTTAAGGTTTTAAAGGTTGGTTTGGAGTCAACATTCAGGTTGAAATTTCAGTCTGAGAAGTTGTTATCATGACACAGTCTATGTGATAATTATCGTTTCAGAAAATGTGCTAGATGATTCAAACATCATGAGAGCGGAAGTATCAAAATAGCATAAGGACATTGTTTTAATTAAATTCTTGATGTTTATGGCTTTTGTGAAAATTCCCAGAATTCGTTCTTCTTTTAGAAATATTTAAAAATTTTACCTGTCAAATGCACAGGGCGATAACAGCATAGACACACGCTCTTATTAGACTTAGACATTTACATGTATCCTTTGCTGTATTTATTCTCATTTCTGACGCTGCCTTCTTCACAAATATTCAGTGGATTTGAATTGATGACCAAAACTAAAAATGCAATCCAGATACATTTCCAATTAATTGTTCCAAATTATGGATGGTACAGATGTGGTACACTAGAGCAAACCCTTACTGAAACATACGGACAGACATGTTTATTATTGTCTTCTAGACTGAATAAAAATGTCGGTTTTAGATAGTGGCATGCATACCGCATACTACTTATTGCGAAAGCATGTCTTGCTCAAAATATTGCTTAGTATTCTCTTCGTTCTTAATTTGCACTTACAAAACATGTCTACAAGCAGATCTACTGGACATACACAATCAAGTCTGGCATGTCAGCCGATGTATCTACTGAGGGTTTGGATCATGTTCATGTCAACCAAACACTGAAAAAATAAAGGCTTTTTTGCTGCTGAAGCAACAATGGTCAAGTTGGAATAAATCAGCATTCTAACTTGCAGAGGGTTCTCACTATATCAAACTCTGCCAAGCTGTTTTTACTTCATAAAAAGTTTTTTTTTTTAGGCATTGCTTATATGCATGTTGACTTATCACAAAGTTGGCAAATTGACTATATAAATACTAGTCAGAAATTCATAATAATGGGCCCCGTTTCTCCAACCTGCCTCTCTCTGATTTTCTCCATCTTATCAGTAAAGGTATATAAAGTGTTTTCTTTTTGAATATAGTAGGATAAAGCGATTGATCTATAGAGCATATTTCAGCAATTACCAACATAAGTTTAACGAAAGAATTTTGTTGACATAATTAGACAAAACAAAGACAACTTGGAGATTATATGACTGTCTATAAAGTGGAAAAAACAAAGACATTTTGGAGATATTCTGACAGTTTGCAAGAAAAATGATTTGATACGTAAATTCAATAATAAAAATTCATGTAAAGATTGCTAGAAAGAAAATGACACCTGAGTATTGTGAATATGGGAGCATCTGAAGACAATAGACTGCCTTAAGAATACACATATAATCGATTTAATCATCAATTATGTTTGTAGAAATGAGGAAAAGGGTTTATGACATGAATAAATGGACAACAAAATAAAAAAACAACAACAAAAAAAAAAACAATCAGTTATTGGCGGAAGGAGGAGTGGCAAATTAAATATAAACTAAGTTTTCTTGACCTGTTGTCCTGTACGAACTCAGTAAAAAATATCCCACTATTTATTAAATTCCTCAGTACACATTTTATTTGCATTTGTCAGTGGCGTACTAAGAGTAAATGGCGCCCGGGGCGACGATGATGGCCCAAAGTGCCAAAATACGAGGCCAGAATTTTTATCAGCTGTTTTGGCGCCCCAAGACCTCTGGCGCCGGGGGCAACCGCCCCGTCCCCCCCCCCCCCCCCCCCCCCCGTTAGTACGCTACATGCTTGAATGACAGAGGACATCCACAAAATAGACTTAAATAACTTTTATATTGTGTCTTAGGGTGAAAACAGCAAAAGTTCTATAAAAAAAAATCAAAGGTGGGGTCATCCGCGTAAATGAGTGTTATCCGAATGGATAACCAAATTGCTTTGACCTAAATTTCAGGCTAAAGGCAAATGGGGGAAACCATGTCATGCGACAAAATAGCGCCATCTAAGACCCAAAACTACAATATGTACAACAAATTATATTTCGATAAAGTTATGCGTAGAGAAGGTAGCAAAGTAAATGTGTCATGAGAATGCTGTGGGTAGATACTGAAATAGAAATAATAATAATAATAATAATAATAATAATAATAATAATAATAATAATAATAATAATGAATACAGGAGTATTTATAAAGGTAAAAATTGTCGCAAAGATTTGCGTACGGATCATAAACATTTACCGGACTGAAAAATGTACAAGACTGCATTGAGAAGGTTACAATCACTTCATTTTGACCAAATTTTGCACGAGTTATCGGTTGCATTATTGTTCTTTATGGTAGCATGTCCAAGGACTCTACTGAATGTGGAGTTGAGTTGTAGTAGTGGGTGAGTTTCGCACGCATTTGATCGCGAATGTGACTCTTGAGGTTATTCATTCGTTTCCTGAAGTCAACGGTTTCGCCAACATATTGGCTGGCAATGTCATGAGCCACATTGCAGTCTTGGTTCGACATACTAACTTGTGATTAATAGTAAAGCCTACTCTTCGAACCGAACTTCTGAACAATTTGGTCTCGAGCACTTGCTTACAGATTAAGCAGCGTCTGTCTTTGCAATTTTACGTGCCTGTAACTGTGGTTCTGTTCCAAGTTACCTTGGCATGTACCATATGGTCCTTGAGTACGTGCCTGTAACTGTGGTTCTGTTCCAAGTTACCTTGGCATGTACCATATGGTCCTTGAGTACGTGCCTGTAACTGTGGTTCCGTTCCAAGTTACCATGGCATGTACCATATGGTCCTTGAGTACGTGCCTGTAACTGGTGTTCTGTTCCAAGTTACCATGGCATGTACCATATGGTCCTTGAGATTTTTAGGGAACTATAGTAACTTTTCCTTCCCTTTAGACGTTTGGAAGATCTTATCTGGTGCGAATGCAATGCCGACATTTAGAAAGGAGGAAAATCTCTAATATATCTATCTATATCTATCTATCTATCTATCTATCTATCTATCTATCTATCTATCTACATACATACATACATACATATATACATACATACATACATACATACATACATACATACATACATACATACATACATACATACATACATACATACATACATACATACATACATACATACATACATACATACATACATACATATACACATCATTTATTTTAGGACAGTATGCATTTCCCTTTGACTGCGGGAGGCTATACCTGACTACGAGAATTATGCCTGTTACAACGTGTACTAATTCCACGCGCCAATCTTATAGTACGTCACATAACGTCATCTGATGTACTAAATCAATTATTGACTTCTCTCTTGGGAACTGCCCCCCCCCCCCACACACACACACACACGGTGTTGTCTGGTGGAGTATAGAGTAAATCACCAAACAACATTATAGAAGAACAGTGCCCCAGAAGAAAGCAGTAATAGAATAGTATGAACACAGTGAGAAAATACTATACTTTTTCACTGAACACGCTTAGGAATATTGACATATTCAATTACAGATATTGGAAAATGAGGAAAATTATTAATACAATTTGTAGGATAGACCAGGTATGTTCTGTTTTTGTCTGAGCAGGAAATAAATGATTCTGAATTAGGAAGCAGAGTATTAGATTCCTCAAGAAAATTAGCTGTAATGTATAGAGCTGATGAACTGATACGATAAAAGAGAAAGAAAGTGAAACTGATCAAGATTTTGGAAGATTGGTAAAAATATGTACTCTAAAATAATGAATGTTAAATTAAATGTTATGTGTTTTCTATCCAATGTGACACACCCTGATGATTTCCTAACAAAATTGCAAAATGTGTTATATTGCAGATAACTGCATGGTTGACTGCTATTTTGACAACAACCAGAGCCATAATGGGATGTTCTAAATCAATTATTGACTTCTCCCTTGGGAAATGTCATCCAACAGTGTAGTCTTATGGTGTATAGTCTAGTCCACCAAACAACACAATAGGAGATCGGTTATCAAGAAGACAATAACAGAATAGTACCAATACAGTGACAGAATTCTACACTTGTTCACTGAACATGCTTAGAAATATTGACAGACATTTGAAAAGGATGAAAATCATTAAAATAATTGACAGAATATACCAGGCAATTTTTGTTTATCTGTGTTGGAAATGAATGCATGATTGTGAATTAGGGATCAGACTACCAGATTCCTCAAGAAAATTACCTCTAATGTACAGATAAAGTGAAGCTGATCAAGATTTTGGCAGATTGGTAAAAACTCTACTTTAACTTGATTAAAAGAAGGCTACCTGTTTTCTATCAAATGTGATAAGTGCTGATGATTTCCTAACAAAGGAGCAAAATTTGTTCTGTTGCAAATAACTGCATGGTTGACTGCCATTTTTACGATAAACAGAGCTGCAAAACTGGCTCTATTTATAAATTCATTTTGCTAAAAGTCAAGTAATGCATGCTTCTGCGTTATTATGCAAGAGATGTGACCTGGCTTATTTAAGGCATGTACTTATATATTATCTATAATGTATCTCTGTATACTCGTGCTTAAAGTGTTTATATAAGGACACCTTGTAATGTTCTTGCCGTGTTACTTGCCTAATAATTTTAAGTCAAATAGACTGGTCTTGTGTTTGGAATTTATTGTTTGATAATGACGGGTTTCGATTCGTACTTGGATCTCGCAAACTTTTTGAATGAACTACAATTTAACAAGGCTTCGATAGATATCTTTGATCAAAGTAAGATTGGTCATTTTCTTACAATTTAGAGCCTGCAGCTGAAATACTCTTTTTGTAATAAATTTGCATGTATATAAACAGATGTACTAATGAGTATTTAATTACTTTTCTCACTAAAAATGTCAACGACTTAAAGATCAAATATGGCTGTTTCTGTTTAAACTTATTTGTTAATCTTTCATACCTGAAAACCCTATATCTATTGTTCTTATAAATTTATATTGCATCATTTACGAATAATTGCGTTGAAAAGTATGACCCACTCAAAGAGTTGGCGATGTTATTATCTCCGTGATATGTGTGCGGAAGTCACGTTTTACTAGAACAAAGAACTCGCTAACATAGCGCTTATACTGCAGTGAATTTGCGATAGGTTACGAAACGAAGAGTGATCCTGTAGAAATGTAAGTAACTGAAGGATTCGCGGTACTAATTATATGGAAGAATGGGAACCAGTATATAACTGGGTGAAGACAAAATAGAGTATATACTGGTTTGGCTGGCCATGATTGTTTGAAAATGAAAAGTAAAATTTTAGAAAAAAAGATTCTCTTGAGAGCTTATCTAATTTGTAACTGAGGAAAATATAGACAATGTTTTATTAATGGAATTTCAGTCCTATAACAGACATGACTTTGGAAAACCCATTACTGAAATTAGCACATGATTCTTTAGGTGCGGAATTGAAAACACATGTTTCAAACACATGTAGATCAAAAACATGCCGCGGCTCATGGAATTTTTAATATCATGATGTTTCCATAGGTTTACTATAGGAGCTGAATTAATACCGTGAGTCTTGAAACGACTAATGCAACACTTAAGTTAATGTGGTCACCGACAGATCGTGAAAGAAAGGAAAGGAAAATAATGATAATAATTGGAAAGAATTATGGAAATACTGTGCACTCAAACAGAGAAGCGCGATCTCAGCGTATTTTCAAGCTTTGACACTATATAAGCCTAACTAAGAAAATTGAAACATCAGATTCATGTATTTAGTAAAAGATAATCGAAAATAACTCTTCGAAAATAAAACGCAGTTCTTTTAAATGGTTCATGGGACACACCGCATCATTCAATGTAAGCCTTTATCTCGCAACAAAATATTGATATTTGATGTTCTTATTCCTCCATCACAAATCCATAAAGCAACGGTTTACTGAAGATATGCATTTTCGGTTAAAATTTGTGTACCCTTTAAGGGGACAACTTATTTTTCATTATTATTATTATTATTATTATTATTATTGACTCTCAATAGCCCTTTTTCTATTTCTGATCACAATTTCAGACTGTATACTGAACACCATGCGTCATTTATACTTGAAATAACCTTGTAATCAGTACACTTCTACATAAGTGGCTGGTCTGCTCGGTCTAGAACGACGTCACACAGCTAACATAGCCTTAGTCAAGTAAATTAATGCAGTCGGTGATTATCGACAATCTGACTCATCCTTAATTTTGACTGTTAATTTCGGGAAATATGTTGGAGTAAATGTTAAGAGAAAAAAGGAATTTTAATCTATACAAAATCTATACATAATCTTCTACAAAAATCACGAAAAGTTTACATTTTGAAGATTTTCTATTTTGTGTTGTTCTCTCCAGTTTAAACAACCGATTAACCAGATTTCATCCACTTGAAACTGATTATAAATATAGGAGCATCCGCCATTTTTTACTTTTTTAACTCATGATCACTCCTTCTAGAAGGCCTAGGTTTTGGGTCACTTGATCTTTGACCTTAATCCTTATCCTCTGACCTTCACCCTAGATCACTGGTCCTCAAATTTCTACTAAAACAAGGGCCACTAGTCTTAAAAAAATGTTACTACTCCAAAGCCACTTAATCTCTGGCTTCCTATGGGTCACATAAATTCGGGCCGGTTCTGGGCAACTTAAGCTCTGACCCTAGGCCACAACTTGAAAATTTGATGAAAAAACTAGGGCCATCAAGGCCACCGATCTACAAAATTTTACTAAAAAATCTAGGCTAGCGGTCTTCACAAATTAAAAAAAAAAACATAGGCCACAGACCTTCAAAGTTTAAAAAAAATAAAATAAAAAAAAATAAAAATACCTGCTGCACCTGACCACCGCCCTTCACATTTTTAGGAGAAAAACCTGGGTCAGTGGTCAACAAATATTTATTAGTAAAATCTAGGTCAGTGGATGTCAAAATAGTTTCTATAAGAGCGAAAAACTTGGGCCAGTGGTCGTCAGAATAGTTGTTATAACAACGACAAACATTGGCCAGTGACCTTTAAATTAGTTGTTATAGCAACAAAAAGCCAAGGCCAGTACTCCTCAAATTAGTTGTCTTATCAACAAAAAACCTGAGCCTGTAGCCGTCAAACTAGCTGTCATCGCAGCAAAAAAAACTGGGCCAGTGACCTTCAAATTATTTGCTATAACAGCAAAAAACATGGGCCCGTGGTCCTCAAAATAGTTGTTATAACAACAAAAACCTGTGACCCAGCGTTATAACGACTATTATTATGACAATAACCCACACACGCTTCCTATAAGTTTTTATTACTTTTAATTTTAAAAATGTCCCTATTAAATTACTCAAGCAACAAAAGAACACCATATTTATAAGCCACTGTTTTATAAATGTCAGATTCTTAGTAAGTGAATCCTAAATAAGGACACTCATTTCATGTATTTTCCCATTTGATTATTTATATTTTACATTTTTTCTATATTAATTACTCTGACGTCACACATCCACTTTTACTGGACCTCAAAGTATCTGATTTTGTATCAAATACGCCCTTAGACCGTAATGTTCAAGTTGTAATATGTGTGTGTGGGTGGGGGGGGGGAGGGGTAGGGTGACGTTACAAGACATTGCAGTATAATGTTAACATTTTGCATCCCCCAACTGTTGCTCGAACATAGCTTGGTTCAGAATAAAATAACTTATACAAAAGACTACACGGTCAACTTACAAGTTTCTTTTGAAAATTTAACATTAATCTACTTATAATGTATAGACTTAATTTAATTTTAAAAAAATATATTAAATATTAAGATAATCTATCTAATAACACTCTAATAATACCTTTTCAAGAGGTCTGGTACGTATACATCTTATTTATGTCGTGAAGTATTAATTTACACTAGTAACGTGATTATAATATATTATTGACAGGACAGTTAAATACAGGTCTTCAACAGTCTTTTAACTCTACTATTGATTACTACATAACACTGAATTTAGACTGCATTGCAATTATCTTTTATCTAAAATGGATTTAGTGCAGGATGAAGGTTTTCCGTAAAACGCAGTAGACAATCAAACCATAAAGTTATCGTTCAGTAAAGTGTTTCCGATGATAAACTATTTCTGAGTATGCACCTTTAATAGCAATAAAAGTTGTGACATTTTAGCTTAAACATATGCTTACAACAAATGCTGTAATTTATAATTTTCTGAAATAGCACACAGTATGGAGAAATATTACTAATGATATATTCAACATAAAAGTAGTACAGTATATGGGAAACATGGCACGTTTAATATAAACTTATACAACCAATTAATTTACCATCAAAGAGAGATGAAGTTACAACTAGTACAAAACACTATATAAGCACTCATGTTAATATGGTGTTAGAACGTTCAGTATGTATTTACCATATCTATCAAAACATTGGGTTTTAATAACTTTAGAACGAAATCAAGACTATTAATCAGTACCTGACAAAGAATGATATTTGTCTCCATGATCATTATTGTGGAATAAAATATTTATCAATATTAATTTCATCTTAAGTTAACAAACATGACAACAAGAACTCTTTTGTAAGAAGCGATTGATTTTTTTTTAAAATTCTGCGTTAAAAATAAAAGAAAACAAACGATTTATGCGACCACACACCTAACACAGTAGATATAATACCAAAAGTTGGTTCAATCGTTAAATTTAAAAACTACCAAAGACAATTAATAGTTCCTTTTGTTATATATTGTGATTTTTAAAGTATTATTGAGCCAATAACAAATATTACTCAGGAAATAATGTATTGTACTGACGTTACAAATACGTCATGGACAATGAAAACAGCAAAACACATGCTAGCAATATTTTGCCTTTATCTTTAATCAACTCACAAGAAATAATAACCAATAGATTATAGAGGAGAAGACTATATAATTGCAATTTATGAATATTTAGTATCAATTGTAAAAACTCTTTATCAAGAAGGGTTGCTGAACTTATATTCACTAATGAAAATAAAAAGCATTATAATTCAACCAATATATGTCATATCTGTGAAAACGGCTTTGACAAATAAGATCACAAAGTAAGAGAACATGATCACTTAACTGGAAAAGACCTAGAGGTCCAGCACATCTACGGTGTAATGTAAATTATAATTTTCCCCTATGTATTCATCATTTGTCTGGACACGATTCTGGTCTCATTATCAAAGCCTTAATAACAATAAAAAAAAGATCCTGATCAAGTGGTATCAATAATACCAAATAATAATGAAAATATATATCGTTTAGTTAGGATTTTATAGTTGATAAAGTTGAGAAAAATGGCGACAACTATGATAGCACCCGAAGGTTTTTGTCAAAAGAACAATATGAATTTTACATAGTAATAGGTTTTTGTCAAAAGAACAATAGGAATTTTACATCGTAATAAGTTTATGGATCATTCACTAGAGCAACTTGCAAAATATCTAATGGATTATCAAAACACAGCAACAACAACAAAGTATTCCGAGTAAATAGGGACTGCAAAGCCTAAGTATAAGAGAGAAGCGGATGTCAGGACTGCTTCCCACGGGTTCTCGAAGTTTTTGAGAAGAGAAATTTATGGATACGAACACATAGATTTATTTGAGAGGTTTAATGAAACTGACCTACCGTCGTTCGACAAGTTTTTTCAAAACTAACCGGATCAGGAATTAGTGCAGAGGATTATGAATATGTAAAAGATGTAATGAAACATTTCGCGATCGTCACGGTTACTGCGTAAAGAAAGATAATTGATATTTTAAAGGTTTCATATCTCTGTGTATCAAAAATTACAAACTAGACCCAGCATATTATTTTTGCGCACCCGGACTAGCTCACAATGCTACTTTGAAAATTAGCAAGGTAGAATTAGAATTGCTGACAGATTATGATATGTTTTTCATGATTGAATCTGGAATCAGAGGAGGATTAAGTATGACACCTAATAGATATGCTAAAGAAACTCATGAGTAGTATATCGATAACAAAATCCTGAATAACCACGACGTCCTGAATAATGGAGAATACAATACATCAATGTCTAAGTCATATATTATGTACCTTTGCGCAAAGAATTTGTATGGCTGGGCCATATGCTAGCCCATGCCCGTTAGAAACTTCAAACGGGAAAACGAAGCAAATAAACACATTAAAGAAAAGTTAATGTTTTGGAGCGATGATTCTAAAATTGTTGGATTTCTACAAGTAGAGATAGAAGTACCAACAGATCTTAACGACTATTTTAAAGAGTGTCCTTCCGCACCAGAAAAACTAATTCATAGTGAGAAAATGATTTATTTCCGTAACCAACAAAATTGATAAAAGATAAATATGGCGCAAAATCTTCAGTATATAAATTATTATGTACGCTAAAAAAACAAAACAACAACGAATCATATTTTATTCACTATCAAAATTTGAAGTTGTATATTCAATTACGAATTCAATGATCGATTCGGATTATATGTGCATTAGTGTTGAAAGAGACAACTTCTACAATGATATGAAACAAAATATACAGTTTTACGACACAAGCGTTTACAAAAATGATAACATATGGAATACATTAGCAAACCAGAATGTTGTTGGATTGTTCAAAGATGAGACGAATGGCATGCCAATACAAGAATTGTGTGGCCTTAAGTTTAATGTATTTAGGACTCACAAAGAAGAAAACAAGTATGCAGGGATATTTACAATAGGTTTTTAAAAAGGATCTAAAATTTGATATATGCAAGATTGTTTTTTCCCCAAATTATTAATCAATAAGAGATGAATTTAATTAGATCGTACTATCACGAGATATACAACGTCAAGATAAATAAGGCTGCTCTTTCAACATTTGATGACAAACGTTATACTCCTTAACGCGCCGGTGAGTTGTCATGAAGTAGATAGAAAACTAAGGTTACCGGTGCGCGGACATTTCGTTCGATAGTGTTCCACAAATTTTGGCAAAACTTTGGAGGCATAAAAAAAGTTCAGTGACACTACCAGAGTCAAAATAATGCGTATAAAAATCTCTTGATAGTCCCGCTTGCTAATCGCATACAATAGTCTTCCAGAATGTGGGTCATCCATGGATTCGCGACCATCTTTAAAACGATGAAACCACCTAAAAAATTTAGGATATGACAGAGAATTACATTCCTAAACTTTATCCAAGTCGGCCTTGATATTAGTTGGAGAGTACCCTACGAGCGCCCGGATTTAACAGAATGCTCTTTGATCTGTGAAAGAATTGTTCTCCTTCTCCGACATTTTTACGTCATTCTCATTTACCTACGTAAAGTCACACGCATATATATATATCTGCACGTGTCTGACGTGCTGCACGCGCAGCTGCAGATCATTTTATAGAACTTTCTTTTGTCTCTCTATCGGGATTAACTTTATTGACAGGTTCAAAGAAACAAAAACGTTGTAACAAAATATTCAGAACTTTTCAAATACCCCTAGCATGCTGTTTTGTACCTTTGTTTCTTACACCTCTATAATGTTCTATCTCTCTAACTAAATTATTCTTCATTTCATTATGTTTCATCAGTGTAAAAGTTAATTATATGGTCATTAGGTAACTTATCTAGCATTTAATTGTTTCATTTTCTTGTCTGGTAGTATCCCTTGTGATATTATATAGTCAATCGTAAACTGACTCAAAGGAATTGAAATAACCAATTTTAGAACCTCCTCCCTACTCATGTTAGTTGGGGAATTTATTTTAAAATTAAATATTCTTTTAAAAAGCATACTGTAACTTACTGTAAGAACTGAACTGGAAAATAATGTTAATTATGTTGTTCGTTTCTGTTGCCGTTTATCAATATAAATATTATTAAATTTACTTTTGACTCTACTATTAACTAATCTATTAACTAATTAGTTAATATGTTAATCAATTACTCTACAGCATGTAAAAAAATGGATTTACTTTACTCGACTATTTGGAGGATATGATAGCAGTCTCAGCCCTCACATTTTCTTTTTAAGTGTTTTTTTTGTGTTTCTTCTTTAATATATACTGCATACACCTATAACAACAACTACGCCAGCTATCAAGTAATAAATGGTATAGCCTATTTGACACCATGTACTTCAGTTCTCTCACTAGCCATAATATTGTTTATTTTTTCTGCCTTGGCTTTTTTTTAATTCTAATGAACTTTTTCCAAGTTGTTTTCCAAGTTCAACTTTACGTCGATATTTTATCTTTTTGTAAAGTTACCTTGTCTGGTGATTTAGGAACCTTTACATTTTCTTCAGTTTTACTTTCACCACTTTCCATTTATTTTGCAATAAGTCTAAAGGTTTCCTAAACAATTATTTGAGTTATTTTCTAGTTACCTTCAAGTTGTATTCAAGTTTCCGTCAAGTTATTTTCTAGTTACCGTCATGTTATTTTCACGTTATCTTCATGTTACCTTCAAGTTATTGTTTTTAAAATATCTTACAAAGGTATTTATAGTTACTGACTTAATAACGTCCTGGTTTTCAAGAATGTGTTCCTTTTGAAAACTAATATGCTTACAAGTTAGCAAGTAAGCTCTTAATGCTAAAATGAAGAAAGAAAAAAAAAAGAAACAACATAAAGAATCTAATTCCGTTTGTTGTTAGGTAGTCTTGTTTAAACTCTTCTGTAATTCGTCGTTTAAGTTATCATTGGAAGAAATGTACTCATCGAAAATTTTATTTCTAGCATTATTGTATCTGATAATGACTTTGATATTTTAGCTGCTGCAGCATTTAAAAAATTTCATATGCTTTCTTGATTTGTCCTGAATCCATTTTATCCACTGCTTATCGGTTAAGTGTTTAGCAGTTATTTCCTTGTGTGTTCCATTTACTATACTAATTTCTTTATTCCGGTTTGTAGGCTTCAGTTATTCCATCCTCATATATAGTACTGACGTCAATATCTTGTTTACATACCTACAGGCCTAATTCTTTGTTTTAAGCTGATTTTGATTCATTTGAATAGTGTCATATGGCTGAATGTGGTTATGGTTACGTGATTCAAGAACCTACTCCTGAATCTTGTAAAGAACCTGATCCTCCGCCTGATGATCCTACTCCTGATCGTATTATAAAAGCTACTCCTCCACAATATGGAAAATCTAAACCCCCTGCACTTTCTACATCAACAGTTCAACAATGATTTATTGATCAATACAAAGTAAATATCCAACATCATTTTAAGTTTAGTGAAGAAGAGTATATGTTTCAAGCAAATATCCTCTCTGAATTACGAACAAATGCGTAATCCCGATATTCAAATTTCTCTGATAGGTAACCCAAAATATATTATCATTTAACATCATATCTAGCAAAAAGGCGGAAGTATTTTTTTTTTTGGAATCATTAGATTAGGAAAGAAAGGGAAAAATATCAAATAAGTCAGAAGATAAAGTCAGACCAATAGAAATGACTACATTTAGAGATAATACAATCTCAGGCAACAGAGAACACATAGTGTTGCTAAAATAGATTTGTTAGAACCTTTAAATGATACAGCAGAAATACAAGAGAACTTAAATAAAGAAAATAGAGAATTTCAAATTAATAAAATTGGCTGATAGGCGCTGGCTTTTTATCCTATGTTTTTTTTTGTGTTGTGATTGACCCTATTATAAGAACTATTATGATTGTCATAGCCCAGGTTTTATTCTACAAAATATGAATGCTAGTGGTCCAGGTATTTTTAGCAAAATTGTGAAGACTCCGGGCACAGTTTTTTTTCTTAAATATAAATGCCGATGGCCTAGTTTTTTAAGTAGAATTTTGAAAGCCGCTGGCTTAAGGATTTTAGTACAATTTTGAAGGCCGCTGGCCTAGATGGCCCTGTTTTTGTTTCATTCAAAATTTAAAGGTCGGTGGCCTAGGAACAGAGGTTAAATGACCCTGAACCGGCCTGAGGTTAAGTGTCTCTGGACTCGTACTTTTTTGAAGGCCAGTGGCCTAGTTGTTTTTGTAATATTTTGAAGGCCAGTGGTCCAGGTATTTTAATAGAATTATGAGGACCAGTGTCATAGGGTAAATGTAAGAGGTTAGGGGTAAAATCAACAATCAAGTGGCCCAGAACCTAGATCTTCTAGAAGGGGTGGCCTAGGGTTTTAAAACAATGGCGGATGATCATATGCTAGTTGAAAAGCGTTTAAAGTGGATGAAAACTGGTTAAAAGGTTTAACAGGATAAGAACACGTTAAGTGATTCAGAATTGACAATGTACATACTACTTATAAAGTAAATAGTTTTATATTTGAGAGAGCAGTAATCATTCCTTGTTACATACATATATTTATATATTTTATTAAGATCTCATTCAAATAAAATATAGGACAGGTATAATCAGTTTTGGGCTTCGCACACTAAGAACAATCGTTAAACAAGTGACGTACATGTTAGTTGATATTGAATATGTACAAAATATTTGTTTTCTACTTGTCAAAAAGGACTTAGATGACGCTTAACACCACGAAAATAAACTCGCGTAGGTTATATGTTTAAATACTGGTTTGGTTTTGTGGGTTAACGCCATTTTTCAGCACATGCTAGGTTATACATGGCGGCTAGTATATTTGGTGGAGGAAGAACCCAGGAAGACTCCACGAAGAACCATCGACTTACGTCAAGCTACTGGCAAGCTTTCTGACATAACTACGTTGGCGGAGCCGATACTAGAACCCACGCGGACAAAGGTGAGATGTGAGTGATCTGTAAAGGCGAGCGCGTAGAAGGCTAGTGACCAATCGCTACCCGGGGCCCCATATTTAAATCAAAAAGATACACTAGACTAAGTGGTGCAAAATTTGGTTTCTTTTGCAAAGATAATATGGAGGACAATAAAGAAATTCCTTTAAAAATATGACGATACTATGATACATCTAAATGCTGGTCTCGAGCTCATATCTTTTAAACAAATGATGTAATTTGAGAAATTGACGTAAAAACATGCTCCGAAACTGTTTTCACTTCAAGATCATGGTATTACTTATGCATTCTGATATAAATGCCGCATTTAATATAAACTCTCAAGTGTAGTTCACATCTAATTCATTTGTATTTATCTGTTTCCTTTTTCCATATTGCTTAGACAAGTGAAGTTTTATAAAACTTGAAAAAAACAGCGATTTCATAGGAATCAAACGGACGATAATAATAATAATAATAATAATAATAATAATAATAATAATAATAATAATAATAATAATAATAATAATATCATAATGATTATGATAATGAGTACCATATATGATTATGATTAGTAGTAATAGTATTATTAAACATTAAAAAAGATGAAATCAAGACAATAATGATCAGCGAATGTATTATGACCAAGTAAATAATTACAAAATAATAATTAAAGATTATGATGACAATATCAATAATATAGTTATAATCATCATCATAATATATATATATATATATATATATATATGTATATATATATATATATATATATATATATATATATACTGATAATGATAATAAGATGACAATAATAATGCTGATTAAGGATCTTTATAAATATCACTATTAATGATGATAATGATAATAATATAATAATAATCATAATAAAAATGCTGATTATGTTGATTGAAGATCATTATAAATATCATTATATTAATTATGGTGATGATGAGTATATTCATCATCATCATCATCATCATCATCATCAGTAATAGTTAGAGCTGGGTACCACGGAAAATTTTGTACCGCGGTATTTCTGAACATACCGCGATACGTACCACGGTATACCGCAATTATATTAGGGATCAACAATTATAATGATCTAGGGCAGGGGCCGGTGACTTTTTAAAAAAGTTCTGTCTGTCAATAGCTGGAAAAATACATTGCTCTGATTTATAGCAAAATAACACCATATTATATCCATTATATTTTTTGAAGAAGAAAAAATAATTTTCTTGAGATAAAAGAAAATAAAATATCTCGGCTCAAAAGAAATTCGCAGACCCCCCCCCCCCCCCCCAATTTAAATGGTCAGTATCTTGTAGTAGATGAATTTGCTATGTGTATGTTGATTGTTGTATAAATTGTCATCTAAAAGCTGTAACTAAAGTGGGATGATTAAGCTTACACAATAGCTGACACCCAGTAATAGTCATTGTACTGACATTAGAGAGCTTGTTGACACTGAAGCCTACAATTTACTAGCTATACTTTTGATATAATAGGCACAGAAACTTTGAGTGGGATGCCAACACCCTGGAAAGATATTTATCAGAGAGGGCCAGTAAACATAAAACACACTTACTCAACAAACGAGAAAATATTTAATATACTTAAGAAATTACGTAAATTGCAAACAGAAAACAACTGCTCTCCTGAAAATCTTAGGATGATTCTCAGTCTTACAAAGGAATACATGTACTTAACACAGTAACACACGCTAGTAAATAGCTAAAAAATGACTTTTTAAAAAAATTTCTTTTTAATTTGGCCCCAATATCTTTGACAACATCCCATTCAGCCACCACGTTGGCATACGTGACGTGTCAAATATGTAATTAAAGGATCATAAATATAATTATATTTGTAATATTCCAATTAATTTTTGACAAATACAACTGTTTTGTAAAAACAAAAAACAAAAAAGCTTTTTTGAATTATTTTGTCATGAAAAATGAAAACATGCTGTAAATAAAATAACAAGGTTACTCGGGAATGTCCGTATATTCCTTACTGACGGAAACTGCCGATGTACCGGTACATTGAAAATGTACCATGGTACGTACCACCGCGCACCTCTAGTAATAGTAGTAGTATTAGTAGTAGTAGTAGCATACTTCGAATGATGATGTTGATTTCACACAATTATTATTGTTTGTTTTATTTAATTAAAAAGATTGGATTTCCGGTACGTAAACTGAGAGTATACACACTAAGGATCTGGTTTTTCGAACATATTCTCTTTCTCTGGAAACAGGAACAGTTTGAAACTTTGCAGGCATATAGACTGTCGTATGTTTATTGTGAATTTCCTTAACTGCTGCTATTTTGGCTTTTCTAAACGTTTAAAACACATATAGGTCACGTTGAAAGCGTGCATGTACACATGTCACACCAGTTCATTCAGTAGAATATTGTGGACTATAAATTAAGTATGGGAGTGGACATGGTGCTTTGGAGGGTCAGAATATGTTGCTTTTCACAGTCGGCGAAGACAGGATCGGTGTTCTCTGTGCTTAGGATTGGCAAGATAACCTTAGCAATCCGTCTTCTGCTTTTTGATTTGCTGGTTTCACATGGAATCGAATCAAAATCAGGACCTGGAACTGGCAGACCAGGGAGGTCACCAAGAAATCAAACACGTTTGAATGTCGGTTTTAGAGAATCTGCCACCGACACACAGAGAGACTTGGAAATACGGACTGGAAGTGTTTCAGGTATGAACGCATAGCTCAATCTAGATCAGAAAAGGCGTATCAGCGACGTAACTCAACCGGTGTCGATGCCTGCTGGTTCAGCGAGAGTAACATCCCCACATTTTCCTCAATCACAATTTGTTCAGCCAGAGGAACCAAGACCCACATTTCGCTCTGAAAGCCCGCAAAGAGTAGATAATCTTGTACAGATCATGAGTGATGTCCGTGCTGACGTGAGACGCCTGAACGATAGATTCGACCGCTTTGAGCGTACAATTGAAGAACTAAACAAATCAAATGAAGACTTCAAGGCGCACAACAACGGATTACAAGAAAAAGTGACCGACTTCATTAAATGTTAAGTCTAGAAGCAAAATTTTTGTCTAACGAGAAGAAATTTGAGAATCATGAAGCCCGCCCTATCATGCAGAGATAACTTAATCTTCTACGGCATTCCATAAATCAACGGTCAAAAGTGGAACGATTCAGAAAACACGATAAGAGAATATATGAGGCAAACATTGGACACAGACGAGTCGAAAATTGAAATCGAACGAGCACACCGCCTACATTCGAAACGGAGTTCAAAGCCTGCAATTGTTAAGCTTTCTTGCTTCAAAGATATGGAAACAGTTTTAAAGAAGTTCAGAGATATTAACAAGACAGTCTGAAACAAAGCACATGTGGAAAAGAGAGAAGGAGAATGAGGAGCAACTGGAACTGAAAACGAATATCAAAATATTTCACAGATAATTGAACAACATATCCGAGTATCTGAAGACTTCCCAGAAAGAGTACGTCGGACACGAACAGCTCTCTATCCTTTCTTCATCCCTTGAAATATAACAGACTGGTTATAAATAGAACTAAATATGTGTCTAATGATGCACTGCAGGATATTGTACGTGTAAACAATAAATATGTGTCTAATGATGCACTGCAGGATATTGTATGTGCAAACAATAAATAGGGGTCTGGCCGAGGCCATTTTCACATTTAGTACATGATGTGCAGAGGATTAGTGAAATTAATTTCTGTATCTGGAATATTTCAGGTTTAACAAGAAAACTACCTAGTGAACAGTCTAATATGGATTGTAATGATTTGATCAGTTGTATGCGTGATTTTGATATTTGTGCACTGATCGAGACTTGGGCCCATGATAAAATTGATATAAATGGTTTCACGAGTTACGTAAGTGTCAGATATAAAGAGCTTGATGCAAAACGGTATTCTGGAGGTACTGCTGTCTATGTAAAAAAAACATATAAGGCATAATGTCAATATGTATCAACTTGAGAGTAAATCAATAAATATTGTCTGGTTGAAATTGTCCCCTTATGCACAAACCCTTCAGGACGACACAATGTTTTGTGTAGTATATATGTCACATGAACACTCTTGAATACATGCAGAAGAAGACTTGTTTACCATTATAGACAACGAATCGGCACATTATAGAGTTATGTATCCAAACCACACATTTATTTTTGATGGAGATTTCAATGCCTATACCTCCACATAACCTGATTTTATTATACGCGATAGTAATAATGTCATTGATAAGAATATAGCATTTGTCATGAGGAAGGGCTAACAGGGACATAAAGGAGCTAAATCCCTATAGTGAGAATATACTGAAATTTTGTCAGCTATCTGGAATGAGAATTGCAAATGGCAGATGTGGGGATGATACAGGTATTGGAAATTGTACATGAAGATAACTCTGCTACAACCATAAACTACTTACTTTCAGATCCATCATTATTTGCATGTATAACTACCTTCAGGATTGGTAATAGCATTAAATCTATTCATCAACCAATAATATTTCACTTGGGTCTAGCATATTCCATTACCCTCACTGCTGAAAAGATTTAAAGTATTTCTCCAAGAGAGAGATATATATGAAATGAAACACAGAGAAATATATTTGTCCAAAACGTCATCTCTTCACTATCAGATAAATCTCATACTATACTCACTATGACAAAGTATAATCAACTCGATAGCGCTGTAAATTCTTTCATGGAGAATATTTGTGAATCAGCACAGACGATGAAAGTAGACCAAAATGATATCAATGAAAAAAGTGATCGGGTCTCGGTCAACAAACATCCCTGGTACGATGCAAACTGTAGAGCAGTAAAACATTGCACATTTGATGCACTTAGAAACTTCAGAAATAATAATATGACAGATAACTTGGTTTTATACAAGCATTATAGAAATATATACAAAAACATTACCAGATATAAACGAAACCTATACAGAACAAAGAAAAAGGCAAGTCTTGAAAAAGAACTTTCAGAGAAAGATTCGAAACGCTTCTGAAGCCTTTTAAAATGTCCAAATACCACGGTTTTATGGGTTTAACGCCATTTGTCAGCACATGATATGCTATACATGGCGGCCAGTATATCTGATGGAGGAAGAACCCGGGAAAATCCCGGGAAGAACCACCGACATACGGGAAGTTACTGGCAAGCTTTCTCACATAACCACAGTGGCTGAGCCCAAGACTCGAACCCACGCGGACAGAGGTGAGATTGCAGTGATCGGTAAAGGCGAGCGCCTTAGACCACTCGGCCACCCGGGGCCACTTCCAAATACCACGATGACTAGAAAAAAAAGAAAAAAAAGACTGCACCGGATGTACCAGTACTTTTTAGAATTATTTAATATACATTATGAGATAGACCAAAATTTCAAATTAAACGAAAGATTTGTTGGTTTTTTTTAGCAGAAATTTTCATAATATTTCACCTTCACCTTATTGTAACGGGGGCAATTTTTCACAAAACATATTGAGAATTGGGGGGGGGGGAGGGGGTAACTGTCATAAAAACTGGTATATGTAGCAAAGTAGGGCACCACTAAAGAACAATGCCCCCGGGCGTCCTCGAACGCTCTTGTCGCCACTAATAGTCTATGCATGCCCAGGCTGTATCTCCGTACAGAATTTGCATCGCATAGCCATGACAGCCGAAGCGAATTGGGTGACCCAGGCTTTATTGAACAGGACTATTGCTATATGTGACATATCTATTTTCATTATCAGCAATAAAATAGCAATAAAAAAAGAAGAAAGAGCATGTTGTGTCCACTGAACTTTTTAATTGAATATACTCAGAATCTACTGAATTTATAACAAAAAATACATGCACAAGTTTAGTTTGTCGGAGTATGTTATATTTTCTCAGCCTGGATGAAGCTCACTGTAATGGGGAAATGTGTCTGATGGCGTGAGAAAAGAATAAACTCACGTGCCACTGTAATAACACTACAGCTGAAATTACCAGGTTCACAAAGCAGTGTTCTTTTTTTATATATATATCTTTTTTCGGTATAACTTTCAGCGTATAAAATAAATCTGATTACGAGGGGAAGATGGATGAGAGGTGTGCCTTACACTCGGGTTTTATAAGTAACATACTCCACTCTCAACATTAAGACGATCTCTCTCTCTCTCTCTCTCTCTCCTAGAAGTGCGTGGTCAAACGGCTGATCAGTGTTTTGTGTAATTTGTTCTTGCTTCCTCGTGAAATTAGCTCGAACCTTTAATAATTTCATTTAACATTTTTATTAAATTTGACCAATTTTAATTAATTAAATTGAATTAAATTTTTATTGAACTTTTTATTTAATTTTATGTAACCTTTATTCGACTCTCTTTTTCTTGCTAACCAATGGAAAAGACTATTGGACCCATGGATTCACAATGCTTAAATTTGAAGGGGACAAAAGCATTAATAATAGATAATAGACAATTTTCGTGTATTTCTGTGAGTGCAATGAAACACAAGCTGCCAAAGTGTGCCTGAGATCGCTCACCTGACTGACATCTGCCTAAGAGCCAAATACAAGAGCAAATTGCAAGACATCTGAGTTAGTAAGATGCTTTCTGTAGAAATTTCTTCCAATGATGTTGATATTTTTATGTGAACAATGAAAAAACTGTTTTCAACTTTCTCTAGTTTTTAAAGCTTCATCCATATTTGATGGCATATCAGAAAAATTTGTCCAATTTTGAAAGGCCTCTATGCCAGGACTCTTTCTGTAAAACTTGGTTAAATTCTGTTTAATGTTTTTTTTAGAAGAAGTCATTTGAGTGATTTTCTTTTTCTAAACGGTAGCCATATCTAATGTCGAATGGGTATCGTTTCTACAAATGTAAAACCCCACAAAGCCAGAATGTTTTCTGTCAAGTTCTGTTTAGTCGTTTCCTGGAAGAAGTTGTTTAAATCTTTTTTTTTTTTTAGTAACGGTGTGGATATATATATTTATGGCAGATCAGCATTATTTGTACGAATTTGAAAAGAATTTTACGAAGATGCTTTCCGTCAAATTTGGTAAAATTCTGTTTATTGGTGCTGGAGAAGAATTCGTTTGGGTTTTTCTATTTTTAGTAACGGTGTATATATCTGACAGTGGATCGTCAGAATATTTTTGTCAAATTTGGTCAAATTCTGTTGAGCGGTTTTTGTCAAGAAGCCGTTGAAAGTTTTTTCTTATTTTAGTAACGGTAGCTGTATCTGAAGTCGGATCAATATAGTTTAAACAAATTGTAAAGTCCTTTATACCAGTATACTTTATTTAAAATGTGGCCAAATTATTATGGGCGGATTTTGAAAATAGTCGTTTAAACGTTTGTTCGATTTTCAGTAACGGCAGCCATTTGAGATGGCGGATCGACATCAACTGAACAAATCTGAAATACCTCGATGACAGAATGCTTCCTTTAAAATCATGTGCAAATTAGTCAAACAGTTTTTGAGAAAAACATTTAAAATAGCAATTGCGAACGGACGACGCATGACAGAAGACGGATCATGCCATAAGCTCACTACACCTTACGGCTGGGCAAGCTAAAATATATCTAAAAAATATTGAAAGGAAATAAATCATTCCCTTCATTGAATTTTGTGGATTTGTGGACGAGGTAACGGAAAAGACAGACTCTGTAAACGACTCGAATATGTCCCTCTGCCGTCAAGAAAACTGTATACGAAATTTTATTGCATGACAGAATTTTCCTCTTGTGACGTTATCTCTATTTAGCCGTAGGTATTATAAACGGTATTATATGACAGGACTGACTGGGAATAGACGAGACGGTAATGAGAGTGTATACTAGGATAAGTTGGATTTGTCAGCACTGTAGGGCAATAGACGAGACGGTAATGAGAGTGTATACTAGGATAAGTCGGATTTGTCAGCACTGTAGGGCAATAGACGAGACGGTAATGAGAGTGTATACTAGGATAAGTCGGATTTGGCAGCAGTGTAGGGCAATGGATGAGACGGTAAGGAGAGTGTATACCAGGATAAGTCGGATTTGGCAGCACTGTAGGGCAATAGACGAGACGGTAATGAGAGTGTATACCAGGATAAGTCGGATTTGGCAGCTCTGTAGGGCAATAGACAAGACGGTAATGACAGTGTATACCAGGATAAGTCGGATTTGGCAGCTCTGTAGGGCAATAGACAAGACGGTAATGAGAGTGTATACCAGGATAAGTCGGATTTGGCAGCACTGTAGGGCAATAGACGATAAAGCGGTTATTGCCAGGAGAGTTAGTCTGGGAATGTTATCAAATATAATGTAGACAATATCCTTCTGGTTACAGACGATAATTACATCAATGAGAAAGTATTATCGACAAGATAGACGAGGTAAATGCAGACATCTTTCTAGCATGGACAATCTAGTATTAGATACATTGAGGAAAGCATAAGAGAACAGATGGAGAACGCGATCCCTTTCTGGATCCAGTGCCCTTGAAAGGACTGTTATTCGCCATAAGATTTGTATTCATTGTATTCATATATATATATATATATATATATATATATATATATATATATATATATATATATATATATATATATATATATATATATATATATATATATATATATACATACACACACACATATACATATATATGGCGAATAACAGTGGTTTCAAGTGCACTGGATCCACAAGGGATGGAGTGTACCAGGGATTGATTAAGTTAATGCAATAAATTGACAACAAACAGTGCAAAACTAGCTTTTAACTAGTCTAAGCGCCTTCGACTCAAATTGAGTCTTTATCAAAGGCAAACACAAAACAGAGACAAAACAAACAATAAGCACAAACAGCGATGAAATTACAAAAGTTTACATAACTATTTCAAATTGAATTAAAGCTTGAACATGTTTGATGTTTCGTCTAGTTTTTTTTTTTATAGATACCATATGATTTTTATTATTGCCGTACGTTGGTAGCAGTGGGTCGGGGAGCCATCCCACTGTCTATCTCATAATTCATTGGAAGTGCTGGTTATTTTACAGTGAATAATGGTTAACACTAATACAAAAAAATGATAGCATAATTCTAAACCCAATACAGAATGTAATATTGGCTACTTTTAAGGGGAGGGAAAAAAGAGAGAGGGAGACAAATGTCAAATGTTGATAATTACAAAGTGTCTATGGTCGCTTAAGGAGAGAGAGTGGAAGAGCTAGAGAAGAAAATATATTAGTGTAACCATTTTATACGTGCTCTCATATATACGTATATAACAATGCACCTATGCATGTTACCATTAGATTAAACAGTCACTTGTTATTACAAAAGTTGTATACAGTGAACATTTTCTTCACTCATTTGATAATATTTGCATTCTGTTATCATTTTATATTATTATTTTCTTTTACTACCAATCCCCTAAAAAAAATATACATAAATTAGGAGACAAATAGTATTTTAACAATCTACAGTATTAACACCTATTAAATTGTTGTACTTTATATATGTGTATACTGCACAACTACTATAAAGTGAACATGTTGTTTTTGTTTGTTTTTTGTTTCCAATATACTCAACATTAAAATATTAAGACCGTACAGACATCAATGCACACATGCTTAATTTCATACGAGGACATATTTTAGCTGTTTCTAAATTATAATCGTGATTTGTAAACATAGTACGAATAATTCGATAAGATGTTTGTATAGTTGCCATTTGTTATCAAACTTTTTCCATGTACAATTGACAAAGCGGAATATTTTTCTGACATGTAGTAAAACTTCATTTCTTGTTGGGTTTTTTTTTTTTGTTTTTTGTTTTTTTTTTCTTCTTCTTCTTTTTTAAATTAGTCGTGTTCGGTGTTTCATTGTTGAATCTACATTTATAGATATTTGATTTCAGTTGCAAGAAAATAAAAACGATCACTGTATCTGTTTTGTTTTGGTCTATTTATACCAGAAAAAAAAATTCTTCACTTTTTTCTAACTTGAAAATTGTGCAGATGGTAACATTTGCTCCTTATCCACCCTACAAAAGTAGTAAGTAATGACTCAGCTTTGGAACAGTTCCAAAAAAAGATGAGATAAAATCTCTAAGGAGTCGGTACATAAAGAGCACATGCTTGTTGGGACTATTCCAATTTCGTTCAAAATGTATTTGTTGGTAAAATTCTATGCATTATTGTAGTTCGAAACCATTACAGTCCAGGGCACTTGGTTACTTTCTATAGAGAGATTATTTGCTTGAAACGAGTGAATAACGGATATATTTAATCGAGTGGGTGAAAATATTAAGTTTTTTACCCACGAGATGAAATATATCCGTTATTCACGCGGAAGTAGCAAAGTTTCTTTTGATTTTATGCTCAAACGTATTGGCTATATATAACAGCTTAATAAAGCAGATTTCTTACGGTATCCCGCGATGTCAGCGATTTACACTTTATGTTCTGCTGTGTTTTGTGTATATTCGCAAAATATAAAATATATGTAGTAACATAATTCTTCTTCCCAATTCAAGGTAAAACAGCACATTAAAAAATAAATGAAGAAAAAAAATATAATGCACCATGTGAAATTTGAACTTTGTTCGTCATTCTTACCACTAGACCACGCAAGCGTCTCAAATAACTCAAAATGTCTTGCGCATAATGTCTACTGACGGGCAGTGACAACATATATATAGTATTTCACTCCAGTGAATGATCAAAATTGTTTCTTTAGGAAAATCCAGTAATTCACGGCCTAGCATAAAATAAAAACCCATATTCTTAACTCCATTTCAATACTGATGTTGACCTGGAAGTATTAGCATTTAACTTTGATGTATGCTTTTACAGCCCCTATTATCCTTAATGAGCAACATTACAGATTTATGTTTATAAAAGGGAATATATATTAGAATTTATGTTTATATTAAGTTTGTTAGAAATAAATTGAATGGCTCTCAGCATGCCTTGAAACTATTAGCATTTAACTTTGATGTATGTTTTTACAGCCAATTTTATCTTTAATGAGCAACATTACAGATTTATGTTTAAAATAGGGAATATATATTAGAATTTATGTTTATATTAAGTTTGTTAGAAAGAGATTGAATGGCTCTCAGCATGCCTTGAAAGTCTAAAAAAGTTGACATGCATTCCAAACTTATTACAAAACCAATCTATATTAATCCATAAACCGTTTTCATTGACCAAATCGTTTATATACAAAATTCGCTTTTTCACCAAGTATATGTATATAACACTAGAATTTACAACTTTAATATTAGGATTCAACAATATTGGAGTTATACGAAAATTTTCTGAGTCCTCTACAGTATATTTAATATGTAATTCAATATAAGCTGCAAATACATCTGCCCAGAATGTATTCAAAATATTTCTCACTTTTGTCATAAAATCTATGACAAAAGTGTAAAACCTTTCTATATTTGACGTGGAAGTTGTTATAATCTCTTTCCATTTAGGTTCAGAGGTGATAAGTCTTCTCACCCAAGTTAGTTTCAATGAATGCACAAGTATGTTTATGTCTATCATTTTCAAACCGCCTTTCAACTACTCTTTACACAATTTCTTTTCTTTTGATTTTATTGTTTCCACCACCCCATACAAACTTATGGAAAAGTGCGACTAACTCTTGAAGCATGGCCTTATGTGGGTTTGATAAACTTAGAAATAGGTGAGTAATCTTGTAATGGGACAAACTTTTCACAATTACAGTTTTTCTAAGAGGGGTAAGTGATCACTTTGATCGATTCTATTTAGGAACGATATCATTTTCTTATATCCATTGTTAAACTTTGTGTGCATTATTTTGTTATATCCATTGTTTGACTTTATGCCCATGAGTAAGGTGTCAGATTCATTCATCATTCGTTTGCATTATAAATAAACATCTCATTCACATAACTGTGTTAAGTGTTTTCGCTAGATCCAATCGCACCTGGCTGAACTCATCCTGTTGCAACATGACTATGTATAATGGAAGTATTGTTTGAAAATGCTCGATGTCGCGCCTGATTGGTTTGAACTCAGGTGACAGCTTAGTTAGTAAGGATCTATCTGGATAATTCATTGTTTCTGTAATGACAGTAATGGCCATTATAATAATAATACCAGAACGAACTAAACAAAACCAGTAAATTACACGTGAGCGAGTAAGTACTAAGTAAAATGAATAAATTACTTAATTGAAAAATGGGAGCTGTAAACAGATGATGATTGTATTTGCGTGTGGGTGCCCTTTTGGAAAGACTCTAAGGCAAAAATGGTATGAACGAATTTATGGGCAATGTCTATCTGGCAATAAAAACTAAAACCAAGAGTCCCTAGACGGGACCAATGCTCTACTGGGCGAAAAGAGTTTGCAGGAAATCAAGATAAGACCATTACTTCCTTTTAACAATGTCTACCATTTTGAATGATGAAAACATCTGGTTTCGCATCATTTCATTCATGCTGCAAGATGGTGGCCAGGTAAACAATTGCTTAGAAGTACTTTGTCAAAATCAGTGAATATCATATGATTATACATTCATCTAGGAGTTATTCATCATGGATATTGTTCATCTAAGTACTTAAATGCTTTTGATAAATCCTCATTGTGAATGTTGTTGTTAAAATTGCATTTTTTTAAAAAAAAATACTTACCAGAGTTCTACATACAAATAAAATGGTGGTAAGTCTAACAATGTCAATACCGTAGAAAATTTTCAATGGATCCAGTCTATTTGAGTTATCTGGATTCACCCAAGAGGATATTCATGATGTGGAAGTAAATTCATACAGAAAGGTAATCCCAAATTTTATCCACATCAAAGAAAATCAACACTGTATCCCTATCCATGTCAGGAACAACTCATCACTGAAGCAGATGAATTAATATAGGACTAATTTCCAACTCTACAAATACTCATAGCAACATGGAAATGTGTCCAAAATCACTACTTCACATGAAAATAAAGTTAAATGTAATGTATTCCCATCAACAAATACCATTTTATTTCAGGGCAGTGAGTGCTTGACTAGGACTTATAATGGCTTTCTTAAACTGTGTTAAGACATAAATAATAGAGCTAACACCAGAAACCTCCACTCCTATCAGTGCCTGTCAAGCAAAGCCATAAAAACAAACTCCCTTGCCCAAGTAGACACAAGCTACACAGGGTGTAATTACTTAACACCTCCCTCTCTCTATCCCTGGTAGACCTAGATACACTTCATCAAATTGTAGAAGACAATGCCACTAATAAAAATAATGGAAATCCAAATACAGGCAGGCACAAGCCACATAGTGGCTAAATATATAACACCTCTAACACCCCACATAACAAGATTTTCAAGATGGCTGCTGTGGCGGCCATATTGGATGGCAGATCTGCCCATTTTTCATTTAAGACCAAACAAGGCATCATAAGAAGTCTTTTAGTGAAAACCCCATGTTGATATGACCATCCATTCAGGAAGAAAAGCGATAACAAGATTTTCAAGACGGCAGCACCATTTTCATCTAGGACTAACTAGACCATGGGATGAATGTGTGTATAAAGTTTTATATCAATCCTCAAAATAATTTAGAAGGAGTAGCGATAACAAACTTGTGCTAACGGACGGACGGACAACAGACCATCCCAATAGCTTTTCTGGTCTATGACCAGAAGAGCTAAAAAAAAAATATTTTAAAAAACTATAAAAAAGCAAAGATTGAAGAAAGAAGCGCCTACCTAAATACAGGAGCAAACAAAAAGAGGCATATAACCAAGATAGTGTGGCAACTGAACGAAAAGGAATGTCTCTAATAATATTATTCTCGCTTTCCAAAATTATTGGCCAAGCCAGTGATCACAAGCAGCACACCATTATTTACTTTTAATACAAACAAAACGTGCATTAAAATACGGTGACATACCTCCCTCCAGCTACAACTGCTGATACTGTATGCATTTGATGGAACTTATACAAACTTCCTGCGTTACATTTCGATTTTTTTAATCTTAGCTTGCTTGTTAGATTTTTAAACTCTAAAAAAAAAAATGCCTAGGATTGTCTTACAAAAAATGCTAGTAATGCACGCGACAAGAATTATTAGGGGAAACAAGAACTTTTATCGTATGAAAATTGTATTCTTCTGTAAACCTGTGCGACTAGGCCTCTGCTACTGTCACTCTATAAATGAAATCAGTCTTTCTTCGTGGTAAATAGGCTAATTGTCACATAAATATCAAGTTCGTTGCCTCTGGTTTGTTGAACTTTAGTCTTACTGACCGGATTTCTTTAAGCGATTTGCTCACATGTAAATCGCGTATTTTTCCGTTTACTATACCAACATCTTTTGACTAAGTGCCCTTTTCCCTTTTACTAACTATTCTATACACATGCAATTGCTTGGATAGCGCAGCAGTGACACGCTTGATTTGGACCTATCCGGTCCCAAGTTCAAATCCTGGTCCAACACAAGCAAAAGTAAGGGGTTCGCAATCCAGGTTCTGCGGTTTCTGCAGGATCAGCGGTTTTCTTTCTTTGGTGATATTTGCCGTACAATCAACGTAACGTGGGTTTTTAAAAATACATACACGTATAAGGAAACCAAAAGCAGTTTTCTCGTGTTAAAAAAATCGAACTGTGAAAGAGCTCTCTGGTGTCGCAAGACAGCAATACAATCCATTTTTATATATGTGCTTAATCTCCGTCGTCAAAACAAGATTACCGTCCAAAACGAGATTAGGGTTTTCATTTGGTTGTTCTTTACATGCAAACGATGCAAAGAATACTTATTATACCGCAGTAGTAAAACATGGGATAAAAATTGTATATCAGCTACTTTGATGAAGTTTTCTTTATAACATGCTGCAAGATGCTGGAGACAAAATGTAATAACATTTATCTCATGTACCCTAGAGATTAAAGCTTGAAGCATTCCGGTTAACCCATTGATCATTTGAATCGAACACCAATCAATGGTGGAATAATCTTATAGAATTTACAATATTAAGAAACACGACAACCTTTTAGATAAAGTAGTCTGTGTAGTATACATGAAATTTTTTATTGTAAAGCAGATATGCTGTTCTTTGACGACTTCTTTACAATAATAAAAGAAACATCGAAATAAATAATAGCAAACTCAGATTATTGTAAGTTAGCAATCGTGTAAATAATAGCAAATTCGGATTATTGTAAAGTAGTAATCGTGTAAATAATTGCAGTCTCGGATTATTGTAAGGTAGTAATCATGTAATAATAACAACTCGGACTATTGTAAGGTAGTAATCGTGTAAATAATTGCAAACTCGGATTATTGTAAGGTAGTAATCGTGTAAATAATTGCAGTCTCGGATTATTGTAAAGTAGTAATCATGTAATAATAACAACTCGGACTATTGTAAGGTAGTAATCGTGTAAATAATAGCAAATTCGGACTATTGTAAGGTAGTAATCGTGTAAATAATTGCAAACTCGGATTAGTGTAAGGTAGTAATCGTGTAAATAATTGCAAACTCGGATTAGTGTAAGGTAGTAATCATGTAATAATAACAACTCGGACTATTGTAAGGTAGTAATCGTGTAAATAATTGCAAACTCGGATTAGTGTAAGGTAGTAATCGTGTAATAATAACAACTCGGATTAGTGTAAGGTAGTAATCATGTAAATAATTGCAAACTCGGATTATTGTAAGGTAGTAATCATGTAAATAACTGCAGTCTCGGATTATTGTAAAGTAGTAATCATGTAATAATAACAACTCGGACTATTGTAAGGTAGTAATCGTGTAAATAATAGCAAATTCGGAGTATTGTAAAGTAGTAATCGTGTAAATAACTGCAGTCTCGGATTATTGTAAAGTAGTAATCATGTAATAATAACAACTCGGACTATTGTAAGGTAGTAATCGTGTAAATAATTGCAAACTCGGATTATTGTAAGGTAGTAATCATGTAAATAACTGCAGTCTCGGATTATTGTAAAGTAGTAATCATGTAATAATAACAACTCGGACTATTGTAAGGTAGTAATCGTGTAAATAATTGCAAACTCGGATTAGTGTAAGGTAGTAATCGTGTAAATAATTGCAGTCTCGGATTATTGTAAAGTAGTAATCATGTAATAATAACAACTCGGACTATTGTAAGGTAGTAATCGTGTAAATAATTGCAAACTCGGATTATTGTAAGGTAGTAATCATGTAAATAACTGCAGTCTCGGATTATTGTAAAGTAGTAATCATGTAATAATAACAACTCGGACTATTGTAAGGTAGTAATCGTGTAAATAATTGCAAACTCGGATTAGTGTAAGGTAGTAATCGTGTAAATAATTGCAGTCTCGGATTATTGTAAAGTAGTAATCATGTAATAATAACAACTCGGACTATTGTAAGGTAGTAATCGTGTAAATAATAGCAAATTCGAAGTATTGTAAGGTAGTAATCGTGTAAATAATTGCAAACTCGGATTAGTGTAAGGTAGTAATCGTGTAAATAATTGCAAACTCGGATTAGTGTAAGGTACCAATCGTGTAAATAATAGCAAACTCGGATTATTGTAACGCAGTAATCGTGCAAATTACAGTAAACTATTCTTTGTTCCTTGATTTTTCGTCAAATTTTTCAAACCACGAGCAGTCGTACACTCGTGCCTCGCCTGAAAAATATATAAATGAGTTTTAATTACAGTGAGTTTCCACTCACAGCCAATCAAAAGTGACATTACAAATGTAAAGTCTTTCGTGATTGGCTGACACAAAATTTCAAGCAAGCTCAGTCGCAAAAATTGTATGAGGCCAAGAGAAAACAAGAGTCAATCGAAGATGCCGACGCTCCTCTATCTGAAAAGAAAATTCCAGGAACTCAAGATAAGACCATTTCTTCCTTTTAACTGCGGAGTTTTGAAACTATGTTTGATATTCTTCAGCGATAACATAATGTTCTAATTAGCTGCTGTGGTGGACATATTGAATGTGAACTTGGCACCATTTTCATTTAGGACCAAGAAGGAATCATAAGACGTCTTCTGGTGGAAACCCCATAGTGATATGATTTTCCGTTTTGGAGGAGCAAAGATAACAAAATTTTCAAGATGGATGCCATGGTGGCCATATTCGATATCAGATTGGTACCATTTCTATTTAGTGCCAACTAGACATCATAAGACGTCTTTTGGTGAAAGCTCAATGTCCATATCACGAGCTATCTAGAAGTAGTGATAACAAGATTTTCAAGATGGCCATTGTGGCAGTCATAATATAAGTCGGATTGGCACCATTTTTTCAGTTACGACCAAGTAGACAACATACGAAGTCTTTCAATGGAAACCCTATGCTGATATGAACATTCATTCACTACAAATAGTGATAACAAGATTTTCAAGATGGACACTGTAACAGGCATACTAAATGTCTGAATTGCGCCATTAGGACCAACTAGACATCATAAGACGTTGTTTAGTAAAAACCTCATGTTGATACGACCATTCATTCAAAAGGAGCAGTGATAATAATATTTTCAAGATGGCCGCTGTTGTGGCCATATTTAGACATAAGATCCACACCATTTTCATTTAGGACCAACTAGACCATGTGATGAATGTGTGTGTATAGTTTCATGGCAAACCTCCAAATAGTTTAGGAGGAGTCTCGACAACAGCACCTGTGCAAACGGACAGACGGACGACAGACCATCCCGTAAGCTCTTACTGATATATGACCAGTAAAGCTAAAAAAAAAAAAAAAAAAAAAAAAAGAAATGAGATTGAGATTGAGATGGGGTTTTCAGCCAATCAAAAGTGCTTTTTAAAAGTACCAGACTCAGTGATTGATTCTCAAACCACGTGTAGTCGTACACACGTGCTTGGAGTTATATAATAATAATAAAAAAACAAATAAAAAAAAAAAACAACTTTGAGATTGAGATTGAGTTTTCAGTCAATCAAAAGTTATTTTTCAAAAGTTTCACATTCATGAAATGCTTCATCCTCTCTATCCATTTTGGGACTTTGGAGTTATAAAGACATAAATGTCACCTTCCGTGCCAACAGCCCGTCATGTACAGCAAAGGTCTGGTTTTCCATTCTCTTCATTTTATTTATATATTCATATTTTGCCTCAACTCAGCATCCTAATCGGAATATCCTCTGCCTTTTTCGGTAAAGTCGAAGAAGAAACCTCGGATGTAATTCGCCCCCATTGAGAACTATATTCGGAACTACTTTTGTATACATGGCACAATATGGCGGCTGAAGGAGTCAAAGTCACAATCGGAACATTGTCGGTTTTATCTATCTTAACATACGTGGTGCACTCCGCCAGAGGCGAATCACCAAATCCATCAAATTGATGTGTATTCCTACCACTACGTCCGATGTTATTTCTCCACTTCACGGAAATGGCCGAGCGTTTTAAAAATATTTTCTGAATTCTAAATCTAATCTTTGCGTCCCAACATTACCTAATGAATGCCTCTTTGATGTATATTTGGTTTGATGGGTGAGATGCTGCGTCCCGACATTACTTAATGAACATCTATTTGATGTATATTTGGTTTGGTGAGGTGAGATTTTGCGTCCCGACATTACTTAATGAATTCCTCTTTGATGTATATTTGGTTTGGTGAGGTGAGATGTTGCGTCCCGACATTACCTAATAATTGCTTATTTGATGTGTGCTTGGTTTGGTGAGGTGAGATGTCTGAGTGATCTGTAAAGGCGAGCGCCTTAGACACTCGGCCACCCGGGGCCTTAGACCACTCGGCCACCCGGGGCCTTAGACCACTCGGCCACCCGGGGCCCCTCTCTTTGATGTAGAAAGTGTAGAGTCACAAGAAGAATATATATAAAATGGAGGGCGGGGTGTATTGAAAAGTCGACTTGTGCAAGTCTAAAACGACTCCGATACACACAAGTCCCAGAAATTCAAGGATGATTGAACAATTAAATGGTTCATACAAATGTATGTCAACTCATCGTTAATTGAACTAAATATTCATAAGTTTGGCAGCCATATCAACTGGGGCAAAAAGTTGGAATGGTAATTCACCAGCAATAATTTTATAATTGTACTGCCAGCAATACTGTTATAATTGTACTGCCAGCAATAATGTCATAATTATACTGTCAGCAATAGTGTAATAATTAAATGGAGAACGGTGGAATATTTCGGTCAGACAATGCTAGCATAAATAGTTACAAACGAAATGCAATAAACTCTGGATTAAACGAAAACCACGGAAACCCAAAAATCGTATTGTAATAATGTTATACCTCAATTTCATTATAACCGTGGAAAAAATACATACCAGCCTGGAAAGGACAATTTATGTACTTCGTAATAGCGAATATTTAGTTACATTCAATTTTTTTTATAAAAGGAGTTTACTATATATAGACAAAATCTTTCATTAACTACGACTTACACAACATCACACACTTACGCGAACACGAGGCATTGTATTTTAAAAAAAAAGACTCGTGAAAAATGTTATTCTAACGAAACGAAGAAAGTATAAAATACTTATGAGCACGTTTTCGGCTGGGATTACAAGTATAAAATACATATGAGCAGGTTTCTTACTGAGATTAAAAGTATAAAATACATATGAGCAGGCTTCTTACTGAGATTAAAAGTATAAAATACATATGAGCAGGCTTCTTACTGAGATTAAAAGTATAAAATACATATCAGCACGTTTCTTAACGAGATTAATTATTTGTACTACTAACGTAGCACTGATATTATTTGATTCAGGTAATTAGAGTAGAACTTATCCGTGTGAATTTCTAGAGGACTCGAAGTTTGGGATTAATCCACATACAAATTATCTATTTTTAGCTCCTTTGTATGTCCCTTTTTTGTGTGAATTAGTTAATATTGATTTGTAGATAATCATGCTGTATATATAATTGTCAGAAGAATAAATATTCGTTCATTGACAGCTATACGTATAGGCATAGTACAAGTTCATACCAATTGTAGTAAAAATAGCAATCATAAGTTACGAATGATGACATCATAATGTACCGTCGTCAAAGATGACAGAACAGCTTGCAAGCATAATTTTATTGTAATGTATCAAAGAAATATTTCACCTATAAACACTTGCACAGTATATATCGCACAATGCGCTTGAACAAGCATAGTGCATTATTTGCTCGACTTTGAAAATCATGATGAAAATGAGTTTTTACTGAATAATATTTTGATGCATATCAGCACAAGTGTCTAATCGAGATTAATTATTTGCGCCTCTAAAGCAGAATTTCCCCAATCTGAATTTTTACAGGACTTAAGAGCTAGGTGTTATCTCTTAGTTTTTAAATGGAGGAGTTATCTTATGCTCTTTTCATTCAGTTGACCGACTACGTTTGAACTATTGTATACATCAACAAATAAAATATGTGTATTACTGTACATCTAGAGAAGGATTAAAACATTGTGTACACGTCTTCCCTAGTGTATGAATCATTGGTTTTATTTCCTAAATAAAAGTTCCCCGTAACTGTCGTTAGCTCTGGCTAGATTGCTTTGCGTGTATTCATGCATGACTATATATGACCTCTAAACAGAAACAATAAACATAAATATCCTGTTTAATATAGGATACAACTTTTTAAAAGAATATTTGGCAGCGGTTATGAGTCGTATGCCTCTATTTGCCTGTCTACCTTCTAGGAAAAGAAAGTGTATATATTACAGCAAAGGCTGGGTTCCGGGCACTTATGACACCCATCTCTCTCTCTCTCTCTCTCTCTCTCTCTCTCTCTCTCTCTCTCTCTCTCTCTCTCTCTCTGCGTGTGTACCAATTATTCTCACGCACAGAACGAGATGTCAAATCCGCCATAAGCAATTAAGTTTAGGAAATAATGGAGTATACATCAATTAATGTGCAGTACACATCACTGAATATGTGGAACATATCTAGCATACTTAATAAGCTTTGTGCATGAGAGCTTTTGACAAAAAGGATGCGAACGAGTCATATTGACCATAAAACAAACAAACAAATAAATAACAACAACGAATTAACAAATCTCTTACCTTCTCTTCTTTTTCTGACCCATTAGGGTTCTGCATCGCTTCTTTGGGGTTGCGAAAATTCTGCAGTACAAATAGGGGAACTCGGTCCTTGCGACTGGCAACTGCGTCGGTTGAATTATTGTTCGGGAAACTCGAACCTACTTGTACTTCCTCGCCCGATGCCTACACTGATAAACTTTTCAGCGCCGCTAGCTTTTATTGTGACGAAATGCACGCAGACTTCTTTCAGTGTACTGTACTGTGCGGTTCGAGTGAAAATAATCCCTAATTTGAAAATCATTATTTGTAAGTTGAGATTCCAAATGGCAGTCGCCTAAAATTTGAGACAGGATGTTCGAATAACCTGTGTAGAGAAGTAGTGGTGGGATTGTCACACACACTTTGTATTGCAAGCGGCTAGAATTAATTGTGCGTACATTTATTCGTAAGATCAACAACCTATTCGCATCGACAAAGATGTGTGCTGAACATTTCCACAAATATTCATTCCTACATGAACTAAATTAGTTATGACAATGAATACCTCTAAACGGCATTACAAAGACAAACTCAGGTACAAGAAGTAGCTCGCTTGCACAAAAATAAGTTATATTAATTTTTCTATCGCATTTGAAGTGCATGACGTGTACAAGTTTTATCCCTGTCAAACTTTCCCCATCTTACGATTATCGAGGTATTATGTCATCTGTTTGGTTATGTAATACTCGCCAGTCAACTGCCTTGACCATCGGAACATGTTCGAGCCTTTCAACCAATGATTGGGAAAAAAAATTCTTTTGAAATATACTACAGTAGTCTCGTACCCCGACCTTTATTCCCCTCGTATCTCGTTCTATTCACCACAAGTTGCTATATACATTTACCTCCAAGTTAAACTCTATTTTGCATTAGCTGAGGTGTGATATTTAAGTCTATTGCCAAATATATGATTGGAAAAATACAAGCTTGAACTATTTTGGATTTTTAATTATGGACATAATACTTAAATTCTGATACGGTCAGTACTGTAAAGCAGACATATTACTCTTGCATCACTCAGGAACTTGTACAAACTCCATAATTGGAAAATAATGTCTTCAGATAAACCACTCGGACAAAAACCACTCGGACAATCAACCTAGCTTAAATATTATTCAAGAGCCATTTTAACTGACATACAAGCTTGGTCAGATGGCACTTTGTGAGCAAGTTCAGGACTGTACTCTTTGCTGCATATATTAATACAAAGTGCATCGGTAGGAAGATCACATGGGCAGTTAATATGTTTAGTCAATAACTCTCGTCTGTATGCGGGAGTGTTTCTGCAGAATTTCCTCACTGAATCATCCAACGCTGTATTTGCAGCAGTATTACTGTAGTATAGTTGGGAGAGGGCCTCTAATCCGTCTGTCCTAGCTCACCCGATCTCTTGAGGAAAATATTCTGCTGAGTATGCTAGTTTCAGATGGACTGCCCCTTTGACATTCTTTCGGCAATCACCCATCATCAGTGCTAATGTGGCGGGAAAAGGTCGAAGGGAAGAATTGATATTGCATGCGAAGCCGCACCATTTCAATTGTGTATACACAATAGTTATTGGAAGTTCATTTTTTCAGAAGCCGCTCAAGTAGTCAAAGTTTTAAGATATATTCTTAGGAAGCTGAAATATTTGTTTTGAGACAGTTGATTTGGGACGTCTCAAAACACAGCTTGTGATATTTTTGGTGAATTCCTTGAGTGTGTATGATTGTCTCAACATAGTTCGTGTTAAGCCTCGTAATAATGTATTTTTCATCCTTAAGTGTGACGACTGTATCTGTCAAAACAACGACAGTGCTCAGATTTATTATTCACTTCAGTTGACAGAGTTCATAGTATGTTGGCTGAAATAAATGCCCCATTTTAGAACACAATGGGCGTCATCAATCACCATAAACCCAGTCGTCAACATCCTTGATACACTAAAAAGTTCGTTCGCCCATGTTGCTTACCCTATCCCCAGGATACGCTAATATGTTTAAAAATTTACATTTTAACATTTTATTAATATCATTATGTCATGTGTCGAACTTGAAATTAACAGCCCCCCTCTCCCAAACCCCCCACCCCCGCCACCAAGCTTGTTGATTTGCTGTACTAATAATGCTTTCAAAGGTTGGGCTATAATGAGGATACATTATTTCGTAAAGGAAAGGGAGAAATTCATACACAAGCGGCTTCCCTGTAGGACATATTAGGAGAGTGTTTCTTTTCTTTACCAGTCAAATTTAAGCTTTGTGCTCACCTGGCTACAGATATGCTATATCCTTACCTTCAGTGATGCTATAATGTATTAAGGACAACATGACTTGAAGACTTTCCTTTATATTTTCCATATTTGAAAAAACAACTCATCAGTTATCTCCATAACAAATATTTTCCTCCTGTTAAATTAGTGCATCAGTATTCTGCAGGTATATAAACAACTATTTGTATAAATACCGATACCACAAAATATATCACCCCAATAGAGTGAAACCTATCTCTAAATGACATGGTAAGGATCACACACACACACACACACACACACACACACACACACACACACATTCTCTGAGAGGTTGTCGCACAAACTGTTCCAGAATCTTAGCCAATACAACTTTAAATATAGATTTAAAATATTGAGAACGTGTATTCTTCTGAGATGCACTTGCGCAAAGGAATCATTAGTGTTTTTTTAAAATCCAAATGAATATTATATTCTGGTGGGAAAGAAACAACTGTCCTTGTGTGACATAGTAAAATGTCCATCATTTGGAACGGACGTCTAGTTTTGATAATCGACATTGTATATCCACTTAAACACTCAAGATATTTTCATGTATAAGTGTTTAGTAATTTGAGATAACAATAATTATTTGTATTAAGTAATTGGGTCGTGTTGTGTGGTGCGTAGCTTGAAGTACCTATCTAAGGCTTGGAAAGGCTTACAGATGGGTCATACAAATGTTAAGCAAGAAAAAGCATGCAAGGGTGAAATTAGGGTATCGTGAACGTGTGGTGGTTAGTTTTATTAGAGGAAAATTATTTGTGGTATTTGCGCGTTTAAGAACCCTTCGGATAACAACGTACGTTGTCCTGAGGTTCTTGGAAATAGGGGAAACATCTACCTCGAGGTGTTGTTTGATTCTCTCCGTTGTGAAGCCCCTTGCGTGTTACAATATATATATATATATATATATATATATATATATATATATATATATATATATATGAGAGAGAGAGAGAGAGAAGAAGGACAATGATGGAAGAATTGGACAAGAAATTTTCCTTTCTTCCCATGTAGGAATATTACCATTATATGCCGTGTTATCTGAGGCAGGTTTCACTATATACGAAACAATGTGACCACATCAAAAATAGTTACATCTATGCTATTTGAGTTTAGCCATAGGATTATGTTATTTAGGAAAAAGGTTTCTTTGTAAATGTCTTCCCAACAGTGTCCTATGAACATTTCAGAAATATTCGTCTAAAAACGTTATAAATCGAACATTTATTTCACACCCTCCCCTTCCCAGCGGGACAATTTTGTGTGTATTTGGACGCAGAATATGCTAATTATTCGGTAGAACATATCTATTATTATTTTACCTGTGAAAGATCGCAGCATGACTGAATTTTCCTTTGCACAATTTCCGAAATGTTCCACCTAGAAGTTTTATTGGGTATTTCTAAAAATAATATTTAGTGCTTTTATTTTAATTTTTTCTCTATAGTTAGCGATACACGCTAAAACTTGCTGGTGGAGCTCGTCATATTTGACATGAAATGTTACAATAAATATGGCAGTTATCACTCCTTTATCTCAGTGGAATCAGATACGAGTGAAATAAAGGTTAGGATATAAGACTAATACTACAGTAGTGACATAAATCGGAACACCCTCGACCTTTACCGTCAAGTCGAGAAAGAAACCTCGGATGTAATTTGCAACCACTGAGAACTAAAATCGGGAGTACTTTTGTTCACAAGGCACAATATGGCGGTGGAAGGAGACAAAGTCACAATGAGAACATCGGAGACGAATCGCCAAACACATCAGATTTATGTATACTATTAACAACTACATCCGATGTTTTTTCTCAACTTTGACCGAAACTGACAGGCGATGTTCCGATTCTAGCGCCATTGCATATGCATGTACCCTCACTTAAATTCAACTCACGCGCAAGTCATGACACTATTCCCCCCCCCCCCCCACCAGATACCTTCAAGTCCTGTGGCGATGGGCGGTGTGGATACATTGGGAGATGTAGCTGCAGACCTGCACACATGTGACTCAGGGCATAGGGTCGCATTTCACTGGACCGAAGCAGCAGTGGAACTCGGCAGCCTCCTGGGTGACTGAGCATCCCTTTTTAGGATCACACTGCTCACCTCCGTAGCATGAGGAAGGGGCTAAAAAAAAGGGTGCCCTAAACATTGCCTGCTTTACCTTAACCCTGGTCAGCATACCGTGGCTGACGGGGATCCCACCTTAGCGGTCGAAAACCTAACAAGAAGGCCAAGGTGACGCAACTCACCATCGGTGCCAGGAATGTACACACTAATGGACAGTACATCAGCAGATAGACCGGAGGAAAAAAACCCAGCTAAAGTTGTTTAAAAACTGGCCAGTTTCTACATCCATATAGCAGCCTGGTTGAGGAAGGACAAGAAACTCCGAGAATATCGAGGAAAACTGGGCATCTTTCAGAGACTCTGCGTACTCAACTGCATCCAAAACCCTCTGTTCCACTGCATGTGAACATCAAGATTGGTTTGATGAGAATGATGCTGCCATACATAGACTTCTGAACGAGAAACATCGGTTACAGAAGGCCTGTTCGGAAGACAGCACTTCATCATCTAAGAAGGCAGCCTTCAAGAGCATCATGAGGACTATCCAATGCAAACTCAGAGAGTTGCAAGACTCATGAATGAGCAGAAAGGTAGATGAGATTCAGTCCTACGTAGACAGGAATGACATGAAGAACTTCTATGATGCTTTAAAGACAATCTAATGGCCACAGTCATCAGGAACATCTCCAATATTGAGCGCTGACAGCGTCACACTGCTCACTGACAAAGAAAAGATACTTCAAAGATAGGCAGAACACTTCAACAACATCCTCAATCAACAGTCATATATCAGCGAAGAGGCAATTGATCGACTGCCCCAAGTGGAAATCAACATATCACTAGCTGATCCTGCAACGCTGACTGAAACTGTGAAAGCAATTGACCTGCTGTCAAATAACCAAGCACCTGGAGCAGATGCTATACCAGCAGAAGTCTACAAAGCTGGAGGCTTGCACATGGCACAGAAACTGACTGAACTCTTCCAGTCAATATGGACTCAGGGAACTATACCCCAGGAGTACAAAGATGCATTCATCGTCCACTTGTACAAGCCGAAAGGCAACAGACAATCGTGCGACAACTATCGGAGCATATCCTTACTGTCAGTAGCTGGCAAAATCCTATCCAGAATTCTGCTGAATCGTTTTGTGCATCACATCAATCAAGGGCTCCTGCCAGACAGTCAGTGTGGCTCCCGGAAAGGAGGAGGGACCACAGACATGGTGTTTACAGCTCGTCAACTCCAAGAGAAATGCCAGGAACATAACTCCAACCCGTACACGACATTCATCGACCTGACAAAAGCCTTTGACACAGTCAGCCGTGGAGGCCTTTGGAAGATCATGGCAAAATTGTGTTTCATAGAGAAATTCATCGTGATGGTTCGGCAATTCAAAGATGGCATGCTCCCTCGTGTCGTGGACGACGGCGAATCATCTGAATCATTCCCAGTCACCAATGGAGTCAAGCAAGGCTGTGTGTTGGCCCCTATCCTCTTCATATGATGTTCTCTGTCATGCTTACTGATGCCTTCCATGACTATGACAATGGGATCGACGTCAGGTAACGGACTGATGGCAAGCTCTTCAATCTGAGGAGACTACAGCCAAAGACGAAGTTACAGGAAGTGACTGTTCGTGATCTCCTATTTGCTGACGTCTGCTCGCTGAATACCAAATCTGAGTCTGACATGCAAAAGATTATGGCCCATTTCTCTTCAGCTTGTGACAATTTCGGTCTCACAATCTGTATCAAGAAGACAGAGGTGATGCACAAACCTGCTCCAGGAAAGCCTTACGTAGAGCCTACCATCACAGTAAATGGCCGAACCCTCCTTGCAGTGGACAAGTTCACCTATCTCGGCAGCAAACTGTCACGTGCAGTCCACATTGATGATGAAACCAACGCCAGAATTGCTAAAGCAAGTGTAGCCTTTGGCAGAATATTTGCAAATCTGTGGGAGCGCAGATGCATCAGTCTACAAACAAAACGTATGGTAAGGTTTACAAAGCCCTTGTGTTGCTAATCCTGCAGTATGCTTGTGAAACCAGGACGGTGTACAGACGCCATGCCAAGAATCTGATATGACTATGATGACAGGACAGGGTCCCAGGTACTGAGGTTCTCACACGGGCATGCATTCCAAGTATCCACGCTCTGCTGATGAAATCACAATTGAGATGGGTAGGCCACATCACCAGGATGTCAGAAGAGCGACTTCCATAGAAGATCTTCTACGGTGAGCTGAAGGAGGGAAAGCGACCTCAGGTTGGTCAGAAGAAACGCTTCAAAGATTCCCTCAAGTCATCCTTGAAACACTTCAACATTGACCCTGAGTCTTGGGAATATCTTGCACAGGATCGCTCCACCTGGCAGAGTCTCATCCATACTAGAGCTACAGATTTTGAACGAAGGAGAATTGCGGAGGCAGTGCAGAAGCGCGAGCATCGTAAATCTCAGAACTGCAGTACATCCTTTATTGATCAAGCAAACCCAAGCGGCATTTCCTGTCAAGTGTGCCAAAGACTGTTCAGAGCACAAACTGGCCTGATCAGCCACTCACGTACTCACAGAAACCAAACCAGTTGGTGATGTGATGGTCATCTTCGAACTCGAAGGACGAACAAGATAGGCAAGAACTTGATCTCGAACCCGGCTAGCATAAATGTGTTTCTGCACTAGATTCGTCCCTTTGTGCATAGAACATGAAATCATGCATTCTTTGCACCATCGTACTAGCGAGAGAGAAACCTTGATATGTTGTATGGATGTATCGAAAATTTACCCCTGGCCAATCATACGAAACTGTTTAGTGCTACCTAACAAGATTTTCAAGATGGTGGCCATGTTGGAAGTCAGATCAGCACTATTTTTACTGAGCACCATCCACATATCATACAAAGTCTTTTACTTAAAACTCCATATCGATATGACCATCCGTTCAGGAGGAGTGGATATAACAAAATTTTCAAGATGGCTACCATGGCGGTCATAGTGGTTGTCCCAGGGGCACCATTTTCGTTTAGGGCCAAGTAGACGGGCGACGAACGACGCAGGACCTTCCCAAAAGCTCTTTTGGTCTTCGACATTATCTGGCACCAATAAGGGATGGAAAAGAACCGATTTCATTTTTTTGTCTTAGATAGGATCTGTTTAATTTTTATACTCTAAAGATTGATGACCCTGCGACCTTAGGTAGATCGTAGATCATACCTGACATATTGGATTACATCTCTCATAAATGTGATTTTTTTTTTGTTGGTTGGGAAGAAAGTTTATAGCAGAAAGTCATGGATGTGACGCAGAGTCATACACACGTCATTACAGAAAATTTTCAATTATTCATATAAAACACGATGACAACCTTAAGTGCACTTAATTGTGACTCTGAAATACTTTTGCTGACAAAACCAAGAAATAGAAATGTATGTATGTATGTATGTATGTATGTATGTATGTATGTATGTATGTATGTATGTATGTATGTATGTATGTATGTATGTATGTATGTATGTTTGCATACATGCATACATAAACGTACGTACGTACTTATAAAGGTAAGTTGATAGCTGGGTCAGTCATCAAAGAGAAATCACTATAAAGAATCCATGCCATCAAAAGTACAGTTGTAAGGGCACCGGGACTAAACACGGTAATTTTCTCTACATGGCTTCTTGGAAAAACCTAATAACTGCAAATGTTAAGTAGATTTGTCCACTGCCTGAAAATGTTTACACAGTAAAAAAAAAAAATGAAACAAATGGTTGCTCGGAATAGGAACAGTAGCAGTAGTGGTAGTGTGAGAAGGATAAAGAGGAACAGGATGAGCAGGGGCCGAACCAGGAGAAGGAACAGCAGCAGCTAAAGCATTGTGGAGAGCAGCCGCAGGAGCAGGAAAAGAAAAAAGAGCAGGAGGAGAAGGAGGACTCACGGCAGGAAACATGAAGAGGAGCAGCAGAAACAGGAGCAGTTGAGCGGATAGAAGAGCAGGAGCAGGGGGAATGGCAGTAAATGGGAGAAGGCAGAGCAAGAGCAGAAAAAGAGGAAGAAGATGAACAAGAGAACGAGTAGGAAGAAAAGAGAGAGAGGGAGGAGAATGAATATTCATGAATATCTATTGAGGGTATATTGCGAGTAAAGTTTTAGTATACAATAAATGTACAGAAAAAAAGCGGTTGTAGTAAATAGTATAGTATGGGCTACTGTCCATATCACAGTTATGTAAGTCAGCACTTTAATACTCATCTGTTCCATATCACAGTTATGAAAGTCAGCACTTGAATACTCTTCTGTTCCATATCGCAGTTATGAAAGTCAGCACTTGAATACTCATCTGTTCCATATCACAGTTATGAAAGTCAGCACTTGAATACTCTTCTGTTCCATATCACAGTTACGAAAGTCAGCACTTGAATACTCATCTGTTCCATATCACAGTTATGAAAGTCAGCACTTGAATACTCATCTGTTCCATATCACAGTTATGAAAGTCAGCACTTGAATACTCATCTGTTCCATATCACAGTTATGAAAGTCAGCACTTGAATACTCTTCTGTTCCATATCACAGTTACGAAAGTCAGCACTTGAATACTCATCTGTTCCATATCACAGTTATGAAAGTCAGCACTTGAATACTCTTCTGTTCCATATCACAGCTATGAAAGAGGAAACTTGAAAATACTCATCTGTTCCATAAACTGAGCGTATTCTTTAATTTTGTTTGAAAAATCAATCTTGATTCTGAATTAGTTTTTTCTTCTGTTTGTTAGTTAAATACTTATTCACCCCCGACACACACACACACACACACACACACACACACACACACACACACACACACACACACACACACACACACAAACACACATAGATCAGAAATTCGCACAAGGAATGAAGAAAATCAAACCATTTGTCAATAAATACGGAATAATAAGTCTCACCAGTTCCCTAGGATTAGGATACTGTATTATTGGTGAGTGTTACTATGTTTCATGCGACCAAAATAGCTTCTAGTTCATCTACCCATGTTTAATAGAAATTCTAAAGTAAAAAGTAGCATTACTACGTGACTTGTTATAAGCCACGCGCTTTTACTTAGAGTTACAAATTTGTGTTTAACAACTCGTAACTTATAACTCATATCAGCAAAATACACGACAAAAGCACACTTTCCCTAAAATAGTTATCTTCAAACCAATCCTGACTTTACTGTATTTTTAAAAATTTTATTGGTTAGAAAGAAGAAGAAAAAAATGTATTTAGCTCCTTTTGTGTATGGTGTTTTGCATAAGAAATTTTTTAAAATGATGATGGCGATGAGTCTCGGCTCGGCCAACGTGGGTATGTGAAAAAGCTTGCGAGTAGCCTCCCGTGGGTCTGTGGTCCTTCCCAGGGTTTTCCAGGATTCTTCCTCCACCAGATATACTGGCCGCCATATATACCTATCATGTGCTGAAAAATGGCGTTAAACCCACAAAACCAGAACCTATTATTATTACTATTATTGTTGTTGTTGTTGTTGTTGTTATTATTATTATTATTATTATTATTATTATTATTGTGTTGTATATATTTTGTTGTTGTTATTGTTGTTGCTGCTGCTGCTGCTGATGATGATGATGAAAATGACGGTGGTTGAATCTATGCGTAGCAAATAGAATGCCCGACAGCAGACTGAATCAAATAATTAAATGACCTATATACATTCGTATTGGCATTTTCTTCATGGATCTGCATAATATATACATACACTGTCCTCCAAACGTTTCTTTACAAAGTGATTTTTTTTTCTTTTTATTATTATTATTTTTTATTTATTTTTTGGTGGCGTTTCCCTTGGTAAAACTTTTAAAAAAATCTGTATTTATTAAAGAGAGAATAAAAATATTTGCCATTTTAAACGAGAACATGATAAAAATTTCTTACGGGGTTTAAATATAATTAAAAAAGCTTGTAAAAATGGCGATATTATGCAATGTGTGTGTGTGTGTGTGTGTGTGTGTGTGTGTGTGTGTGTGTGTTTTATGTGTGTACATACGTACATAGAATAGATTTTTTTTAGAAAGGTTAAGACTAAATAAGCTTTACGAATTCTTACTTGAACAAAACCGACGAGCATGTCAGAGTGTTGCCTTGTTTATGCATTTAACTTGCAATTAAATATTCCTGCCTCAGTTTACTTCAGTGGCAACTCTTTTTACTTTTCATTTCATTCTAAAAAATACTAAATATTATATAGAAAAACTATATCTATCTGAAAAGCAATGTACAGTGTTGTGGAGCTTTTGGAGACAGGGTACATACGTATCTTTCTTCGTAACATTGATCATACATATAAAAATAGGTAAATACTAATTCTTTCCATTTTACGTTATTTATGCTGTTATTCCTTCATCGGTCGGGTATTTTAGCCCATTTAGTTACGCTCAGACCGCTTTTATCAGAATTTAGCACTACACATCTGTCTAATTTCTAACCAATGGAATATCGATATGTTCTTAACTGCAGGATGAGTATGTTTATTTGACAACACCATAGACACTTGTTCCTCGGCTTTTGCATATTTGACTTGAAACAGTAAACGAGAAGATGCCACCCAAGAAAAAGAAAGGGAAGGGAGGTGGAAAGAAGAAGAAAAAGAAGGATGGTAACCAGCATGTATATTTTATCCTCCACGCAGTAGTAACTTTTAACAACCCTTGAACACGCTGTGTTGAAAATGGTCAATTTCTTTGAAACAGTATGGGGATTTTATGCAGCAATTAAAAAAAAAAAAAAAAAAAAGCCTTGTGATCTAGCGCTTACAGAAGGAGATTGTAACGACTGCGCGATTCTGTCTGTACGTGTATACGTGTGCATATGTCAATAATCATCCGAAAATCTTCCACACATATTCGGGACTAAACCCGATATCTGATTTTGGATGATGTTATGAGATGTGTAAATGTTGATATAATGGCGTGGGAAATAAGGATGAGAATGGTAGTTCGGAACAATGCTTTACTCTTGAGTTTGGTTTGAAATTAGTTGTAGGTTGGTAGATAATATCACTAGGATTGAAAAATAAAGATAATTGTAGGAAAGAAGGATGCAAGTTCACGTAGGTCTTAAAAGGTAAGTAGAACTGTTTTACCTGGAACTGCATACCTGCCATATTCCCAGACAGTGTTTGGGGGGGGGGGGGGGGGGAGGGAGGGAGACTCAAAAAGTGTGTTTTGAGGTCCCAAAGGGGGTCAGTGCATTTGGCAAAAAAAATGATGTCGTCCAATTGAGAATAATTTATCTTTTCATATAAGCTATAGAAAATTACTGGAAATTCAAATATGATAAAAAAAATAAAGTAACATATGTTTTCTTTGAAGCATTTAATACACATACAATCAAAAAATAGTTTGTTGATTTAGCATTTTTCCAATACCATCACCACACACATGTGCCAACACTCACATAATTACAACCACACAGACATTAAATAAATACAAAATATACCAAGTTTCTGTCCTTAAAATCCATTGGACAGTGGCATATTTCCTTAATTAGATGCAGTCTTTGCTGCTGTCAATAGTTCACTGGGGGGGAGGTATTGTTGAAGGTAATGCAAGTGTCATTGTGTTGATCTTTGCGCCCATTGAAGACTGGATGGTACTCTTGTTCAAACTTCCTGAAGATCTTGTTGAATTTTTCTCAGCATAGAAAATGATGTTTCTGCATCTGCATTGATGTGAGGGTGTGTCAAATATGCTGGGTGGTATTGCTATGTCAACGGATGGCGTACACTCCAGAATGACTGATGTCAGTATGGTGTTTGCAGTGTGTGCAAAATATAAAATTCTCCCCTTCCTGCTGTACTTTACAAAGTCAAACTCCATCTAGGAGTTCCAAAATTTAGTTTTGCTGGGCTCTGCTTGCTTTGCAGATGGCTCATTATTTCCTGAATCACATGTGCATTTCAGCATTTTGTCTTAAAAAATGAATCACTTGTACACTATTACGACTACTGAAATAGATTGTGTTATGCATTGAGTAAAATCCAAGCTCAAAGAAATGTTCCCACTAATCTTTAATAAAGATGGCTTAAGCATTCTCATTAAAGACAATGATGAGTAATAACTTGTTCTTCTACATGCATCTCTTTGATTTACCTATAACTTAAAAAAATTGGATTTTTCCACTTTACCTATGCAAATTAGCCTAATGGGCTCTCCCACAGCAGTCTTCAAAGGATTTAACATGGCTTTACCTTAGCTATTCTCAGTTAATTAAGTAATTTGTGTGACCACCTTACCTTTTAATTGCCTTCTTTGATAATCTATTGCATAAACTGCCCAGAGGATAGTTTTACATGGGCTCTAAGCAGGACTGTTTACTGTTTATACAGACTACATGCTAGGGACATATATCTTTTCTTCTTTAAGACTCTTTTGCCCTCTGGCAAATGAGGCCAATACTTTTTTCTTCCACTTTCTTCTGTCAATAGCTTTGTTTTGGATCTCTTCCAGTGTGTTCCAGCCCATTTCTTTCATCTCCTTCTTTGCCAATTTCTGTCAGGTCAACTTTGGTCTTCCACATTTCATTTTCCCTTCATGTTTTCACATCATGGCGGTAGTCATTAGTCCCTCCTCTGGTGGTAACAGTGCATGGCCTATCCATATTCACTGTCTTCTTTTTATTTCCTCCATCAACAATACGTTATCTGTAATTTGAGATCTTGTTTGGCCAAAACACCTTCAGACATACTTTTAAACGTTATTGAGATGAGAATCAGATTTTTATGTTAAAAGAAAATGGAGAACATTTAGGAGCACCAGTTTCACTCATGAATTAAATGAATATTTTTCAGATTATTATTATTATTATTATTATTATTATTACTTTCTATTCCAGATACCCAATTGGAGCTTGAGGACAAGTATAAGAAGACAATGTCTGAGATTGAGGCCCTGAAGGACCAACTTGGTATTGAAAAATCTGATGTTGAAAATGTTTAGGTCATCTCTTTACTATCATCTCTCTTTTTATTTTACTTCCTTTTTTTCCCCATCTTCATATATACAAAGCTAGATTATAAAGCTCTGTCCCTATTTGGCTAGTGAATTTGATTGACTGATTTACATTTCTCTGTGCATGCCCATCAATTAAAATTAATAAATAACTTTGTAAATCTAATAATCTTGTATATTAATTTCATGTTATTACAGTACAATCTGTCTTGAGAGCCCCCCACCTCACCCCACCCCTTTGCCATCAAAAAGGGATCTCTTTAGACACGTCGTCTCTCATTATATGTCATTATATTGAATAACACAGTGCATGCAAAATATGTTCTTTAATGACAGGTGGTTCTTCATAACAGTCATTCCATAGTCAGGTTTTACTGTGTTACTTTCTTGCAGTGCCATATAAGTTCAAAAATTGTTTATTTTAATGTTCATTTTACTCTCAGTATCTCTCAGAAATCACAATATCTTAAGAAATATAGTATGTATGATAATATAATATGTACCATAATATAATATGTACCATAATATTACACGTACAATAATATAATACACCTATCAGATTATGGGTACTTTTTAAGAATATTAGTGAAACTGGGGCATTGAGGTCATTCTGCATTCAGAAGAAACATTTATGTCCAAGTGAAAGCAAGAAAAGCTGATTTGAGATTGTGTTTCTTGAACTCAATTTTATGCATTATGTATGGCATGCAAATATGAACCTTTTTGTTATTTAATTGGCCACATGGAATCAGCATTATATTAGATGGGTGGAAGGTGTATTAGTGCTTTATACTCTTCATTTCAAGTATTTATTTACATTTATATTACCTATGACTACAAACTGAGCTGAAAGTTCTTGTACAGTGGAACCTAATACATAATAGCAAATTCAAAATTAAGAAATATATAGATTTAACAAACTACTAATTAAGGTATAAATGAGAACATAATATGCATGCTTTATTTACTCCTGTTGTCAGTTAATTTCCAGATGTGAAAACTTTTTGTTGGTTCCCTTTGTTTGATTGCAAACAGGTTCCACTTTATTAGTGCAAATCACAATATTTCAGTGTTATTACATTTTAGTGAATCTTCAATTTCAGCAAATTAGCAAATGTCTAACATGCAATAATATAAATTTTAAGTGGTTCTGGTTTTATACTATCTAGACAAAGACTGTGTGCTCACATGCAACACGATGCCAGTATAAAGGAATTTAAATGTGATTGCTTTATTCTAACACAAGGAGATAAGCAAACATAAATAACACCAGTCACTGCTAACATGGCTCAAGAACCACATATCCAGACAGTCATTGGTGTTTATTGGATATAAATTATGATCTTTTCATCACTTGAGTTTGGCATATATAAACTTTTTGCAAAAATAATTTCACTTGCTAAATTTGTGATCTACAGTATCAAAAGCCAATTACCAGTAGGATATCTTAGAAAATTGGAGAAATGTCTAGCAGGTAGATAATTTCTGTTTTTTTTAAAGTTAAGGGCCACACGTTTTTATTGATCTTCAATCCCTTTTTTAAGTTGTTCGTAAAGAGTTTGCCAGGCGTGCTCAGATGACTGGAGATGAATTGCGAACAAAGATGACAGGGGCAGAAAAAGAATTGGAAGAACAGCAGAAAGACCAAAAAGCAATTAATGCAGGTACATATCTTTCTACAGTATTTACTCAGTACTGTTGAAAATATATGGCTTTTGTTGATATATTGTTGACCTGATGGGTTTAAAGTGGATTTCATAATAATAAAGTCATTCAGTTGCAATGCAAGTTCATAGTTAAATAATATAAAGCTACACTAGAACCATTAGTATCATCTCATTGGTAAAAATTAAAAATGATTTGAATGATTATTACTTCCAAAAAGTAAAGATGGATTAAAGAAAGTCACAATAATTTGGGGGACATGCACCATGCACAGGTCATTCAATGATTGGCATATTTGTTTCAATTACTAAAACTGCACTGTGTGATGAAATACAGAATACTGGTAATACTGGTAAACATATAGGCTTGGATGACTTGTTAGAATAAAACCTCAAAGGTCAACATGAATATATATTCAGACCTGCTAGAGTGCTACTTGCTACCATGATCATCTGCATATATATATATATATATATATATATATATATATATATATATATATATATATATATATCTTCACATGAGGGTTTATCAAAGAGTTCTATAACAAACACTGTAAAGAAAATGTTACTTAACTGTTTACAATAATTTTAGTAGTCCTTCTCAGAGTAACTTCCTTTCAACTTATCTACTTCTCCAATCTTGTGACCCTTGTCCTCAACACATGCAGCAGCCTGTCACGTGACAGCTTTCATAGCAACCCAGTGATTGCATCATTTAGTTCTTCTCTGCTTTCATAATGGTTTCCCTGTAATGAATCTCCCAATTTTGGATAAAGCCAGAAATCCAAGGAGCTAAATCTGGGCTGTGTGATGGGTGATTTAGGGTTTCAGTGCCAAGTTTTTGTAAGGTCTGCATTACAAACTTGCATGTGTGTGCAGGGGAATTATCCTGGTGTGAAATGAAGCCACCCCTTAGTAGGTTTGGACACTTTTTGCAAACAGCCTCACATAAATTATACCTGATTACTGTGGCATAATATCGTCCATTCTCTGTGGTGTTCTCTGGTACCATGTGGTTTAAAAGCATTCCTTGTGTGTTGAAAAACATAATGAACATAACCTTTCCAGCAGATCTGTTAAGACATGCTATTAAAGATGATGGCAAACTTGTGTGCTTCCTTACACTGCTTTGTCTTTTACTCTTGTGTTCAGAGTAGTCTGTCCAGGTTTCATCCGATATAATGATCATATTTAAGAAATTATAGCCTTCTACTTTGTACCTGTATAATAATTTATCCTTTAACCCATTTGTTCTTTATCAAGCAATCTGGGCACCCAATGGGCACAAACTCTGTGCATTCCTAATTCCTTGGTCAAAATTTCCTATGCACGTCCGTATGAAATATCAGAATTGTCTGCTGCCTCTCAGACAGTAACACATCTGTCTTCCTTCACATATACTTCCACAGATTCAACTATTTCTTTTCAATGAGATATCCTTGGCCTACTTTTCTTAAATCATCTTTAACAGTCTCCCTACCATTGTTAAAACATTTTGTCCCTCTACTGATTCCAGAAAGAGAAATATAGGATACTGCTTATGCAAACCATGGCAAATTTGGTTTAAATTAAGAACTTTAGTCCAAAAGTGTTCTGTTTAACCCATCATTCATCAGTTTCTTTCCTGTCTGTTTGCTCAGCCTCACTCTTATTTAGCAATAGGAATTTACTATTTTTGTTTTGATTACTTTTATTACTTTCGTAATTATTATTTAAAAATTATTACATCTTTACTTTTATAACTTTCATTATTATTATTTGAAAATTATTACATCTTTACCTTTATAACTTTCATTATTATTATTTCTTTGTTATTACATCTTTACCTTTATAACTTTCATTATTATTATTTCTTTACCTTTATAACTTTCATTATTATTATTTCTTTATTATTACATCTTTACCTTTATAACTTTCATTATTATTATTTCTTTATTATTACATCTTTACCTTTATAACTTTCATCATTATTATATCTTTATTATTACATCTTTACCTTTATAACTTTCATTATTATTATTTCTTTATTATTACATCTTTACCTTTATAACTTTCATTATTATTATTTCTTTATTATTACATCTTTACCTTGATAACTTTCATTATTATTATTTCTTTATTATTACATCTTTACCTTTATAACTTTCATTATTATTTTTTTATTATTACATCTTTACCTTTATAACTTTCATTATTATTATTTCTTTATTATTACATCTTTACCTTCATAATTTTCATTATTATTATTTGTTTATTATTACATCCTTTCATTTATTACTTTAATTATTATTATTTTTTATAGTACATCTTTTTATTTTATCTTGTACAACTTTATGTTTAGATTTATTTGGAAGGGCTTATGTTTCTAAAGTTTTTTGCAATTCTTTATATTTGCATTTTTACCTTCAGTCTTTTATTTTGAAGTACTTCATGTTTAAGTTTAAATGTAATGGTTTTATGGATTTTCCTGCAGTTCTTTACATTTTTTAGAGCTTTACCATTAATCAGCACCATATAGCAGTTATTGTGCTGATGTACCATTAAACCGTAATACATACACATGTTCAAACACCTTCTCTTATAATGTAAATACTTTCATATTTTAGTTTCTCATCTTGGCAATTTTATGTAGGATGTAAAGCAATAAGCATAACATGATGTCCTTGCAGTGATGTAGAAAACTATGTTATGCCAAGGATCAATATGCTATTGTGCTGATAGCTGGCATCAGATCTCATTTGCTTTATTCACAGATAATACCTGTCGATCCCTTTCTTGACATGTTCTGGTTACTTCTTGTTATTTGTTCTTTTTCTGGAGTTTAGACCATATCATTATTATGGAAAAATTTTCTTCTCTGTGCCACAATGTAAATATGTTAGTCTTTGTGTGTACATGTGTCTCTGTGTATATTTTATATTGTCCCCTGATGAAGATTCTGCTTTAGGTCAAATCATTGAAAAACTTTGTTATTTTCCCCATGCTGTTTTCCAACTTTTGTGTCATTTTATATATATATATACACACACACATACAAATACATACCATCATTAACTGTTGTAAATGAAAAAGAAATAATGCATATAGTTCCTTGTCAAAAGTTAACATGGAATTATTTAAGTATATGTAATTCTTTTTGTTTTTATGACTAAGTATTTACCTACGGGCATGTCAGTACATATTTGGCTATATCCGCTTTGTTTGATTCCTTCAGACATGACACGCCAATACAAGACTATGCAAACAGAGATGGGGCTGAGAAATCATCAACTGGAAACCGAGTTGGCTCGAATCAGACAGCAACTTGGTATGTTATTTTTGTAATCATGTTATTTATATAATAATAATAATAATAATAATGCTTTATTCATGGATGGTAATTCTACTGGTAAACACTAAACAGAATACTTATTTCTTATTAAACATTTACTCATTTTATACAAGAATCCAAGTCTCAATTTCTTTATGTTGTATCAGTTGCACTACACTTACCAGTAAAAAGGCTCAAACCTAGAACTTCAGACAGTTTACAGCAGCCTGCATATATTTATGTGTGTGTGTGTCTCTGGGGGGGGGGGGGGAGGCAAAGGAGACAGACGAATGGATAGTACCAGAGTAGCATATTGCAGAGATTTTGTTTGTATGTCAAAGTCAGATAACTGGAAGTTAAATTAACAAACTTAAGACCAGACTATTCGATGTTTTATATCTTTTCCATTAAGGGAAATTAGTCGTGGGAATTGGGTCATACCAATGAATGTTAATTTATAAAAATTTGATAATAATGAGTGCACAATTACAACAAACTTGAGTCAGCCATTCTTATGTAAAGCAAGATCATGTAATCAAATCACCTTCAATTTTTGCTTGGTTTTATAAACATTTCCATGAATATTCAATTTCTTAACACAGCCATTTTGAAACACAACAGTTATTAATTATTGTATCCATATAAAGCTAAATTTGTTAGGTTTCTTTATTAAACATTTTGTATAATGTAAGCCACATAAATATCTTTTATGTGGAACCAGTGCAGATAAAATACAGACTTGTAAATGGATCCCTGATTCTTGCTTTTTATTCCTTTTTCACAATTGCCAATTTTTTGGTCATGATTTTTTTTTTTACATAGCCCAGACAGAGTTGGAACTTAAGAAAACAAAGGAGGAGAAAGAAAGAATGACAAAAGAGAAGGATGATGAGATAGGGAACCTCCAGATGAAAATAAACAGCATGGAAAAGGACTATGAAAGGGTTATAGATGTAAGTGTATGACCTTTTAAAGTCTGAAGTTAGGTGCTTGAATGACCTTTTAAAGTCTGAAGTTAGGTGCTTGAATGACTTTTAATGTCTGAAGTTAGGTGCTTGAACATGAAAACAAACTTTGTTGATTATTTTACAAATATAAGGAACCTTCTTTCATGTGTGTATGTAAGTGTGTGTCAGTGAAATAAAAGTGGGTATATTGATAAGAAATCGTTAAAAAAAAAACATTTTAGATATATTAGTTTTAATTTTTAATAAAAATGGGGATAACTCTTAAAATGCTGATCAGGCAGACTTCATTTTCTACAGTACTCATTGTCTAGTCATGGTACAAAATCATTCTAAGCTTCATGAACATATCTTAAAGGGTTCAGGAGATATTAAGTAAACAAAAGTGCAATGGATGGAAAGGCAGATGAATGATCTGTGTTTACCTTTGTTTACCATGAAATCCATCACTGACAGTCAACTGCTGAATAATCTGTTTACCATGAAATGCATCACTGACAGTCAACTGCTGAATAATCTGTTTACCATGAAATGCATCACTGACAAAAGAGCTACTGAATAATATATGATTACTTGTTTTTACCATGAAATGCATCACTGACAAAAGAGCTACTGAATAATATATGATTACTTGTTTTTACCATGAAATCCATCTCTGACAATCAGCTGCTCAATGATCAATGTTTACTATGAAATCCATTACCAACAATCAGCTGCTGAATAATGTTTTTACCATGAAATCCATCACTGACAATCAGCTGCTGAATAATCTATGTTTACCATGAAATCCATTACTGACAATCAGCTGCTGAATAATCTGTTTTTACTATGAAATCCATCACTGACAATCAGCTGCTGAATAATCTGTTTTTACCATGAAATCCATTACTGACAATCAGCTGCTGAATAATCTATGTTTACCATGAAATCCATCACTGACAAACAGCTGCTGAATAATCTGTGTTTACCATGAAATCCATCACTGACAAACAGCTACTGAATAATCTATGTTTACCATGAAATCCATCACTGACAAACAGCTACTGAATAATCTATGTTTACCATGAAATCCATCACTGACAAACAACTGCTGAATAATCTGTGTTTACCATGAAATCCATCACTGACAAACAGCTACTGAATAATCTATGTTTATCACATAGTTTTCTGTAAATAAGCACAAATATATTTATTATATGACATTATAAACTGCTCTTATTCAATACACATTTCCAGAGGAGTCTAGCTTCTTGATTTTTGGAATCTATTCAAATGCTTAAACAGGATATTATAACATTGCAGGAGTACACTGTTCAGTTTATGTAAAGTCATGTAAACATCATGCCATAAAATCGATAATGACATAAAGAAGATACCATTTTTGTCGGATGGTATCCATACACATATGATGATAAACCCACCCTTATTTTTGAACAAAATTTGGCCAAATATTTGGTAAGGACATCTTTGTCTAATACAGCACTTCCACATTATAATGTTGTCCATGGAAAATGTGAGACTGCATTATAGGGAAGTATTTTATATATATATATATAATATTTTACTGCCACTTAATGAAATGCGATTGATGACCATTCCTCCCTTATAACAGGAACCTTGTTATAATTAAGGGCCTTATAGTCAGGGAGAACTGTTATAAGTCCACCCCTCAACTTTTTGACAAATTTATTAGGCTGTCCGTCTGGTCTTATCATGGGAGAGGTACTATAGTCATTTGGTTACTTCTAATGGTTGAAAAGTCAGACAGTCATCCGCTGAATAATCTATGTTTACTATGTATGGCATTGACGACAACATAATTAATAATTTCCAACACATTGTGTTATATTTCAGGAAAGTCTGGACAGTTTGTGCAACAAGATTGATATGGCCAGAGAGAAATGGGGGGAGAAGTCCACATTGATTCAGTCCAAGAACAAACAAGTTCTTATAGAGTTTGGACTTCATCCATTAGACATATAATGTGATACATGATGTGTCATACTTTCAGGCACTAATTATAGCACTAGCCCATGTATACATGGGAATTTAGCAGAAAAGTTTAAGGTTGTATTTTTTTTGGGGGGGGGGGGACATGAAACTGGCATAATTGATGCCTTTCTACAGTCTTCCGGCTGCTATCAAGTTGTATTTGTGCAGAAAAGTCTGATATAAAGCAAATCACTTCTGTGTAACTTTTTTAAAGTTGAAACTTCTTAAATATATCCATAGAAACTAATGAAAAATCTAACTTAGACTTTTGTTTGTATTCTGCTATAATTTGCACGTGCATAGTGGAGTTGAACCTTGATTCACCCCCTTTCAGCTGACATATTTAGAGTTTATCAAAAGCATATTTTTGTACATGAATAGGCATTGTACATAAGAAGCTATCTGTGATTAGACTACAGCATTATATCGAGTCATGTATTTGTGATTACCAACCAGAAATGTCATTGTGCCAGCAATCAGTTGAGACAAGCTGAATTCTACTTAAATATTTTGAATTTTCATTAAAAATGAGCATTCAAAATGTGACTTGCTGTTTTCTTTTTATGTTTTACCAAATTGTCTGTGTATATAACACATCCAATTGTGTGAACAGATTAGACCCAGATCTGCCATCTCATGATGCACTGGAAGATAAGGGTCTATATTGTTTGTTTTCTATAAGATTTCCAGTGGAAAGTGTAGACCCTGATCTGCAGGTACATCGTGTGATGGCAAATCTGGATTTCAGCTGTATGCAGTAAGGTGCATGATGTTCAAGTGTCAATGTAGTATTTCATCCCAATTCAAACTCGGTTAACAGTCACAGTTGCATGCTATAGTATCTGAAACATAGAAATAGAAGCATCTTGCCATGCTTTGCAATGAAAGTAGCTCCTGTGATACCATGTCCACTTACCACAAAGACCCTTCCTTATAATTTGGTTAACATAAGCTCAAGAGGCCCAGGTAGGCTCAATATCACTTAGCTGGATAACAGATATATTTTATCATGGGAATGAAAATTCATACATGGATTGAAACTATCGAGTGGAAAGAAAATTTTGGAGCGCTTAGTCACTACATTGTCTCTTAAGGTTGGTGTTGTTTATCTTCTTTATTTTATAATGTACATAAAAAGTGTAAATACTTGTTAACATAAGTTCAAAGTAAAAAAAGAAGAAACAATCCACCTGTCCACAAATATTGATATTAAACAAATAAGAAATATTAGATGAATCATGGAGGTAATACCGAGTCAAGAACTGAACTGATAGATGAAAAAAAGCATTTCTTTATTTAACCTATTTTATCCCGAGTACGACTACAGTCGTAGTATCTTATTTTATCCTGAATATGACTATGGTTGTAATCTACTACATATTTGTGCTGTCTCTATAGAAACATGTGTTATACATCACAAATAGTTGTGTACTTCGTCACCAAAAAAGGAAATGATCAAAGTACATCTGCGCAGCAAGATTTTACAAAAACATGGTTGGAAAAGCGCTTGTTTGATTGAAAATCAATCAATAACATCAACGACGACAACTCGGATGTAAACTCGAATGTTGACAATGAGGGTAGTGATACTGAAGTTGATGATTCTGATAATAATAGTGATATAAATAATGGATTAGAATTGCGTGAAGTTGACTAAAATGATGATGCATGGCTTCATGCATTGTTTGACAGTGATTCTGACAATGCAATGAAATTTGAAGGCTTTCAAGAGGAATGGGTCAGGGATGATTTTTCACCTCAGTTGCAGCCACGATTTAAATTGATGGAAGGGACAACAGTTCAACACCCAGAAGAAGTCAATTCACAGCATTACTTTAAATTACTTTGGGACAATGAAATTTGGAAAAAAAACTAGTAGATGAGACCAACTGTTACGCTGAGCAGGAGCATACCCCCCCCCCTCCAAACCAAAATCGACAAAATGGATGCCAGAAGATGTTACTACAATAAAGACCTTCATAGCCTTAATTTTTACCATGGAAATAATTCGACTTCCATCAAGACATAACTATTGGTGAAAAAATAAGTACATGTTTGTCACATCTTTCAATAAAATCATGTCTCGCAAAGGATTTGATCTTATTTGGAGATATTTACATCTACATGATAATGAAAAACAAGCTGCAGGGCGACCAGATAAAATGAAGAAAATTAGATGGTACCTTGATTATTTAGACCAGAGAATTTCATCCAATTTCATACCTAAAACAAATGCAACAATTGATGAAAGCATGATTAAATTTAAAAGAAGACTTTCTTTTAGACAGTACCTCCCAGCAAAACCCACAAAATGGTGGTGTAAAACTATGGAATATGGCAGAGAGTTCAACTAGATATATACCCAGATTCCAAGTATACACGGGCAAAGAAGATGGTCAACAAAAGGGGCTGGCATACAGAATAGTAATGGATCTTTGCTCACACGTTTGTGAAACATTTGAGAGTATATTTTGACAATTTTTACTCCAGTACAGAATTATTGAGAGATGTACATACTAGAGTGGTGATGACCTGTGGAACTGTCCGTAATAACAGGAAGGGATTACCAAAAGAGTTGGTGTCAAAACAATTTAAACTCAATAAACATTGAATATAAAGCAGCACAGAAGGATGAACTTACATTTTGTGTTTGGCAAGATTCAAAAGCTGTATGTGTCTTGTAAAATTTTCATGACCCAGAATCTTGTGGCACTGTAAACAGACATTCTGGTATGAATGTTCAACAACATGTCAAAGTTCTAAAAATGTTGTCAGATTACCAACAGAAAATGAAAGGAGTATCTGTGTGACTAGATGGTTGGATATTATTTTCTTAATCACCAGTTCAAAAAAATGGTGGCATAGAATTATCTTTTATCTCATGGAAGTTTCAGAATACAATGCATATGTAATTGCATTGGACATAAATCCAGACACAGAAAAAAGTGTGGCCTACATTTAAAAGCTACCTTGAGGAGCTTCTTACATCTTTGGTTGGTGATACTAGAGCTGGAAAAGCTGCAGTACTTGTTCCAGAGCCTACTGGAAGAACAATGCAAATTACAATTGAAAGAATGAATGAATGTTCACTGGCTGCTCAACCTGAAGAGAGAAGAGGGGTAACAAAATTTGGTTGCGGGGAATGCAATGTCCCTGTTCATACAGAATGCCAAGGAAAACACATCATTAGGTGTATTAATGCATAAAAACTGATGTTTAGACAACACTTGAAGTAGAATTCTTAAAATGAAGTATGCTTTAACAATGTGAGGTGTACATTTTTATTCACCGTTTAATATTGTTATTACTGACATAGTGGTGATAGGGTCTTCAAATTTGGATACAAATTGGAAAGATTAGCTACCTTTATTTTACTCCAAGATTTCCGGGATTAATTTGTAACATATTTACATGAGAAACTGCACACTTAAATTGAAGTGCATGTTTTAGAATGTGATGTAAAAAAATTGTTCGAGAAGTTTTATTTTAGTAAAATTATTATAACTTTTGAACTAACAGTGCTATAAACTTCAAATCTGGACCAAAATACTGGAAATTGAATTGTCTTGATTTTATTTACATAACATTAGAGCATTTCATTCATCTTCATGCACAAAAAATTCACTGAACATCAAAGTAAGTTTATTAATCAATATTTATTTTTCTTTTAAGTCATATTTCAAAAAGCAGTTGTGAACATATACATTGGTAAATTATAACACAACATATATCATTGTGTTGCAAATTGTATTACCTTTTCAGAAATATATGGTTTTATATACTTTAATGACAAAATAGCAATGTTACAACATTTTTAGTAAACGTGGTGAAGTTCATCATAATTTCTGCTGTTGTTTTACCACATTGTCTTTAGAATTGCTTCCAAGAATCAGACACTGCAGTTGAAATTAGTAAACAGGATACAATGGCTTAAGAGAAAGTAATATTCATTTAGTAAAGTCTGTGTTTTTACTTCTTTTTCATTTAGTAGTATTGCTTCAAATTTATTAGATGAGCTAAGTTTGATTTGTGATAAGTGGGAGTAATTAGATAAAATAAATCTACACTATGGTCACAGAGCTAACTAATGCTAAACAACTTGGAAATGTCACATGAAGATACCTGTAAGGAACATGCAAGATTCACTGCATCGATGCTCCCTGTAAGGAACATGCAAGATTCACTGCATCGATGCTCCCTGTAAGGAACATGCAAGATTCACTGCATCGATGCTCCCTCCTGCATGTCATGAAAAGGTGTCTAATGGAGACAAGCTTTTGTCCTGGTCTGCATCCAATGATCAAGTTCCTGCTGAGAAAGACTTGGACTTTTTAAGAGTGATGTTTATCTGTCTTTATTTTATGGATTTTACCATTTTGTTTAGCCTTCATCTGTCTTTATTTTATGGATTTTACCATTTTGTTTTGCCTTCATCTGTCTTTATTTTATGGATTTTACCATTTTGTTTCGCCTTCATCTGTCTTTATTTTATGGATTTTGCCATTTTGTTTCACCTTCATCTGTCTTTATTTTATGGATTTTACCATTTTGTTTAGCCTTCATCTGTCTTTATTTTATGGATTTTACCATTTTGTTCAGCCTTCATCTTTCTTTGTATGCTTTTATGGAGATACATAAACTTACTCTGCATTATATAGCCAGGATTGTGCTGATGAGCTCATTGTGCTGAGCAGATAAGCATTAACTGGGTTTTCTTTAAATTTAAGCCAAGTTTATTGTCATACATCCATTTCATAGCACATAAGAAATCTTCATTTAGTTTGCTCCCAAGAATAATGCCAATATCTTTATCACTAACATATTGTGATGTATCATCTGCATACACAGATAATGAAGTATGTTTCAAACACTTTGGAAAATCATTTTTTTATATATATGAAAAAGAGAGGGCCTAGAATTGATATGTGTGGTATTCCAATGGAAATATCCATAAAATTTGAGACCGTACCTCTTCAACTCACAGCTTGTAATCTACTATTGAGAATGGGTGAAAACCATTACAATGAGGGTTTTGTAACATTATATGCTGAAAATGTATGTAGTAAAATTGTATGATTAACAGTATCAAAAGCTTTACATACGTCAAAGAATAAAACTTAATTCAGCTAATTTTCCGTCATCAATATTTTTTAACTAGTGAGTGCTGTCTCGAGGAATGATTTGCTTGGCAGCATGATTAACATGGGGAAATTATTCTGTAGCTTTTTTTTTATAAAATGTCATAAAATGAATTACATAACACACTTCTTTCTAGAATTTTGCTAACAATTGGTAGAACAGATACAGGTCTATAATTATCGACACTCGATTTGTCTCTGGACTTAAAAGAGGGGTAATTCTAGCTTTTGTCCAATCATCTATAAAAGTATTTGTGTCTATGGACATATTAAATACGTAGGTCAGTGGTTCAACAATTCAATCTATTAACAATTTTAGGAGTTTCATCAACAAGCCATCAAAACCATCAGCCTTTGAATTAGACATATTTACAATTTCCTTCCTAACAAAATTCTCAGTAATATTTGGTATCTGAAATAAAGTTTCATTTGACATGCGTTCAATATCCAGTAGGATAGTCCTTACCAATATCTAACCCAATACTCAGAAAAAATCATTGAAATTATTTGCAATTTTAGTAAAGTCAATAACGACTTTGCCATCAACAGAAAGGTTAGTATGTGAATGATTTTTATGAAGGCAGAAAATCTTTCAATTTTGTTCACACATTTCTTTTGGTTTGTTTGATGACTGTTGAACAGCTTCATCAATGTCATCTCTTTCTACATCTCTAATTCTTACAAGAGCATTATTTCTAAAAGCCCTATAAATAGCCCAATCATATTCACATTTATTTTTTCTTGCTTTCTCATCTAGGAAATCAACGATATACATGGACGATAAGATATCATTGATCCACTTCTCAGAATTTGATCTGATTCTACATTCATTGTATGACAAATACTGATCAATTACATGTATATGAAATAATTCCTTGAAGGCTAACCATGCATCATTTGTATTATCATAAATCTTAATCGTGTCCCATGGAACTTCCTTTAAATTGTCCTTCATCTTTTGTTCATCTAGGTTTCTGGGATTGCGATATTTAATATTTATACAAGTGCTTTGCTTAATTTTGTTCCTTTTCCTAGCTGAGGCCCTGGGTGGCCAAGTGGTCTAAGGCCCTGGGTGACCAAGTGGTCTAAGGTGCTTGCCTTTACAGATCACTGACATCCCACCTCTGTCCATGTGGGTTTGAGTCTCAGCTCGGCCAACGTGGGTATGTGAAAAAGCTTGCCAGTAGCTTCCCGTAGGTTGGTGGTTCTTTACGGGTTCTTTCTCCACCAAATATACTGACCGCCATGTATAGCCTATCATTTGATGAAAAACCCACAAAACCAAACCAGACCTTTTCCTAGCTGAATATACCATATGATGATCACTAATTCCAAATGGAATAACTCCAGAATCAACATACATTTGCATGTCAGATACATATATATCCTAAATGAACATGACATTCATTTTATGAGTTGGCTTGGTAATTAGTTGATACATCACATGAGTATTCATCACATTTTTTAATATAGACATTTCAAATTCAACAATATTGAAATCATCTATTACATTTCGATTGTCATATTTGGTATTACACTCTTCCATCACCGATTCAAAAGTTTCATACCATTCCATACAGGGGTCTATTAACATCTACATATAAAATACTGGATGCATTTACTAGTTTTGCATCCAATGACAATATTCGTTTTTAGTTTTAGTAATGGTGGCCATGTTGGATGGTGGATCAGCAGGTTTTTACAAATTTTATAGAAACTTGCACTGGGATGCCATGTTTTTTGGTTGAATTCCACTGATCAGTTTTGGAGATGTGTTGATGGACAATGCACAATGCATGACACACAGGAGCAAACCAAAAACTCACATTGGCTTACTGCCAGGTCAGATAATAAGCTCACATGGACTTGCTGCCAGGTGAGATGGTAAGAGAGTGTCAAGTTTATATCTGGGTCAGGATGATGCTCCTCAAAAGATCTGCAATCACGAACTAACAGAGGATCTTAATGTGTGTTCATTTTTTGGTATGAACATTTTAAAAAAAGTTATTCAATAAATAATATCATCTGCCACAATATGCTAGCAGCAAATGGCAAATTGTAATATTTTTGAGCTTCATAAATTTAAAGTAAAATTAATGAGAATCTGAGATGTTTTTATTGCATAACATTAAGAACTTTGCAACACTCCGTGACATTGCCACATGTCATGTCACGATGTGGTAAATGAATTTTATTGCATAACATTAAGAACTTTGCAATGCTCCATGACATTGCTAGGTATTGTATCACGATGTGGTAAATGAATTTTATTACATGACATTAAGGACTGTGCAATGCTCTATGACATTGCTAGGTGTCGTATCACGATGTGGTAAATGAATTTTATTGCATAACATTAAGAACTTTGCAATGTTCCATGACATTGCTAGGTGTCATATCACAATGTGGTAAATGAATTTTATTGCATAACATTAAGAACTTTGCAATGCTCCATGACATTGCTAGGTGTCGTATCACGATGTGGTAAATGAATTTTATTGCATAACATTAAGAACTTTGCAATGCTCCATGACATTGCTAGGTGTCATATCACGATGTGGTAAATGAATTTTATTGCATAACATTAAGAACTTTGCAATGCTCCATGACATTGCTAGGTGTTGTATCACGATGTGGTAAATGAATTTTATTACATGACATTAAGGACTGTGCAATGCTCTATGACATTACTAGGTGTCATGTCACGATGTGGTGAATAGATTTTATGACATGACATTACGACCCTAATAAAGGTGAATTGACATGTGATAAAAGTGACAAGATGTAGAATTATCTGGTTGACAACTGACAGTTTAAATGCTTTACTAACAATTATACATCTGTTTAATCAATTGCACAACAAATGTATCATGTTTCCCATGTTAAAAGTTCTTAGTTAGAAAATGCCAAACCTCGACAAACGATTGTACTTGTAGGGTTTCAATTCTGTCTACATTAAGTAAGATCAAAATCAATTTTCTGGGTGAATAAAAATAATCTGTAAGGTAACAAAAAAAAAATTGTTTCCATAGTTACTCACATTCCTATATCTGTATAATCATATTTTTCAGTGTAGAGCAAGGATGAAAATCTCTTTCAACATGTAACTGCTATGTTTCATCACATGACCTTCTATTGCGATCATAGTGCACACAATATGGAAAAAACTTCCTGATTTCCAACTTTACTCGAGTATTCTTTTACGATAATCAAGATAACCATTAATTGCAACCCATTTACAGCCTAAAATGTGCAGCTTTTAGACTTTGTGTCCTGTAAAAAGGATGTTTTTGCACCGATCAACATAGCTATCGGTACTGAATCTGCTGAGTGGTTTTGAATCTAAAAAGCCAGTTTTAATTGTACTTTATTAAAAATAATTCATCTTCTCATTATAATTTATGAAAGGAAATAATTATAGATCAAAGTTGAATAGAGGACCATGTCATTACTTTTTGTCTCATTACACCTTAGTGATAACTGGATTTTATTCTTGTATCATGATACAAGCTACCTTCAGTACTCGATTCAGATGCCATGTATTGCCATTACCTTGACAGTACTCAATTCAGATGCCATGTATTGCCATTACCTTGACAGACTTGACCACTGTCTTTTGAACTATGTATTTAAACATTATTTAAAGTTTACACTTAATTTTTCAGTATAAACACCTAATTTGTATGCTCTTTCTTAAGGTGAAGAAATTTTCAATGGGCATTTTTACTGTTTAAAAGTTGCATCAGGACCCACAAAATGCCATTTTGACATAGATTCCTTTTTCCCCAGTAATGGAGAAAAATAATCCTTCATTATACATTAGTGTTGGTTACAAAAATTCGTGTGGAATTTTCATGTCCTACCTTTGTTCATAATGAAGGATTCTATTAGTGCCATGATATGATGCATCCACACTGTATCTAACTTATGAAAACTTTAACACAGAGGATTCACACAAACTTTAACACAGAAGATTAACACAGAACTTGAATGCTTGATATGAACACAGAACATTAACACAAAACTTTAATAAGTTTTACATTGATGACAATGATGTCATCACCAGAAATGTGATACTTATGTCTCACCATTGGTTAAAGCAGGCAAGATAGTAACAGTCAAGATAACTTATAGGAAACAACTTTATTGCTCAAAAGACATGATACAACTCTAGAAACCCTTATAATATGCTTCTTTGCAAACAGCTACTCTTCAGTGTTAGAAAACAGTTTTAGTATGCTCAGATACTGGAAGGTAGAACTGTTACACTGCACCTAACTGTTACACTGCACCTAAATCTAATTTAAATACAATTTAATTTTCACCAAGAATATGGAGGAGTATCTTACTAGTTACAATTGCTCAACTTATAAAAAAAACTTCAATCCCTGCAAAACATTTGGAACTAGATCTAGTAGTGATGGGTGCATCACAATGTGCCCTGCTCTGTACAATGTGCTCTATGGGGCTTTTAAACAGAAAACAGACATTATGGGGCCATAACTATTCTAAATGATGATGTGGAATGCTGGAAATCCAACTTATTCAAAGTCTCATTAAAATAAAGGTGCAACAACTTTGGATGAAATGCAATAATCCTTAGTGAAGTTATGCTGTGGAAAGCAAAGTTAGACGGATGGACAATCAGTGGCCATAGCTCTTCTAAATGATTATGTGGTATTAAACTCATTCAAGGTCTTATCAATTAAAATATGCATGCCAGATCTGGTTGAAATTCAACAAAGTTTAGTCAAGTTATACTGCAGAAACCAAAGTCTGGAGGACAGGCAATCAGGGGCCATAATTTCTGTAAATGATGTTGTGGAAAGCTGTAAATCAATCTTATACAAGGGCTCATCAATCTGAAGCCATATACTGAATTTGGTTGAAATTATAATAAAGTTTGGTTAAGTTATCTTGCAGAAGCCAAAATCAGGAGGATGAGCAATCAGGGGCCATAACTCTTCTAAGCCCATATAAGGCAGTGCAAGTCTATGAGACAATGTTCATACAAAACTGGATCAAAATATGTTTAATTGTTCTTGAGCTATACTGTTACAAACAACATTCCAGGTAAGGATATGAAATTAAGCATGAAGAGCCATAACTATATCTGGAATGAAACTGATGAAACAAAACCCATAAAAGGCACATCTAGATCCTTACACGATGTACACATCAAAGTGCATAAGAATATGCTGAATGGTTCCTGAGCTATGCTGGTTACAAGGATCTGCTCTAGTGGAGTTGTAATAATGATGGAAAAAGGCAATAACTCTGTCAAAGTTGGATCTTAAAAGGCAAAATGTTTAAAAGGCATATTTACATGTAATAGGCAATTCATCAACCAAATGGCATCCAATTATGTAAGGGCTGAAAAGTTATACTGGTTAAAAGCAACATCTCATGTGACTATATGAAGTTAATTATCAAGGGCCGTAACTCCATTTAAAATGGAGTTGACAAGACAAAACCCATAAAAAAACACAGCTTGGTTAAAGAAGCAATGTATACAAATTCCATTAAAATAAGTTGAATGGTTCCAGAGCTTCTGATTACAAGCTCTGCTGCAGAGATGTAATGCTGATGGGACAAGATCAGTAACTCCATCAAAATTGGTCCTCAAAAGATGGAACCTTAAAAGGCACATCTACATGTAGTAGACAATTCATCTACCAAAGGCATCCAATTATGTATAAGGGTTACAGGGCCATGTTGAATACAATTAGTGTGAATGAATGGACAGGCAAATTGATGGACAACTGATGGACAACAGATGGAAAAGGTGATTATTATAGGGTTCCCACATCTTGATGTGGTACCCTAAATAAATATTCATAAACTAAAAATAATAATCAAAAAACTTGGGTCTTTAAATTTATTAATAATGTTGACCACACATTTAGTTTTAATTACAGATATGATTCAATTCTTCTCTCATGCAAGAGTATATCAACAGAAGGGTTGGTTAATCAGACCTAAAATCTATATTAATTATTGGTTACATTATATCAATAAATAACTGATTTTTAATTGTTTTTGGTGACTCCAGAAAAAGGACTCCAAGGAGCATGAAAGTAATTGCACTGATGGGCCAGCACAGTGCACCATACAATCCTACATTGCACAACACGATCCTTTTACAAGACACAAAAGAAACTTGGCTTCAGATAACAATAATATTTTTTAACAAATTCTTATGATGATTTTTTCATCATATTTTTTAATGGTAAGAAAGACAAGGAGGTCCAGTTGTCATCTTTATTTGTCTATGGTAGAATCAAACAGACAACTCTCAACCTCAAGAAAGACAAGGAGGTCCAGTTGTCATCTTTATTTGTCTATGGTAGAATCAAACAGACAACTCTCAACCTCAAGAAAGCTTCAATCATATTTCTCTGAAGTGGACCCAACTAGTGAAGTTTAATTTATTAATTTATTATGTGCATTAGACAATCTGTCAAACTTTACTGTTCGTATCCAACATGACTGACACATCATTTGTGAAAGAGCCAGTGGACTGGAAATTTAGTACCAGGTCAAACTAAATAGAATCCCCTGCTCTCTTGGGTCAACAGCATACACAATCATACACAGTTATCTGTTAATTTTCTCACATCAAGCTTCCATGGTTGAGACTGGGCAAACTGTATTTCTAAATTCAAGTTGTAATTTTTACAACAATAAAATGTCTTCCTAAAACAGTGATTACACTTTTGTATCAATAATTATTTCTAACACACATATTGATCAATTAACCAATTATTCAATTAACTGCACCAGCCCTAATCTCCGGTTTACAAATATTTTGTAAACAAAATTACATTTGATGGCAAAACCATAAATACTGGCACATGTCAACATAAACAATTAGGTCACTGTCCTACATTTCACAAACAACACCTGGCAGCCAAGCTCAGAGAGATAACCTTTTACAGGTAATTACAATATCTCAAAAGAAGCACATTCATGAGGCTGCATGATATGTGCTTAATTAATTTAGCCAGAAAGTTTATTTTTATTCAGCTCCGAGGAATTAACAACAGAATAAGAATCCTGATCCTGGAAAGCTGTTATCAATGGTATATTAAAGATTCTGAACCATATATTGTTATGCCAATAAAGGACTTCTGCTATAAAGTTTGAAGCATGAAAAAAGTATGTACCTATTACCAACAAGTATGTTGTATATTTACTAACCTATTATTAAGCAGAGATTCAATTTAGAATTGATGATAAATAAAGGGATAAAAGAATGAATTATAATGATCTCAAAAATTATTAGCATAATTTATGCCATTGATAATAAAACATACATACATTAAAAATATTATCTTTCACCTTAGAAGCAAATTGAATGACTTGTAGCAAAACTTATTTTAATAATATATTCAGCAACTTAACATTTACAAATCAAAGTACTCAGAATACTGATAGCTTTGACTCCAGATGAAATCCTAATTAACATAAGATCAGATGTATGAACATAAGTCCATAGATATTAACACCATATTTAGCTGACTATAATGCACACTTTTTTCACGTAAATTTTTTATTTTAAGTCGGGGGTGCACATTTTATATAAGAACCAAAAAAAAAGTTTTTTTCCAGGTCAATCTGACGAAATGATGAAGGCACTATAACAGCCTACATGTGTCACATTCACTCCTTGTGAAATATTAAATCCATTAAATTGTTTACTGTTACTAGCCTTATTAATGAAATAAATAATGCTTACAAACCTTGATAGTCTTGTTCTTTGATTGCTTATGTTAATAAACTAGTTTCATTTCACATCACTGTGTAGCATTTTGCTCTGTGCCTAGACCGGAAATACATGTACATAACGACTGGTAACTTGTTGTTCTAAAGCTGTCCAAGGCACCGCATTGCAGCAGAACAAATATGATTACCGTAACTGTACCGTTAATGTTCAGTATTCCATAACTGTGGATCTAATACATTTTGTCTTCATTTATTCTTGGTTGAACTGAAATATAGTATTTATAATTCAAGCAGTGTTAATGTTCTCATCAGAGGCACCTTTAGGGGACTTTTTGCGACTACGGTTTGTCTATTGCGGTAACACTGACATTGTGAAATAAAATAATCAATTAATGTATGAACTTGGAAAACATTTTTTTTTTTTCATTTGGAAAATAAATTTAGTTCTTAGTTTTATTTCTCATCTTAAATGATAGTATTTTATATTTCTTTGTGTCAATACAGTGATCAATGCTTCAGTGACTCGGTGTGGTCTTTTCAAGGTTATCAGCGGAACTAATATATGATTACCATACCAGTAAATGTTCAATATTCAATTACTGATTTGATCATTTATTCCTTTTTGAATTTAAAATTAATATTTAGAATTAAAGCAGTGTTAATTTTCTCATCAGAGGCACATTTAAGGTACATCGTTTTCTGACTACAGTTAGTCTGTTACAGTAACACTGACAAATCGTGAAACAAAATAATAAATTAATGTATGAAGTTGGAAAACATTCTTTTTTTTTCCTTTGGAAAATAAGTTGATGTGCTGAACATAGTTACAATTCTTTGTCTAGGTAAACTTCCAATTTATTTACTTTTCTTCGGAAAATAACCTTGGTTCTTTGTGTTATTTCTCATCTTAAATCATAGTATTTGATATATCTTTGCGACTATACAGTGATCAATGCTTCATTGACCAAGTATGATCTTTTCACGGTAATCAGCGCCGGCTTAGCTTTGATGTGCTAAACATAGTTACAATGCTTTGTCTAGGTAAACTTGCAATTTATTTCCTTTTCTTTGGAAAATAAGCTTTGTTGTTTTATTTCTAATCTTAAATCATAGTATTTGATAAATCTTTGCGACTATACAGTGATCAATGCTTCATTGACTGAGTGCGATCTTTTCACGGTAATCAGCGCCGGCTTAGCTTTGATGTGCTAAACATAGTTACAATGCTTTGTCTAGGTAAACTTGCAATTTATTTCCTTTTCTGCGGAAAAAAAGCTTTGTTCTTTGTTTTATTTCTAATCTTAAACCACAGCATTTGATCCTTCTTTGTTACAATAGAGTGAGCAATATTTAATTGACTCAGCGTGGTGTTTTTAAAGGTAATCAGCACCGGCTAAAGTTTTGATGTCCCAAACATAATTATGAAGTATTGTCTTGGTAAATTCTATCTAGAACACTGAGATATATTTTAGAAGTGTCATGATAGTCCAAATAAGTGTAAATACTGGACCTGAACTTTCACATAGCATCTTTTATTCGATCAAACACCAGGAATGATGACACACGAGGACATACAGACTTTTCTAGAGTGATGACGACGAAGAGGAATTTGAGAGATTTGATGCAATAGACTGAACTCCATCAACAAAGCGAACCTTTAAACTGCCCCTTTAAGGGCCAACCATAAAATCGGAAATATATACTTTAAAGTTTGCCACTTTTTCATTCTTTCTTTTACGATATCTATAAAAAAAAAGTATTGGTAATAATCGGGTGCAGCGTACCGACAGAAAAGACCAGAGAAACAGTCAGGCGCTAGTTTATTGTAAAGAATTCAAACGTCGTGTAACAAATAATGATCTGTGCACTATCCAAAATTGACAACTGTTGTTGCTACGAAATGGAGCGAAATTATTACGATTTTAAAATGTATTATATCACATGCACGTTATATGGCAGAACTGTTTTTCCCCCTCATTCTGGGTCAAAATTTGGGGTGCGCATTATACACCAGCGCGCGTTATACACACCAAAATACGGTATTCATGGTCCCTTTCACTATCATACACATACTGCTCAAAATAATCTGTACAATGTTTCTAAGTTTCTTTTCTTTATCTGTCACTAGAGAAATTAATTTATATTACCATTTGCAACATTATCTGAGAAATTACTGTGATTTCCTTTTAAAAGCATTTTCTATCATTATTTTAAGTATCACCATCAGTGGAATATTCAAGGGAAATAACTACTATCAGGTCTAATCATTTACCTAAATTTAAGTTGTTTCCCTTGCAATATAAAATTTACACGAAAGGTCAGTTGGTAGTTACTTCATTGCTAATTTTAGTAAGACCATAAAGTTTGATACTAATGTGAGTAATATAAACTATATTATGTAACACAGAATGGATACTATGCCATAAATAGAGTGAAACTAAAATCCTTCAAGCTCAGAAGACTGATGATGATATTGTTCCAAGATAAGCCCAATATAGTTGATGAGCAAACTTTCACTAAATGCTTGGAAATTTCTAATTGAAAAGCCTTTTTATGTGATAAGCCCTATTTTATTTCTTCATAAAATGTACAAGATGTGGTTCCCTAGGTTTACTGTGAGAGAAATAAAAAAATTTTAAGTGAGATAAGAAATCAGAAAAAACTGATCACATGAAACATCAGAAAAAGTCTGCAGCTCTGGCTCTTTTCAGAGTTTTTCCTTTCTTCTTCACAATGACTGGTGTAGGCACATAAGATGAAAGTTTCTGACCCTTCAGTCTTGGTACAAGATTAGGAGTTCCGATGACTTTTGGTGAAGCTATTCGGGAAATTACTGCTGGTGATTTTAAAATGCCTTGTTCTGGTTTCCGATCAGGGTTAAAAGGGACCACTGGACTGACATTTAAACTCTCTTGGTAACCTGACAACATAATGAAAAAAATCATTTGAAATGAAATACTGTTACAGTAAATCATATAGAAATGGAAGAGAGATTCATCTTTACATTTACCATAATGTACCTGATTTTAGTCCCAAATTGTTCACATGATTATTACTGTGAAAATAGTTACAAATTACAGATGCTGTTATCTATGTATAGATACACTGTTATTATGCAGACACTGTAATTTATGTATAGATACATTGTTATTACACAGACACTGTAATTTATGTATAGATACATTGTTATTATACAGACACTGTAATTTATGTATAGATACATTGTTATTACAGACACTGTAATTTATGTATAGATTCATTGTTATTATACAGACACTGTAATTTATGTATAGATACATTGTTATTACACAGACACTGTAATTTATGTATAGATACATTGTTATTATACAGACACTGTAATTTATGTATAGATACATTGTTATTATATTCAGATAGCTATTAAACTGATTTTTGTAGGTAACATGGAGAATTGCGAGACCAACAGAATCTCACAAAAGTGTATGGACAGGATAGGAATGTTGACTCACAGGAATAAGACTTGTACGAGACAAGAGACTTGCAGAGTCTTTGGGACAAATAAACATCTTATTCCCCCATAATTGGATTTCTTTCACTCATGCCTACAAATACTGGGCAAGAGAGGGGAGGAGGGAGGACTTCTTTTTTCTTGCCCATTACTGACTTTTAATTTCAACATTGAGTTAAATATGAAGCAAGTATATCTATTAACTAGAACATAATCAAATTGTTAGTGACTTGAAATGTATGACATCTAGTACATTTATTAAAACTTATCCTTTTGGTTACAAACATTTCTGTTGGTTATAATTATATGTGTCAATGACACTATGACACTTGGGAATGACATCATTGGTTGCATGTCAAAATTTTAATTATATGTGTCAATGACACTATATGACACTAGGGAATGACATTGGTTGGATGTAAACTTATAATTATATGTGTCAATGACACTATGACACATTAGAATGACATCATGGGTTGCTTGTAAACTTATAATTATATGTGTCAATGACACTAAGACACATGGGAATGACATCATGTGTTGCTTGTAAACTTATAATTATATGTGTCAATGACACTAAGACACATGGGAATGACATCATGTGTTGCTAGTAAACTTATAATTATATGTGTAAATGACACTATGACACATGGGAATGACATCATGGGTTGCTTGTAAACTTATAATTATATGTGTCAATGACACTCTATTACACATGGGAATTACATCATTGGTTCCATGTAAACTGATTTACAACCAAGGCAAGATTAACAAAATCTATCATATATCATATATAGTGATGTGAAATTTTCCTATCCCACACCAATACACATGATCAGTATTACTTTTATCACACTCCTGTTTCTAAAAATGTGGATTATAAACAAAATGGTGCCCCATAGGTAGCAATAAAGAATTAAATGGACAAATTATCCACTGAACATTTTTGGATATTTTGAAAAAAACGTACAATGAAACACATCTTAGCAAACACTCCATATAAAGGACAACTGTTTACAAAGGATACAGTATTCCCTCACTATAATGCTGTTCATAAAGGATACAGTACTCCTACACTATAATGATGTTCATAAAGGATACAGTACTCCCACACTATCATGCCATTCATAGAGGATACAGTACTCCTGCACAATAATGCCATTCATAGAGGATACAGTACTCCCTCACTATAATGCTGTTCATAAAGGATACAGTACTCCCTCATTATAATCTTGTTCACAGGAGCACAAAGGTAGACTTCCTTAAAAGTGAGGCTGCTTTACAATGAGGTATTGTATATATAATATTCAATAAGATAATGAAATGGGACCCATGACCACACCTGCGTTATAAAAGGGGGTGCTTTATACTGACGTGCCTTGTAGTGAGGTTGTACTGTATTTATAAGTCCCTTTTCTGAATTTCATGATCATTTTCAACATCTATACAAAGGACAATTTGCGTAGTTCCTTGAATGTGCCCCATAGCCAGGATGAACTGTATAAAATATGGTTTACATGTAGGATTCAGTGTAAGCTTGGAATAGAGGTTAAAACACTGAAAGATCTGTTAAGTTTTTAAACCAAAACTGTTACAAAAGAAAAAAAGAAAATGATCATAACATCATAAACACAACAATGTCATAAAATGGAGTATGTATGTATGTATAGTGTTTAACAACATGTTAGCACAACCCTGACTATATAGTGCCAATTCAATTTTTAGTTCTGAAAATATAAAAAGAAAAATGTTGAAAATGTTTAGGAAGATAAATCCTTCCAAATAAACATATACATGTATATGTACATGTAGTCCTTTTTGACGAAGGCAAATATTTTAAAGGTTGTAAAAATATAAAGGTTAAAAACTGTTAAAATCGTCAGGAAGGTAAACCCTTTGAAATAAAAGTAAATATTTTCTCTTACACAAGAAGAAGTAAAAGATGTAAAAGTTTTTTAAAGTATATAAAAGAAAACCAAAAGGTTAAATGGGTAAAGACCTTAAAACATTGAAATTGTTTATATAAACTGCATTCTTTTTGAAAGTATTAGCTTGACTGAGTTGAGATCATAAAATTTGTCTCACAGTTTGAAAGTCAATACACTCAACAAGAATTTTCTCCACTGAGAGTGATCAATTGCATGGTTCACATTCTTCTAAAGGTTCTAGATAAGAATTTAATAATAAGAGTATTTTACTCCCTGGTTTGGATCTGCATTTTAAAAATGTGACTAGATATTTTGTGAACACCACAAAACAAAAACTTACAATACCAGACTGAGTTTAATTCATCAAGACATGCTTTTTAGCTTGATGACCCAGACTAATTAAAGGTGTGTCCAATTACATGGCTCTATTTGAGTGAGTTCTGACAGTAATAAATAATATCATTTCAAACATGCATGGAGCATCCAGAACTAGATTCATTAGCATCATTTATATTTATTGTATCTGTCATCATAAAATATCGACTGTCTTTATACCGAACGTACGTGTCATCAAAAAACATCAACTGTCTTTATGGCAGAAGCAATATGCTGACTTTACTTTGGACTAAATGCTTAAAACTAAATTGTTTTGTGTGATTTAAATGCATTAAAATTTTCTTTGTGTGATTTTAGTCCATTTGTTTCTTGCCAAATATGCAAATATATGCTGCTTATCTCAAGCTGATTAAGAACAATCTAGTGTAGTGATAGGCCAATGAAAACACTATTCTAATGTCATGTGACAAAGGATAACAGTCAGATGAGGTAGGATAGAAAAATCCTGCATGGGTGTTGGAAAACACAGTACAACACATCGAGCCAAGGAAATGTGAGTACAATATATCCAGCTGATGGTAAATATTACTCTGTGTAGTTGGCAAGTAAAAAAATTCGTTAGTAACATTCACTAATGAGTACAGCCAGTAAATTAAATCATGTGCATAAATTAAAGGAAATACTGAGATCCAATCATGACCATGGCTATTATTGTGATCCGAGTAGGTAAAGCTTTGGACTGTGGGGTGTTCTATACTAATTATGTGGTCCTATTTGGACTGTGAGGTGTTCTATACTAATTATGTGGTCCTGTTTGGGCTGTGAGGTGTTCTATACTAATTATGTGGTCCTATTTGGACTGTGAGGTGGTCTATACTAATTATGTGGTCCTATTTGGACTGCGAGGTGTTCTATACCAATTATGTGGTCCTATTTGGGCTGTGAGGTGTTCTATACTAATTATGTGGTCCTATTTGGACTGTGAGGTGGTCTATACTAATTATGTGGTCCTATTTGTTTTATGGTTGAAAAAACTGCAGGCTTCCAGGCCAATTTAAGTTTATTGTGTTTTGAGGTTTCTGTGTAATTGCACTGTACCATAGTTATTGTTTTCATACTGGCAAGATTAATGTGAATGGTACATTATATGCCTACCCCAATGTTTAATAGTCAATGTGCAACACTGCCAAAATCAACTGGCTTCTTCCTTAACCGCAAGTGCAAGCCATCCACAAAGTTTGGTATCTAGATGATGGACAACTTGAGCTATTGTGCAGAAATGAAATTGGTAACAGACAGATGGATGAAGAGACAACTGGACACCAGATGGATGGATGGACAGACAACTGGACACCAGATGGATGGATGGAAAAGATCATAATATAATATGCTATGCTTTATGGCAGACATATACAAATTATTATACAGATTCTTTTGACTTTTCATTTATGGAAACAATTTGAATAAATGAACTTAAAACTTTCTAATATTGTAGACATGTCAGAGATTCAGTTATACCGGTATGTTTATAGGTTCTATACCACAACTGATATTACTCCTCTAATTTTGTTAAAATTTATAAAAAAAATAAAACCAAAACACAAACTGTGAATCTAAGGTTTCCTTATGAATGCTTAGATTTTATTGATTGAACTCTTATAACTCTAGGACATTCATTTTTTTTATCTTTCATTAAACCAGACTTTTTCAAAAGACTATTACCAACTATCCTCTCCGATAACCACAATCATAACAACAACAACAACAACAACAACAATATCAATAATAATAATAATAATAATAAAAGTTTGACCAGTGAAGTGTTATGCATAAAAAACTTGAACAGCTATTAAATGGAGGGCAATCTTCAAATTGATAGCATAGTATTTTTCATCTTTACACAAGAGATGCATTGAATTTAAAATGATTTACTAGTATATGAAAAATTGGTCAATATGGTAAGTGAAGACCATGTATCTGTTTCTTCCTGTGCAAAGAGGTGAGAAGGATGCTGACCCACTTTCCTACTCTATCACTGGATATTAATGTTAGGAAAAATCCAAAGTAAGGCCACTCCCTTCAAGTAAAACATTTTGCTGCAAGCGTTCAGATTTTCATTATAAGGTATTTTTTAAAAAATTGATGCTAAGCAGACTTCTGTAAATCCTGATTCATGGTAAGTGGAAATATAAATGTTCTAATATTTAAGGTAAATAAATAAATAAATAATGTTATTGATTTACTTAAACATAAGAACATTTATACTTCCTATTGAAATACTGACTTCTAAATATGTTTTGTGAAGCCTGTGATAGCTATTTTCTTTGAGTCAGTATCATCAACTAGAATAAATTGTTCTCCAAGAAAGAAAAAAAAATGTCCAATTATCAACAACATTGTACTGTTTGTTCAAAAACATGCCCATTTCATGCTGTCAATTACATTTAGCAGCAGGTGCTCATATTACATCATTGCTCTCCTTCACTTTCAATAATTTATTTTCCTTTTGAATATGTGTTGCCATGTTTTCAAAGTCCCTTCTATTTAGAAGTTATAACGAAATATATATATATTATGGTTCCCAAAAATAATAATGTTTTTCTCTTTAAGAAAATGATCTCTCCCTTGCATCTTGTCTCTCTATGATTATGAATATGGTGCCTAGGTCAAATTTGACCAATAAACCAGCTTCACTCCAGACCAAAATACTCAGGCATTTCAATGAATATGGTGCCTAGGTCAAATCTGACCAATAAACCAACTTCACTTGAGACCAAAATACTCAGGCATTTCAATGAAGAAAATAAGTAAAACAAATTACAACAACTTACTAATTCTGTCAAATTTTTTTTAAATTTAAGCATGTAATTTCATTCTAAACAGTGAGATTCAAATATGGCAAGAACCTCTTTAGTTTGGTTTTGTGTTAAATGGCACAGCAACACAAGCAGGTTATTAAGTGCCAAGGCAATTGGAGTAAAGAGCTTTGCTCAAGGAACACTACAGTGATCTGATGGTAGGATTCGAACCCACACTCTTTTAGGTCACAAGTTCAGCATACAGCCTCCACTGAAATTGTGGCAAGAACTGGTACATGGCCAGTATAGTTTGAACTACAAATTATTCAAATGAATGAATGAATGAATGAATGAATGAATGAATGAATGAATGAATGAATGAACGATGAAGATGATAAATAGTCCTTTCATAATTTTCATCAACATTGGTCAACAAAGAAATGAGTTTCAAGCTGATTTATTGTCATAGAATTTTAAGATTTCTCAATTACTTCAGTATCATCTGAGATTTTCAAATATGCAGATAGTTCAACAGAATGGTGGAAAATGAATAAATGTAAATATATTAGCAACAACCATGGCTTTGACTTTTGTCACAGTTTTTGTCAGTTTTACATGCTTGTTAACTAGAGTCATCATATCTGCGGTCATTTTTTATTGAGCATTATACTTAGGTAACTAAATCATTTATCCATCATTCTATATCCACCTCATAGTGAAACTTTGACAATATTACAAATGATGAATGGTGCAACATCAGAGTCATATCATGTGACTAGAAGCATTTCCTTTTGAGAATCACCAAGAATACAAGGATGTAATTTTAGCAATATACATAAATTTGATGGGTTTGGTGATTTGCATCTGGCAGAGTGCACCATATGTATTGTGACAAAAAATCAGACAATGTTCTAATTGTGAATGTTTCCTACAGCAGCCACACTGTACCATGTGAACATAAGTAGTTCTGAATCTAGTTCTCAATGGTGGTGAATTACAGCCTAGTCTGGTACCCTGAACTTCTCTGCTATTGCTTCTCTTTGTAATGAAGAGATGTGTAGTGGCAAAGGTCAGAGGTTATTCTGAATCAAGTAAGAAATATTATGGGATATACTGAATATACAATTATATCCAGATGATCACGAGCTTTGCCATATTTGGGACAAGAATTAGGGAAAATAGATAGAGCACTGTGACCAGTGCAATTGAAACAGGTCACTTGATGGATTTTGTTCATTATTACCAAAGCAATAATTGAGCAATTCAGACATTTAATGATTGATTGGCACATCTGTATCAGATTAAAGGTAAAAGAATGTGTCTTGTTCATTTTTTGTCCAACTTTTGATGCATTAAATCACATTTTTTGTGGGACATGGTGTCTATTTTGCACAAATCCTTCAAAGGCATGCCCTGGCTGAAACAATGCCGTGTCAGCTGCCAAGAGGAGCACTATACTGCTATATGTCAACTGCCAAGAGGAGCACTACACTGCTATATGTCAACTGCCAAGAGGAGCACTATGCAGCTATGTCAACTGCCAAGATGAGCACTATGCAGCTATGTTGACTGCCAAGATGAGCACTATGCTGCATAGGTCAAATGTCAAGAGGAGTACTATGCTGCTATATGTCTACTGCCAAGAGGAGCACCAAAACATAAAACTTTGATACAAAATGAAACTAAAAATATTGCAAATTGCTATAATAGCATGAAAGTCTATTCATGCCATCCACATATGCATACAAACAAGCATACCAAATTTCATCTGTCCATCTCAAGCAATGTTGCTAAATGGTGTTAAGTTTTTTTTGACAAAAAAAAGTTAAAATTTAAAAAGTTCCAAAATGTGTTAAAAAAACACTACAATTTGCTGTAATGGTTTGAAAATATAATTAAGTTATCTACCAAATTTATGACCATGATAAAGTGTGTAAAATTTCACGACTCTAAACTTAAGTTTTTGTGCCATCAAGCAGATCCAGGATGGACATGTGGACACAGGGATAAACAGACAGACAGCAGAAACACAATATGCCCCCATTTACTACTGTAATGAGGGCATACAAATAAGCTTGCTTAGCCATATATAACCTGAATCCAAATGCAAACGTGGACCCAGATCTTTCATCATATAATTCGCTGGCAGATCAGCGTCTATGCTGTTTGCTAGAAAGGAAATTTTTATTGTAAATTATGTTTCTTGGAAAATACATACACAATCACATTAATGTTAGTAATTAATTTTCACTACCTCGCCGATTCCAGCACTCATGGAAACACCCCCAAAAATGTGTCTTTCTTGTCTATATAAAATATAAACACTAAAACTGTATAATGGGAAGTAGCTCTTCCAAGATACAATAAAAATCAGCTACAATTGTAATGCATGGGTTGACAGGGAGGTGTCGGTGGGCTTACTCATAATGTGATCAGGTAAGTATTCTTGGAGATCATTCGTGATAAAAATTTCCTTTTTCTGTCAAATAGATTATTTGATCCCATTAACACGGGGAGAACATATAAAAGGAGGAGAAAATGCATAAGCATCCAACCTCTACCTTGGACACCCTTCAGAGAACATTATGGTATGGGTCCTCCTGTGAAGAATAAAACCTCTCATAACAAGAGGCAGTACAATGAGATAATAGCTAGCAATATGTGATAACAGTGATGCCTTCAACAAAGAGTAATGAGAAACATATGGAGTTTCCTTACAAACAGTGAGTCCATCAAATGCTTTAAATCCATGCCTGTGATGAGGTTGTGCTGACCTTAACAAGGTCTGATTAAAGTCTAGCAACTACCCCCTGACCCACTAGATTCAGTTCCTTTCTCAGTGAAGCTAAATCACAAAGATAAATGCTGCAGAAAATTAACAATGCATGCCAACCAACAGCCTTGAATGAATCACCCACTGATTATCATCTTCAGTTCCAGGAGATTACATTGAAGGGTTCTCCCATTCGGCCTCCAGTTGCCGCTGACAGTAGTGAAACAATGCAAAAGGTGGGCACCACCACCACACGTGCTGGCATCCATACAGACCATAATTCTGATTGGAGGCTTTCCAGGGGGATTTCAGCTTATTGCCATTGTTATGTCTTGCCACTGATGCTGGAAGTTTCTCATCTTGGTTGTGAGAAAGACACAGTGATCTACCAAAAGAACAATTTGCAGAAAATGCATAAAAATCTGCCATTAGTTCTATTGTCACAGTACGAGTTGCAAAACTCCCTTCAGAAATCCATGCCTTCCTTGTGATTGATTTGGCAAGTCCAACAATCCATGCAATGCATTTGAGAGGAAGATGAACTCAATTGGGATGAGTAAGGAACTCTATACCAAGATGAACAAAATTCTGGAAAGGGGAGAGAACTGACAGTAATCAAAAGGCTGTGACTATAGGCTAGAAAGAAAATCCCCTGAAGCCGACATTTGCTACTTATCTCTTGGATTAATCTTCTCTTCTGCGATTTGAGCAGCAAATGTGAATGTGGCAAACTGTTTAAATCCATTGTATAATGTTCTTCCTGCTCCAGCTGTCCAGAAATGACATTCCCCGACAGCAAAGTCTAAGCAATCTTGGGAGGGAGAGGGGCCACAGGGGCATCCTCCACTACAGTGGCAACTGACTAAGTGTTGGGGTAAAGGCTCGGGACTTTGACATCTAAACACTTCAGTCTGAGGCACTGATCCCTGCCTTTCAGCTGTATCCACACTACAAAGGACCGATTTCCCTCTGACCAACATGTACAAGAACTGCAAGGAACACTTTGTACACCAGAGGCATGTCCCACTAGTGTCCTCTGAGACCTTTATCCTTTTACACTTGGTGCATTTAGTTGTCACCATGTACATTTAAAGACAATGATAAAGGATTATATCATGTAATGAACTACAAAATGGTGCAAACTGTACACAAATTAACATGCAGAAGTTACAACTTATGAAAACAAAAAAGAAGTAAAAAGTGCTAGCTATATAACAATGTCAATTTGGCATACAAACAGCAAAAATGTAAGAATGGCATGGTTAGTGACTAAGTACAACACATCGGAAAAATATGCAAAAATACTGACGAAAAACAAAAACTAAAGTTACTAAAACCTGAAGCAAAGATAATACAACAAAACAAGACCAACTCTGCAGACAGATGCTGGAAAATTCCAGAGAAATCCAACAGATTTCAGGAGGTTACCTGTACCAAGCAAAAGCTTCAACTGAAGAATATCTGGTATATGGGTGACAAGGGAAGGTAATTATAATACTACCTTGGAAGAGTTACTTCCAATATATACCATTTTTAGCATCTATATTGCATATAGACAGCAAAGACCAATTTTTTGTCTTTCCACTTGGACTGGATTTGGGAATGAGCAGAAGTTAATTCCTAATGTTAATGTGATCAGGTAATGTATTTAATGGGGAAATCATGATAAAAGCAAACAGTATAGACCCAGATCTACCAGATGCTTATATTAGAAGATCTGGGTCTACACTGTTTGCAGTTGGGTATGCATTACACTTACAGGTTATTACTGTTTGTGTACTGTCTGGTATCTCGAGTGGGCAAGATGTTTTGGCATGTGGCTGACAAGCTTGTGAGTGGGCAAGCTGTTTTGGCATGTGGCTGACAAACTTGTGGGTGGCTATGACATAATAACTTGTCCACCTGAGATATCAGACAGTACACATAAAATAACATTTTTATTATAATTTATATTTATCATCAGTTATCAAAGCTCTTAATATTACAATACATCCAAAAATTATTATTACACTACTTTTATTCCTAACTCAACTTCATCATTTCATTCACGACACATATGATTATATCTGGTGAGTTGGATGACATCATAATGTAAAACGTTGGATGATGCCATGTCAAGACGTGCATCCTTATCAATGACATATATCACTTGACAGTGTATATACTGTTTAGTTACCTCTTATGTTAAGTTTATGGGATTAAATCAGAGTATATAATAAAATAGCAAGTAACCTGTTGTAATGATGACACTAAAAACTGACAACATTCTGTTGTGGTGATGACACTAACTGACAGCCTGTTGTGATGATGACACTGACAACCTGTTGTGATGATGACATTACAAACTGACAACCTGTTGTAACAATGACACTAACAACTGACAACAACCTGTTGTGATGATGACACTAACAACTGACAACACTGATCATTCATTGTCCAACTTGCTTTAACAGGTGGGACAAAAATGTAATGACTTCCATTCAAGACAAAAACCAACTAGTGCTGTTCTGATTAATCAATCTGGTTGAACACTAGTAACTCTTAGTAAAATGACATATTGAATCAATTACGACTTATGTGATCGATTTTGCCTGAAATTCAGTTCTGCACCGTTCTTGCTGTTTCAGACTTCAGGATTTTTTTAATAAAATAGCTCTTGTTTTTAGCAAGATATAATATGGAAGAATTAATAGATTATTAATCAATCATCAATCAGTTACAAGAAACGGATGATCAATCATGAAATTTTATCCAATACTCAACACTAATACCAACCTACGGCTTTGTTTTTCTTCATATCAAAGCTGACTCTTTTCTTGCTTGATTCTGTCAGGGATGTATCATGGTCTTTCTCCTCCTGAAAAATTTGTAACATTTCTACAGTCTGTCACAGAAAAATAAAAAATATGTTTAATGGATCAAAATACCCATTGTGAACAAAAAATAGAAAGAAAAAAAAACATTGATGCATCCCAAAAACAACCTCTTTTTAAAAACTTTTCCAGACACAGAATCTCGGAAAATGTACACAGTATCAAGGTTTAGGTCCCCAGTTTACTGATTCATCTCACTCTATCACCAAATTTGAACATTTTACCATAAGCAGAACTACAACTACACATAGGAATGAAAGCTAAGTACACTACTGTAGTATCATTTATTTTCGTTAGTTTAAATTTTCATGGCTTTGAAGAAAAAAAAATACATTTTCATGGGTACTTAAATTTGTGGTTTTGAATTTCAAAATTTGCATATTTGTAGGTATTTAACCCCATATAAAGAATACAAAAGAACAAAACTATGAAGACAACAATCGACTGACACTTCAATGGTTAAAACTACTACCACCTGTATGAACACAAATCAAACACCTGTCAAGATAAATCACGTACACTCAACATCCAAGGGACCTGACACAGCAAAAAACACTAAGCTACTAATCAGTTATTAAAGTACATGTGTATCATCTCTTCCTTAAAACACTGTCCATAAAGTTGCACCATCAATTACTTTCTGATGACCATTTCAGGATTATTTACCCAACAAACATTTGTGTGTACCAGCCGACTCGAGTGACATGATGTTGATTCAGTGGGTTTTTTTATATCTGAAAATCAGTGAAATGTGAGCTTCAATACTCTGCCATAGTGAGTGTATGTACCCAGTACAGTGTTTCGTTAATAATTTTGCCTAAAGTTAAAGTTTTAGTAATCTACATTCATGTTTTTAATTGGGATTAATCATGCATGGATAAAATGAGACATGCTTTCACAAGGAATTTTTTGACAAGTTTCACTTCAGTGAAAAATCGATTTTAATAAGTATTAAATCTAATTTTCATTTATAGTATCATTTCTTATTCTTTCTTCATTTCAGTAATAACAGTGTTTGAATACCTCATGCTTTTTCTCGTTTCTCTATATTTATCTCACAACATATAGAATTAAGGTAGTGAGTGGAAATTACGGCGAAAAGGAAACCTTATAGATAAGTGCACTGAAACAATATGAAATGCCTTATAATTCTTTTTTTAAAAGGGTGAAAATAAAACAAACACGTGTAAAAAGCTTAAAGTTTTAACCAGATTACAGAAATAATGTTGATTTATCAAAAAGCTTTGTTGATCTCTAGGAATGAAACACAGTAAAAAATGAGAAGTGGGGGGCTTCATCATATGTGGCAAATTGTTTGTTTTGTCTTTAAATTCGCGGTTCAGGGCAACAACAAAATCCACGAATATACTGGTGCATGCAAGTACATAAGCTTTCTGAGTAATTTAACTACTGTGACTAAATATTATATAATTTTTTTAAACAGATGATTCAGTGTAAATGCAATGTCACATATTCCTTTAGTAAGACTAGACTGCGTTCCAATTTTTTTTCTTTAATCTTTTTAAATTTGCAGACTGTGATTTTCAAATGGATGCTAAAAGTTTAAAAAATAAAGTTGCTTATATGAAAAAATATCAGATTCATCATATTTTCTCACCAGTCTTTGATTATTTAATGCATCTCTATCTCCCTCTCTCTCTCTCTCTATCTGTCTAAATGTACTTGTTTTAATCAGTTATTACAAGGGTGATTGTTAGGATTTAAGTTTTTTTGCTTTTCATTATTGAAATGCATTTGATATATTTTCTGTTAGTGTATTTCTTGACTCTTTCATCCCTTCCATCTGTATTTAGTGTATTTCTTGATTCTTTCATCCCTTCCATATTTCTTGACTCTTTCATCCCTTCCATCTGTATTTAGTGTATTTCTTGACTCTTTCATCCCTTCCATCTGTATTTAGTGTTGCTGACCTTGCCGAGGTCAAAGTACATTTGCACTGTATAAGATAACTGACAAAGGGAATGGAGCTAAGCTGTATAAGATAACTGACAAAGGGAATGGAGCTAAGCTGTATAAGATAACTGACAAAGGGAATGGAGCTAAGCTGTATAAGATAACTGACAAAGGGAATGGAGCTAAGCTGTATAAGATAACTGACAAAGGGAATGGAGCTAAGCTGTATAAGATAACTGACAAAGGGAATGGAGCTAAGCTGCACTCTTACTTCCAAAAAAACTTGGAAGTTAGAGCATGTTTTTTTGGCTCCACCTCCTAAGTTATTCCAAATTTAAAGCAGTCCCATCATCAAAGAAAACTTTTTTTGCATGTCCACAGGCCATCATTCTTGTTAATTAAAATGGACTGTAACACAGGCAAGGTGCAACACTAAAACAAAATCTATATTTCAATAACTCATGTGTTTAGGAAAGATAAGCAATCTGAATCATTATTTTTTATTTTATCTTGCAATTACTCGAAAATATGTATGGGCATGTTATCCTTGCAAAAGTCTGATTTCTTCCACATCTCCCTTGTGTCTCCTTTTTAATCAAGGTGTTTCTTTACTTGTTGTGATAGCTACATAGAGTAAATGTTACTGGTGTCATATTTTGGTTTGCATGGTTCCCACGCTTTTTGAAAGAAAAAATTCCAGGTCTTTTCGAGTTTTTTCCAGGATGAAATTCATTTTTTCAAGGTTCATTTATAACCATTACTGAATGGAATTAAAGAACATTTTAGCTTTGAAAACGTGCATTTTTCAAATCAAAGTCTGTTTCTATTTCAAGACTCTCTCATAACATCTGAATGAGACATACAACCATGTACTAAACCACAAAATGTATCACAAGAAACAAGTATAACTATTGAAATTCATATAAATTTGCTTGTTAAGTCATGTTAATTTACAAAATAAAATTTGTCACTTTACTCTGCTGAACTACATATGTTGGCGTGAGTAAATAATAAAAGAATGAACAACTGAAATTAGTTTTCATTTCTTTTCAAACTTTTAATTCTAAAGAAATCAGAACAATCAGCTGTAAATCAACATAGCAATGTCTCAAGTACAACATCTACTAACTGATATAGCATATAATTATGGAATATGAATGTTACTGACGTCAGCAAATTCAAAACCCAATACAAAGAATTGGTACATGTACCACTTGAAATATATATGCATGATATACAAAATCAACATTTCCTTTCACAGGATAAAATAACCAACAGATGCAAAATGTTAGGTGGTCATCTAAAATTATTATCAGTTATATACTCATTTTGGCTGATTGAGATTCAGTGGAAAATGTTGAGTGACCAGACTTCTGATAGCATGCATGCATCTTTTGCAGGGAAGCAATTCCCTCAAGTTCATATTCAACTTGACCAAGGTAGAACTCTGCCTGGGAATATGACCAAACAGTTCTATTACATATTATTTGGCAAATGCACTTTTTCATTTAAATCCTTCCTAACAAGCTCAAGTTCCTCCTCTTTATCTTTAGCTCTTCTACACAGTGTGTTGGCTTTTGTTATGTGAGCAAAGCTATGTAATTCTTCAGCTTTATCTGAAGCTTTGTCTGCATCTGTAAACAACAACTTAATGTCCGACTCTAACATTCTGATCTTTTTTCTCATTGTTCAAACCTCTTCTTCCACTAATTTTCTCTTCAAATATTTAGTTTCTTTCTTTCTCTGTCTTTTGAGCTTCTAACTGGGCATGGTACTTTTGCCTGGCACTCTAGGCTGACTGTAGGAGTTCCTTTGACACCACTAATCCCTTCAATCCTCCAACACTTTCTATATGGTCCTTTATTACTCAGCATGCAATCAAGCAAGATTCTGTGTACTGACATCCTTGTTGACAGAAAATCCATTTTCTACACTAGCCTGGCCATGAGACAAAATTAGAACCACACAGACTACATTCCATACCCTACTTGTATGTCTCCTTGCCTGTCATGCTGTTATAAAACAGCTTGTCTACCCTGTCTTCGGTTTTTCTAAATTCCCTGAATTCAGGCAGATGATGTGCCTCTTGTACAAATTTATTATATTAATCTTGTATTTTGTCACACTCATTGATATCAACTCTTTGACATAAGTGAAGAATGTTCAGTACTCTTCTGAATTTATCTATGAACTGATCTTGGCCTTTGCATATCTGAGCTGGGTCTAGACATGACCAACTTCTGACTAAGGTGTATGCTAGTGGGGTCTTTTCTTTCATTTTATTTACAAATGTACAAACTAATTCTTTACAGTCTGTCATAAAAGAAAGAATGCCTTTTTCACTTGCTTGTTTCTCTGCTAGCAACTTCTTTACTGCCATATCTGCAACAAATCCTGTATCAACATGCTGATACATTTTGTGGTTGTCTTTATCTGTAACATCAACATTGCAGAGTTTTTGTGGAAAATGTCTCCATTACACTCTGCCTGACAAATCTCTCCATTGTGGTTCTCATTAAATCCTCCAAGTCTTTTGCAAACAATGGTATCATAGGTTTGTCAGTTTGATACATTTTCAAAAAGTTTTCTACAGGTTTTGCTACAGACACAATGAATGCTAGTTTTGCTTTGCAAACTTATCTTTGCTCCATTCTCTTACTGTCTTGAAAGATTTAGTTCCTGGATTTTTGCTTTCTTTCTTCTCAACACTCTAGACATACTGCATAATATATGGGTGGATTTCCAATGCCCGCTCACAAACTTTCACATTCTCTACCCAATGGTGTGCACAAAAAGGTAATGGATATAAATTCTGTTTGGTGACGGATTCATAGTCATCTCTCCTAGCAGGTATGTCATCCCAGAGTGTGTACAGTGCTGAGAGTTTGTGGGATATATCCCACCCAGAGTGTGTACAGTGCTGAGAGTTTGTGGGATATATCCCACCCAGTCTTAGAGATCCCATCACTGTACAGTGCTGAGAGTTTGTGGGATATATCCCACCACGTCTTAGAGATCCCATCACTGTACAGTGCTGAGAGTTTGTGGGATATATCCCACCACGTCTTAGAGATCCCATCACTGTATAGTGCTGAGAGTTTGTGGGATATATCCCACCACGTCTTAGAGATCCCATCACTGTACAGTGCTGAGAGTTTGTGGAATATATCCCACCCAGTCTTAGAGATCCCATCACTGTACAGTGCTGAGAGTTTGTGGGATATATCCCACCACGTCTTAGTGATCCCAGCTCTGAATGCATTGTGCATTGTATGAAGGCCACATGAGCCTATGTTAGGCAGCTTACTGCAGTATTCCAACTCCGATTCTGTTTTCCAATTTATCAAATGCAGCCCAATTAACATTAGGTCCATCCATTGATAACTGGATTAGATTCTTTAATCCAATTTTTTTCTCCACACTTGTCTCAAAACTCTGCACAAGATCAGCAGCTGCTGCATGCCCTAGAAAATCTGATGTGTAGTACCTGCTTTGTACATGATCGCTCTCCCAGAATTGAAGCAAAATATCCAATTGTTTTTCTGTAATTCTCTATTCAAGGACTCATCAAAAAGCATCACAAATGGTTCATCTCTGACTTTCTTTTCCAATAGAGCACTTAAGTATGGTGCAATTCCAAAACATGTGATATACATAGATTTTGTCTCACCACAAGTCATACTCTTGGCAATGACAGAGTCTGGAAATATCTGTTAAAACACATATGTTTCTTCATTAGATGAAAATGAATAGCTAGAAACTAAAGTTTTTAAACACCACCACACCTCTGCATTAAGAGTCTCAGATTTACTGACATATAATGAAAGTGATGATGTAGACTGTGATGCCGACATTGTAGTATCTGAAGGTATGACTGCTGTCACGGCAGCAGACGTTAGTGCTGGCATAGTGGGGTGAATTGGAGGTGGACGCATGAAGACTTGTATGTTTCCTTCTGAACATAACCTGTCTGCCTTCTTCTTATGTTTCTTGCCTTTTGAATGAGAAGTGAGAGCGCAGTCTTACCCATTGATATTAAATCAATAAATCAATGGATTTGTTTACACAGTTGGCAAAATGCTGCATATGAGTTACTTTTATCCTTTCAAACTTGTATGCATCATTAGACAGCCACTGGTCTTGAAATTTACATCAATGGATGATCTGAAAACAAATGAATTCCTTTGCGCACTGAATGGAATACTGCCCTCTCATTGGCCGACCAAAAATGAGGTTATCAGCTAGAGCAGTATTTCATTACAGTTGACATTTAAGTGGGCAGTATTGCATTCAGCATGTTGCATTTACACATTAAGTGGGCGCGATCATGGCCATGTCCAGCGGTAATGTTGAAAAACTGGCTATCATTCCTTAAAAGTAGAGTAGTAACTCAAATTTTATGTTAATCTAAAAAGTCGAATCTCTGTGCTAAACATCTTTGCTAAATTTATTGTGCTATGCGATGTATAGCTTGAAATATCAGTGTCGATTCTTAAATAGGTTGCAGGAGAAATGGGAGAAGTGTCGTCCCTTGTATTATATATATTATTTACAGGTAAATTTTAAGCAACGATATGAGCCCCTGTGAATGCAATCATTGTTAAATACCCCCAGAGCTTCAGATTCAGCATTAAAAATTGCCCCAGCAGTTGGCAGATTTCAACCTATTTAGCAATGTTTGATAATAAAATTCACTGCAAAGTTGAGTTGTGGCCAAGGTTATTATCTACGATAATGTTGATCACCATGTTCCCTTTGCTAACTATCAAATAATAAGCTTTACCACAATACATTTTCAATAACTTTAGATATCAAAATGGAGACAGGTGAAGATAAGCAGTATTATTTATCTCTTTATCTTACCAAGATCATGCGTCGCAGACATGTTAGCTTGTTGTGACAGTAGACTGGTCTTCATACCTTCTATGTAAGAAGAGACACCAATATGGGGCTGTCTGTGGACTAACCAGTCTACTAGACAAATCCGATCCACTGAGTGCTTGGATTGACTATACAAACATGTTTACACAAGCACCCAAATGATTCATACTGCAACTTCCGAAAATTCCGGTAAGAACTCGATAAATTTAAGTCACGATAAGTTCAATTACGACTCAATTACATATTTTTTTCTGTTATCAAGTGGCGGCTGAAAATTCCCGTTTTTCCCCCCCAACTTAAATCAATATTTGCAAAATTCAAGGAATATTCATGGTCAGGAAAAAATCTATCATTTCTCTCGACTTTTTCCTGATTTCCCAGTAACGTGGGAACCCTGGGTTTGGATATAGTTATCTGCAGAAGAAAAATGACAATTGTATTTAGCTATATTCCTTCTCAAAAAAATCTTGTATTATCCTTTTATCACCATTTATATGTATTTCATAGTTTCTTGATGATAGTTTCTTGATAACCCCAAACCTCATGTATTTTCATGCACAAATTTCATGCTTGACAATAGAATGCTATATGTATTTTCATACACTAAAATTTCTCATGATGCATGTGAAATTAAATGAGAAATTTACAAGTATAAAAACAGTCTCAGCAATAGATGCAACAAATGAAGAAACATGCATTAGGCTATCAATAGCCATATTTTCACTTTTCTTTACAAAATAATGACACACAGTTAGTAATCTGAACAGAATTGAAAACTGTGAAATTTATGATCTAATGTCACACTGATCATACACTGGAATCACCATGTTGCTGCACAACTACAGTAAAACCAGTCACCTTTTATACAGCGGTCACCTGGTCACAATGGCCATTCTAATTTCCCCTGCTGCTAACAGATTTCCTATACAACAGTCACCTGCTTTCCACGGTCAGGTGAGTTTCCTAACCAAATAATGGTTTTTCACTGCTTTAAGAACGTATCAACAGTGACTGTTCTATGCCTGCAAATGAAACTTTTGTTTTATGATAAAGGCATTGTTACATTGAATATCACATGAATTGGTGTAAACATTTCTTATCTCACTTGTACTGACTGTTCTCCAGTCACACTGTCAATGGTAACTCAAATATGTCAATATGTCAAATTTGAAAGCGAGGTGGTATTTATCATGAGAAACGGGGGTGGGGGTGGTGGGTTGAAACAATTTGATAGCTGGATGGTGCGAAAAGTAGTTGAAGGTTACAGCAGAAATATGAGTTGCTTTTTTGTGACAGTATTGTTTTAAACCTTAATTTTTATATCGGATGATAAAGTTAATCTATGAGGAGATATGAATTCATCCCATTTCATTAAATTCAGGGGTCATACAATATTTACAAACCTTGGCTGTAAATTCAGGCAAAGTTTTGGTTTCTGTGTTAAAAACAACAGCCACATTAAGCTTCTTTTTATTCCCCATTCATCAAAGGCTCTCTCTTTTGCTCTCAGTGAGCTAAGCAACTGGTTAATCCAGTATTGTTTTGAAGAGTGAACACCTGTTCATTTGCCTTTTTTATGCAAGCTAGCCAAACAAAGATTCTGTCCTCCACTTCACAATCACAAGTAAGCTATCAGTAGTGAAATTAGTGTTTTTTCATGGTACACAATACAAAGATCAGTGATATTTTTTATATTTATTTTTAAGCGCACATGATTATCTAATTTATAGAATGGATTATAATGAACAGGATACAGTAATCTTGTGCGGAACATAACTTGGGGAGAGAACAATTATACATGTATTTTTATGATTTTGTTCAATAGTGCACTAACTTAAATCTGGTAATAATAATAATACAAATAATAATAATAATAATAATAATAATTATGATACTGGTATTTGGTGCATGGTATTGGTTCAAAAACAAAGTCTGAAAGGTGAACTTGCACATAGAGGTCACCTGTGTACAAAGGCCAGGTTGGACTTTTCCCATGGGTGGCCGCTATTGATAGGTTTGACTACATACGAGTAATCTGGTTAATTATGACACTACTAACATTTGCATTAATGGAGTCAAGAAAACCGTTTAATATATATCTGATGTGGTATGCAATTCTGGTCTTGATGGACCCAGATATAAAAAAAACAGAGAAATCAATCAATTTGGGAATTGTACAAGTTAAAATACTAAGACCTATTTTGCACTGAATAGATATGAGCACATAGAATATTGACTTATGCAAGATGGAGAGGGGGAAAGAGTAAGCAATTATGATGAAAACTACATGTAATTTACAAAGATATTTTCACTCAACCAGAGAAAATGTTATGTAATAGTTGAATAATTTTCCTTCACTGTTTAGATGGCATTATTGCCAATTTTTAAAAGTCAATGGAACAAGTTGAGGCTGGTTGCTATTAAAATAAACAAAGATGGAAATGTTATATATATATATATATATATATATATATATATATATATATATATATATATATATACACACACACAGTGGTGTACTGGCCATTGGGCATACCAGGACAAATCCCGGTGGGCCGCCGTGAAAAAATCCATTTTTACCAGCGTTTTACTGGTGTGAGCAAAACCCCGGGCCTGTCCCGGCAGATAAATCCAGGGCCGAGTTGAGTTGCTTACCCAGTACACTCCTTTATATATATATATATATATATATATATATATATATATATATATATATATATATATATATATATATATCTATCTATATATCTATATATATATATATATATATATATATATATATATATATATATATATATATATATATATATATATATATATATAACATTTGTAAGATAATTTAATATATATCTACTCAAATGTGGAAAGTTGTCACTCTACCATCATTTATTTTCATTCTTATGATCCAAAAATCCACACTCAGAATTCCACAGTTCACCCTCAGTTTTTGACAACCAATGGTATTCCAGCACCGGTTCAGAAATCCTACAGAGAATGCTGACTCACTTAGTAAAATAGTGGGCACCCAATGAGGACCAACTGCTTAAAATCTGTGTATATTTGATATGAATTTCATGGAAGCCTACCTGATAATAAAACCATATGACATGCTCAACATGGGTAGCCATTCTGTTCTATTCTATCAATTTTTAAAAGACAGCAACAACCTTTTGGTAAATGACAGATTTAGTTCCACCAGATTGAGGGAGAGGGGGGGGGGGCTCATTTAAAGTCTCCCTGTCCCCTGTCTGAAACACCTAACTTATAGGTACCGGCCACAAGACGTCATGACTGATTTTCTGACTCGATGAAAAGTTACTGCAAATCATATTTTGTGAACTATATAGTCTATTGCAGTGATTTATGTACATTTCTTTGCCTAATTTACCATTACATGGAATATTTAACTATCTTGTAAACATTAATTTTACCTTTAAAAGTTGAAGGAATTTATTTTAGCTCATAAGTGAAAGAAATAATTAAATGCCCCTAACAAGAGTCCATTTAAAGTTACTATGTTTACAAGCAAATTGTAGTGTCAAATTAAGACTGCTGATCTTGCCTCCAAGGTCACAGACTGAGTGAACTGCCAAGATATACACACATAACTAATTTGATAAAACTAAACTGATTTGTTTGAGATACAGTATACTGATTATAAGCCATTTTAGCTTTTTAAACAAAGGGCCCATCGAAGGAACTGACACTCTACTGGTCAAAAAGAATTTCCAAGAATACAAGAAAAGTCCATTTCTTCCACCCTTTCCTCCTTTTTTTAAAACTGCTGAGTACTGAAACCATTTCTTTATTCGTTAGAAACTCCAACTATCACATTTGGTACAAGAAATATTTTCTAACACGTCTAAATTAAAAAAAGACACCTGTAAGAGCAGTATAAAATTCTTTGTGATACCCTCTGATCACGGACTGAAAATCACTGAACTTGTCTCAGACAATGTCAGGCTAAATCCACATATTAAGTTTGGGTAAATTTTTAATTAATATTTTTTGGAAACAAAAACAATTTTATTTAAGTGGAATTGTTCAAGGTATTCTTTTAATACATCTATCAAGTGGGTCTGATAAAAATCCATTCATACTGTTTGTGTTGTTAAGCACATAAACTAGTACAACAAAAAACCCGAGTTAATACCTTTTATCTTAAAATAAATGTCATTGGAATGCAACTAAATACAAAGTCTGGTCAAAATTCACTTGTGTATCTACAAATCACTATGATCATAAGTACACAAATGTAATCAATGACCTTTGACTTGTCCTCCACAAGGTCAATTAGGTCTGGTTTCAAAACTCCTTCCTATGAGTGCAAACATGTTGGAGGTCAGATCTGCAACATTTTCATTCAGAACCAATTAAATATTACAAGAACTGCATGAAAAAAACATGTCAATACCATCATTCATGCACAAGGAGTATTGATAACAAGATTTTTTGAGATGACCACTAGGTGCCATGTTGAAAGACAGATGAGCACTATTTTCATTTAGAACCAGCTATATATTGCTAGAGAATTTTAGTGAAAACCACATGCTGATATGACCATCCATTAATATAAAGATTTTCACGATGGCCATCAAAGCAGCCATTATGAAGGTTAGATCAGAATCAATTCAATATAGGAGCAACTATATACTGCAAGAAAGAAGCTACTTTTTAGGGGTCGGCAAATGGGATTGTGTTCTCAACTGATTGTGATCAGCAGTAATAGCGATTACAAGATTTTTATGTATGTATATATTAGGGGTTTAAGAGCATATCAGAACAATAATGGTTTTATGTTACCAATTTGAATTTCTTAAAATGTAAATATAAAGAACTGCAAAAGGACTTTAAAGATTGCAGCACTGGTGGCCATATTAAATGTTAGATTGGTACCATTTTCATTTAGGAGCAACTAGACATTAGAAGAAATCTTTCAGTGCAAACCCCACGAGTAGCAATAACAAGACTTTCAAGATGGCCACCATGGCAGTGATATTGATGTCCAAGAGGCACCATTTTCATCTAGGACCAACTAGATATTGGGATGAATGTGTGTGTAAAGTTTCATGTCAATCCTGCCAGTAGTTTAGAAGGGTAGCAATAATAAACTTGTGCTAATAGATGGACTACAGATGACAGACAACAAGCCATCGCACAAGCCCTTAGGTCTACTACCAGTAGAACTGGAAACAAAACGCATGATTGTTAACCTTGGAACCAAAGTCACTGAATGCTGGTTATAACATTTAAGTAAGATGTTGTTCGTATCATCTCACATACCAAGTTTGATCAGGATTCATTAATATTTGTTTAAGTTATTTTGTTCACAATCTTACTGTTGTGCACAATTCTGCAAACTGACCTTTGTTCATGACTCCAGTGACACTGATGGATGGTTACTGAACTCATTTGAGACATAACCAGGATGTACCCACATACTAAATTTGATCATAATTCAAAGGATTGAGTTTGGGCAATAGAGTTCACAAGCATGTGCTAACAAATGGATGTAGAATGATGGAAAATGGACAACAGGCCTTTGCATGAGTTTAACTAGCTTTGAGTTTAACTAGCTGCTTTGAGTTTAACTAGCTTCGAGGCTAGAGCCAACTAGAAACCCAAAACTTGGGAGTTTAACCATCCAACTTTAGCATACTGTCTTAATTCAAGATTTACCACAATCTCTCCTTGTACCTTTCTTGCATATATGTTAACATTAGTAATCCTGCTGTAAATTACCTTAGCCTGCTTTGTAGGTGATTTCTTGAAAAGAGCCTTCTGGACATATGCTTTGGGAATTTTGGCTTTCTCAAACCTGGCAAACGCAGACATTGGTGTTTTCTTCTCTTCAGACACTGCTAATTCTGATTTTCCCTTGAACACTGGGGTGCCTTTCAAATTGCCTTTATATTTTTTATTAGGCAAATATATCTCTATTTCCCCTTCCTCAAGTTGGGGATCATTTCCTCTTGATACAGGGCTACTTTTCAATTTTGTCACATCCAAACTGGTACTGGCAGAGTCAATATTAGCTGTGTCACTTAGTTTTGAGTAAACATTCACATCATGCTGTTTGGGGCAATTCTTTCCTCCCAATTGTTTTCTGTCCTTTCTCGATGGTGTACCTGTTTTAAGCTCATTCTTCTTTGTCTGGCTGTTGAATGAAGTACTGGAATTCTCTTTTAACACTGGATTGTCCTTTTTCTGTTTTTTACTTGGACTTGGACTTTCTTCATCCCCAATCAATGAGGAATCGCCATCTTCAGTGGGCTTCAATTTACTTCTCATATCCTTTACTGACTTTAAAGATTGAATTGCACTAGATTCAAGACTTTTTCCAGCCTTATTTTGTGAAGTGCTTTGTGATATATTTGCCACATTTATAACAGTCTTCAATTTTCCTTGATTATTTTTGGCCTTTTTATAAGGTGATTCTAAGTTACCTTCCTTGGCCAGACTGGGGCCCTGATGTTGAAAAGCTGTTTTAGAAGTGTTTTTTGCATCTTGTGCACTGCCTGAATTACATTCTTTTGGTGTATCCTTTTCAAACTGATCACTGACATTTTCAAAAGAGGTTTTCTTTTTTAATTTACTTTTTGGTTCAGTCTCTACCCAAGTATTGTCCTCGCTCTTATAATGGTTCATCTTCCTTTTCTTTTTCTTCCTTTTCTTTTCATGTGCAAGTGATGACTCCGAATCTTGACTGTCACTCTTCAAACTTTGGCTATTCTCCTCAACACTGAGCTGTAAAACATTTTCCTTTGCATCTTCTCCACCATGTGAATCTGTGAAGAGTGAATATTTTGTTAGTAATATAAAATATGCAGGTGTTTTCTAGTAATATAAAATATACAGGTGTTGATTTCATACCTGAGATTTGAAATTTCTAAGGTCAAGAGCTATTCATGACATAATTTAATAAAATACTGATTGTCAAAGCCAAGGTATAGTATATCAAAGTACCATTAACTTGGATGTGTCCTTTTCTATTTGAATGTAGAAGGAACAGAATTCAGAAAATTCACCTGCTTGGTTAGTTACATGCCAGGTTGGTTTAAGAACCAGATCTGACATCATATATGTCCAAGTCCAACTGGGTGGTTTGAAAACCTTGTCTTTAAAGGATGAGATTGCAAACTGGGGGATCATTTCTGGTTAGAAAAAGTAACCAGAATAATGTTATACATGAGCTGTGATGGGTAAGCAGATTTAGCTCTTGCTATCTACCTATACCAAACAAGACAGGAAAAGACTAACACCTATTGGACAATCTCCTGGTATACTGAGTCAGAAGCTACTTAGCTCCCTGCTCTACAGTCAATTAAATTTGACATATAATCAATCAGGAGTCAAGTTAAGCCATGCATGATGTAATTCATGTCAATCAATGTGTTAGGTAGAACCTAGGCCAAGCAGACAATCAGATCCCAATAAGGTGCAACTTTCCCTCAAAAAGCAGCCTATTTCAGACTCACCCTTGTTGAAATTTGTTCCATTTTATTGTGGGTCTTGGACTCTTTGAAGACTCACTTAAAAAGGCAGTGTGGCTTAATGTTTGGCACAAAAAGGCCCTGGATCAGAAGGATGCGAGTTTGAGTCTCACTCTGGTCATTGATGAGGTGCCATCGATGCTTGCCACCATGCCTTGTTTTTGCCACATGCCTTGATTTCTTGCCTCTATTCTTTAACTTACCAAATTAACATCAAAATTGTAATAATTTCAAAGTTATATGAACTTGATTGTAATTTTTGCCAGTTAACCACACAATTTGCTGACATTTTATTGCCAGAATGCCTTAAAGGAAAAATTTATTACTAATTTTAAACAATAAGCTAAAATAAGCCAGAGATCGCTCACCTGGCTGACATCTGCCTAATAGCCCAATGCATGAGCAGTTGGTCAAGAAATCTGTTCCAGTAGGACACTTTCTTTGGAGATTTCTTCCAATGCTGTTGATTGCACATCATGAAAACAACTGTTTCAAGATTTTTCTAGTTTTTGTATCTTCATCCATATTTGATGGCAAAAAAGTTGTGTCAATTTATTTATCTAACTTAGTGGTATTAGCATCAGTTGTACAAAACTGAAAGCCATCTATTCCAGGATGCTTTCTGTCATATTTGGTCAAACAGTGTGGAGCAGTTTTGAGAAACTGTTTAAAGTTTTTTTTTATTTATAATATAACAGCAGCCATATTTGATTGCAAATTAGTATCTTTTGTAACAATCTAAAGGATCTTAATACCAGGAAGCTTTTTTTCAAGTTTCATCAAATTCTATTTTACGGTTTTGGAGAAGTCAGTTAAAGTTTTCTTTTCTATTTATAGAAATGGTAGCCATATTTGATGGTGCAATGGCATCATTTGTACAAACTTTAAAGGTCTTCATGCCACAATGCTCTCTGTCAACTTTTGGTCAAATTCTATTCAACAGTTGGAGAAAAGAAATAATTTAAAAGTTTTTTTCCAGTTTTAATACAATGGTGGCCATATTTGATGGTGGATCAGTATCATTTCTATAAATGTGAGAAGTCTTCATGCCAGGACGCTTTCTGTCAAATTTGATAAAGTTCCATTCTGCAGTTTTGGCGAAAAAGTTGTTTAAAGGTTTTCCAATTTTTTTTGTCATGGAAGCCATATTTGATGGCAGATCTAAATCAGTTGTAAAAGCTTGATAGCCTTCTATGCCAGGATGCTTTCTGACAAATTTGGTCAAAGTCCATTAAGCAGTTTGTGAGAAGAAGACATGTAAATGTCTTTCTATTTTTAGTAATAGTGGCTATTTTTAGTGACAGACTGGCATCATTAGTACAAATTTGAAATGTCTTTATGCCAGGATGCTTTCTGTCAAGTTTGGTCAAATTCCATACAGCATTTAGGGTGAAAAAATCATTTAAAGTTTTTCCAATGTTTAGTAACAGTGGCTTTTCTGTTTTTAGTAACAATGGCCATATCTGAAGGTAGATCAGCATCGTTTGTATACACTTGAAAGGTCTTCCTTCTGGACGCTTTTTCTCAAACTTTATTTAATTCTGTTCAGCAGTTCTTGAGAAGCCATTTAAAGGGATTTTACTATGGTGACCATATTTAGCAAATGTTGACAGACGCATCATTTTTGAGGGAAGATGGTTGAACAATTGAGGAATAATTGTTATTACATAAGTTCACAGGCATAATTCAATTACCACTGACATTTCCATTACCAGCATAAAACTGCCACACAGGGACATTAAATCTGCAATATGACATTCAGAACTGATGTAACTACCTAATCTAAGCCATTTTAAATATGTGAGCAATTTAAATCACAACTGATAAGTTCTTATGTGCATAAAACTGCACAGTAACATACAAAATCATTCTTCATATGTCTACATCCATAATGAGATGTAAAAACTGTAGGAGTTAGTGCAGTTTAAAAAACAAATGAAGTCAAATAACCTTTTAACTAGGCTCAGCCTACTTTTTAGCTTATCAACTTCTTCAAAATTCTGGATTCTGTTTTCAAAATTTAAAATTTACACTTTTGGGCACTTAGTGAAAAAATTTTCAAAAATTGGGTGTACAATAACAAAATTAAAATGATGTGAATTTATACATGTCATGTAGTAAAATCGATCAAGTATCAGGATTCTCTCTCTTCTGACAGTTCTCTTGCTTGGACAAACAACTGGTAAAAAAGGCTTAATCTACAATAAATGTCTGTTGGAGGGAAAAAAAACAAAAGTTATTTAAGTGGCATCATTCAAGGTATTCTTTTAATATATCCACAAACTGGATTTCATAAAAATCCATTTGTACTCGTTTGTGTTATCATGCTTACAAAACCCGAATCAAGACCTCTGACTTTAAAATCAATATCAGAGTGTTGGTTATCAACTTGTTCATTGAAATGCTCCTAAATACAAAGTCTGGTCAAAATGCACTGGAAACTGTGCTCCTAAGCTCAGTGAGGTACACAAATGCAAGCAATGAGTTTTGACTTGAGCATAAAGTCAATTAGGTCTGGATTTAAAAAGTCCTTCACAAAAGTGCAGAAATGTTGGTGGTCAGATCTGCATGATTTTGATTAAAAACCAATTAAATATTGCAATAAGTATTTTAGTGAAAACCCTATGTGAATGCCACAATTCATCCAAAAGGAAAAGTAATAACAAGATCTTCAAGATGGTTATGGTGCCATGTTGAAGGTCAGTTGAGCACTGTTTTTATTCAGAACCTAGGTACATATTTCTGTAGTAGTTTAGTGAAACACCTAAGTCAATAAGACCATCCGTTCAGAAGTAGTTATAGTTATATAAAGATTTTCAGGATAGCCATAAAGGCAGCCATTTTGGAGGTTAGATCAGCATCATTTTAATATTAAAAAAACTACATATTGCAAGAAAGAGTTTATTTAAATGTAGGTCTGGCCATCCATTTGAAGTTGCTGTTACAATATTTTTCAAATTTCACGAGGCATAAATTTCATTTACGACCACCTACATACATATAGTGAGAAGTATTTTCGTGAAAACCCAATTCGATATGATAAGGGATGACCGTTCCTTTAAAAGGATTAGTGATAACTCGATTTTCATGATGGCCATTAATCAGCATCATTTTCATTTAAGACAAACTAGACATCCTAGAAATCCCATGCCGTTCCATTGTCGGACCGGTATGTTCAGGCATTTCCGTTTTGTCCAATTCATCAACATGGAGACTGTCCTCCTCCTGTACACCCTGAGAGCCCAGAGATACAGCGTTCCATATGGAAATGATGACGAAGTATCATCAGCATGCATCATTTTGACCATTGGATATGCTGTTAGTGATTGCATTATGGAATGCTGTTATGGATCAATGGTTTGGTTCAGTCTGACGGCTCCGTAAGTAATGCTGTTTCGCTATGAATATCATAGGAATGGTCAGTCCGGTCGATCGGTTGGCCAGCCAGCTAACTATGTGGTCTGTCTGGGCAGCCGGCTCATCATTCAGGGATAACACTCTTAACCACTGTAAACATACATAGCTCATTTGTATGACTGGACCGGTTGGTCGGAACAGCTAGAAATATCAGACTCCTGATCACTGTAATCATATGTAGCCTATTGGTCAGCAGTCAGAATGGTGTACCAAAAACAATATATGCCTTGCGGTCCGGCCGGTGGTGCAGTATGGTCGGGCTGGCCAGCCTATTTGGTCAAATTGCAAACCTTTATGTCCGGCTTGTTTTCTTAATATTTAAATGCACTGACGGGGTAAATGATACATGTACACTCTATCGCCTCATGGGCGGGGGACAAGTTTGACTGTAAACCCTCATGCTTCATATGTGGAGTGATATTGATTGTAAGCCCTCACCTCATTGGCATGGTCCTATTTGTTTGCGAGTCCTCACGCCTCATTGGCGGAGTCCTATGCCTATCCCCAGTGGGATTGCACTATATAAACGCCATTTCTATTGATCATATGCGATTCCAATGCTCTCTACTTTATTCACAGATATGGTATGTTCTGGTGCTGTTCTGCGTCTTCTTGGGAGTTGGAGAGGGCATCTTGACATCACCCATGAGACTAATCAACAATTCTACTGCATTCACGGATACAGCATGTTCTTGCGCTGATTCTGCATCTGCAGGAGGGGGGGGGGAGATGAGGGCATCTCAACATCACCCATGAGACTAATCAACGATTCTACTATATTTATGGGTACAGTATATTCTGGTACTGTTCTGCGTCTTCACTGGGGGTGGAGAGGGCATCTCGACATCCCCCATGAGACTAATCAATGATTCAGATGTGAGGAGTATGTTTAAAGACTTGTTCCAATGTATTTAGCATGCTTGTTTTTTTGGCCCTTGAGCAGCTTTTTCAAAATGTTGGACCAAGTATTTCCAACCAAAGTGTATGCACATTACATGTGTGTCAACGAGCAATTGTATGCACAGACATGTCTCGTGTCCATCCTCCACAACCTTAAATCGTTTATACTTCTTGCACTTGGTTGTCATCTCTGTAATGAAGAAGAGGAACAAACAAGTGCACACAACAAATATATATAAATTGAGATAAATGTAAACCGCATTATCAAAATGACTTATAAGTGTAATAGTTGATAAGTACAGCGCCCGAAAATTTCTCCAGGAAAATTGAATGTTACCAATCAAAATCACATGACAATAACGAATGGTACGATAATTGCAAAAATATGAATAAATTCACCAGAATTCACAAAAATGTTGAATGCACCATATATAACAACATTTTCACTTACTATACCACTGAATATAAAAGATGGATGATGAAATTTAAGTATAAGATTAAATGGATTCTATGGAGGACATCTTTACAGCATGACAGCGAAAGTACATCTGGGTATAACGGTAACCATCTAGCAGGTAGAAACGGGATTTAACCTGTAAGAGTTGCTTCCCTTTATCTATATAATATATAGACATAAAGACGTTTTTTTTTTTTCTTCCCGAGAGGGCTGGATTCGGAAATAGCAGAGAAAGTTATCCTAATGTATTGTGATCATGTAATGTATTTGATGGAGAAACCTTGAAATTTTCCATAAATTGGACCTTTCTTCCCCTCCCCTCCCTTCCTGAGGGGAGGGAGATGGGGGGGGGGGGGGGGGGGGGGGGGGGGGGGTACGATTGGAAGGCCAAAAACAAATACCCATTATTATCAAGTGAGATGCAAACTACTATGTTTATATTGTATGCCCAAGTATGTGCAATGAGCTCTCAATTGACAAAAAGATAGACAAATTGTCAAACAGACACTATTACACCCCAACTCATTTAATAGAGGCTAGAACACTTTAAGTGAAGACAAAACAGATCATAACCTTCATTGTCATTCTTTGTCTTCTTTTTCTTTTTCCTCTTTCTTTTCGAGCTTTTCTCCATGGCAACCAATCTCTCGACAGCTTTGTTTATTTCTTCTGCGGAAATATCAGTCCCTGTCACTGGTTCTTCTTCTAGCTTTGGAACAACCCCATCATGTAAATCTCGGAATCTGAAATTTTTGTGATTAGATTGACCTTTATTTTCTTGTCTTTGACAAATTTTGCTCAATGACCGTGACCTTGAATTTTTGGCTATCAATCACCCAAGTCAATTTTGTTTTTCTTGTTTTTGTGGCTTTTAATGGCACTTTAACACATTATTGGCTATATCATGCAGAGGAAATGGGAACTAAGTGCCTTTTCCAAGGTCACACTGAGGCAGCTGACCTGGGATGCCCTGGGCGGTTATCAAACCCATGACTCTTGGATTATGAGTCTGACCCAAGTCAGTGGATATCTCTTAGTTGACCTATATGTATGTTACGTGCCATGCAACACTGATATCAGCCATAACACACTTTCTCTGCACATATGTGATCTCTGGTTCAATCAGGTTAAGTGGTCACCCATCATGCAAACACAGTGGTTTTGTCCAAAACAAACAAAGTGTATGAGTAAAATCTGCTGACAATCCAGTCATGCAAACAGGAATTTCAAATGATCATGATATACAAAAACAAAACACTCTAGCCACTGTAACACCTATGCAAAAACATGTTCCATGGCATAAGTAGTGCTTATTCATAATAAATCAAGAAAAACAAGATTTATACAGCAATCATGTTATCCAAGGACAACTTCATAATTTTTACCTTGAACAAAACATAATAATATTCAATTTTATACTGAATACTGTCAATAATGGCAATGATACACTGTTTCAACATAAAGTGTACTGTCTATACTCACTTGTAACTGCAAACCACACAAACCCAGATCTGCCATCGCATAATGGATCGGCAGATCTGGGTCTATGCAATTTGTTAGAAGTAATCAGTAAAAAAAACAACATACCCTGATCTGAAGTTTTATTATGCGATGACAGATCAGGGTCTATGTTGTTTGCAACTGGACTAGACTTATAAGTGAGTATATATGGTACATGCAACATAAAAGCAACATAACGCAATTTTAAGTCTCACCGTTTTTTTTACCAGTCTTACCTGTGATTTAAGTAACATTAGCTCATTTTGTCATGAGATATTCTTTTTATGTAAAGTTAGTTTAACAATTCCAACATTTTGCTTGCTAAGCCTTAAAAACACACCAATTATTTTATTTTTAATTAATTTTTCATTTGAAATTATCACCACTGTAAGATCTTTAAATTTTGAGCTGAATAAGATGCATGGCAATATTCTTCAGTTGAATAAAGAGCAAGTGATGAAGATTTGTGACTTTCAAAACTTGAACACAACACTTTAACATGGTGGTTGATGATGACCCCATTGCCATTACTGTCATCATTCACAGGCAATACAATAAATGTGAAATCTGCTTGCAGAGTTTGGAATACATGGGTAAACACGTGTACAATGCAAACTTTGAAAGTTGGCACAAATGTGCATCTAAGCAAAAAAACCAAATTTCCAAATTCTGACAGAAATTATTGATTTCACGAAATCATAACATTTTCAAAATCTCAAAACAATCTCAAAATTCTCATTACTTTTCTAAGCATTTTCAAAGATAAAAGTGGCGAGAAATTATCGAGGTATAATACTGTACCTTTTGACACACTTATAAATGATGGAACGATTTCTTTCCAAACACTCTTTGCTGCTGCCAAGTTCGAACAATCTGTCTGCCAAAAGCTTCAGATCAAACTGAAAGGGTGAATGAAGATGCAAAAATTAAATTTAAAAAAAAAATGTTCACTGATGTAATTCTATTGGTAAGTGAGATCAAAATGTTCATCGCTTAGTTTCTTGCAAAACTGATAGTACTGGCAATTTATGACTGACAGATATGACATATAAATGTATTATTACATACTTTTCATGTACCATTATTTCTTTAATATTATATCCTATTGATAAGAATGATATTGATTACTTAAAAGTCGGAGATCCATGAACTCTTTCCATTGCTGCTGTCCAAATGTAGTGTTAATGCCCTATTTCTACTTGAAATGCAATGCTAAAAACGGGTTTCTCAGAACACCTTAAAACTTCACTATGATGATTATTAAATTACTTATAAAAACTTAAGCAGAAAATCATAACATTGTCGAGACCGTCACTTTGCTGTTGCTGCAGCTGGAGCAGTTATACAAACATCTTGCTATTTCGTAGTACTGCCACAAAAAGCCCAATTCAAATCAACAACCTACAGCGAAACAGTACATGTATATCCCCCCCCCTTTTCCAGAGTTATTTAAGCCCATTCTCTCACCATGACCTACCTGTATATACTCACTTATAAGTTGAGTTCAACTGCAAACTGCATAGGTTCCACTCTACAGTTATTACATACTTCTGAGAGAGGGACCGGTATAAGATTAAGTTGTTTGCATTGGCAACATGCACAATAGAGAGAATGTTGGCAAACCTGTCCTACTTTCATGTACTGTAACTGAAATTTCTTTACATGTGGTAATTATGGAAACTATGCACTATCTAAAGCATACAGCTGATCAAAGTGGCTGCTCCTATGTTCTCAAAAAATGAGCGTGACCTAGTCGAAAGTATACTAACTTTAGCGCTTATTAAAATAGGGAAAATGAATTTTTCCATATCAGACAAAACCACTTCTGAAAGTGAAATAAATGAATTATAAAATATATAAAAAGTAAAAAAGTTATCAGCTGTTTTTTTCCCAATTTACCTTTGAAGTACAGGAAGCAAAAATGACCAAGTGGTGATAGCAGGCTTTTGAGAGGTGCACATCTGAAGTAAGGCCAAGCTGTATACTCTATAACCCAAATTACACTCATCAATCATACACCAAAATAAAGGGAATTAAAAGTTACTTTAACAATACCGATGATATAAAAGGTCTTTTTAAAATAACCAGTATAACCAGGAAAACACTGGAAATTCTCTTTCTTTAAAAATCAAACCCTATGCAAAGTACAAAACTGTAGAGCAGAACCACAGCCCTAGATCTGCCATCACATAATGCGCCAGCAGATCTGGGTCTATGCAGTTTATTAGAAGTAAATCAGTAGAACAAACAAGACAGACCCTGATCTGTCAGTGGACTATACAACGACAGATCGGGATCTAATCTGTTTGCAGCTGGACTCAACTTACAAGCAATGGTAATAAGCTTCATCTTAGCTAAGCCTGTGGGGCAGTTCTTATTCTAGGACTACACATCACATAAAATATGAAACTAGAAGGTTTGAAGCATATCTTAAATGGTGTAGGAGTTACAGGACGTTAATAGGCATACAATAATACACTTATGAACACAAAAATGAACAGACAGGCAGAACCACATAGTGCCACATTTTCTCAGTGTTGCACATTGAGTACAGGCTTGCGAGTTTCCTGCAACTTTTTGTCCTATTTCCCCCAAATCTTGACCCTGTGAACCCCCTTGGGCGCACTTTTTCGTCGGAAAATTATCAAAAAATATGCCTATGACTTTTCATTTGTGGATATCCATCCATGTCTCTGTTGGCGCCAGCAATGGCCAAAGTCGCAAAAGGTAATAAAAAAATAAAAATAACTGTAAGATGGCAATGAATATATATTTTAAAACAATATATCTGGCAATGAAAACATTGAAGGTATGTGGTAGTCAGCTGAGTTTCTATGTAAAGTATTTGATGGCAATTAGTGTAACATATTTGATGGCAATTAGTGTAAAGTATTTGATGGCAATTAGTGTAATGTATTTGATGGCAATTAGTGTAACTTATCTGATGGCAATTAGTGTAACATATTTGATGGCAATTAGTGTAAAGTATTTGATGGCAATTAGTGTAACATATTTGATGGCAATTAGTGTAAAGTATTTGATGGCAATTAGTGTAACGTATTTGATGGCAATTAGTGTAAGGGATCATCCATAAAGGACGTCCGCAAAGATGGGGGGAGGGGGGGTCGTTCAAATGCGGACAACTGCGGACAAGGGGGGAGGGGGTGTAAAGGACCTTGCGGACGTCCGCAAGCTATTATTTTTTGCTATGATATTCTGTGTTGAACAGCTGCTTTAGGCCTACTGCGTGTATTCCAGTATGTTTTGCGGATGTCCTTTATGGGTGATCCCTAAGTATAAATTATTTGTTAATTTCAATTTGTACGATTCATGCCACAGAATATAAATGAATGGGTTGGCATTCATACATAGGTCTGGCTCCCAGTGCCTGAGGTTGATTACATGGCCCACATATCGGCCCTGCGGACCTGAGCGAGTATACAAATAGCCAAGTAAGAAGCACCAGTTATTACACTGCCAGACCATGGAGCAGTGTATAATGCTAGATGGGCACATCCGCAGCCCAGGGGGGGGGGGTAAGCCACATGCGGACAAGGGGAGGGTGGGAGTAGGAAAACAGGTATTATCTGTGGACGTCCTTTATGGACAACCCCTAACGTATTTGATGGCAATTAGTGTAACATATTTGATGGCAATTAGTGTAACGTATTTTCGAGGTTAAAGTCAACCCTATAATTTAATTTATTTTGAGGTTGAAAAATAATGACAAAAGAAACTAAATTCATCCAAGTACACAATTTGTCATTTAATTAATGATCTGTTAGTTTGGAAAGAAAAGTAATTCAGAAAACATAGGTATTTATTATAATAAATGCTGGTAGATAATGCGTGTACATTAAAGTTAAATGAGAGCAAGATCTGGAATGGAAAATTCCATGGTGCAGCTCATTTCAGTTTAACCAGATATTCAAACATGTTCATGTTTTCATGAGTTACTTCAGTACATGATAAAACTTTTACTGCAATAATGTAACTGTCCAACGAAAATATGATAGTACAGTGCAGACGACAAAGTTAAGGTGGCAAAACTGTCGGAGCAAATAAGATTATCTCATTTTTATCGCACTATTAGTACATTATGTACTATTATTTTCCTTTGTCCCTCTTAAATGTTGTGTCCCCCAAATTTGGAGGGTGGGGAACACAGTGTCCCCTACTCTTGGGATCCTATGTGCAACACTGTTTTACTGACAACGATTCAGCAAAACATCATGCATTACCTGCAAACTACATTATGATGTATATTATAGAACTCTGAACAAATTCAAAACTAAATCTTAATCTTCTGGCAGAGCTCTAAAAAAGAATTTAATAAACTGTGTATTTCACTCCCTGGAGTGAAACCAATGATATTTAATAAACTGGTTATTTCACTCCCTGGTTTGAAAATAATTATATTTTTCTTGTACAAATTTTATGGTGTATTTTGTGAACACCACAAAAACAAAAAACTTGTGCTACATTACTGTGTCTTAATCATTAGGAGGTAAAATCAAGCCTTTCTGAATGCATAAAATGGCTTTGTGACCAAGACTAGTTCATTATTTGTTTTATTATATGGCTCTGTTTCTGTGAGTGTTTTCACAGTAAGCAAGTATTGTCATTCAAACATGTATGGAACATCTGGAACTTGAACTGATAGCATAGTTTATATTGATCCAATGCGCCATCATATAAGACAGACTAACAACTTTGGACTAAATGCCTAAATTTTTTTTTTTTTACATAATTCAAACACAATAAAAAATGTCTTTATGTGTTTTTAGCAACACTGCGTAAAATATGCATATATGCTGCTTGTCTAGTGCTCTGTTCTTGCTTACATAAAAAATAACAATGATGATGTCATCACTGCAAATATAAAACCTATGTCCTGTGTCTTGTTATTTTCTAAAGACAGACTAGATAAAAACCATGAGGCAATAATACAAACTTCACTTTCCCCCACCTCAAGTGTATTTCTCTCTTCTTCATCCTCCCGATTATCATCGTCAGACTTCTGTTGCAAAAGTTTTGCTTCTGCATCATTCTGGATGTCTTTCAATAGCCGAGAAATTACTCGATTTACTAATGTAATGCTGTAATATAAAGCGATAAAGAAAAGAAGCTGTCAGCAAACAAAGAATCTCAGCTGCATGTGCTATCATTTACGAGGCAATGTCTAATTACATGTACTAGGAAACAGCATACTGCTGCATCTGGCTCACAACTTCAACAACTTATAATAACCTACTCAAGCTGTAGGTCAAACACTGCAAAAGTCAACAAAACTACAGACTCCACAGGACTCTGATTCCCCAAATAAGCCACACCTTATAATATTTATAAGTAATTTTTGTTCAGCTTGTTTTTTTAAAGGTTGGCTTTCTTTTAAGGCAGGTATAATTTTTAGTAAGAATAGTCCCTTGAAGGGAATGACGCTCTACTGGCCGAAAAGAATCTCCAAAAATCCATGATAAGTCCATTTTTTGTCCTGTTATTCTTTTTAACTGCCGAGTATTGAAACAGCTCTGATATTCCTGAGAAACTCCAACATACCAAAGTTGGCAACAAAACTGTTTTCTTACATATCTGAGTTAACATGTGCACAAGATAGCTGTAAGTGCAGAACAAATTCTTTTGTCATTGCCTTTGACCTTTGACCTGATATCATAGAGAGAAGATCACTGCACTTGACTTACACAATGTCAAGATATATGCACACAATAAGTTCGGCTAAACCTATAATTAGTTACTGGCTTCATTCAACGTAAATCCACAAACTGGGTTCGTTAAAATCCATTATATTTGTTTGAGTTATCATGCCCAAAAGCCAGAACAGCTAAAAACCACAGTAAAAACCTTTGACCTTAAACTTAATGTCAGAGTGCTGACTATCAACTTGTATGTTGGAACACAATTAAATACAAGTCTAGTCAAGATTAAATTATACATATATAAGTCACCGTGTTCCTAAGCTAAAAAAGAGACAAAAATGCAAGCAATAATCTTTGACCTGATCCCAAAGTCAATAAACCCTTTTCACAATCTTGAATATCAAGACTAAAGGTGTGAGCCACTGCCTGTCAGCAATGTGACACAAAGAATAGTTACACATTGTAGTTTGTTCTCATATATTTTAATGTGTTAAACTTATGATCATCCATTTCAGTTACAGAATCAAATATTTCCATTTTTTAAATAAATGTATTTGTCAACAATTTTGTGTTATAGACACAGTGTTTTTGCCCCACCTCCATTATTCTGTATCAAATTTATATATTTACTTATTTATTCCAAGTGAGATTTTATTTAAATTAAAGATATACAGTTAATGAATACATGGTATATTTTATTTAAATCAAAGATATACAGTTAATGTATACATGGTATACTTTACTTTGTCTGTTTAGTATGCATAAGATTACTTCATATGACAATCAAAAAGGAAAGTGTACCCACACCCCCGGACAGCACAAAATACTGCAAGTCCCTGGTTTGAAAATAATTATATTTTTCTTTTACAAAGTTTATGGTGTATTTTGTGAACACCACAAAAACAGAAAACTTGTGCTACATGACTGTGTCTTAATCATTAGGAGGTCAAATCAAGCCTTTCTGAATGCATAAAATGGCTTAGTGACCAAGACTAGTTCATTATTTGTTTTATTATATGGCTCTGTTTCTGCGAGTGTTTCACAGTGAGCAAGTATTGTCATTCAAACATGCATGGAACATCTGGAACAAAGATGATTTATTTTTCATATTTTCTGAAGTCAATCACTTCTCCTTTCATAAATTCGTATTTCCAAATCCCTTCTTTATTCCATACCAATTGATGTATCCCTTCTTTATTCCATACCAACTGATTTATCCCTTCTTTATTCCATACCAATTGATGTAACAGTTCTTTATTCCATACCAACTGATGTATCCCTTCTTTATTCCATACCAATTGATGTATCCCTTCTTTATTCCATACCAACTGATGTATCCCTTCTTTATTCCATACCAATTGATGTATCCCTTCTTTATTCCATACCAACTGATTTATCCCTTCTTTATTCCATACCAATTGATGTATCCCTTCTTTATTCCATACCAACTGATGTATCCCTTCTTTATTCCATACCAACTGATTTAACACTTCTTTATTCCATACCAATTGATGTATGAGTTCTTTATTCCATATGAATTAATGTATCCCTTCTTTATTCCATACCAATTGATGTATCCCTTCTTTATTCCATACCAATTGATGTATCCCTTCTTTATTCCATACCAATTGATGTATCCCTTCTTTATTCCATACCAATTGATGTATTCCCTGTAATGCAGGTTGACCACATATGCAGAGTTTTCTATTATACACAGATTTTTCATCATACTTGAGGATATATGGACTGATATCCAAATGTGCAGATTTTATTCCATCAATTAAATCATATTGTTATACTTTTAATATCCCTTCCAATTTTCTGCATTTAGTTTAACATTTCTCTCAAAATATCTTTGTTGATTAAAAATATTACAACTGAGGAATGAATTATAGGAAAATATAATAAAAATGACATGTACCTGCATTGTTTTAACTACTTCCACACCACTACATAGTCAAACAGCTCATAAAAGTTACATTTAGGAAAGAATTTAGTGTGTAAATACCAACTTTTGTTGTCAGATAAATGTCATTATACGTAATTTATTTTTTAATAAAATCCAACAAGCTTAGCACATTTGTTTTAATTACGTATGTCACATTCGCTCAAGTTGTGGCAATGGGATCAAGCATAATACTGAGCTGTAAGAATGTATTTACCATAATAAGCTTTTTGTTATTTTATTTGCTCGCTCTTATTCTGAGGCCCCTCTCAATTTTGAAAAATTTATGTCCCGTAATAGATCTAAATAGGCTGTTCAGCTGTGATAGTCCACTACTGTCATGGCAACAGAAATGAAGCACACTTTCAGCCTCACTTTCAAGTAATGAGATAACGTGATAACCAGCGGTAGTTACGCTGGTTATCAGCAATTATGAAACCTTTCTATTTACAAACTCCTCCACAAAAGTGGAAATGTTGGTGGTCAGATCTGCACCATTTTCATTTAGAACCAATTACATATTAGAAGACATTTTTGCATAAAGAGTAACGATAACAAGATTTTAAAGATGGACACTATGGTGCCATGTTGGAGGTCAAATCAGCACCATTTTCATTCAGTACCAGGAACATATCTCTATCATGTTTAAGTAAAAACCCAGGTCAATACAACCATACATTCAGAGGAAGTATCCATATAAAGATTTTAAGAATGTCTGTCAAGGCAGCTATTTTTAAGGTTGGATCAGCATCATTTTACTACAGGAACTATACATTTTTTAAAGAAAGGTTTCTTATTTTAAAAATGTTGGTATAGTATCTGTTCTGGAGAAGTAGCTATAATGAGATTTTTCATATTTTTAGAGGTCAAACTGGCATCATTTTCATTCACAATTTTCTCATGCGGCTGTTGTCAATCAAGTCTGCCCCATTTATTCTCTGATGTATATAAAGATTCATTTGATCTATGATCAGATGCAAGAAAACCTAATTAAAAAATATCCTTAAATGGTCTATAGACCTGATATTCTCCATTTACACATTTAATTTTGAAATACCGCTGAACCACAGGTTGACCAGCATGCCGTAATTTTTTCCCATCCAGCATGTACATCGGACTCATATTCAACATTATTTTGGGCTCAAAATCACTAACTGGCATTTCCAGTAACACATTCCCAGCTCTAATAATCTTATATACTTCAAAACGTTCAAAATCACTGTCATCATCGCCATCATCAGCCAGTATCTGTTGAATCAAATCATCATCTCGAGATGAACCATGTTCGGAGTCAGCCATTTTGAGTTTTCTAGGTAGTGCCTATCATAAAAATGCATTTGTAAAACTTCTTTGATGAATACAAGATTAAAACTACGAAAAAATGCTTGTCCCAGAGCCCAATGTACCAATCAAATTTATTCGCTACTAGCACTTTAAGGGGTTAATACAATTTGATCAGCAATATCAGTAAATCAACCTGTGTAATGTTGCGTAAAATGCACTACAACTGATTCTTGTAAACTTTTGCTTTTTCCTTGAGATGTCCTATTCGATGAGAAAATCATACATACTTTAAGGATTAACAGAAAAATCCTACTAAACAGTTCTCTCAAACAGTGATGTGGAAATATATCATTTAATTGGAATGGGTAGTTCCTTCGTCACCGACAGCCATGTGCATATTCATTTACACTTCAACCAATTTTGTAAATGTTTACAGGCAGTAAACTAAGTCATTTGCACATGTAAACACTGCAGCCTTGCAGATTGGCACTGCTTTTATTCAGGAACAATGATACATCATAAGAAGTCTTTCAGTAAAACTCCATGTTGATATGACCATCTGTTTAGGAGTAGGAACAATATGAGTTTCAAGATGGCTGCCATGGTGGCCAGAGAGGCACCATTTTCATTTGGGACCAATTAGACCTTCAGAAGAATGTGTGTGTAAAGTTTCATGGCAATCCTTCCAGTAACTTAGGTGAAATAGCATTAACAAACTTGTGCTAATAGATGGACAGATGCATAAAGTTTCTGGTTTTTGACCAACAGATTTTAAAAACATCGGTAGACCATGTGAAAATGGTTTCTTTGTATCTAAAATCACTAATGTATGTTATAAGACTGTGAAATCATTTGTAAATTCATACTTTGAAATGCAGCATCAACAGAGGACATGTCAATCTATGTTTTTTACAAGAGGATTGTAACATAAAATTTCAAATATCTATGTTTCTTCTATGATGGCACAAGTTTCCTCTGTCTCTGTGCACATTAACTTACATGATATAAGTGATGCATTTGAAGATATTAGGCATCTTATTAACAAGACTCCCTCGAGGAGACTGACACTCTACTGGCCAAAAAGAATGTCCAGGAATTCAAGATAATACCATTGCTTCATTTTAACTGCTGATTGCTGAAAGTATTTTTAATATTCTGCGGCGATAACATCATTTTCAAGTTAGCTGCTGTGGTGGCCATATTGGATTTAGATTGGCACCTTATTCATTTAGGACCTAGTGGACATCATTGGAAGTCTTTTGGTGAAAACCCCATATCAATACAACCATTCATTCATGGGGAGTAGTGACAACAAGGTTTTAAAGATGGCCATCATGGCAACCATATTGGATGTACGGTTGGCACCATTTTCATTCAGGGCCAACTAGGCAGCATAAGAAGTCTATTGGTGAAAACCCTATGTTGATATGGCCATCCATTTGGGAGCAGCAGAGATAATATTTTCAAGATGACCACCATGGTGGCCATATTGATGGTCATTTAGCATCAGTTTCATTTGGGACTAACTAGACACCGTAAGAACTCTCCTGATCAAAACCCCATTATCAAAATGAATTTTGATTTAAAAGTAGCAATAAAAAGACTTTCAAGATGGCCATATTGGAAATCAGATCAGCACATTTTTAATTTAGGACCAAGGAGACATCTTAAGAATTTGTCTGGCGAAAACCCCATGCTGATATGACTTTCCATTTTGGGGATTAACAATAACTACATTTTCAAGATGGCTGCCTAGTAGACATCATAACAAGTCTTTTGGTGAAAGCACAATGCTGATATGACCAGTTATCTAGGAGAAGCAGCAATAACAAGATTTTCATGATTACTACTGTGACAGCCATATTAAAGGTCAGATCGGCACCATTTTCTCATATGACCAACTAGACATCATAAGAAGTCTTTCAGTAAAAATCGCATGTTGATAACGACCATTCATTCAGAAGTGGTGATATCAAGATTTTCAAAATAGTCATTGTGGCAGCCAAATTGGATGTCTAAGTGGCACCATTTGCCTTTAGGACCAACTATACATCATCTTACAAAGTCTTTCAGTAAAAACCCCATGTCGATACAACCATCCATTCAGGTGGAGTAGTGATAACAAAATTTTCAACAAGATAAAAAGAAAGTGGTGGCTATATTGGATGTTGAATCGAAACTATTTTCATTTAGGACCAACTAGACATTATAAGAAGTCATGATAACAAGATTTTCAAGATGGCTGCTGTGGAGGCCACATCAGATATCAGATTGGCACCATTTTAATTTAGGATCAACTAGACATCATAAGAAGTCTTTTAGTGAAACCCCCCATGTTTATATGACCATCCATTCAGGAGGAGTAGCGATAACAAGATGTCCAAGCAGCACCATTTTCATTTTGGTCTAATTAGACCATGGGATAACTGTGTGTATGTAAAGTTTCATGGCAATCCTCTAAGTAGTCAGGAGGAGTAGCGATAACAAACTTGTGCTAATGGATGGACGACAGACAAGAGATCATCCTATAAGCTCTCCTGGTTTATGACCAGGTAGAGCTAGAAAGCTTGTTTTTGAGTATTTTTTTGCAACCTTGGAAATTACAGGTGGATTTTTTTTCTTACCTATGGTTACAAAACAGCATACTGGAAAATTAATTAAAGGGAGGAAGTTCGTATAATTAATTAGAAACAAGGAATTCACAATTTCCTTGACAACTTCCTCAAAACGAGACATTTTTCCTTGACACATCATTCATACCCATTTTAAAAGTTCCAAATCTCTGTAGTACAAAAAGCATCAAGTGACCATGAAATCTAGTACAGACTGACACTTCATGAAATCTAGTACAGACTGACACTTCATGAAATCTAGTACAGACTGACACTTCATGAAATCTAGTACAGACTGACACTTCATGAAATCTAGTACAGATTGACACTTCATGAAAAAGAACATTCCTCCTCTCATAGAAATGATGGTACATTATAGCAACTTTGACACAAATTATAATGCAACATGGCACCCTCGACAAAAAACATCGTATAAGGCTCAGATCACTTACTGTTAACTGTGCTGGGAACAAGCCTCCAAAGTGGGGGAACATTGGATACCATACCTAATACATTCAGATCACACCACTGGATACACATTATCAGTGTGAAATTTTCCTTTTAAAATTTTATGAGATTTTTACCAGTGCTTTCAGCTTCTACATAGAGTTGTCTGTGCACTTACACCAAGCTGATTTTCTCTGGCAGGACAGATTATCATGTGTCTACCTAGTATGAGACTGCTAACATTAAGGTATAGTCTGGACCAGTTCCATTATGAATCATACACCACCTCCAGCCTTCAAAAGTATTTGCCTGGCACAGTCTGGACCCATTCCATTATGAATCATATGCGACCTCCAGTCTCGTAAAGTATTTACCTGGCACAGTTACTATCTAGCTGAAGATTATTTAATCCCATTATATCTCAGAAATTTCAAAGTAAACCTTTTTCCATTTTGGCAACTTCTTCGATGCTCAATCTGATTGGAGTGTGTAGTAAATATCTTTACACTCAATACTATACCAACTTTGTCGATGGACAGCCAATAATCCACAAGATTAAATTAGATTCTGTGAGAGGTATGAGATACGATGTAAGTCATATCAAGTGAAAGCTAAAAACTGAGTAAAAAAACTGTAGCCACCTAATTGATAAGAGAAGGTAATGGAAGGGTTGGGAAGAGTTTCTTCCCTTCAATTATATGGTATATAAAAGGGAAAGACTAACATTTTTCATCTTTCCACATCTGCTTGATTTAAGAGGTATCAAAGCTTCTTTCCTAATATTAATGTGATTGGGGCATGTACTCAAAAAAGAAACATGTTGTGTACACACACAAAAATAATTGCATTTTCTCGAGCATTAACACTTTTGTTTACAGACATTGTATCAGTGATCTGAACCTGGTACAACATAGCAACTTGAACAGAAATCATGGTACAATACAGCAACTTTGACACCAAACATGGTACAAAACAGTAACTTTTACAACATGGTACAATACAGCAACTTTGACAAAAAAAACATGGTACAAAATAGCAACTTTGACAGCAAACATGGTATAATAAAACAACTTAAACAGAAAACATGGTACAAAATAGTAACTTTGACAGCAAACATGGTATAATGGAACAACTTTAAAGAAAACATGGTACAAAATGGCAATTTGGACAGCAAACATGGCATAATAACTTTAACAGAAAACATGGTACAAACCAGCTTAAAAATCATGGTACTTACTTGTTGGCTTTCTGCATAAAGGTTAGAAAGGGCTCCAGAAAATGTACTGCCTGTTCTGAATTGAGCTGAAATAGATCATGGACAAATATCTTACACTTTCTCTCAGTAAAGCTGACTTAAAAGTAAAAGCTAAGTTTCATAAAGAACTGCACAAAAGCTCCATCTAAAGCAACTTCAATGACTTGCAATCCCAAATCACCCCATTTTACTGTATATCCCTACCTTCTATCCCCCACCTCTTGAGCACCCACCTCTGCCCTCAGACAGTAACCCAGAGGTCATAATGCAACTATCCATCACATATATGATGTCTCCCTACTTTGATTGCATATATTGTTCGGTCAGAAAATGTACACAAATGCTGTTACAATTGAAATTTTTGAGCATGACTTTTTCACCTAGTCGATTAGGAGATGTGCTAACAGATAGGCCTATGGACAAATAGATGGAAAGACAGAGGAAATCAGTGCTAAAGCACAGGGACAATGAATTGATAATCAGTTATCAACAGTTTAATGAATCACTACTCTTCCTACATGACAAGCCACTGTAATAGGACTCTTAGTGCTGTTTGTTTAGAAAAATATCACTTGTCCTTATGCACTGACTGCTTGCCAGGAAAAGTAATTTAATGGATTTTTTAAAACACTATTATTCACAAACAGAATTATTTGTTCTAGTTTCTCTTATTGTTTTCCAGCAATACAACAGCTCTGATCTTTGTTAAAAATGCAAAAAAAACCAACCCAATATAGTAACAGTTAAATTGTATTCCAGTCATGGTGATATCTGACCAATGATCAAATCCTGCTATGTTTCTTTCATTTATGACTGTACAAAATGATATTTACACCTTGGACATTTGCAATCCTGTTCAATATATATCAGGAATGGTGCAATCCTGTTCAATATATATCAGGGATGGTGTAATCCTGTTCAATATATATCAGGGATGGTGCAATCCTGTTCAATATATATCAGGGATGGTGCAATCCTGTTCAATATATATAACTCTTCACCAAATCAACCACCACAAAAGCAAAGTACTGAAGATTCGTGGTGTAAATATTGGTATACCTTACAATGTTATACTAGTTTTAATATGCTATACACCTGAAAATTCATCTGTTCACTCGGATGAATGACATTTTAACAAGGGAACCCAATCATCATGGGTATGCTCTTTTAGAACATTGTAAATCCACTAGACTTAGAATAGTTAATGAAAGGTCTGGAGTGGACAAAAACATTGGATCCTATACTTGTTATTGTAATAAGTCAGCTAGATGCATTGATTATTTTCTAGCAGACAGTCAATTGCTTAGAGAGGTTAGAATCAATACATATGCCATTGCATCTTACTCAAAATCTTAATGTCAAGCATAGCTCAGAGGAAGAAAGTAAGGAGGATGATAGTAAGTCAGATCGATACAAACTTACGTGGTCACATGAGTATGAAACCTAGTTTCGTCATGCTTACATGACCTATTTTTAATTTTCCCTTATGATCAATATTTTGAAATGATTGAGAATAGTAGCTTTGATAGAGCAACACACTCTTTAGTACAAATCATTCAATCATCTGATGATAGATCTGGTATGAAAAGAGTGACCAAGAAGTCCCCTTTTCAAGGGTCGGTGTCAGTAAAAAAAAAACAGGAGTGGTTTGATAAGGAATGTGAAAATGCTAAAAGAATGACAGTGAAGGCCCTAAGAAGCTTAAGGTTTAATAGATCTGCCAAAAACTTGGAAACTTCTCACTGCCTTAAAAAAAGTTACAGGAAGTTAACTGCAGAAAAGATAGGTCATTTGAAACTACATTACAAAATGGACTAGTCTCTGGTCTTAAAAATAGAGATTCTGTAGCATTTTGGAATTACTTGGATCAAGATCATGGCATGGCCAACAAGATTTCCATGCCACGATGGTTTGAGCATTTGTATGGTGTATTTAATCCTCAAAGCCCTAACTCATTTGATATATTGTGCTCCTTGAATAATACAATATGGGATGATCTTGATGCATATATTACTGAAGATGAGGTAAGGAAAGCAATAAATGATATGAAACCAGGGAAACTCCAGGATGTGATGGTATAAGTTGCGAAATTTTTAAAGCCTCTGAAAATTACACTGTACCATTCCTCACATATTTGTTTAATCCCTCATGCTTTCAAAAGACTGGTATATAGCTACAATTGTTCCACTTCTTAAAAAAGGTAACCAAAATGACCCAAATAATTACAGAGGAATAAGTCTGTTACCAGTTTTGAGTAAAGTTTTTACTAATATTCTCAATAAAAGGCTCACACAATGCATACAAGAAAACCATATACTAGGTGAAGAACAAGCAGGATTTAGAAGAGGTTACAGTACTGTAGATAACATATATGTTCTGAATACTATTATTTGGAAATATTTGAAGAAGAAAAAGGGAAGATTTTATTGTTCATTTACAGACGTTGAGAAGGCCTTTGATAGAATTGACAGGAAAGCTTTATGGTATAAGCTTAATGTGTGTAACTCGAGTACAAAGATACTGAAAATGTTGCAAGCAATATATGCAGACATCAGAGCTTGCGTAAGAACCATGAGTGGATTATGTGATATCTTTCAGTGTCCTTTAGGTGTTAGACAGGGTTGCATATTGTCACCACTGATTTTCTCACTTTTTCTAAATGACCTGCAAAGAACACTTTCTGATTGTAACAGAGATATTGACATAGAAAATGTGTTGAAGTTTTTTCTTCTGCTTTATGCAGATGATCTTATATTAATGGCCAATTCAGCAGTTGAAATATAACATTTATTAGATAGACTTATCCAATACTGTGACTATTGGAAACTTAAGGTAAATCTTGATCAAACTGAGGTCATGGTTTTCCAAAAGGGTGGTTATTTAAGAGGTTATGAAAAATAGTATTTTGGGGGCAAGAAACTTAAGGTTAGTTCTTATTATAAGTACTTAGGGGTTGTTTTCTCATCAAGGGGACTTTGGAACAAATGTCAAAAAACATTAGCAGAACAAGCATCTAAGACAGTGCATGCTCTGAAAATTAAATTGATTGATTAAATTTGGAAAATTGTCTGTAAATATTTTATTTAAAATTTTTGACAACAGTTTTGCCCATTCTGACTTATGCTTCTGAAGTATGGGGCTTTAGTGAAGCCCTTGATGTAGAAAGGGTGCATGATAATTTTTCTAAATATGTCTTACAGTTAGGCAATTCGAGTCCTAACTGTTTTGTGCATGGAGAATTAGGCTGTAACTCTCTTAAATCTGTATATATTGCCAGACAAATGAAATACTGGTTGAAACTACTTGAAATGTCAGATAATCGACTGCCCAAATTGTGTTATAAAATGCAACTCTCTTGGCTTGAGGGTACAAGCAGTAGCTCTACAATGTGGGCTCATAATGTTAAGAAATTTTATTGAGTTATGGTTTGGGTGAGGCATGGTATAACCAAGGAGTGGGGAACAAGGAGACTTTTATGAGTTTTTTAAAGATTAGATGTAAAGTTATAGACACACAAAATTAGCATGCAGAGGTAAATAACATGGACAGACTGAGAGTATACAGGATATTAAAGACAGACTTATGTGTTGAAGATTATTTGCTCTGCTTAGACAAGCCTATTTTTTGGAATATATACTGTAAGTTGAGAGGTGGGTTACTTGATGTTAAGGTTAATTCAGGACACAACAAGAAACTGAAATATGTAGATAAACTCCATACTACGATCTTAATATTGTGAAAACAGAATATCATTTTATTTGCTGTTGTCCAAGATTGACAGACATTCATTGAAGTATATACCTTTGTTTCTGTATTTGAACCCACGCAAGGAGAAAGTTTTTGATGCATTGAGAAGTAATCACAGAGAAACTATTGTATCAGTTTGTAAGTTTGTACTCTTTAGCAGGGAGAAAAGAAAACTATTATGAAAATGTAAGTACTTACACTTACTGTACTTGAACTTGTTATACTCACATGATGTGTTTTTTTTATATGTATGTATGTAATTTAGACCGGTGGCCTATATTACTGAATAAAGTATTCTTATATATATATATAGTGTTGCACATAGGATCCCAAGGGCTGGGGACACTGTGTCCCCCACCCTCCAATTTTTTTTTGGGGGGACACAACATTTTAGAGGGACAAAAGGAAAATAATTGTACATAATGCATTAATAGTGCGATAAAAATGAGATAATCTTATCTGCTTCAACAGTTCTGCCACCTTAACTTTGTGGTCAGCTCAGTACTATCATATTTTTCTTGGACACTTACATTATTGAAATGAAAGTTTTATCATGCACTCAGATAACTCGTGAAAAATTTAACATGCTTGAATATCTGGCTAACCTGAAAGGAGCTGCAACATGACATTTTTCGTTCAAGATCTTGCTCTCATTTAACTTGAGTATACTCATTACCTACTAGCATTTATTATAATAAATACCTATGTTTACTGAATTACTTTTCTTTCCAAGCTAACAAATCATTAATTAAATGAGAGATTAGGTATTTGCATAAATTTAGTCTATTTTGTCATTATTTGAACCTCAAAATAAATTAAATCTTCCCTCCAAAGGATTGACTTTAACCTTGAAAATATGTTACACTAACTGCTGTTGAACACTTTACATTTCAACTTGGCCATTTACTGTAAACCTTAAATGTTTTCATTGCTACATATATTGTTTTAAAATAGATATTTGTTGCCATCTTACAGGTTTTATCATCTTTTGCAACTTTGGCCATTGATAGCACCAACAGAGACATGGATGGACATCCACAAATGAAAAGTTGTAGGCCTATTTTTCTGATTTTTTTTTCTGCCAAAAAGTGCGCCCATGCAGGCACACAGGGTCAAGATTTGGGAGACACAGGACAAAAAATAATGGGAAACCCACGAGCCTGCGCTCAATGTGCAATATAATATATATATATATATATATATATATATATATATATATATATATATATATATATATATATATATATATATATTTATATATGTAACAGTTGTTCCATACAGTCATGGGTCTTTAAATTTACCATATGTCAAAGTCATACAACAGACTATATAAATATTTAAGTCCAAAATTCTTTTTCTTTTATGCAACAAAATACACATTTAATTTAAACTGTGATAATAAGAGAATTTGTGAATGAATTTCACACGAGTGGACTGTAGTGGGAGGAAAGAGATTCCTCATACCACACCCAATCAGAAAGTACAATCAAAAAGACTCGAAGACCTAAATATAGAAAAGTGCCTTATTATTAGGAGCACAAACTGTTCTAAGTAACAAATGACAGCATGCCAGAAGCTTCAGAGGGATGAATAATCCTTTCAAAGTAAAAACACTAATCATCCAGACTTATCGGAAGATATGAGATTGGTGCATGTAACTCAAAATCAATGATATTAAACAACACTCCCTCAAAGGGACTGATGCCCTACTGGCTGGAAAGAATTTCCAGGAATTCAAGATAAGACCATTTCTTCCTTTTAAGTGCTGAGTGTTGAAAGCATCTTTGATAATCTGCAGTGACAACAAGATTTTTAAATTAGCTTCTGTGGTAGCCATACTTGAGATCAGATCAGCCACATTTTCATTTAGGACCAACTAGACACCCTAAGAAGTCTTTTGGTGAAAACCCCATGTTGATATGACCATCCATTTAGAAGGAGTAGTGATAACAAGATTTTTAAGAGGGCCACTGTGGTAGCAATAGTGGATGTATGAGTGGAACCATTGCCATTTAGGACCAACTAGACCATGTAAAGTTTCATGGCAATCCTTCAAGTAGTTTAGGAGGAGTAGTGATAACAAACTGGTGCTAACAGATGGATGGATGATAGACAATGGACAGATGACAGACAACAGACCATCCCATAAGCTCTTCTGGTCTATGGCCAGTAGAGCTAACAAGGCTAATAATATGGGTAAAATTATGTACATATTGAAAAGTAAATCAAAATTGAAATCCATGTTTGGATGATTGAATTACTCAACAGTTCAGTCTCATTAACCTGTCAAAGACTGCTCCTATCAATAATGATCAGTAACCAGGAACTCATTGTGTGATTATCTAAATTGATTTGAATTAATAATTCCACCATGACAATCAACCTGATTAGCTCCTCCCTATCAGTTTACCTATGATCAATAGCAGAGCCACAAGCTGTTGCCTGGCAACACTGCAAAAGTTCAAAAAGTTCATGTAGTGCAAATAATATATAGTTTTTAACTATGAAGTTTGACAACTCAAATTATTGACTGGATTTAGCTCAATATTCAAGTTGGCTTATTTTAAAATATAGCATTAAGTCTGCATAATTTTACCATGCAAAATTGGAAAATATTTCCCTACGCAATTAAGGTAAGCAGGTCTTACGGCAATTACTAGGTGTATTCATTGACCTCTGTTAAACAGTTCTGGCATGTCGAGTCATATCTAAGCAACAGGAAGATAAAAGACTTAAAGAGAGCTCAGATTTACAAAATTTGGCAAGAGTCAGGACTTGAAAAACATGAGTTTGCACAAACATTTATTTCAAACCTTACATGGTCTATCCCACTCCTTATGAGTTCCTCCAGGTATATATCAATAAGATGGATCTTCAGGCCATCTGGCACCAAAGAACTGGGTGGAGACAGCAATGAATCCAACAGCAGGCTAATAAATTTGTTCACATGCTCGTCAACAAACTTCAACCTTTTGAGCATCTGAAAGGCCTCTTGCAGCATCCTCCTGACCAGCTACAAGGATAGACAATGCTGACAATACACTTAAAGTAAATCACAACGAGTACAAAATTTAACTGAATTTAGCAAGGAAACTAAACTGATATCAGTATGTATTTGGAATCTTGTGAAACATTCATAGTGCTAAGATACTGAATTTCATGCAATCATAAAATATTTAATGACGATAAAATATCGTGATGAACAATATTCCAGAACTGCCAACCCTAACAAGACCTTCTCAGTAAGGCAACTGATATTCTTCCATAACTTAAATCAAATTTTCACTAATGTGTAACAAAATAACATGTACTGCTACTGTTGACTTGGAAAAACACACATTTAAAAGTTCAGAAGTGTGATCTGAGACTGATGCAGCAAAGGCAAACATTATGTTCAACTAAAAAGTTTGCACTGATGCTTGTGCATATGTTTGGGCTTGAAACTTTGATTTTCAGAATAACTAAATTCATTTGTGTCAAGCCAAATGTATCACACTGTGCTGTATATACTGTGTATATTGTACACAACAGAAGGTCTCAAGGTAGATTAGTTCTCTAACTAATTGAGTTACCTTCTCTAAATAAAGTCATTATTATTATTGTATTATTATTATTATTATTATTATTATTATTATTTTATTATTATTATTAAGTTGTTTGTCTTGTAGGACAAGTAGACAACTTAAAAATCTTCAAGCCCCAAAATGAAATTTAAGATCTTGCATGCAGCAATCATGTGACTGCCAACTTTGATCTCTGAACATAACAAATACAAGAAATAGGACACATTCTATGATAAATTCAAAGAAAAGTCAGATAAAAGTAATGTACAAATGTAAGGTTGGCTTATATAGTCAAACCTGTCGATAATTGTCAGCCAAGAGACTGGCAGAAAATGGGTTTTTCAGGGATAAGATGCCGCCAGGATTTTAGCTGAAGGAGGGATCTCCCCCCTTGTCACTAAAAACAAAGAGGGGAGAGGGGTTCAGACAACATGGGAGGGGGATGGAAATCACCATAGTTCATTCTTTACCAAATACTTAAATATCCATCTCCTATTCTTCCTGCTCCACTCTATTTGGTCTCTACTGAAGTAAAAATTCTCACAAGATTCCCCATCTAGCTGTCTAAGCATTAATTTGTTGCCTGTTTCTGAGCTTAATCTGTTCCTTATCTGTGTATTGTTACTACTCTATGGTCTAAGAAAAATGTAACAGAAAGAAAGTGAAACCAACAAATCAAGTAAAAATAAACAAGCGATTTATTTCTAGATAATTAAAATAAAAATCAAAAGCCACTTAAAGTAACGTGAATTAAAATCCAAATAATCCAATAATCCTAATCACAAATACTAAATATAGAATGTTGAATAGTGAATTACTGTATCCTTGAATGTGCTGATGTGTCAATAGTCTCTTATGTCCTGATGTGCCAGTAGACTTTAATGTCATGATGTCCCAAAATGAAGTACTCAAGAATATCTTTTAATAAGTTCACATAAATCCCAAAATCATCAATTCAAAATCCAAAAGTCTATGAGCACTTTTATAATCCAATGAATATTTTAAATAATTCTTCTCCCTGAATTTGGAATTATTTTTCACAAGTGTAATGACTCCTTAAAGACTGATGTTAGAGCCGAAACTGAAAACTGCACATGGTATATATAAAGACAGGGCCTATGACAAAATGTTCTAGAAAATTATATGGCGTATGTGACTTTTAACACATGATTCTAAAGGAAATTCTAGTTTTATCTGTGAACAAAATCAACCCTGACCTCAAAATTGAATCAACAACTTGTCTGCCAAAACTGTCCTTGAACTCAAATACTAAGTAAACAACCTAATTCAAGGACAATAGCTAAACATGTAAACCTGATACCTAACATTAAAGTTTGAGCAAATATTAAAGTCAAGAAACATTTATAATTTCCTGAAATATTTATAATAGTATATAAACATCATACATAACAGTATGGATAGTGTTCTGCACTCAGAACCCCATTTCACAGTCTGCCACCTTAAGGGGCATATGCACAGCTAGCTTAGCCAGCTTCTACAAGTTGGGAAACTGTTCTTTACGGCTGTTTTGTAGAATTTTCCGCAGTTCACAGGTATTGTCTCATGGATATCTCTGCTCCAATATGCATGTGATCTGGTGACTCGGCTTGTCATAAGAGCTGACGTCCTAAAATTCAAATGCCGGTTTCCAACATAAAAGGGTTATTCCCATGATTTCTGTAAATTTTACACAACATACCTCTCGTCCTTGTGTTGTGTTGTGCTGTAACCATATGTAATGTAACAATTGAGATTTCTGAAACTTTGCATCAAATTTTGGTTTCTTCTTTGGCGGTTCATCTAACCCAGAATCTTACATCGTTTTAGAATGATCGTCCTCTGTTTTGGGAGAAACTCCACTTCATCCTTTACTAACTTCATTCTGCCATTCACTTTGCACATTCACGCCAGCACTGACTTGAAGTTGAAAAGAATCAGCAATTTTCTGCTTAGCCATTGACTATAATCTCACCTTCCGGAAATGGACCAAAATTTGTGCATGTGCAAATATGAGGAAGGACATCAATTGCAGAATATCTCTAGCCTAAGTTTTTCTGTTATAAATAATTAGTGGGATTTCCAAGCATCCTTTTGTATTAACCTACATCTGCATACTTTGGAATGGACAGAGGTATATTGATCAAAAAAGTATCCTTACTATTTAATTTTTGTTAGATTCTTATTTATTTAGTTTATCTTAACAGTTAAATGCAAATTTTATACTGCACTGAGTGCATTTTTATATGCACAACTTAGACCTAATTTGTGGGAGTTCTTGCACATCACTGCTTTCCAAGTGCACAAATTTAAACAAATTTTGCGTGCTTTGCACACTCATGCACCCTGGCAGCATCTCCGATTTATGGGCAGGTGACCTTTTTATGCGAGTAAATGGATCCCAAGTTGTGTTCAAATGAGACTCTTTGCAACTGACTATAATAAAAATACAGGTGGCTGCTACATGTCAGTTTGACTGTAGTTCATACTGTAATAATGATCAAGATGTGTTCAAACATACGAATAAGCTATTGTAAATTTGGAATTACCATACATGTGGATATTGCCATGCAATTTTCTTGATTTTGTGATCTGATCACAAATCATGAAAACCTTACCTTGCAAAACTGAGTCAAATAATTGGAACACTGCAAAATCCTAAATGTTAACAAATGCAAGATAATAAGTGTATTCTGAAATGGTGCATGTACCATCATAAACTTGTCCAATCGCCAGCGATCAATCCCATTCCACTCCCTGGCCTCTGTCTGGAAAAAGACTTTCAGAAACTGGAACTGGGTTGGCACATGTGGGAAGATATGGAGCAGGCTTGATATAGTGCTTGCTAATTCTTCCTGGAAAATAAAAGTTTATTTCTAAAATCTTTCATACAAAAAGTATAAGACATATTATAGTGATTGCATAAAACCCTTTCTCTGCCATTAGGTAATTTTTGTTGTATGATTAATTCTCATTACATGTTTACAAGGTTAAAACCATATAAAGAAATAGAAGGGTTACTTCCTTATTTTACCAAATACGACTTCCTCTTTACTTCCTTCCCCTTCCCTCCCTCTATATGCAGACCACCAAATTATCTCATGAAACACCATGTTGCTCTGAATATATTGCTTACATTATTATGTTATTTTCCTAACATATAAAGTATTACAGCTGTATATTTTAGCTGTTTTCAAGGACATGGAAAAGATATTAAATGTGCTATTTCTATAGAAGATCGCATTTAAACATGAAAAAATCCCCACTGATAATAAAGAAGTGCACCTCTCTTTTTCCTTCATTGAAATTTTTTTACCTAATCACTGACAAAGCTACTTTTTTGTAGTTGTTGATTATCTACCAATAATACCTTCAAATATTAGCAATTTTTCAGGGGTCGCTTTTGGTTCAAATACAAACTGTAAATTTCCATTTGCCTCACTTTATGACATCATGTTTGTGTGTGTGTGTGTGTGTGTGTGTGTGTGTGTGTGTGTGTGTGTGTGTGTGTGTGTAAAACTGACTACCTGATATATAATAGTGAACAATAGATCTACTGATATATTTTTTGGCCAAAGACCAGGACCCAGTTTTACTCGACATGCCATACTTTTCTTTCCTCAATTTACAATTTCTTAATATCTTCCGTATTGCTCGGTTTGCAAAAATTTTTCACTGACAATTCAGCATGTATCATACTATCTTGAATCTAGTGAAGAGATTCTTCTTTTGCTGCTGAAGAAACTCTGCAAAATGTGCCAAATTAAAGGAATTCCTCAAACTCATTTTTTAAGAAAAAAAATATTCCTAGTATACAATTTTATAACCATACTATTTTGTATCTCCTTTTACTACCTCTCCCTCTGACAAATATGCTACAATTGCCAGAAGTATCTTAAGCAAGTTTATGTTTAAAATAAGAACTTTGTGAAACGTGGGGTAGGCTTTGTCTATTAAACCATTCTATATCACTTTAAATGGACAGGACAAGGTTCAGTGAATTTTCTCATCATAAGGCACAGATAGGATATCTGCAAAATGGCTACACTTTAGGTCATTTGAAGACATTTTTCATGATTTTAAGTGAACAAGGCTTGCATTGTTTTCTCACATTACATGCAAATTACTGGTTTCGTTCTGAAGATCATAGTGTCCAAATGAACAAAAATAGGATTAAATTGTAAATTCATGGGACTCCATGAACCAAAAATGATACAGTTGAGAAAATAGGCCCCAAGCTTCTCAAGTCTACTTCGCACACAGCTAAACCCTTACAGTGACGGTCACTTTTTCAGTTGTTATGATTTAAAGGCAACTGGTGGGAAGTGTACCAAAAGGGAAGTTGTATCCTCTGTTTTTATTTAGAGCATCTATGGGAATATAAACTTATGGAACTGTATTGCTTGGCTAGCACAAGCTTATATTAAGTAAAATCATACATTTCTCATCAAACAAGGTGTTGAATCCAAGTGTTCCATATTTAGTAACGAAAATGAAATACATATTTTGAAATATTTAAGCAAGTGAAAGATGTTTACTTATACACAATTACACATTACTATCTTCGACATTTTACCTGTATGAATGGTTTGTCTGACATTTTACCTGTATGAATGGTTTGTCTGACAATTTACCTGTATGAGTGGTTTGTCCTGCATCCACATACAGTAGTGAAGGCCCTTCCATATCTTGAGCAGATCCTCTTCACTGAATCCTCCATCTTAGAAGAAATATAAAGAATCTTAAACGGCATAATATATTAACTAAATCTTAAAAATTACTAGAACCCCAGGCAATGTATTAACTGGTTTTAACTAGACAGCTGCATATTACTATACATTTCACATCAATAAGTTTTTTTTGGGGGGGGAGGGGGATTGGTTTTAGCTACGAGTTTGATGTGGGATTCAAAAAGAGAATCAATGACAAATAACATGCGTACTTACTGAATGTTGAATTCCAGAATGTCAGGGACCGCGCTGGGCATCGCCAATGTCGCAAATTGTGATTTTTTTTCCCTGATTGGCAACAAAATATACCATCTGGCGATTTTTTTGGCGACAATGTTTTTAGCTGTTAAAACTTGTATATACAATCTTGGGTTTGGAGTGGAGGAATTCAAATGCACCATGAAAGGAAGCCGCAAACTTGGGTATACAATGCACTGGAATCTATCTATCATTACATAAACAAATCCTTTGTTCATATTGACCGCTTATGCTAACATCTGGCCTGAGTACTGCATGCGGTGATACACTCCAATAGTCATGCTACCGGACTAGCTACAATCGACAAAACGACAGCTAATCCTTTTTTTTTTTTTTTTTGGAAAAATGTACCAGAAAAAAAAAAAAATTGCTGAAACTTCAAATATAACTGATTACTTTTGAAGCCCCAATAAATACAAAGTAAATGAAAAATAAAATTCAGTCTCTATCAGAACTATATACTGTAATGGGTAAACGAAAGTTAGACTTTTCGTGTTCATCATCTCATCCTAAGATTAAGTTGACTGACTTTTTAAAACGGCTTTTTACGAGGGGCCAATTACAAAGTTCTAACCAGCCATATATGCTGGGACGGACAAGGGATTGATCACAAATTAAAAGATTAAGTTAACAAAATTAACAGCATTTGGATTTAGATGCAAGTGCATCAGACAACCCAGTAACTGAAACAGATGTTATACCTGACAGTCCAACATCATCTACTTGTAGTGCAGCTGGTAGTAATGCTTTAAGTACAACACCACATCATGATGAACAGACGCCGAAATCCCGAAAATTTCTTGACAGTTGGAAATTTGGGCGTCTGTGGCTGAGATATGATAGAAAATTAAAACTGATGTTCTGTGATATGTGTTTCATACTTTTCGGACAATCTTCAAGAATTTTACATTCAAACGATCAGGTCCATCCCGATTGAATATTTCCAAGGTTACCGTTTATTCTCATACATAAATTGATTTTACGCAAATGTATTCATATATAAGGCTTTCTTGCCCTATAAGAGGTAAACTATTTTCAATAAATCGTATACACATAGGAGGCATACTCTCGATTTTCCGTGTGCTGATTATCCGTGTGTCAGTGCGGGCAAAAAAAGAAGAAAATATTATAAAGAAAACTAGTCTTGAATGGTAGTCTTTAGAAACTTTAGAAAACTATATTGAAACATGTACGTAATAATGCTTTGAGGCACACGACAGGATGTATCAATCACACCCCAATGACCCTATGACACTGAACTATACACGGTTCTCGTCCAGCTAAGACATACAGCTTAACATTCTACTGTTCAGCCGACACAAGCAATTTACAAATACTGAGTCTGTAATAAACTGAATACAGTGTATCATTTAATATGATAAAAAGTCGGTTAGTCTATACAACTGTTTAAAGACAATTAAAAGGTAAGGCAGTCAGAGATCAGCAGACACCTTTCAGAGATTTATTGAATTGGCTCACAATTGCTACAGTGATGTGTCATGTCAAATCCTTTGAGCACTGCTGAGGGAGAGCCCATTAGGCTAATTTGCATAGGTAAAGTACACTAAGTGGAACAACCCAATTTGTCTGAAGTTAAGTACACCAAAGAGAGAGAATCTAATGAGAATCGACACGTACGAATGTGAAGGAGACTTCGACTTTGAAACTGCATTGAGCAAGTGGGCACGACACATACTCATGTGACATTCGATTTTATTATTTTTATGAAACAACATTTTAATAGTGCAAAACATTATAAATAAGCATACAAAACAGTCATGCAATGATTTATTCTGTTATATTGTGGTATTGTATTGTTTGCTGTCAATAAAGTAATAAATACTCCATCTTTTCAATTTTCATTGCCTACTACATTAATAGACATGGAAAAATACTTACTCCTTGCTTGGCGAAACTTTTTGAAAATTGGCGACAAAATATTGAGATTTGCGATTTTTTGCGACAACTTTTTTAAAGCCAGCACCATCCCTGGAATGTTATGATTTTTTTTTTATCCATCTGGATGAATCAATAATAATGCCTAAAATGTCCATTTTTCCTTTTGAGTTGGGATAATAATACATATTCCATGATTAAATTCAGGGCTTGAAATTAGGATTTTCTTTCCACTAACCCAGAGGATCACCATAATCAAACTTTTACGGATCCTGCCTAAATTCACCGATCCTGTGAAAATAAAACAGAAGCCAGTTTAGTTTCTAATTCAACATTTATTATTCATTAATATCAACTCAACTGTTTCGCGAACAAGACTCTATGAAGTTGCAAGTTCATGCTCATTTTCTGTATCTGATCATCAGATGTAGGTCTATACGGCCTAGTTTCTGGCCTTCTGTTTCTTGGTCCAGCAGCACACCACAGCTTGATGGCATCTCTTGGGTTATAATCCTTGATGTCTGGTGAGTTTCAGAACACCATCATTAGTGTGATTCCAGGGATGATTTATCAAAGTTTGTACACCCATCAACGAATGAAGTATCCTGAGCACTTTTGTATTTCTCTGAATACTCAATGCATAAAGTGCACAGCATTTCCTGGGTAATACTTCACCCATTCATATACATTTTCCCAGCATTTCTGGTACTTTCTTACTTTCTTCTCTTGATCATATTTATGATCCCACTCTCTCCTTGTTTTGGTGGCAGCTGCACATATTGCTGAAACTTTCACATCTTTCCAATTCTCACTGCACAGTGCACTGAATGTTTATTTACAACGATATAAATATTAAGTATTCTATATAATTCTGTAATTATCATTTATAAGAGCTACAATTCCTGATGATAAATATTTTTCAATAGCTAATATGAGTGAAGCTGAGGTTTTTGATATGCTCAACAAGTTGAGTATTAAAAAATCCTTTGGACTGAACGGTATTGGTCCACAAATTCTTAAAATTTCTGCACCGGTAATAACAAAGTCATTAATGCATATTATAAACTTAAGTATAACAATGAGTGGTAACTTTCCAGATACCTTGAAATGTGCAAAGGTTACACCTATCTTTAAGAAAGGAGAAAAGGAGGATCCAGGGAAAGACAAACCAATATGCATTCTACCTATATTATCAAAATTATTTGAAAAGCAAGTACATGTCTATGTACGTCTATGAATATTTTTAAACTTGCTTTCTATTTCATAAGGCACAATCAGGATTTAGAAAATATCACTCATGCCAAACAGAACTCATCAAATTAACTGATCTTTGGCTACAAGAAATGGATAATGGCTCTTTGACTGGGATTGTTTTCCTTAACTTCCAGAAAGTCTTTTTGATCTAGTTGACCATTAAATTCTGCTGCAAAAGTTGAACTGTTATAGGTTTGATAACTGTTCTTTAGACTGGTTTAGATCCTAAACCAAAAGTCTCAACAAGTAACCATTGGCAATATTAGCTCACAAAATCACACTATTCATTCAGGGGTCCTTCAAGGTTCTGTTTTAGGCCCTCTTCTCTTCTTATTTATGTAAACGATCTTCCATTGAATAATGAATCCACAAATACAGATTTGTCTGCAGATGATGCAACCTTGTATACATCTAGTTCTGATACTGAAGTCATCCAAACAAGATTAGAGACTCAGACCTTATTAGAGTTCAAAGTTGAGCACAGTAAAATAAGATGGTAACCAATGAAGGTAAAGCAAAATGTATGATTTTGTGGACATCACAAAAACTACACTAGTTCTGGAACCCAGAATTATCTCTTACAATAAATAATCGTCAGTTAGAAAATGTAAAGCATGAAAAGCTTGTAGGTGTCTGTATATAATAATTTACAATGGGATGACCATACTGACAAGCTTTGTAAAGCACGTCATCCAAATTTGCCCTACTCAGCAGAATCAAGAAATATTTACCTACAGAAATTCATATTCTATACTACAATTCATATATTCTTCCAACAATGGATTATTGTTCAAACTGTGCCAAATCTCAGCTTTACAGGATTTATAAACTAAAGGGAAAGACAGCACGCGCTATTTTCGATGCATCTATTCATTATTCATCAAAAGCATTGTTTACAGAGCTAAAATGGTTTACAATATATGAAAGGATTGATTTTCACAAGGCAGTTCTTGTATATAAACATCTACATGGAACTGCACCAGAGTACAGGGCCTGAAAAAAGCAGTGGTCTGAAGTCCGGGACCTGCAATTTTCACCATCAGACCGTGTAACTAAATGTGTCAAAAATCTGCCTGACCTCCCTGTTTTCCAAGAAATGGAAATTAAAAGTGTTCATATGCAGTCTCAAAGTTGTTACTTCAATGAGTGTAAATTGTTGACAGATATCTGCACAAATCCATTCTAATCAATGTTACTCGAAGTGTACTTATGTTTTGCTGTGTACAAGACAGTTAGACTGGGGAATCATGTATAGAATAGAATACAAGTCTATGCTATTCTTGCCTCTGTATTTATGTACCAGTCCACAAGCATATCAAAACCACAAGACCTAAAGTCTAGTCTTGTTCAAAGCGACTTTGTCTTCTTACTTGGAAACAGAACATTCCAGCCTTCTACCTGAAGCCTTAATCAATGAGACCTGAAATACCTGATGCAAAAGATATGTGCATATTGTGTGACTAGTACTCAAATCATGAGGTTGAATTAGCCACCAACTAGAACAGTGAAATGTCAACCGACCTTTACACATTGTTCCATTCCAACGGACATGACTGACAATCAAGATGAGTCATGAGTTTGGGTAACTTCGGCCACTCATCCAGTGGTAAATCCAAAAAGCTGAAGGAAACAAAAAATGAGGAAAATGGCCCTCCAACAAAACAGAATAAGCCAAACAAGGATGCAAAGTATGGCAAACATTTAAGGAGCACTTGAAGAAAATAACATTTTTGAGTCGAATATCATGGGAAGACAGGAAAACTATTGTGTTCGACCTGTTTATAGTTTCCTGATATAGGTGATAGACCAAGCAACCTTTACCATGGTACATACAACTTAAAGGTTGACCCAATTCATGCTCTTGCAAGAAGCAAATAACATTTGTAACTGTGCTTTTGTATTGAATCTGATGTTTCTTGGGCCCAACTCGGACGTGTTAATATATATATCAGACCTGGCTCCCTCAGAGGGTGACAGGTCCTGGACTTGCCACTAAGAGACACTTTTTTAAGACCAGGATTTATTCAACACATTACCAGTTGAGATCATCATCACACGGACGCCTTCATCCACCAAAACCAAGAACAGAGCAATTTAAGAAAAGTTTCCAATATTCTGGTACAGTTCTGTGGAACAAGCTTCCACTGCATGTAAAATATGCAGAAAATATTACAGTATTCAAGAAGAGATATCATGAGTACGTGTGTGTTACTAATAGATTATAATAGAATTTAGCATCTATAACACTAAAGACATGTTAAAATAAATAGTCATTACTATTATCTTTTGTGTGATGCAGATTGTTATACTTTTCTTAAGGGGACCTCAAGGGAGAATAGTCCTCAACTAAATGAGTCACCCTCTATAAATAAAGTATTATTATACGGTTTTATGCAGGCATCCTTTTTACAGAAAAAAAACATTCCATATATTAGTACACCTAAAATTAGTTTTAGTACCCTTGCAAGTTGTCATGTGATTGGTGATATGGACCACTATGGAAACGTGAAGTTTTATTTCATTTTGTTGGTGTCAGTTAAACTTTAGAAGTAGTAATACATGACAATAATTTATATCTGAAATGATATTGACTGTATTGCTTAATAATTTGATACTGAAATATCATCCAATCAATCTAATCAAAGTATCTTTAGAAGTAAATTGCTAACATTAAGAATACTGCATGATTCTGAAATATTTCACTTTCATAAAAGGCACCATTTTCTGCACCCTAGGCACTCTTAATAATCATGCTATATCCTGGACTCCCCTGTTTTGACGCACTTAAGCACTTACTTTCACCTTTTCAGAAATATATTTCTTTCATAGTGATACCTCTCATTACATTAGAAACATTAGCTATGTTAGCAAAGTATGCATTACAAATAATAATTATATATTCCCTAATACTCTTCTTATCATGCTTTCAACCAGAAGACCCTTTTTTGGAAAGTTCGTGTATTACGTCATTGATTTTGACACACTTCACCAAAGTCTATTTCTTCCTGTGGCAGCGTTGTACATATGCTCCGGGAAAAATACTATATTGCAGAGCAACATAATAGCACATAGAAAACTCAAGTAAATAGATTATTATACTAAAAATTAAATAAATTTAACTTAGCATTTCTAAAGCTTTTCTTACATTTATCATAAATTTGGTTTGTGACAGATTTTGTCTTGAAAGCTAAAAGAAGCCAATTGGGAAAAATCATGATGATATTATAATAAAATTATTGGTTATATGTAAAAAAAAAAAAAAATAGATTTAGCATATGACCTATTTTTTAAAACTTAACTAGCATTGTCAATATGCACAACCTCAATAATTGAATGTACTGTTTTTGGAGCTTCAAAACTGTTTTGCATCCTACATAACTCAATTCTCCAGAAGTACAAATAATCAGAGACAGAATACATAAAGTTACAGGAGAAGGCTTTATTTTCATTTACTGTAGTATCATCAATTTTCGTGGGGGACCAATTTTCGTTGTTGCCCCGAACCACAAATTTAAATACCCAACGAAAAATTAGCCACGTATGATGATGATGGCCCCCCCCGCTCATTTTCTTACTGTGTGTCGTTCCTAGAGATTAAGTAACCTACTAGTATTTCATAAATCAATGTCAATACTGTAATTTGGAAATAAAATATTAGCTTTTACACGTGTTTGTTTTATTTTAAACCATTGAAAAAAGAATTATAAAGCATTTTATATTGTTTCAATGCACACGTGTCGATAAGATATCCGACAGCTGTAATTTCCACTCACTGCCTTAAATTGATATGCGAGTTAAGTAAGGATAGAGAGAAATGAGAAAAAGCATACGGTATTCAAACACTAGTAATGTTGAAAATAAAAAATAATAGTATATGAAAATTAAACTAAATACTTATTCAAATCGATCCTTCAGTCGAGTAAAACTGTTGTTGAACAATTTAAATCCTCCTGAAACCACATTTCATTTTATCCATGCATTTTTAATCAAAAAGAACAACAAGCTTGTAAAATACTAGAAATATTGCTTGAAGCACTATTATTAATGAAACACTACATATATACACTAATTACAGCAGAGTATTAAAGCTCACACTTCACTGATTTTCGGACAAAGCCACAGTATCAACATCGTGTCAAACAAGTCTCAATGTACACACAAATGCTTTCAGGTAAATAGTCCCCAAATTGCAGAATTAAACAAGTCCAGCTTTCTCCAAACCACTGATAATTAGGTCCCATCTTTCACTCATAGTCGCTTCAGCTGCAATTATCCATTCAGCCCGAATTGGCTTGATTAATGAGGTTTGAATAAGTGATCGTCACCAGTGGCATCTTCCTTTTTTTTCGTGATGGCCTACATGACTTGTTTAGCATACCAGTTGTGGAAGTGTGATTTTAATTATTCTTTGTACTCTTTATTTATTGTCAAGTCTAGTGGTTGAAGTTGGTCTGTACATGAGGCAGGCACAAACAAATGCGTGATTCCACTGTCTTTCAATTTATTTAGCATCTTCTTACATATATGGGCTCTAGACACATCAAATACTGCCGCTGTCTGCTGATTGCATTGAGCAAGGGCAGCTGGTCACATGTTTTGTTTCCTTTATGGATAGTGGTTTAAGGTAGAGATCATACAGGTTACTTTAATAACCGATTGACTCAGTGCTGTAGTCTGCGTCGGCTTCCTTTGATGTTGACCACTGTTGAAAACACGGTGTAAGTGATTGACCTTGACATGAGTGTTATTTGTGATCATGGAGGCGGTAGTATTGTTTTAGTGTTGTTGGCTGCCTCGGCTTCCATTGATGTTATTCACTTAGACAAAAATACGGTGACAGTATTGAACTTGTCAGGTTTTTGATTTGTACTCATACATGTGAAAGTATTGTTATAAACATTCAAGTGACCGCCGTTTGCATCAGCAGAGTTATATTCTTTTTTATTCTTTATTTTGGGTATTTGTCGAGGATAAAACACGAAATTAAACACTTAGTAACATGCAAACTTTGACAGGCAAAACCACAAATTTAATTACCCACGAAAATGTCTTTTTATTACAAAACCACAAAAATTGAGCCCCACAAAAAAAAATGATACTGCAGTATTATCATTCTTACCATTATCAAACAAATCTTAAAAACATAAATTGGTCAAAATAAGTCAAAAATCAAGATTCTCTTAAAGAAAGATTGAAAATTTACTGTTAAAGTAAAATTGCTTATTTATCAGATAGAAAATTCAAATACTTTGATTTAAATAAACAAAAATGTTGAGCATATTGATTTATTTATGAAATATATCATAAAATTATGTGTTTCATGTAAATTTCCACAAATTATAATAAAAAAGAACCACCTCTGAATATCAGTAAATACAGATCCACATACAACTTTATAGCACTGTACATCCTTTTAAACAGTATTACTGATGCAGTTATCAGCTGTGAGGCAAATTGCTAACACATGCTGAGTAGCAGACTGGATGCCTATTATGGCGGGAAGTTGATTTGCCCCATCAGAATAGTTAGTAAGGATTTTTATGAGGATTTACTGATTGAAAAAAAGAGAATTAGTGAAATGGCTTTTTTTTTTCATGGTATGTATCTTTGTTTCATTTCACAACAGATAAGGATAGGATTTCTGAACAAAATTTCTGTCTGTATTACTTGGTGTTGATCAGTGTAAATCAATGTTGTGGTTGTGATGTCAATGAAAGATGCATTCTCTCGAGAACTGGGAGTTTATGACACTCCGTCAAAATAGGGTGTGGGACGATACTGGCAATCATGATACTGGATACACCAGTATTGCTGAAAATACCGGATGTTAAAACTCGACCAGTGTTGTCACTAGTTTTATTCCAGTATTTTGAGAATAAAGAATACCATATAAATATTGACAAATACTAGTCATCTAGTATCGTCTAACAATGGAAACAAATATCCTGATGTCAAATACTGGACAATCCAATATTAAAGACTTGGCAAAATATTGTTACATTGGAGATAATGGCTGTACCAGGATTGTTACAATGACAATAACTGCATGGACTACTTAAGGAGCAAAGATAGCTGTATTTTTGGAAATTAACAAAACAATCACCACTGTACAGGTAAGCTTTATCCATATATGAACAACATAAATCTGGCATAAGTCATAAATAAAGCAGGAGCCACAGTGATTAGCATGCTGGACTTGTAACCAGAAGGATGCAGGTTCCCTGTTCTGACCAGGCCAGAATGGCCACCATGTAATGTCTAGCGGTGAAACAATATATCTCTGCCACGTTATCGATACACATATCAATTTGATAGTATTTCATCTTTAGAAGGTCTGTCAGTGGTAGGGTGGTGACATTTTATGAGTTGACTTATTGGTTGTATTTCTAGTATGCCGATTGCAGACTGACATAGACTTATTATCTGTTCATATGCCATTCTCATCCTGGACATGATTTAAAAAAAAAAAATACTTCCAAACAGACTACCTGTTAGGTGTCAGTAATGTTTATTAAACCATTTAGGCCACTTCAAGCTGCTCCATTTGATCAGGTGCAGGACCCATCTTGGTCACCAAGCCCTTTGTTTTGTAATGCATGAATGCTTTTAAAACATCTTATTACCAATTTTACGGCTTCACTTAAATTTGGAAGGTATTACGGTATTATCTTGAAAACAGAAGAAACAGTGCAATTTCCTCATGCAAGGAAAATCTTATATAGAACAAAAGCCAGAGGGTGGGAGTGGAGATGACTAACAACCAGATCCTTTGCACTGTACTTTCTGCATATGCAAAACAACAGCCGCAGCCAAAGACACTCGTCTCTGCCAGTGAAACAGGAAATTATTGACAACACCCACATCCCTTCTACAAATTAACAAGGTGGCTATAACTCATGTGGTTTGGAATCTGCCCCCTTGCTGATTCTGTGCTAAAAATAGTTTATGCCATCGGCACATTCAGTCGCTGCTTACATACATCAGCGTAAAAGGAGACTTTCCAAACTTGTTCCCCATGGACGATTTAAGTAGTTTACAGATCATTTAATAGCCACTGTTTGTGTGAAGTTTCTCTGTTGCTTTATATCTATTTGAATCGAGTTTGGATGCCAATATTTCTGTTGTGTCATGCAGTGAACAAGCTACAGTTCTGATTCATGGTTATTGTTTTACTCTAGACTTGAACAAACAATAACCACCAATCAGAATTGAATGTAACATATTTCGCTGCATGATACACTGAAAGTGTAGCCCTCAAATTTGATCCAAATAGAAAAGATGAGAAGCAACAGAGAAACTTCACGTAAATGTGGTTATTAAATAATCAGTAAAGTACTTATATTATACACAAGGAACAAATTTGGAATGTCTTCATTACGTTGATATATATTGTCAGTGGCTGAGCATGCTGACAGGATAAAATAATCAGCATGGAACTGGCATGTTGCAGATTTCAAATCTCGTGAGTTAGTCACCTTGTGTTGGTTAATTTGAAGAAGGCGAGTGGGTGTTGTCAAAAAAATGTCTCTGATGAATTCTCAATTCAATGAATGAGAAGGTAAACAACTAATAATTACCCACAACTGCTGAAGATTTTAGTAACTTGTATGGGATAAGTATCGTTTTGTATTGATTCTTCACCTCTTGTATCCATATAGGTATCGATTTTGAAAAGGTATCGATACATCGATTAATCGTTTCACCCCTACTAATATCCCTGTGCAAGCACTTTACTCCAGCTGCATCAGCATGATATAACCTTTCATGCGTTGCGGCATTATATTGTGTATATTCTTTTTTGCATCTTGCTTTAAACAATTTTAGACTGCGACTCTTCCACTTTGCTTCTTTACTCCAATACCTTTCAGGGTATTGTATACCTGCACGTGACTTAATATTATCACTTTTTCATCTTTTTACTAATTTGCATATTTCTTACTTTGATAATCTATGCCTCGAAACGATCATTCAAGACTTAAAGAAAAGTTGATTTTTAAAGGGTTGAACTCTACAGGCTTTTTTTGTACGATGGATCTGTAATCAATAAATTTCTAAATAGCCATAGAATAAAGCAGTGATTCCAATACCTTTTTTGGCACTTGATTTAGCTTGCAAATACTTTTTAAGCTTATTCACAGCTTTGCCTCTTATTTTCTTCTCATTTGAAGCTAGTCTTTGGGCAAAATGAACTTCTGCTGACGACCACATGTTCAATTTCAATTTCCCGGAAATACGATGCCGTCCAAAGTATTCCGCATGAATTGATGTAAATTATATGCGTAGACTATGAACCCGATGACATAAAAAAAGAAGAAAAAAAAAAAACTATTTGAATAAAATATATATATATATATATATATCACAAGAGAAAACACTTTTCCCAGGGCGGTTAGTTATACAATCCGGTTCTCTACACGGATTTGTATCGAATAAATACCATCATTATGATTTATCGTGCACTTATATTGCATCATTCTGTTTAATGGGCGACAAATTACTGATTTTACACACACATAAACACTCACGCAAGCCTATGTGCCTGCGTGCATATAAGTGTGCATTTTGGAGAGAGAGAGAGAGAGAGAGAGAGAGAGAGAGAGAGAGAGAGAGAGAGAGTAAAAAAAGTGTAGCTTTCCGAGTGAAGCTGAATAAGAAAAGAAAGAAAGAAGGCAAATAAGAAATTATATGATAATTTTATTCTTTCAGACAATGGTGCGAGAACATTAAATTGATTTCTGATTCCATATGTCATAATATGTGATTCTTGCAATAGTATTAAATATGAACGTTTACTTCTTAAAATCTATTTTTTAAGACACATGCAAGTTTTATACATAGAACAGTCAACGAATGAGTGAAACAAACAAGCAGATAACTCAACAGTAGCTGGTATTCGATGAATTATAACAACAAAATTTAAATTAAAAGTTCTCAGTAATCGCAATACATAGTAATTGGAAATAAATAAAATAAATAATTCCAGGTGTTTTGTTATTACGTCAACATGTTGTACCGTGCATGTGTCGCACGTGTGTGTGTGTGTGTGTGGGGGGGGGGAGAGTTTTCGGTCCTATAGTCAAACATTTCTTTTGTTCAATTGTTATCTCTTATTTGTCAATACATGTACACGGATATCTGAAACTTAGTAGTGGTTGCTGGGAACAGACTGATGGGTCTGACATTTTTTTTTTTTTAATACTCTTTAAAATAATAACGGAGTGCACTAAATTTTATAGTTCTATCATTTTAAACTAGTCTTTGGCGTTAAAAGATACTGTACGTTAATTATTCCAACTAATATATACAGCATCTTTTCTTCGACCGGTTTCGACCATTAGCAACTTGAACTTCACCTTTTGTCTCCCTCCTCCTCCTCTTCCTCATTATCATCATCTTCAGCAGCAATAACAGCAGCACTAATCTTCATTATTCCAATATAATCTTGACATGCTCAAGTAGTGGAGTTGATGACGATTGACCAGTCAATGAATGGAAACTGGGTGTCGCAATATCACTTCCTAAAGCTTAAATTGATTACTTCATGTGATCATGACCTTTAAGGTCAATTCGTTGATATAAACTGGCGCTACTTAAAATAAAAAGGTATGAGTAACAATACGCCAAGTATTGTTCTTTTTTGTTAGGTCAACGCATATATTTGTTTCAATTGCACTGAAGACTCTCGATCGATTGACGCGAGCGGATGCCTTAAAACAAAGAACAAAGAAAAAAACAAACGGATAGTGCTCTGTCTGTTCATTACCATAGGAATTCTTTAACTTTAATTAATTAAGCGTGGTTCTTCACTTGCCAAAGTTCTCTTATCTATATATATACGATTTGTGTGTGGCTATCATTTAAAAAAAGAATTGCAAGCATTTTCAGGAATAGAGACTTATTTAAGCATTCTCTGGAACGATATCAAGAACTGAACACCCGCCAGGTGAGCCAGAACAGAACAACAAAAAACTTTCTACGCTTGGTGCAACATTTCTTACAGAAGAAGACGACCAAAAGAAAAACTACTCCTTCAAGAAAGAGCGGCACTGCATCTAGAACGCGCACGTACTCACGAAAACCTTGATGCCTGACCGTCACCCCTTCCTCTTCTTTCAAATTCTTCTCATCCATTGATGATGCCAGCCAAACCGAAGATATTTGTTTTTTGTCATTGATGTGTTTTCAAAATCGGCTTGGATGGTTCCTTTGACCTCTAAAAAAACTCAGAGTTAGTGCGAGCTTTAAAAATTGTCTTGAAACAAAACGGTCGACACCCACTGCGACAGCAAACTAAGGCACCAAATTTGTTAACTAAACTATTGAAGGAGAGTTGAAAAAACTACACATTCATTTTTCATCACTGAAAATCCTGAAACAAAAGCCAGTGTCGTGTAATGTATTCAAAGAACCTAGATAAAACGTATGTGGAAATATTTTACACATCAACATACTTAAAATACAACGATATATTACCACGTCTAGTCAAAGTTTACAATCAACCGTAGCATCAGAGGTGCTCCAGAAGAAGTGACATCTCAAAACGAAGTGACTGTGTTTGATCGATTGTTTGAAAAAAAAAGAAGTGTTAAACACCGGAGAGTGGGTTCCCATTGGAAAAATAACACGCACTTGTGTCAAAAACTATTTATCCGACTGGTGGACAGAACTGTTTTGTGTCACATGACAAGTGTGTGGACGTGACCCTTCCCTCCCCCCTATAAATTGGAAGATATGAACGGATAAGAGTTGAATTTGCTTTTTACTTGCCCCCGTGTTTAAATGAATGAACAAGATAGACGACGACGTGTAGAATGAGCAAGATAGACAATGACGTGTAGAATGACTACGATAAACGACGACGTGTATGATGACCAAGACAGACGACGACGTGTAGAATGAGCAAGATAGACGACGACATGTAGAATGACCAAGATAGACGACGTGTAGGATATCGAAAGCATTCTCGATCGAAGAACAAGTAAAGTGGGAAAATATCGTATCCAAGAATTCAAAGTCAGTTGGAAAGGATATCCATCAAGTTTCGATTCTTAGAAGTAGAAGTCACAAACATGCCGTTAAAAACTACATCCCCTTCATCCTTCCAAGAACTGCAAAAAGAACAACCACAGTACGTGTGATGTGGAAAAAGTGTTCCTAAAAATCAAATCGTCTTTTTCTGCCAAATCTTTGTGGTGTTTGTGGCATTGAAGCAGCGATTGGAAATTTGAGTTTGCAACAAGGAGATAAACAATTGTGGGCTATTTTACTCCGCAGTTGTACTGGCTCTCTTCTTCGCAAACCTTCGTCGAAATATAACGACAGTAACAACGGTAGCCACGCCAACTCCAGTCATAACTCTTCCAGTCACAGCAATCCTCTGGAACCCTTGGGAAAACATTCTCAATAGACAATGAGTGACTCCTCAGAGACAAGAACCATCGAACTATAAATAATCAATTTTTATTTAGCATTACCTGGTGACACTTCTATAGATGTGTTTCCCAAAATTAAATTATGTTGTTTCGCGACCAAATTACCTCAGTCCATACAATTGTACTACGAAGTAATTTGGAAGTAGCTTTGGTAGAAATTGTTCATCCCACTCAAGTATGGAATAATGTCGAGGATCAAACCACTTTTGTTGTAGAAATACTCAACAAACACGTGAGCTGAGCGAGCACCACCCACCTTCTCATTGTCTCGAACTGGATTTTTCAGGCGGCAAAGCGCTTTCTATCACCTTTTATGCCAGCTTGTTTGCTATTCTGGGTGGAAACACAGCTCTCGTTCCTACCAAGGCATCAACAACAATAACAACAACCGGTTCTTCAAGTAATTTGGATCCTCTCTCGAATTGAACGAATGACCAAATTTGATGTTTTTGTACTCCAATATCATCGAGGACAACCTAGTGTGAAAAACAGCTGCTTCGTTGCTGAGAGTCATTCCTTTCAAATGGAATTTTGCCAAAGCTTCTTACGATGAGAACGAAACACATATCACGTTCACCGAGAATATTTTACATTCTCATTATCTTCCTGTCAGTAAATCGTATTTTGGCAGTTTGAATATTAGTATAACAGGGGATTTTGGACATAATATTATATTATCTAAAGGAAAAGTCACCGTGAAACTACATTTTCGAAAACGATTCTCCAGTCAATTGTAACAGATGTATCTTGTGTTCAGACGAGAAGCTCGACAACGAGGACAAAGTTTGGGAGATATGTTAAAATTGGTTTTTCGTACAGTGGCACCCATCTTAAAACCAATGGTGACTCGAGGATTGCATCTTTTAAAAGGTGCGACCTTGACGCCAGGAAAATAATTTCTCCAAAACGTGCTCATCGACCAACAAAGTTCCAAACAAACCTTAATGAATAAGCTGGAAAAATGTGCTGATTCAGACAGAAAAAACAAACAAACTCTTTTGTCGGCGAACCCCCCTCCCCCAGCAAGGACAAGGCAACAGTCATCATAGATACGACCTGAAAAAGAATAAGAAAAGAAGAACGGTAAGAGATCTGGACTTTGTTTTATTACTAAAAATGATGCACCGAGATTCTTCCAAGACAGAACTGAATATGTTTGCCATGCCATCGACGATGATGACGATTCAAGAATACCAGTGGGTATAATTTCATATCGTGTCGTCTTTGACCATCTCAGATCCAATCGAGTTTGAAATAAAAGACCAAACTAAAGGTTACATCGATCTGAATAACAGTTACTTATACCTGAAAGTCAATGTTCTCAAAACGGACAAGACCAATACAAATGCATCAGTAATGTGTAAACTGTCACCTTGGATACCTTCAACGACACAGAGTTGACTAAAGCTGACGATCCTCACAATGTAGGATTTAACGACAGCCAAAAGAAAATCAAACAATGATGTAGTTTCGAAATGATGGATCGTTCACAATTGGACACGTGGTTGCAACACAAGTATGTGTTGAATGATGTGGATGAACGTCTGGGACTGAATCGAAGTAGGATCGTGCTCCATTTGATGGCAAAAGCTGCTGAGTACAAAAACTAACATCGAAGAAGCCAGATTATACGTGCGTTGTGTAGAAGTCTTGCCTAAAGTGGGACACGACATCAGTCAAGCTCTAACGAGACCTACAGCCACATATCCTCTACGTCAAGTGGAAGTCGAAACTTTCACCACTACCTCTGTACAAGGATCCGAGATCGAAGATAATGTCTTCCAAGGTCAACTGCCTAAACGTTTGTTTATTGGCATCGTCAACATTGCTGCCCTCAAATGAACTATTGATCAAAACCCTTGCGAGTTTCAACACTTCAACGTGTCAATGATAGAAATCACACGAGACGGACAAACGTTGTGTACCAGACCTTTCGCACCTAACTTTGCCTAGAAAAAATACTTGAGATCTTACTTGGCCCTGTTTGAAGCCACTCTTCTGTCGTGTGTGTGTGTGTGTGTGTGTGTGTGTGAGAGAGAGAGAGAGAGAGAGAGAGAGAGAGAGAGAGAGAGAGAGTGCACTCAGACCCTTTTCAAGGGTGATAATATGCTTACGTGTGTGTGAGAATTACTACCCTTTTCCGGGATGTTTGTGTTTAATTGTGAGCATTCCTATACTTCTGTGTGATAGTATGTGTGTGTATACATTTCCACCTCTTATCTCCTTACTCTTCACTGCTAGGGTTATAGGGATTATAAGGGCTGTAGTAGTCCGATAAATAAGCAAATAAGAATCCCCCCCCCCATGTTGATACTGATGGACGATGTGAGGTGTGAGGGTGTGATGTCATCTGTTCATTAAAATATGCAAGTTTGCTGCATACAGCTCTGTTCGGAACACACCAGCGCACAGTTGAGATACTTACCGGCATCTGGTAATAGCCGTATGTTGCCACGAAATTCAAAATGGCACTGGTCATTGGGTTGTGCTATTCCACGTGGATTTACAAGTCGTCAAATATAGGATTTTAGAAATGTTTTGTACATATCGCAAAAAGGATCCTTCAACCGACGGTAGCTCAAGAGACGCGAGAAATACTGGTAAGTGTTAAAAATGTACACCTATGTGTTGCGGACAGATCTGTCTGCAAAAAGTTCTTGGTTTTATGAATAAGTGACATTAGGTCATCAAATCGTCCATCATAATCAACTCAGACTTGGTGTGTGTGTGTGTGTGTGTGTGTGTGTGTGTGTGTGTGTGTGTGTGTGTGTATGTGTGTGTGTTCATTTATTGGAATAGGGTGGTAGGGGAATTTAGTTTTCTTGGGAAGGTAGGAAAGTTATAGGGGAATATTAGTTTAGTTTATAAGAGGTTTAATTTCCATTTCATCCCCCTTCTTTTACATCCTACGCTCGTGTGTGATAGTTTAAGTGTGTTTGTGCGAATCGTGTGTGTATATTCCTATACACTTTTGGTTGGTTGGTAAGTTTTGGTGCTGTTCAGTAAATGACTGGATGTTAGTCAGTCCAAACGGCGTATTGGTTAGTAAGTGTTATTTTAAAATTACATTTCTCCTTATCTCTATAATTTTTTATCACATAGGCGTAATGTTAAATTCCATTTGTCCCTCAAATGACATCACAATATTAAATCTGTGGACAATTTTAACATTACAGTATGTTAATTTGTTCATAATGTTAATCCCATCGACTAATGTTAAATTTCCATTGTCCACATAGCGCCACTCACATGTCAAACCTACGGACATTTTAACATGGAATTCCCTATGGCAGGTGTTACGACTCTATGGTCTAAGAAAAATGTAACAGAAAGAAAGTGAAACCAACAAATCAAGTAAAAAATCAACAAGCAATTTATCACTAGATAATTAAAATGAAAAATCAAAAAGTCACTTACAGTAATGTGTTTTGAAATCCTAATAATCCAATAAGAATGATTGTTCTAATCACAAGTCCTAAATATAGAATGTTCCGAATTCACGGCTGTGTCCTTGAATGTTATGATGTGCTAATGGTCTCCAAAGTCCTGATGTACTAGAAATCTTGATGTGCTGATGTCAAAATGAAGTATTCCAAAATCTCTGAATAAGTTCAGTTAAATTCCAAAATCATTAATTAAAAATCCAAAATATAAAAGCTTATGAGCACTGTTATAATCCAATGAATATTTAAAATAATTCCTCTCTTAGAATTTGGAATGAATTTTCACAACTGTAATAGCTCTTTACAAGACTGATGGTAATGTCAAAACTGAATAAATGTCCACCAAACATGGTATATATAAAGATTGGTCACATGACAGAATGTTCTAGAATGTGAGTCATCTTAATGGAATTCTACCTGTAAACAAATTCAACCTTGACCTTCAAATTGAGAAAACATATTGATCAAAACAACCTAATTCAAGGACACTAGTTAAACATGTTTTTCCTGATAAACATAAAGATTTAAGCAAATATTAAAGTGAAGAAACATTTATAATTTCCTAAAATTTTTATAATATTATATAAACATCATACATAACACCTCCCCTCATAAAGAAAAAGAAAGATTTATATAATAAAGCTTTCTTTTGAATATACATCTAATACTATAATAACCAAAATTACATAAGAACATGTTTTATTATACTGGACTTAATTACATCAAGCAATATTACATTTCTAGGCACGTGAGAGTGCATCTGCAATCACATTGTCTTTTCCCCTGATGTGTCTGATGTTAATGTTATATTCCTGCAATATCAAACTCCATCTCAACAATCTCCGATTTTTATCTTTCATTTTGTTGATGAAAGTAAGGGGATTGTGATCACTGTACACAATAATTGGAGAAAGAGCTGAGGTAACATACACTTCAAAATGCTGTAAAGCCAATATCAAAGCCAAACATTCCTTCTCAATTGTGGAATAATTTTTCTGGTGCTTGTTTAGTTTTTTAGAAAAATAACACACAGGGTGATCCACACCACTTTTGTCTTTCTGAATCAATACTCCACCAACCCCTACATCACTTGCATCAACAGATAATTTAAATGATTGGCTAAAATTTGGTGCAGAAAGAACTGGTGCATTCTTAAGCATGGCCTTTAACTTGTCAAAAGATCCCTGACACTTGTCAGACCAACAAAATTTGGTTTTCTTACTCAATAAACTTGTCAAAGGTTCAGCAATTTTGGAAAAATTGGAACAAAATTTCCGATAATATCCAGCCATACCTAGAAATCGCATCAGTTGCTTTTTACAAATTGGAACTTGAAATTCAGAGATAGCTTTGACCTTAGCTTCTATAGGTTTAACTTGACCTTGTCCCACAATATGTCCTAAAAATGTGACACAAGCATGGCAAAACTCACTTTTGCTCAAATTAATTGTCAGATTCACATCGCTGAGTCGATCAAAGAATTTTCGAATGGTTTCCAAATGATCTTCCCAGGTGTTGTTGTAGATAATGATGTCATCGATATAAGCGTCACAATTATCAAGACCAAATGTTATCATGTTCATCAGACGTTGAAACGTTGCAGGCGAATTTTTCATTCCAAACGGCATGACTTTATATTGATAAAGTCCATCTGGAGTTGCAAATGCTGAAATTTCTTTTGCCCTTTCCGTCAGTGGAATTTGCCAGAATCCTTTTAAAAGGTCAAACTTGGTAACATATTCCGCATTTCCAATTTTATCAATGCAATTGTCCATTCTTGGGATTGGAAATGAATCAGTTTTGGTGACACTGTTGACTTTTCTATAGTCAGTACACATACGGAATGTATTATCTGGCTTGGGAACAAGAATACATGGTGAACTCCAGTTACTTTTACTTGGTTCTATGAAATCATTCTCCAGTAGATACTGAATTTCTTTCTTCAGATAGTTTCTGTTTGAGAGGATTCATCCTATAAGGATGCTGTTTCACAGGCGCAGAATCTACAATGTCAACGTCATGATAAATTTTACTTGTTCGTGTTGGAACATCAGGAAACAAGTGCTCATAGTCATGTAATAGCTGTTTTAGTTCATTTCTTTCCTGTTGTTGTAGATGTGAAAGTTTCTGGTCTAGGTTGTTCAATATTTCTGAATTCCGAAGATTGGTTATACCAGAGTCACTATAGTCTGATCGTATTCCATCGTTGATATCTTCACTGTGTGGGACAGGTACAACTAAATTAACTGAATAATTAGCTGGGCTATCTCTGTCAAAATATTCCTTTAACATATTTATATGACAAAGTTGTTTCTGTTTCCGTCTCCCAGGAGTGTTAATGATATAATTTAAGTCATTTACTTTCTTTGCAACGGTATAAGGACCATAAAATTTAGCCTGAAGAGGATTCTGAGGTATGGGAAAGAGAGCCAGAACTTTGTCACCAGGTTTAAAACTCCTTTCCTGTGAATTTCTGTCATACCTTAATTTCATTTTTGACTGAGTAGTGTGAAGATTAGTTCTTGCTACTTCACAGGCCTTTGACAACTTGTATTTGAAATCAGAGACATAAACAAGAAGATTAATCTTTGAATCTTCATTTGAAAGAAGTTTCTCTTTCAATAATTTCAATGGTCCACGGACAGTATGACCAAAAACTAGCTCAAAGGGACTAAAACCCAACGACTCTTGAACTGATTCCCTAACAGCAAACAACAACAAATGAACACCCTCATCCCAATCCTTTTCTGTATCAAAGCAATATGATCGAATCATATTCTTCAAAGTTTGATTAAATCTTTCCAAAGCACCTTGACTTTCAGGGTGATAGGCAGAAGATTTAAACTGTTGGATGCCTAGTTCATGCATAACTTGCTGGAAAATTCCAGACATAAAATTTGACCCTTGATCCGACTGGACAGATTTGGGAAGGCCAACAAGTGTAAAAAACTTCACCAAAGCTTTCACAATAGTTTTAGTTTTTATATTTCTCAGAGGAATTGCCTCTGGAAATCTTGTAGATGTACACATGATGGTCAACAAGTATTGGTTGCCTGACTTGGTTTTAGGTAAAGGACCAACACAGTCTACTATTATTCTACTAAATGGTTCATCAAATGCAGGAATAGGTTGCAGATGAGCCTTAGGTATCTTCTGATTGGGTTTTCCTACCATTTGACAAGTGTGACAAGATCTGCAGTATTAAGAAACATCACTTTTCAGTTTCGGCCAATAAAAATGATTCAAGATCTTGTGATAAGTCTTACGGACTCCTAAATGACCAGCCAAAGGAGTTTCATGGGCTAAATTAAGAATTTCCTGTCGATATGACTTAGGAACAACAATTTGATAGCTCACTGACCACTCGTCACCAGCGGGTACATCAGGTGGTCTCCATTTCCTCATAAGGACCCCATTTTTCACAAAGTAACACACTGGAACTTGTGTGGCTTCAGTTTCACTAATAGCCCTCTGAAACAAACAAGATATCTCGGGATCTTGCTCCTGTTCAACGACAAGGGATTGTTGTTTGTCACCCTGATTAGAACAAAGAGAATGAGTTGCCAAAAGAGGATCACTGTGATCAATACCATTTGATTGATCAATACCTGAGGAAAAAGTGACCTCATCAAAAGACTGACCAATACATGTGTCAGCTAAAGGAATAATATCCTGATCAACATCACTCTCAAGAGCTCTTTTTGCCATGGCTCTAGTAACTGCACAAGCAGGGTACAAATCAGGGATTTCAGTTTCGACAGGATCAACTTTCTGATCCAAACAAGGCTTGTCAGTTACAAGTGGATTAACCACAACCTTATCTCCAGCTAGGTCATTGCCTAGTAATAAATGAACACCCTCTATGGGTAAAGAAGTCACTGCCCCAACAGTCACAGGTCCAGAAACTAAGTCTGATGCCAAATTTACATAATGAAGAGGAACATTTACAAAGCCGCACTCTACTCCCTGAACAAGAACACTTTCACTTGAAGAAGACTCCTCAGACAAAGGCAAAGTACCTGATAATAAAAGACTCTGAGAAGCTCCAGTGTCCCTTAATATTTTAATTGGGATAGGTTTGGCAGAATCACCAATAAGTGATATAGAACCTTCTGACATGAATGGTTCATAAGCCTCCAAAATAGAATCAGACTGGGGTTTGTTTGACCCAACAAATGTATTGCTTTCAATACAAGACCGTGACCTTGACCTCGTAGAAATAAGAGCATTTGGAAAAGCTCTGTCTTTACTCTGTTGCTTATTTTTTAACTTGAAGCAATCAGAAATAACGTGCCCTTTCTTTTTACAATAAGTGCACGTAGGAAGAGATAAGGATTTCTGATCAGTCTTATCAGATGTTTGATTCCTAACAGTTGTGCTGTTGTGAAATTTGGAAGTACTCGAATGAGATTGAAATGGTTTTTTTACCAGAAAACTGCTGAGAGGACGATTTATTACCAAATGAAATTTTGTGAGTCAAGGAATAATCATCAGCCATACGAGCAGCATTTTCCAAAGTTTCCACATTCTGCTCGTCAAGATAGGTTTTAACATCACTATGGATGCACCTCTTGAACTCTTCAATTAATACGAGCTGTCTGAGGTTATCATAAGCTTGATCAACTTTCTTGGCTGAGCACCACCTATCAAATAGTTTTTCTTTATCCCTTGCAAATTCGACATGAGTTTGTCCAGTTTCTTTTCTACAATTCCTAAACCTTTGTCGATATGCCTCTGGTACCAACTCATAAGCTTTCAAGATGTACTCCTTAACCACATCATAATCAGTGCTTTGTTGTACTGACAGTGAAATGTAGACTTCACGAGCTTTGCCAATAAGTACACTTTGTAATAACAAAGTCCAATGCTCTCTGGGCCATTTCAAGTTTTCAGCTATTTTCTCGAAATGAAGAAAGTATTATTCTACTTCTTTTTCCTAAAAAGGGGGTACTAACCTAATATATCTAGTAACATCAAAACCTGAACTTGTTTTTAAAGGAGTGGAGTGTGCTCTGTTTGCCAGTTCTAATTCTCTTAACTTAAATTGCATTTCCCTTTCTTCTCTTTGCATTTGTATCTGCCTCTCTTCTTTCTCTCTCTCTCCATCTGTATCTGCATTTGTCTCTCTTCTTTCTCTCTCTCCAACTGCCTCTCTTCTTTCTCTCTCTCCATCTGCCTCTCTTCTTTCTGCATTTGGATCTGCCTCTCTTCTTTCTGCATTTGTAGCTGCCTCTCTTCTTTCTCTCTCCATCTGCCTCTCATCTTTCTCTCTCTCCATCTGTATATGCCTCTCTTCTTTCTCTCTCTCTCTCTCTGAATCTGAAGCTTTGCCAACTCTAAATCCATCTGGTTCTTTAACTCTAATTCCCTTAATTTCCTGTCAGAACCAGATACAGGCTTTCTCTTCAAACTTAAAGCATTATTTTCAAAAATTCCCTTTCCTACTAAATACTGAATCAAAATAATCTTTATCTCTTGTTTTGTCAATGATACTTTTGCCTCAGATAGACTGTATTTTCTGGCAAGCTCGAGCAACTCATCCTTTCTCGTGCACTCTAACCCCTCCTGGGTAGGTTTTGAAATGAAATTCTGAACATTAGATGCCATAGTAAATGCTTGTTGGTTTCACACAAAAAAATTTCTCTATATAAAATCTTTGCCAAAGACAAAAAAAAATTCCGAGACAAAATCAATATGAATTTCAAAAATAACTTCAATATCTCTAATATGCTTTAAAGAAATTCAGATCCCGGAAGACGAGGAGCCCCCAATTTCTGTTACGACTCTATGGTCTAAGAAAAATGTAACAGAAAGAAAGTGAAACCAACAAATCAATTAAAAAATCAACAAGCAATTTATTACTAGATAATTAAAATGAAAAATCAAAAAGTCACTTACAGTAATGTGTTTTGAAATCCTAATAATCCAATAAGAATGATTGTTCTAATCACAAGTCCTAAATATAGAATGTTCCGAATTCACGGCTGTGTCCTTGAATGTTATGATGTGCTAATGGTCTCCAAAGTCCTGATGTACTAGAAATCTTGATGTGCTGATGTCAAAATGAAGTATTCCAAAATCTCTGAATAAGTTCAGTTAAATTCCAAAATCATTAATTAAAAATCCAAAATATAAAAGCTTATGAGCACTGTTATAATCCAATGAATATTTAAAATAATTCCTCTCTTAGAATTTGGAATGAATTTTCACAACTGTAATAGCTCTTTACAAGACTGATGGTAATGTCAAAACTGAATAAATGTCCACCAAACATGGTATATATAAAGATTGGTCACATGACAGAATGTTCTAGAATGTGAGTCATCTTAATGGAATTCTACCTGTAAACAAAATTCAACCTTGACCTTCAAATTGAGAAAACATATTGATCAAAACAACCTAATTCAAGGACACTAGTTAAACATGTTTTTCCTGATAAACATAAAGATTTAAGCAAATATTAAAGTGAAGAAACATTTATAATTTCCTAAAATATTTATAATATTATATAAACATCATACATAACACAGGAGAGTGCCATCTTTTTTTCCCCCACGCTGTGGATAATGGGAATTAACATTTTTCCCCCCATTATCCACAGTCTACCATTTTTGTGTGTTGAATGACTTTCTCCTTTCTCCCCCAGCCCCATTTTACTACTTATGTTGTGTGTTATCAATATATTGGTCTTAAAATAAGGATTTAATGTATGTTGAAATCATTGATATAAATATCTCCGTGTATGGCACTTGCGTGTGATATATGGGTCATTTCTTAACAATTTTAGTTTTGCTGATGATATGTCATTGATAAGTCCTTCTATCGCAGGTTTAAGGAAATTATTGAAGATATGTGAACATTACACATTTGAGAATGATATCATATAGAATACACAAAAATCAGTCTTCATGGTTTTTCAGTCAACTTCTTTCAAATTACTATCTCCTCACTCTGTACTTCTTAACGGCCATGCTCTTGAATATGTCAACAGTTATACGTATTTGGGTGATATGCTAAAATCCAAGAGGTCAGATGATGAAGATATGATGACACATTACAGATTTCTGTGTACTAGAACAAACATGCTTTTACGTAAATTTAGAAATTGTTCTGTGAATATCAAGATTAGATTATTCAAATCTTATTGTTGCACAATGTACTGTGCTCCTCTGTGGACAAACTTTAGTGAATATATGAAAAGAAAACTAGTTATTGGCTATAATAATAGTCTTCGTTTACTACTAAGCTTTCCAAGATGGAATAGTGCCTCTACCATGTTTGTAAACTATAATGTATTTAGTTTTTAAGAATTAATGAGAAAGTATGTGTTTTCAACTATGACACGAATATCTAATAGTAAGAACTGTATCTTGAAATATTTGTGGAACTATGATATTCATTTAAGTTCTCAGATTATAGATAGATGGAACAAATTACTATTTAAATGTCTTACACAATTTTATTCCTAACAATGACAGACACATTCTGTAGTTGTAGGTGGGTCTGTATATTTGTACATAAGACGCCTATGAACTTTTATGTCTTAAAATACTTCTATATTTTATATTTTATTTTATTGTATATTTTAATTTAGATGTATGGACCATGCAGTCTGAAATAAAGAATTCTTATCTTATCTTTTTTATATATGGATCTATATTCTTTAAGTCTGAAAATAAACTACTCCTGTTTGATCTATCTGTACATGAATTTGTTGAATGTTTGTTGGAACAAAGTAGCTCCTCTGAACCAATATTATTTGCTGTAATACTGATCATTAAATAAAATTTCGTACGTCTTATGCCCGAAGCGTCTCATAATTCTTTGGCTTGCCGTTCACCCATTTTCATTGCTCTGTTATTTTGGGCGTCTTCGTCAAACCGTATCACCGTTAAAAAAATTGTGCTATTTTGTGTCCGTTCGCATACAAAATATACCGTGTGTTTTATGGCTTTTAAATTGATCAATTTGTGATATTACTAGGAATATCTATTTTTTATAAACAATTAGTATTATTTCTAGTTAATGAAAGAGCTTAAGATGCACAAACATTCGTCATACAATTGTAACGTAATACAATAATTTATCCTTACGCAGAGGAGAATTTTTGCAGATCCGCCATTATTGTCACATGTTCAGTTTTCCATCTCACATGACCTGTTGTTTGGCCCCGTGATCAAGCTTGCTTTATTTCCAGGCAAATTCAAACCAACATTAAAAAACCACATGGATATGTTAGATCAAGCACTCGATGGCAGGTATGCAGACAAATATTGCTAAATGTAGAAAAAGTGTGGTAGAAACTCGATGGCTTATTTGCGAAATTTTAGGTCACCATCCAGCACTTTGTACAGAGTAATATGTTGTATATTTCCTATACGCTTTTGGTATTCACTTACAGATTACAAAATCATACAACATTGTAGACGATGTTCATGGTAATTGAACAATTTTTGCCTATTTAAAGGAGTTCAGTATATTGACTCGTAGGGACTATTTGGATGAGTAATGTGCTATCGTGCAATTGAGGAGATCAATATTTCTGCAGTTAAATGACATGGGAGCACCTGTTCGTGGGCTTGAAGCTATGCTACAAGTTTTGAGCAAAAAGATCCCTTTAACTTAATCCTTTGAATTTATAAAATTTTAATTTGGACATTAGGGTCATTTGTTAATATTCCTATCATTTTGTCAACAAATGTTTCATTGACATGTTCCTGCATTTATTGTCTTATTTATGTTGATTAACTATAATAACAAATTACAAGGGATGACACTTTCCCATAGTGGATTAGTTATAGAATCATGTTACATATCCTGAAATCAGTAATTTTACAAAATGTGCATTTCAGCCATCATGTTATTTTCCTTTTTGGTATCAGAAATGCAGTCTGATTTTGATGGATTGCTTCTGACAGGAATTGATTAGTTTAATTTTCATTCATTTTGAATGCATTGACCAAAGTCTAGATTTCTGTTTTCAGTAGTATTAAATGGAGAGAACTATTGCTTTTGTATATTGTCGTATTTCAAAGTGTGCTTTAATAAAATAGAAAAAGCATAAAATTCAAAAGACATCATATAATTTATGATAAGTTAAATATAACTGCAATAAATGTAACCCACCCCCCTAGACTTTCAGCAAATTCCATATTGTTTATAGCGGATGCACTCCAACCTCCTGCCCCAACTAGTTGTTCATAAATGAAAATGGTGCCGCTCAGACATCCAATATGGCCACCACAGCAGCCATCTTGAAAATCTTGCTATTGCTGCTCCTACTGAATGGATGGTCATATCAACGTGAGGTTTTCATTAAAAGACTTCTAATGATCTCTAGTTGGTTCTAAATGACAATTATGCCAATCTGATGTCCAGTATGGCCACGATGGCAGCCAGCTGGAATATATTGTTATTGCTACTCCTATCCAGAAAGTCATATTGTCATGGGGTTTTCACCAGAAGATTTCTATGATGTCTTGTTGGTCCCAAATGAAAATGGTGCCAATCTCACAACCAATATGGCAACCACAATGGCCATCTTGAAACTTTTGTTTTCACTATTTCTCCTGAATGTATGGTCATATCAACATGGGGTTTTCACTAAAATACTTCTTATGATGTCTAGTTGGTCATAAATGAAAATGGTGCCATTATGGCAGCTAGGCGTGAAATGATACACCTCTGCCTGTATTGAAACGATTCACGATACACAACATACGATATGATACATTATCAATACATGTATCAACTTGATGGTATTGTCATCTTGAGAATGTCTGTCAGTGGTAGGATGGTGCCATTTTTTATGAGTTGACTTATTGGTTATATTTCTAGTATGCAGATTACAGACAGACATAGACTTATCATCTGTTCATATGCCATTCTTATCCTGGACAAGATTTAAAAACAAAAATATACTTCCAAACAGACTACCTGTTAGGTGTCAGTGATTTTTTTCCAACCTTTTAGGTCATTTCAGGCTGCTCCATTTGATCAGGTGCTGGACTAGCCTTGGTCACCATGCCCTTTGTTTGCACTGCATGAATGCTTTTAAAACATCTTATTACAGTTAAACCTGTCATGAGAGACCGCCCCTTCTGCCAGCAAAAAGCGGTCTCTCAAGACAGGTGGTCTCTCATAACAGGTTTGTACAAAAAGACCAGTTTCCAAGGTCGAAATTCAGCACTGCTTAAGAGGGAAAAATAAGCACAATCATGTACATTTATTGTATTCTTTGTTCATAGTTCTTGTTAAAATATTGCATGCATTAATCTGAAAATAATTTTAAATAGTAATAAAGATATACATCTATCATTAAACATGAATCACATTTATATTTGAAGATCACACGTACATGTACTAGTATTAGCATATGAGTTCATTTCTAACTGACTCATTGTCTTTTATAACACCCTAAATTTGAGTTTTACTGACGTTTCAAGTGGCTGCTCTGTTGCAAATGGTCTCCCATTTTTCACTTCTTTCAATCACATTAATTCTTTCCTCCAATGTTAGAATTTGTTTCTTTTTCATTGGAGGTTCTGCCATTGTTATTAAAGTGCTAGGTGTTAATGTTATAAGGGATCAATTGTAATAACGACTGTAGCGGTTTTGATCAAGCTTTGGGGAAATATGGAATACATATTCAATTTATATGTACCAATGAATGAAATAAAAAGACACAATTAATTTATCCAGAAACAAATAGATTTATTTAGAGACAAAAGTCAAAGACTTTATTTACCGACGATACAAAGGGATTAACTCTATAAACAGAGGGTGTAACCAGCTGCACTAAGGTGAGCATATGACGGTTTGGTGTGTGGGTTGTAATCTCTGTAACAGCAAAAACACCCCAACAAACAACACAAGCCTTTCACAATGACAATCAAATCCGGAAAACGATTCTCACCTACTGGTATTAAAGACAAAGACCTCATTCACCCCAGGCATTACGGATTAACTCCAAAGAAAAATGATGTATGCGACCGCTATATTGACTTTGGCACTACAATGGCAGTTAGTGACATGTACTTTAGTCTGGTTTACAGTCCAGAACAAAGGAAACTACATGCATGACCTGCAAAAGTTAGGAAACTTTGGAAGCGGTCGTTGTTACAAAGGATAAAATAAACGTCAGTGGTGTTTGTCTCAGTTCTCGCGATAGGGTCGTTCATTGCAGTATTATTTTAGAACAAGCTGCCATACACAATTTCGTGGGAAATCCTATGGATCATACTTTTGTCTCGCAGAAATAGCCGAGGTATTTCCGAATGAGCAATCGGCATGTACTCGTCTGGTTTACAATCTATAACATATGACACTACATGCATGAGCTGTACAATTCAAGAAACCGGTAGCCAGCCTAATTTGTTTTTAAGTTTTTGATTTTGTTTTTAACGTCTTCGCTTCTTAAATGGTCGTGGTTACAAAGAGTTAAATAAAGGTCAGTTGTGTTTATCTCTGTTTTTGTGATGCGGTCATTCATAGCAGTGTCGAAATACATATTTTGCCAAGAAATCGCGGTCGCTGGTCGCGTTCTGCAGGTGATCGCTTACGACAGTGCGTTTATATATTAAAATCGATCCGTGCATTACGATTGTGGTCGCTCATAGCAGAGGTCGCTCATGACAGGTTTTACTGTACCAATATCATGTCTTCACTTAAATTTGGAAGGCATTAAGTGTCATCTTCAAAGCAGAATAAATAGTGCAATTTCCTCATGCAAGGAAAATCTTATTTAGAATAAGTCCAAGTGCAGGAGGGGAGATGACTAACAACCGGATCCTTCGCATTGTACTTACTGCAGATGCAAAACAACTGCCATAGCCACAGACACATGTTTCTGTCAGTGAAACAGGAAATTATTGACAACACCCACTTCCATTCTACAAATTAACAAGGGGGCTATAACTCCTGCAGTTTGGAATCTGCCAGCTTGCAAATTTTGTGCTAAAAATTTGTTATCCCGTCTAAACGTTCAGTAACTGTTTACATAAATTAGCATAAAAGGAGACATTCCAAACTTGTTTCCCATGTACGATTTAAGTACTTTACATGTCATTTAATAGTCACTTTTACACAAAGTTTCTCTGTTGCTCTGTATCTGTTTGGACCGTGTTTTGATGCCAATGCTTTTGGTGTGTGACGCGGTGAATGAGCAACAGTTAGTTTTGATTTGTGGTTAATGTTTTACTCGATACTTGAACAAACAATAACCACCAATCAGAATTGAATGTAACATATTTCACAGTGTGACACACTGGAAGTGTAGCCCGCAAATTTGATCCAAGTAGAAAAGATGAGAAGCAACAGAGAAACTTCGCATAAATGTGGTTATCAAATGATCAGTAAAGTACTTATATTATACATGGGGAACAAATCTAGAATGTCAATGTTACATTGATATCTGTTGTAAGTTGCTGAGCATGCTGACAGGATGAAATAATTGGCATGGAACTGGCAAGGGGAGAGGGGCAGATTTCATACCACACGTGTTAGTCACCTTGTGTTTGTTAATTTGTAGAAGTTGAGTGGGTGTTGTCAATAGCGTGTCTCAGATGAATTTTCAATTCAATTAATGAAAAGGCAAATGACTATTAAATTTTCACAACTGCTGAAGATTAAAGTAACTTGTATAGGGTAAGTATCGTTTTGCATTGATCCTTCACCTCTTGTATTGATTTGGAAAAGTACGATATATCGATTAATCGTTTCACCCCTAATGACAGCCACCTTGAAAATCTTGTTATTGTGACTTTTTTGAAACAGAAAGTCTTGTCAACATAGGGTTTCCACCAGAAGACTTCTTATGATGTTTTGCTCCTAAATGAAAATGGTGCCAATCTGAAATGAAAAGCAGCAAATTTGAAAATCTTGTTAATTCAGAAGAATATCAGAGATGGTTTCAACACTAAGCAGTTAAAAGGAAGAAATGGTCTTATCTTGAATTCCAGGAAGTTCTTTTTTGACCAGTAGAGCATCAGTTGCTTTGAGGGACTCTTGTTTATTATTGTAATAATAATCAGAGCTAGAGATAAGCAGCATATTTGCATATTTTATGCTGAGAAATCAACTAAAATGCATACAGAATTTTTTTTAATGTGTTAAAAGTGTGTTAAAACAATTTAGTTGTAAGCACAGTCCATGTTGTATGATGGTATATTCCATCAATATAAACTGTGCTGACAGTTAAAGTTTTAGATGTTCCATGCACATTTGAAATGATAGTACTTAAGTGCTACGAGAACATTCACTTAAATAGAGCCATAAAATCAAACACACTCTGAATTACATGTAGTCTTGGTCACTAAGTTGTTTGATGCATTCAGAAAGGCATGGTTCATGTTTTGATGATTAAGATAGTCTTGGTAAGTTTTGCATTTTGTCGTGTTCGGGGGTGGTGGTGGTGGTAAAATACCCAATTTATTAAATTCAAAGTACTAACATCTTAAACACCACCCTCTAGGGCAAAACCACTTCAAGTAAAACTGCATTATTGTAAAAAAATTTGGCAAGTAAGAAAAACAGGATTTAAAATAAGACTTGTAGAACAATTTTAAGATTCAGAAAATTTCTGTCACCATGGTTTCATCTCCATTTTATTTTAATTGTAGTCATTGTAAGGGTGGATATATTGCAAGTTGTACATAGTTACCTGTGCACGAGGCTGCATCAAGTCACTGTTCCTCATCATGTGTGTTTGGCTGTTCCTTCTCAAAATTAACATGGATTTCACATTGCAGTAGTTGTTCACATTAATATTTTTCCAAAATTCTGAAAGTTTGCACAGTTGGAGAAAGGAATAGTTCAGACTTTGTAAGGTTTGAGCTTAGTTTTAATTGTGATGGGTATCGATGCTTTTTAATTCTGGATGGTTTGAATGCATACTGTAATAATAACAATGTGACACTTGTGTTTACCTTTCAGCCAGGACAAAACAAATGATTCAACGGGATCTGATGACCATGTGCAGCTGACACATCACACTGAAGGTATGTTCATTTATAGGACATTTTTTATTTCTGTATTTTGAGGTGATATCAGTGATCTTCCCAGAAATTTTCGATAGCATCGGGGTATGCGCGTTAGGGTCATAAAATGTTTTAATAAGCGCGCGTTAACGTCATAAAAGTGAAACAAATTAATATCAATGAAATAAAAAAAGAAGTGAATACCGCATTTCATGTATTTTTTCGTACAGGAAAAAATAATTATTAATTTCAGTGTACGAAAAATTATGTGTAAAATAAATAATAATTATTTTGGAGTACTGACCATGTACGAAAAATAAAGGGATCGAACCCGAACAAGGTCTACTTGACACGCGATACTCGACGACCTAACAGTACTAACGTACAAAATAAACGTACAATTTTTGTCTCATTCTGCTCTTATCTCAAGGATCCAATTACAATAAAAATACAAGTACTAAAAAAGACTTTTGTTGTTATTAGTGAGAGAGAGATGGCTGAAACAATAATGTTGTCAGTGTGCAATATCATGTGTATGACGATCACACTTATTTGTAGCTGTTACCGTGTGTTATGTTTCCAAAATGATTAAGATGGTCTGTACATATATTATTTATCGGTAAATTATGCACAACGATATGAGCCCCTGTTGTCAAAAAGTTAAGTGCAACTTATATTCTTACAGCAACAGTAACATCATTATCAAAAAACAATAAAAAAGAATAAAATAACTCAAAAGTACTTGTTGTTTTTAGCGAATGTGTGTGTGTGTGAGCGAGAGAGAGAGATGAAACAATGTTGTCTCAGTGTGTAAGATCGCATGTATTCGGAGCAGTTTTTATTTGTAGCTGTTGAAGAGAGAGAGAGAGAAAGAGAGAGGTTAACGGGCGAGTGTCATCTGTATTGTTCATTTACCTGACGTAAAAGGGCACTATTATATTCCATTATCAATTAACACCTCTGAATAAACAATTCATTCTTGTTTTAATTAAAATATCCATTGTCAGAAAAACCACATGGCTAGTGTTATTTACAAGCTAATTAAAAATGCATAGGGCTTTGGCCAGGTTATTCCAGTTGACACCAGACTGAGTGCAAGATTTGACCGACGAGATCAAATTAGTGAGGCTACCAGTAGGGAAATGAGGCTAACCATAGGGAAATTAAATTTTGTCAATGAGATTCATGTATGAAGAGCAGTAAATATTGTAATCATCAGCGATCACACGCATAATTTGTTATTCGTACTCGCCGATAAAGATAACAATAGAGGGATGTATCGTCGAATAGATACTCAATAAAATGTTAATTTGATGAGAAAACATCAAATGGCGTCACAACACTTGTTTTAAAACTCGCGAGCTATACTGTGGTGCTTTGTGACAGTGACGGCCTTATTAAGGAGTAATCATTAAACATATTGTTTAAGGACTGAAAACGAGAACATTATAATGCAGACATCTCCAAGTAAAAACAGTACAAGCACTTAAGCACTTAAAAGATATATAAAAATCGAATTCACTGAGTCAGTGACTTTCGCATTTATGATAGAAAATTACATGGTTTTTATATTTTATTTTCGTATTACTATATTGAAACAATAAGACTAATTTGACCAATGGTCTGTGGTCTTCACTTTATCATGTACTGAGATATAATTTTTGCTGGACAAACATCAAATGGCTTCCGAACTCGTTTTAAAACGCGCGTGGTGCTTTGTTGCAGTGACCATTGTAATAAAGATCTCTCATTAACGATATTGTTTAAGGATTATATGCTGTAAAGGCCTTTGTCCAGTTAATGCAGAGCAGTAGATACTGTAATGACAACAAGAGATCATACACATCAATCATTATATTTTCTCGCCGATAAAGAAGACAACGAAGGGCGAATCAATGATGAGAGTAGATTCTCAATTAACAAAACAATTATCCTTTCAAATGGGATGATCCAAAGCCTTTCTGCGTGATTATAAACGGTGATTATGTCTTTATTTCTTGATCTCTGTTTCATTTTTCGATGTCTCGATTAAAAATTTACGCGAAGTTAACAAATAGTTCGGGTAAGTATTTAATTGAGGCAACAAATTGTTCTTTTTCGTATGTGCTTATATCATACATATACTCAGCAAACAATACATTGGTCGTTTGACGTATCTGAATCGTACATCGATATTTTTTCGAAGCCGTTTGAAATGTTAACTTCTCTTCTTGATTCAAATAAACAACATCAAAATGTGCGGTTAAAAATAATAATAAAATAATCAAATGATCAGTGAACTTTCTGCACGATCATAAATGGCAATTCTTTCATTTCTTAATCTCCTGTTTCATGATTCGATGCCTTAATTAAAAATTTCCGCGATGTTAACAAAATAGTTCTGGCAAGTTTTTAATGAGGCAACAAATACTTATGTTTTTCATATGGGATTATATCAAACATACTCAGCAAACAATACATTCGTCGTTTGACGTATCTAAATCGTACATTGGTATTTTTTCTACGCCATTTGAAACGTGAACCTTTCTTGTTGCTTCAAATAAAAAACATCAAAATACGTGGTTAAAAAAATAAAAGAATGAAATGATCAATGACCTTTCTGCACGATTATAAATGGAGATTCTTTTATTTCTTAATCTCCCGTTTCATTATTCGATGTCTCAGTTAAGAATTTACCCAAAGGTAATCACCATTTATAACATATGCTTAGCAAAACAATACTTTGGTCATTGGACGTGTCTAAATCGTACCTCAATATATTTTCGAAATGGGAACTTCTCTTCAATTTTAACACCTCAAAATACAAGGTTAAAAAATAATATAAAGATAAAAATCTTGTAAGTAGAACTTTTATGTACGAAAATTTAAAGGTTTTGACGAAAAATACGAAGTGCTATGTACGAAAAAATATGATACATTTAATTCATTATTATGTTTGAAGCTAGATGATGTACGAAAAATTAAAGGATACGAAAAAATACATGAAATACGGTATATATTTACATAGTGTTCTTTATTTACCTAGGTTATAACAGGGCTTAATGTCCATCTCATTTGTTTCTTAATTTAAATAAATGATATACGTCTTTTCTTCTTCTTTTTGCCAATATACTGACTGCCACATAAAAATTGAAGTCTTTTAAGGATTGTCCTTCAGTACTAATTGTCATCAAGTAGTTCAGTACCCTCTGTGTCAACTTGTTCCTTAAAACACTCTTAATTCTATTCATTGAGGAGAATGACCTTTCACAATCTGAAAAAAATGGAACATAAAATTTATTAACTCTTTAACTACTAATGCTACTGTAGTGGCTCACTACTCTGCCTAGCTGCTGGGGTCACTACTGCAGCTGATTTGGGGGCTGACTACCAGAGCCTGATGCTGCTGCAGCCAAATTACAACTTTTTAGCTGATGATTTGGGGATATGGGCTAATTGTTTTTGGTATTTTCTTTATATGAGACTGATTTAGAGACTAAAACCATTCTTATATAAAAGCTATAACTACCTTACGTCTGTTTTATTCTTTTATCCTGCTGACATCCATAAGAATGGTATAAAATCCATGAATAGAACACAAAACACTATTTGTAAACACTAAAAGTTTTGTTCGTCTTTTATACAAAGATATTGGTCAAATATATACATGTAATTACTAAAAAATGTTTAACTAGTCACAATGTTCTACTACTTCTTAAGTTCTGCATGGTATTTATAGAATCAGTTATGCTTTATACGCAGACAGACATTGCACTGTTTGTCTATTTCTTTCTTCCCCTCATCTAACGAAAGTTGGGCCGACACTTTTGGTAAACACTGACTTTTGGAGTACGTGGCTCTCTTGTCCACACTTCGCTGTCTTCATCAGATTCTGTCTCAATTTCGGACCGACTTGACAAAGAAGATATTTCAATGTCACTACCAACACTTCATAATTCAATATTGTCAAGTTCGTCCTTGGAAAAACCTGAAAATTCGGATTCTCGATTGCTAGCGTAAGCAAAAGCCATTGTTTCCACTGTCAACTACAAACACATATTTTAACTAACACGTGGTACAAAATTGTAAAAAAATCCCCGGATTTAGTAAGAACAATCACTTGTTAACTCTATTTTGATTGGTTGGATGTCCTTTTACTTCCAATTATTGACCAATAAGACAGATTGTATGATGAACATACAGTGCGGATCTATCCGTCACCGGGGTACAGGGAGCATAACCAGCAAGCGGATATATCAGTCACTGGGAGTAGTAATGCTTTGTTTACAAGCGGATTTATCAGTCACTGGGGAGCCAAGGCACATTTATGCAGTGGATATACACGTCAGTCGAAGTTAAAGAGTTAATGGATGTACAAAAAATAGACAAAACTACCTGAATTCTAATTAAGTGAATTACCCGGGACAAATTCTTCAAGAGTCAAGACAGTGATGCGTTTTCAAATAATCATCACAGAATAAGATAATAATATTCCTTTCCATTAAGAACAATATATCAAAGTTTTGTTGTTGTTTAATTTGTTCACTGAATCAGTGTCAGAGAGCTTAAATATTGTTCAAAAGTTTAAATTAAATTACAAAAATGACTTTACTGATTAATTTGTAAGCATATAGATGAAACTTTTTAAGTTATATTTATGAAGGAATACTTCTTATTTATATCTTTTCAAAAGAGGTAAAACTGGAAGATAAAGATTGTTCCGTTTATTACTTGGATAGACAGAAAAGAGAAATGAGAAACTAATAGGGCAGCACTCACTTAAGCTGAGGTTTACTGACCAAACTATATTTCTCTTGCTCAGAGTAAACTATGTAAACATAATAACAACTTTTCAGTAAAATGCAACTTTTATTCCTCGTCACACCTTAATAAGAACGACAACAATTGCAACTACAACTACTGGTTACTACTAAAAAAAAAATATATATTACAACCCCCCCCCCCCCCCCCCCTCTCCAGTAGATCTGAACCAAAATTTAGCAATATGGAAAACTTACCATCTGATCCAGCAATTTCCAGCCAAGGGTATAACGTCTTCCATTCATTGTTAAATCCCGTCCTTCGTTTCTTGATCTCTTTCTTTGTGTAAATCATGTTGATGCTATCGGAATCGGAATCACTGCTACTATTGGTGACACCAATTTCTGATTTTCGTAACCAGGCCAACGTGAGGCTGGCCGGGCGCTGGGTAATTTTACGTTTCTTGGAAGGTGGTGTGTTCATTTTTCACAAGAATTTTTAATGTAATATGTGTAACTGCTTTGGCTGGTAGTGAAAATGACATATATATATATACATATATATATATATATATATATATATATATATATATATATATATATATATATATATATATATATATATATATATATATATATATATATATATATATATATATATATATATATATATATATATAACACTACCAGTAGACTCCATTGTCACTGGCCAATCACGTAACTTTGTGCAGACGAAACCCGCACCAAAGGTTTCTCACCGGCACTCGCGCAAGCCAGGTACAAAAGATAATGGTTAGGTGAGTGAGTAATTATCCTGGATTATCTTAATAAAATACCCGAGAAGAGGTAAGAACAGGTGTCATTTGAGTAACATGGCTTTGATTAGGTGACAGGATGTTTGTTTAACAGATTAATTTTATAAGGGTAGTGGGAAACATTAAAGCATAGTAGCACAAGAGCATAGCATAGCGGCAAGTTCTAAAGCATCGGGGGTTATCTGGGTTTGAAACGATAGAGTAGTGGGCCCGCTACGGTAAAAGGCCCTGGGGAGAATACTGGATATCTCATTTGGCTGAGATGACAACTTGCTCCTTCATTTGAAATACTGACTACATTTTCTGCCTAAATAATGGTCATCAGATATTATTCAATGGTTTCTCTTTAAATAATTCAGCACACTTGTATAGATCATTCACATATAGTAACCTAAATTTTATTTCATAATTGTGGTACGCATTGAACTTGGTGGTGGTCATTGTAGGATAGAAACAAACAATAGCTGATTACATCACTGAAAACCCATCAGTTGGGAACAGTTTCTATGTACAGCTAATTATACTTTCATTCAAGGATTCAGTTGTAACTGTTTGTCTTGTATTTAAAGAATAATAAAGAATTTGGTATATTTGTAATATCCGACTGCTTGATGTGGGGACATCTTGATTTGGTTATGTACACCCACAGGGGTCAAGCTAGACTTGAATTTTAGGGTGAAGCGACTTCTTCTTTTGGACAGAATGGGGAGAAGTGAGAGCAGAACATGGAGAAGTGGCATCATAGCAAGAAATGCAATATATATATGTATATATGTGTGTGTGTATGTATGTGCTTTGGTTTTCTTATTTGAATTATGTCCTGTATTTCTCATTATGCATATTTGCATTTAACATTGTCTTCAAGTAGAAAATTCTCCTCTGTTGTATGTATATTATAAACACATTTTGTATGTGTATGATTGTATATAACTCATATGCAGTGTACCGTAATCACAGTAAGTCTTGGGACACGAAAAAATAATTATTTTTTTTCGTGTCCCAAGACTTGTATGCATGTAAAATATATAAAATTTTCGGTGTCCCAAAACTTGTAGACACAAAAAAATGTAAAGACAAAATTCGGAAGATCGCGATACGTCACACAGCAGTGACCAGCTCGTTCAATTACCACGTCATTCGTCAATAAACTGTTATAAACTACTATGATTGTTTTATGTTATTATTCTGCATGTGCATATTTTCCGATTTCTCCAACATGATTTAAAATAAAGGTAAATAAAAACTTCATAATTCACGGGCCGCTTATATATAAAGGAAGACCTGTACAGTACTTACACAGTGCAAATCGTACTTGGCGTCACTTATATCCTTGTTTATTCACAAAAATATTCGATGCAGATTTTGCTTTATTCATCATTTTTACCAAATCACATTCTTCCAGATTACATTTCAGCTACACGTTCATTGCTGTTTCATTTATTTGGATTCACGCGCTCAACAGTTACTGTTTTTCAGTGGTATAAGCGATCCTACAAAGTGATGTAATCTATATGAAAAGGCATGCGTGTTTAATTTTATAAAGCACATAACCAGCATAAAATCAAATAACTCTCATATATTCTTGAAAGAATGATCATAATATATGTTAAAATTCTGAATATAGATCGATTAAGAGCATCATTGATCCATTTTAGTTTTGTGTTTCGGCTTCACAAAATGATAATTTTCCAAGCATTATCATTCCACTTTTGATTTTATTTTAAAAGCATTATTTCTTAAACTTCTTTATCGTATTTTAAAGATATTATTTAAGTTTTGTGCAGTGGTGCCTATGATTCGAATCAAATGTATGTACTTCATTCATCACAAGTAAAATCTTCAATGTACACGTGGTGACGCCGTGATGTAAACATGCGTACAATAAATGCTAGAGTTGAAATAAACACTAATTTCGTTGTTCTCATCCTGGTATCACATTGTAATGAATTAGGTATTTCCATTTTCAGCGGGGGAAAAAAAACCTCCCCACTAATTACGGGTGACTTTCGACAATTTTAATGCAATAATCCATAAACTGACAATAGTAAACTCGAGCACAATAGGGAGAAGTTATTGTTGAATGGGTATAACATACCGCTAATGCTCAATTCTTGTCATCGTCTGATTAAATTATACATATTTTAATTTGATAGGAATAATAAGAAAACAGAGAAAATTCAGTGTATTTATTGACTCTTAAAACAAATAATAAAATATGTATAATATTTCCATGTAATGATTCATAATGATAGTCCCTTAACAACCACGAAGTCCTGTTTATTTTACATGAGGTTACGATCGATAAAATACGCCGATCGATCAGTAGAAAAAAAAGTGTTTTAGGTGTCCCAAGACTTATAGTACATGAAAAAATTGCTTTAACTTCGTGTCCCAACTTTTATTGGTCATAAAAAAATTACTTTTGAAAATAATTAAGGGTGTCCCAAGACTTATGGTGTCCCACGACTTACCGTGATTACGGTATTCATACTTGAAAGTGTGCATGTTTAGATGGAGAGAAATATGCGATGTATTTTGGCCATATGACTTCAGAAAAGCATAGCAGAAACAATACATTGTAATTAATTTTAACTGACATGAGTACATAGATTACAGAATTGTAATTAAAAATAGGTAAAATACTTAAGCAACTGCCACTTAAAGAACAAATTTTAGTTTTTGTTAGTTTCTTCACTAGAAAATGGCAGTCAGAAACATTTCTAAGCTAGTTTGAAACAACCCCTATATTAGGCTATAACACACACATGAGACCTCATGTAAATGTGTCTTCAACATCATAGTGTTCATCCATTCAAACCACAGTGGTCGCTGATGAGTAATCTCAACTTTACAACTGCATTTTGGGTTGATTCTAAATTAAATGTGAATCTTTTGACTTATTATTTGGTGAAGTTTTTAAAAGTAGATGCATCTATTTTTAGAAACAGGGATTTTCTTCATATGACCTCTCACTTTATAGCTTTGTTACAACAATCGCTAGATAGGATTGAATATTTATTGTTTTAATATTTGTCTACGTACTCATAATGTTGTGTATTGGTTGGATATTTTTGTCGTTGCTACTTTTTCTCGTATTTTCACAAAAATGATAAATGTAAGGAACAACCTTGACTTTTAAGTTACAGCGCTTATCGATTCCACAAGCATTGTCCCATACGTTTCTGACCAACACGTTTTTATTTTTAGGCCAAATCTTTTATCACAAAATAGTTACACTTTGCTTTCTACAAATTGTATAATTTCCTTAAATGTGTGTGTCCAGTGAATTACGACAGCAGACAGTCTAATGAAGACGTACTTCCAAGACACAGCCATGTCCACCATTATTACCCCTTAGCAGGTTCACTGATGGTTTCAGACTGATTTTATGAAGAAAATAATGCAAGCAGGGCAGTTTAAATCTTCAAAATATACATTTAGAACGTGCTTTCACCAATTCTATTCTAAAAACACAAATTATTATTTACATATAGATGATTTACTTTTGAAACACAAGTTAAGTTTTCATCATCATAATGATAATTGCGGAAATCGGGCAGTGATATCTTGCGGGGGGGGGGGGAAGAGTTGATTGGTCAATCAGCTATTAAAACACTTGCCTGTGAATGCACAAGAGTTTGTTTTGTTAACGCAATTGATATGAACACCTGCCAAGGCATAATGCAATACATTTCGCCTAGGGCTTGTTACAATACTAACTACTTGACTGGGTTGAGGGAGCATCTCAAAAGCCATAAACTACTGTCACTCGGTGTAGATCTTTAAGAAAAAAATGACAGGGCGAAGTCGTTTTTGCTTTCTTAATAGAAGAAGGCGAAGTTTACTTTTTTTCAGCTACTTAGTCGCCCACTTTGCCTGGTAGCATGACCCCTGTACCCAACTATCCAGAGAATCTTATTTACATGATTGCACAAAAACCACTCAACATAAACAAATGAAATTTTGCTAGCATCATTGTATTCATTGTAGCCATTTTTTTATATATCTTAAACGTTTTTAGCTCTACTGGTCGTATAACAGAATAGCTTATGGGATGGTCTGTTGTCCATCCATTCGTTAGCACAAGTTTTTTTTATCACTACCAGTGTTCAAAGAATTATTTTTTCAGACACAGGCCCAGGGCTGGTGCCTTGAAAAAATTCACAAGCCCTGACTCAAAATCCACAAGCCCTGACCAATACCATGTGCCCAAAAGGGCTCTAATTTTTACTATTATTTTTCACACGACATTGCATGTTGCAATTGCTGTTCTTTAAAGACCCCTAGCATCTGCAGCCTTTAAATCAACTATATCGACCAAATTGGTCTTCACTGTACCGTCATATTTAATTCATATTTACATGGCATTTAGCATGCAAGCGATTTGAGTAGCATTTAAAAAGAGCATATAATGTAGACATTATAATTAATTATTATTTTAATTATTACTTATTCTGCATGCATGTGTATATGTTTTTGTTTGGGTTTTTTTTTGTATTCTATAATAATAATAATGTCTAAATTATTTACTATTTAAATGTACATAATTATGATTTTTACAAAAATATTATAATGCCATTTTTATTCAGACTGCATTATTTTGGAAATGTGTGGCATATAATTAACAAAGAAATGATAAAGTCTATATTCTACTTACATTACATTTTTATGATTCAGAAATTTTTGTCACTGGTTTTGTAGCCTTTATTTTAATTTTACTGATTATAGCTGATGGTATTGTGCACGTATTATATAGTATAAATGTACCGACTTTTTGTTTTACCTGCACAATGATCCGCGTCGCAAACATGCACCTTAGGCCGTGTATTACTCTGTGCTTGTACTATAAATAGCATTTCTTTAACATTGCTCTTGCCGTTAACAACTTAATTTTTCCAAATTAAAAAAGTTTGCACAGACAGAACAAGGCTTGATTTGAAATTTTGTAAGGTATAGAGGGATTAAATAATCCTCAGCTAGATATTAACTGGTCCAGGTAAATACTTCCAAAGACAGAAGTTGGTGTACAATTCAGAATGGAACGAGAAGCATGAGTAATGGGCAGCTCAATTTACTCCTTGAAGCCAACTGAGCACTAATTATAGGTACATGTAACCCCGGGCAATCTGTTTCCCATTCATAGGTCACATGCCTCGCGTTGTACACAAAGTTTACAGCTTTCTTTTGAATAACGATCAGTAGACGAACTTCAAAAATGACTAAGGGGCCCACATGGGGATAAATATTTATAATGCACTGGTTTTTCAACAACATTAAAATAAAAGTCTGAATTTAGTTAGCGAGATTGAAGTTTTCTCAGACAAATTTAGATATTTTTGTTCGACAAGCCCGACTGGCTTTTCACTTAAAATCTAGGAGGGGCCCCATCTGAAATTAGAGGGGCGTCGGGCTATCAGATTTTTTGAAGACTGGCTACTCCTCCTAAGCTACTGAGAGAATTGCCATGAAATTTTACACAAACATTCATCCCATGGTCTCAGTCCGAAATTCCTGGATTACAGTATAGGTAATACATATAATAGTAAATGGTATTTTTTTTAAATGGCCAGTAGAAATAGAATTTTGGAAGCTGATTTTGTTATCCACTTGTGAAAAAATGCAAGTGTTAAAAAAATGTTTAGTTTATAGCTGAATTGTGCATTTCTGCATGTTCTTTTGCTAAGAAATTTAATCTGTTAAACCAATTATACGATCATGAAAATACATTACACTAGCAGATATCAGCGATTTGAAGGCAAAATTCTGCAGACAACAGCACATACCTGTACTCCTTAATTTTAAATCATCAAATATGTTGTTTTTATCTCTGCTAGTCATAGACCAGAGGAGCTTTTGCAATGGTCTATCTTTGTTATCTGTCCATTACCACAGATTTGTTATCACTACTTCTTGTAAACTACTTGGAGGATTGCCATGAAACTTTAAATGCACATTAATCCCAAGGTCTAGTTGGTCCTAAATGAAAATGGTGCTGCTTAGACATCCAGTATGACCAGCATCAAGACCATCTTAAAAATCATGTTTTTGCTACTCCTCCAAAATGGATGTATTACTTCATGTTTACATTTATTTGACAAAACTTGATCTTCCTAAAGTTTTTGTGCATTTCTTCAGTTATACAGCTTGACAACTTTACTTTAAATTGGCACCAAATGGCCATTATTGTTCTGAGATGGTGTTAAATGCTAATATGCATACTAAATGAATGGATGGTTATATTGACAAGAGGGTTTTCACTAAAAAGACTTCTTTTGACGTCTAGTTGGTCCTAAATGAAAATGGTGCTGATCAGTCGTGGCCAGCTTGAAGATCTTGTTATCACTACTCATCTTCAAGGGATGGTCATATCGATATGGGTTTTTCAGTAAAACACACTTCTCACTATATGATGTTGGTCCTGAATGAAAATAACCCATTGTAACCGTGCAAAAGTTAAGAAATCTTGTAACAAGTACTTCTGAATGGGTGACCATACTAACATACCCCCCCTGTGCACACACACACAAACTATCTTCATTCTTGCAGTATATTTCTTCCTATATTAAATTGATGCTGATCTAATGTCCAAAATGTCTGCCTTTATGGTCATCATGAAAATCATTTTATGGCTACTTCTTCTGAACCATGTGAAGGACTTTTGAAAACCAGACCTAATTGACCTTGGAATCAAGTCAAAGTTCATTGCTTGCATTTTTTACTTCGTTGAGCTTTGAACAGTGACTTGCACAAATATGAGTGATTTTTTACCTGATTTTGTATTTAGTTGTATTTCATTGAACAAGTCGGTAATCATCATTCTTACAGTGATTTTAAGGTCAAAAGTCGTGACGGGTGTTTTTAGCTGTACTGGCTTGTGAGCATGATAGCACAATCATGTATGAGTGGATTTTTATCAAACCCAGATATATCTGATGAATACCTTGAATGATGCCACTTTAATAACTTCTTTTTAAAAAAATATTTATTATAGAGTTAACAAAACTTAGCACTTGGGTATATCTTGACATTGTCAGAGACAAGTAATTTTCTGTCCATAATATCAGGCTTAAGGTCATTAACCATGACAAAGAATGTTGTTGTGCACTTGCATGTATATTGTGATCATGTCAATTCAGACAAGTAAGAACGTATTTTTGATACTAAATTTGGTATATTGGAGTTTCTGAAGAATATCGAAGATGTTTTCAATATTTGGCAGCTAAAAAAAAAAAAAGGACTGAAGAAATGGTCTTATCTTGGATTCCTAAAAATTCTATTTGGGCAGTAGAGCTTCAGTCTCTTAGAGGGATGCTTGTTATTGAAATGAATCATTGTCTGAACATTTTGAATGCAGTATTTCGTTTCTGTTCAGTAACTCAAGTTCTCCTCAATGTACCATTGCCAGACTTTGTGGATGACTTGCACTTGGGGTCCAAGAACAAGGCCATTGTGACTGAAAGAAGAAATATGGTTTCTGCACAGTAATATTAATTTTCCATCATGTACCTGGACCAAACTTTGTGGATGGCTTGCACTTGGAGTAAGGAAGAAGCCTACCGATTTTGGGGTCAAAATGTCAAAGGTCAATGCAACAGAAAGAAGAAAAATGATTTCTGCATAGTAGCTTTACTTTTTACAGACTTGGAATAAATTTTTGTGGATGGCTTGTGCTTGGAGTAAGGTGGAAGGCTATTGATTTGAAGGTGAATATGTCAATGACACTGTCACTAAAATGAAAATGGTTTCTGCACAAAAATTAGTTCTCTACCATGTACCATCACCAGTTTGTGAACGACTTACACTTTGGGTAAGAAGCCTATTGATTTTGAGGTCAAAAGTCAAGATCACAGTGACTGATAGACAAAAATTGCTTTTTGCATAAAAACTTTAATTCTACGACACATACCTTGACCAAAGTTTTTGGAGATCTGGAAGAAGCCTATTAATTTGGGGGTCAAACGTCAGGGTAATTGTTATTCAAAGAAAAAATTTTTTTTTTCATAAATACTTTTGTTCTATAGTATGTTTGGTCAGAAAATACAAGAAAATGCCATTGTAAATGAGATTCTTGTATCTCTGATAACTAATGTTTTGTGAATTTCCTTGCAGTGTTTTAGGGGAAGATGTGGCAATGGACAGAAAGACAGATGGAGGGTGTAACAATATTCCTTGCTAAAGCATGGTAATACAAATTAAACAGGTGAACTGTTCCAGAATAATAAATTTGAGAAAATTTAACCATGTAGAACTATTCCAATATATGGTATACTCTGACAATGATGGTTTCATTTTATGCAGATGGAGTTGAGGACCATACACATACAATTACCAGTGTAACCTCGGCACAAGGGACCCTCAGCCTCGATCCCAATATCCAGTACCAGTTCCGTGCAGACACTGGGCAAGGTAGTATGAGAAAGATAAGAAATAGTTATTGAGAGCATAACATCTGTACTAAGCAGACTTAAGAAACAAAAATCCTTATAGTCGGAATGTTGCTGTATATATAGCTGCCACATTTTAAAAAATTATGTAGTTCCGAAATAACCAGTCTGTTGAAAATGATTGGTTTGGTTTGGTGTTTTATGGCACAGCAACACAGGAAGGGTATATCATGTGTAGGCAATTGGAGTTGAGTATCGTGCCCAAGGACATGTAACGACGAATGAACTGAGGTGCAAGTGGCGAGTCGGACATGCCAACTACTTGGCCACTGTGGTTCTCAAATGAATAAATATGGAGCTGTCTTTCAGTGGATTAGTCGCAACTCTTTGCTTCATGCAAGTGAGACAAACACCTGTTGTATGTGTTAATTTTTAAAAACAGTGCTCCAGCTATAATTGTTCACTGCCTTTTCATGAGAAGTGCAGAGGTGAAAAAGTCCTTGCCTGGCAGCCTCGGACGTGTTTTAAATCTTTCAGGACAAGTAAACTTTTCTGTCACTTGCCCATATCTTTTAAATACACATAATGTGATGGAAGATACACGTTTGTTGCATTTCATGAAAATCATGATTTCAGGCAAGTTGACCATTTTGAAGCTCTTCCAGCTTTGAAAAGTCATGGATATATTATTTGCATTTTGGTTTATTTGTCAGTCCATAACACTTTCGTTTCCACTTTATATCTATAAAACCATGTGAAATTAAATGATGAAACTTTGTTTACTTAAATGTCATTATAAGGCCAAAAAAATAATACGTGTGTGTCCGGTCTGCCGACCATCCCTGTTTCTCGTTGCTGACCCTAGCACACCTCCCTCCCCTCCCAATCACGTTGCCGAAATTGATTTGTGCATCTAATTGAGCCGGTTTTGCCCAGTACAAATATTATTTGATTATATACAGTTTTAAAAAAAAGAAAAAAAAAGACATGTCTACCCTAATTTTAAAACCAGTGCAATAGGAAACACACATATTTTTTTTGGGGGGGGGGCCTAAGAAAGCATGTCAGAGTCCAATCTTCAACTTCAGTGTCATTGGTAAATAATTCAAGTTTTGTGTCACATATTCCATTATGCTCTATAACTTTCAATCTGTTTGAGATTTTGCATCATCAGTATAATTTGCATTGTGTTTCACATTGAAATTCTGTCTCCAGTGTCAAGGTCACAGATCAATAGTTTAAGGTCTACATCAACTTTCTGCTCTGTAACTTGAGAACCATTTGAAATATATGAATGAAACTTGATTTACTTTCATATCATTGCTTGAAGGTGTGTCACATACTATATTTGGGGTCATATATCTTAAAAGTTGAGTTTACAGGTCAGTATTTAAAGGTTTCCTTCACACTTTCCTTTTTCCACATTAGGATTTCTATCGTCAGTGTTAGGTCATGTGTCAGTATTTTGGTTTCAGTCAGTTTCATTATCCCTTTTGCTCTATAACATAAAGTCTGTTTGCGATAAATTTGTGAAACTTGGTAGGATTGCATAATATTGTTAGACAATGTGTCACATACAACATTTGGGGGTCCTGTCTTCATGGTTTGCAGCTTATGGGTCAATATTTTAAGCTGTTTATTATGACTCCAAGACATAGGCATCAAGCATTTTAGGGTTCTCCATTTTGGTTACTTATTTTTTCCAGCACTTCTATCTCAGTAACTCCTTACCTGATTCACTTCATGTCTGGAATATAACATCATCACATACACCCCTTCTCTCAGTACAACTCCTATTAATTGGTTAAGCCATGGGTCAAGAATTATATTGTGGACAAATTTGGTTAAAGTTATTGGATAGTTTTTAGCTCACTGTTGTTCGTCCATCAACATTATCTACTTTCGACTAGTCATAAACCACTGGATCAGTTTCAACCAAACTTGGCACCGAGCATCCTGGCATGAAGGACTTCACAGTTTTTACAAATGTTGCCAGTCTTCCATCAAATGTGGCTAATGTTACTAAAAAATAGACAATTATTTAAGGGACCAACCATTTAACTTTTGGTAGGGTCCTTGGATTTTTTTGGTCCCCAGTAAGTTTGGCATTGAGGGCTTTCTATTTTTCATTTTACAAAATGATGATAATTCTCCATCAGATACAGCCATTATTACTAAAAAAAAATTAGAAAAACCTTTACATGACTTCTCAAAAACCACTTGAGAGAATTTGACCAACTTTGAAGAAATGACCCTGACATGAAGGGCTTTCATGTTAGTACTGTTATGACTAGGGGTAATGTAACAAAAGAAAAGACTCAAACAAGCTTTCAAAATTTAAAATACAAATCTTTAATTTCCTAAAATATTAAAATATTTCAACACACAATTAAAGTGAAAGAATTAAAAATAACTTACAGTATAGAATATCCTTAAAAGTCCTAAATTGTTTTAAAGTTCACTGATCCGGAAGTCAATTCAAATATTCCGAATGAAATATGTTCCGAATGAAGTAACCTTCACTGTACTAATGTGTTGATAAGAAAAAGTTATATCCAAGTAATCCTTGCGAATATGGAATATCACAAGTTCTAGAAATGTTTCCGATAATTCCATGGAGCTGTATGATTATTAAGGTTGAAGAAACAGTACTAATCCAGAATGCACTGTATTAAAATAAATAGATCTCCAAAGCAGAATATCCCACACACAAAATGAACCAAATTCGTTTATGACCTCTCAATTCAATGTAACTATGAAGAATGCCAGAATACTGCTATTAATTCTATAATATAGTCTCCCACTACGGAGAAACAAAATAAAACCCATTACGTCTTTGATAAACAACTGGGCATTTTGAAATATAGCAACCCTCTCCAAACAAATCAGAAACTAGGTTATGCATGACATCTCCAAAGTGCTAGTTTACCAACGTTTATAAACAGTAAATAACGTATTGACACTGAAGAATCATAGAATCTAGGTCAGAAGTTCAAATCTTCACATGTGCTAAAACCACATGATATGACTAAGGCTTCGAAATATCGATCGAGCCTACCGTATGTGTACTCATGGCAAGACGACAGCTGTTAGACTAAGAACAGAGATCACAAACTAATAAACACTACAATTATTAAAAGAAAAATGATATATAATTCCGTAACAGTACAAATGATGCCAATCGACCATTAAAAATGACTTCTGTTTCATAAAATTGAAAAACCTTGAAAAACTTCTTCGAAACTTCAAATAAACTGAAGAGAATTTGACCAAATTTAATCGAAAGTTTTTTGGCTTGAAGGCCTTTCAAATGTAATGCAATTGATGCTGATCCACCATCAAATATGGCTGCCATCATTAAAAGTAGAAAAACACTTAAATGACATTATCTATAAAAAAAAAACCTGTTAAATTAAATTAGACCAGCTTTGACAGAAAGGATCCTGGTATAAAGGCCTTTTGTATTATTGGACAAATGATATTGATATGCCTTCAAATACAAGTGAAGACACACAAAAAAAAAATATTGAAGCATTTGTTTATAAACATATGCAATCAACAGAATTGGAAACAAATTGGTAGAGAAAGCATCCTACTGACCCAGATTTCATGGCCAACTGCTTGTGCATTTGGCTATTAGGCAGATGTCAGTGAGGTGAGTGATCTCAGACTCACATGGTTCTCTTGTTTTTTGTTGAAACACAAATATTTAGTTAATTTTTAAATAAACATCTCTTAAAGTGCTATAGGTTTACTAATTAATCTTAAAGACATCGACAAGAATTATTAAGAAAAAGAAGCAGAATATATTGTTCAGCAAAAAAGAGGTGAATCAGTACTATGCAAGATATTTGTTCTTCCTGTATTTAGTTGTGAGCTTTGCTTCTGCATAACTGTTCTCATTCTGTTGTTAGAATATACTTCTTATTTGGAATCGGGAAGTAGGTGACTCAGAAACTTACTTCCTTTTAGGAACTATCACCCTTGTGCATGACTGTATTAACATTTGTAATTTTACTTAGACTTCCTGCATGCTTTGGGAAGACCATTAAAGAACTAATTCTCCCTTTTATGCTCAGGTCCAGTGACATACAGAGTGGTGCAGGTGGCCACTCAAGATGGCACAGAAGCCACACAAGTAGTTTCCACTGCAGCTTTCCCAGCAGGAGCTCAGGTGTGTTCATTGCCTAGAACAAAATTTGCTGTCTGGAGTATCCAGATTGATTCAGGACGGAGAATCTACTCAGGGTTTTACAATTTTGGGCAAAGTGATTTCTCTCTTCTCACTATATAGGAGGAAGTGAAAGGAAAATAGGGAGAAGTTCACAAGAAATCAGAATTTAGTATGTCCAAAAATACTTCATTGGTCAATGTTGTTTTATTTGCTGTACGATTTATGTGATATTGATGCACAAAAATATTAATTGTTAGAAAACTGTTAATAACCTTCCTAATTTGAAACCAGCACATTTGCTGGAGAAACATATTAATGCTTTGGACTTAAAACTAAACATCTGGATATTGTGCCAAAAAAAGTGTCTGGAATCCTGGTGTGCAAATCCAACCAACATTCTTTTTTGTCAAATGGAATAAAGGATATAATCATGTATTTTCATATGTATTCAGTCTAAAAGACTCCTTTGAGGCATAGTATGCAAGTGTTTGAGGTCCAAAAGCATAAAATTGACAAGAATTCATAGCGGTTCACTGTCAATTTTCTGTAGCAATCTTTTAGGTCAAAATATATTCAGAGATATAAAATAAGCCATAAAATTTATACCAGCATTGATTACAAAGCATATTGCTTTATGCATCATTCTTGAAACTGATTAGTGATGTTAAAGACAATATTTACTGACAATACTAACAATAAGTAGGGGGAGAGGTAGGTGTTAAGGCAAGGCAGACTCGCCTTTTGGTTTCCTGGCATGTGAGAGTGAAATCACACAGGTCTAAATCCCACTATTTTACCTCAAATGACCATCTAGCATGGACTATGAGGTTGTGAAGATAAACTATGGTTATTTAGAGGAGGAAGCATTTGTCAGTAGTCAATACAGATTATGTTAACTATGTTATGTCTGTGCTCTTTCTCTACTCTCTTATCTGGTAGACTTTGTCTCATTTAAAAGTCTGCTAATATTTAGAACATGTTTTTTGCACAGTACGACATATTTGTACTCTTGAAATGTTAATTCTGATTCTTTGTAAGCAAGCGCCATGAATATTTGGATAATGCCCATCTGTCTGTTACTCTTTTCTCCTGAGAAACCACATTCTAGAAATTCACTAAATATGGTTACAATACACAAGAGAGGTATTGTTTTTAACCCTGCTCTTCTGATACTGCAGTAAGTTTTCCTAATGCTGTTTCGACTTGAATTTCAATTACAGTAGCATTTTCAATTTTTTTTTACAGATTTCTTTATATGTAGTCCTTGCAGAAAGACGTATGGTATTAGCAATAGATTGCATACATGACCCCGGGTCACAGTTAGGATTGGCATGAGTTGGGGATAGAGGTAATGGGTCTAAAACAATACTGTTTCTAAACAGGAAATATGTGAAAAGCATGGGGATTTGTTATGGCATGTTATGAATGTTGCTTTAGTTAAATCAGAATATATGGAATTTAGATAAATATGTAGAATGAATTTTAGCTCACCTCTTGGAAGTAGAGAAGAGCTTTCATTTTAAGTTTGTCTTGTGCTCTATTTTGATAATAGTTTTTTCACCATTTCTTTGTTCAAGGCTGTAATCCAAAGTCCATACAATGGCGGCAGTCCTACTCCGGATAACCAGCCTGACACAAGGTTTACATACTTCCCAGCTGTGTCAGTCGGAGGTGGAGATGTGAACTCACAGGGCACAGATGTGGCAGGGACTCTGGGTCAGGTCACAACAGCTGGAGGTGTGTTCATTATACATTGTACATGTATACTTTTGCCCCTTATTTATGTCAGTTATTTTATTTATCACTTTGAAAGTATGGTGATCTGTTAACGTTTTTGTACCCACTCTGCAACTTGTTAAAGCTGCATTTCTTCCCAAAACTGATTTTTAGCCAGTATTACAAGCTTGTTCTTTGCAGTGCCTAAAAATGTAAAATGATAATATTCTTACCTCCAAAATCCACCCAGATTGTTAAGTGTGGCTTGATTTGTTTTTAGGAAACTTGAGTGTTGTAGTCTACAGATATTTTTATTTGCGCTCAGTGATGTGGGGCTTTTGATAGCAAAACTTACTTTCTCTAAATTGTAAACATGCATTGTGTTCAGATGATTGTCTTGCCTTCTGATTGGGTGTGTTACATTTTTATTTATAGACAAGGTTTTAACTTAGGCAAAAATCATTTTACAAAGACAATTGGACAGTCCGAGCACATGTTCTCTACATTGTGCTTTGCCATTCCTCAAGTTATAAGTGCGTCACAACAGTGTACTGGGAAACTCCCCTCTTTATTTAGATGCTAAATTGTTCACAGACACGTCAGATTTAGGGTGGGGCACTCGTCTAGAGCTGAAAGGACTGATACTTCATGGTTCATGGTCGCAGGAAGAATCTACCATCCACATCAACAATTTGGAAATTAAGGCAGTGTTATTAGCCTTTAGGGGTGCATCCACTAAAAAGAGGTTGCTGCATGGTGGTGGTGTTCCTCAGGAGACAAGGAGGCACACGTGCACCTTACTGTGTGGAGGTTTGTAACCTCCTTTGCTGAGCAACTTAAGAAGGAATTACCCTCCGAGTTCGCCACATTCAGGGCATAAAGAATATTTTGCCGGACAGTCTGTCAATGAAAGGGAAGATACTCCTTACTGAATGGTCACTCCTCCAATCTGTAGCAGACTCCCTGTTCCAACTTTGTTGGACTCTTTGGCGGACTTGTTTGTCACTAAGCTAAACAACAAGCTCCCCATTTATGTTTCCCCAGTCCATGATCAGAGGGCCTGGGCAGTGGATGCTTTCAGTCAGAAGTGGGATCGTTTGTTAGCTTATGCCTTCCCACCTTTCAGGATGATCCCACAGGTTCTAAACAAAGTCAGGCACTCAACTGCTCAGCTCAGTTTGATCGCTCTTTGTGGCCCCAGCAATCATAGTTCAGCAAACTTCGCGATCTGCTGGTGAACCATCCCAGAACCTTACCTCAGAGGAGGGACCTCCTGTCACAGCACAGGGACTCTCTTCTACACAACAGTCCACAGATTCTCCACCTTCCCGCTTGGCTCATCTCAAATGATCTCTCTGCAAAGAAAAGTTTCCGATCAGAGTTGCCAAGTGCATCATTCAGTCCAGGAGAAGATCAGTGTATAAGGTGTATGCTGCCAAATGGAGAATCTTGTGTGATTGGTGTAGTAGAAAACATGCAAATCCTAGCTGTCCCTTTGTGAACACAGTGGCTGATTTTCTTCTTTTCCTTTTTGAAGAGAAACAATGCTCGGTTTCTACTATTAAGAGCTATTGGACAGCCCTTCCAACACTCTCACATTTTTTAAAGCCCCGGCCATCAAGACAGATTCTCACATAGCAGACCTGATCGTGTATTTTGAGCTGCAAAGACCAGTGTCTCCCTCTCTAATGCCTAAATGGAATCTTTCTTGTCTTGTGGTCTCTTAATAAACCCTACTTTTGGGTGTAGCTTCCATTGAGAACCTTACGCTTAAGACAGTTTTCTTGCTCTCCTTAGCATCAGCGAGGTGAAGGAATGGGTTTCAAGCATTATCCATAGAGCAGGGCTGTATCAGTTTCAGTGGTAATTATGAGTTGGTTTTTCTCCTTTGCCAACCAGGTTTTTTATTCAAAAAACCAGCTTCCATTGGTTGGTCCACACCTGATTGAGATCCCCGTATCTGTGCTGGGGATGATCAAGATAGACTTTTATGTCCAGTTAGGGTTTTATGTTTGTATTCATCAGCCTCTAAAGGGAGAAGAAAGGGTAGGAAGCGTCTTTTCCTCCCCAACTGATATTTCAGCTTCGACCATTTCTAGGTGGATTGCAATAATTATCAAGAGAGCTTACCAGTCCCATACTGATAGGGACCAGTCATTCATGAAAATTAAAGGCCCATGAGGTTTGAGCCTTTGCTACCTCATGGGTCTATCTAACTCATTTGTCTTTGGAGGATGTGATGGAAGCCTCTTCACACTAATTTCTCCTCCTTTTACCTTTGCTCATTAGCTCACCAAAGTGAAGGCATTTCATTCTTGGGCCTGATCATCATCACTCAGAAAGTGGCCCATGCAGATTCCATCCTGCAGTAGTCTCCTACTATTCAGTGAGAGCGAATATTCCTTGTGTTTGTTTTTATTCACCAGTCGTGGGATCATCAGCCTTCCAACATACTGACAAATTCAGCTATGCAATAGTAACGGGTATGGTATTACTGGTATTAAAATTTAGTTTCTTTGGGGGGGGGGTAAAACTAATTTTAATGATGTAATACTTACCTGTTGCTATTGCCAGATTCCCTCCTCCCGCCTGCACTGATGTCCCATCCTAGAAAAAGAATGATGGGCAGCGCGCATGGGCAACATCTCTATGGGGCGTCCAAGGGACAATCCAGTGTTCTGGAATCTTCTGGTTAATCCCAACAGGAGGAAGAATTCTAGTCATACAGTCGGGGTATTTTCCTTCTGGAAAAGTACTAGCTATGCAATAGCAATAGGTAAGTATTACATCATTAAAATTAGTTCCCCCCAACCCCCCAACCACCACCTCCACCAACAAAAAAAGCTACATGTTTGGTGAAATAGATGTACCTTTCAGGGGTTTTATCTTTACATTGGATGTTGCTTGTAATCGACATTGTTTCATAGACCTAGATGTGTCTTTTATGGATTTGTCTTCTTTACTCCATTTTGTATGGAGTTATGGTCTTTGTTGATCAACTTCATATTTATACATGGGATGTTACTTGTATTGATGAGAACTTGAAGAAGTTGGGTTTCAGTCTTCCATGTCATCGTTTAGAGGAGCCATGGCCCATCTTCTCCTGACTTTAGTTTCCCAACACAAGTTCCCATCTTTCTATAAAGCCCTACTGGGCAAATTGTATGAGCAGGGCACATTGCGATGTACCCATTCTAATGGCTGTAGTTATTCTGGAGTCCCAAATATTATCAAATGATAACCTTTCTTTTAGGGATCTGTTAAATGTTAAGGGGAGAAAGTATATTGTCTAAATTAAACGAATGTTTTAATAAAATTGTTTCTTTTTGTGTTAGGTCAGTTTTATGTGATGATGTCCCCACAAGATGTGCTACAGGGACAGAGGAATATTGCACCTAGGACAGGGTTTTCTCCAAAGGTTGATGGGCGTACTGGTAGAGATGACAGAAGACGAGCCACTCATAATGAAGGTTTGTTCTTATTTTCTTCTTCTTCTTTGAGTCGTTTTTAAGATCACCAGTCCCTAAGGTATATGGCCATCATTAGTCATATTCCTGTCCTTCATCTGTTGTGTGTCATACATGAGTTGACAATTGCTAATTTTAGCTTCTCATAACCACTAAACCAATTTTCACTGAAACTCTGCAGAGAGCATCCTGACATGAAGCATTTCAGTTTTGTACAAATTATGCCAATCAGCCATCAAATATGGCCACCATTACTAAAAAAAATATAAAACCTTTGAACAACTTCTCCAAAACCACTGGACAGAATTTGACAAAATCTGACAGAAAGCATCCTGGCCTTAAGACCTTTAAAGTTTGTTCATCTGATGCCAATCCGCCATCAGATCTGGCCACCAATACTAAAATATAAAACAAAACAATCAAAACACTTCTGTAAAAGCACTGAACAGACTTTAGGCAAATTAGACAGAAAGCATTCAGGCATGAAGACCTTTCAAGTTTGTAGAAATGATGCCAATCCATTTTCATATATGGCCACGATTATAAAAAAAATAGAAAAACCTTTACACAACTTCTCAAGAATTGCTAAACAGAATTTGACCAAATTTGTCAGCATCCTGGCATGAAGGTCTTTTATTTATGTACAAATGATGCCAGTCTGTAATTAAGTATGGTTGCAGTTACTAAAAATAGAAAACCTTCAAATGGCTTCTCAAAAAACTGCTGAAAAGAATGTAAAAATTTTTGGGACAGAAAGTATCCCTGGATGAAGGCCTTTAAAGTTTGTATAAATGATGCTGATTATATATTAAATTTACGAACTGTTATTAAATCAGAAAGACTCTTTAACGACTTCTGGAAAACTAGTAAACAGAAGTTGACCAATTTCACAAAAAACATTCTAGCTTGAGGTCTTGCAAGCAGGGATTTGGAGCAGCAAAATTTTTGAACTGCTCTGCTCCGACCAGTTAGTTGCTGCTCCAGCTCCGCTCTGGGCTTTGGCTCAAATTAAATAATTATTTGTATAATAATTATTTGAAAGAAAGGGATAACACTGATAATAACTGTAATTATCCTAAAAAAATGTGTATTTATCATTATTAGTTTCAAATTATCTTAAAATTAATTACCTATTATAAGAAATGACTATTGTCCAATTCCACTCGGTTTACTTCCTGTTTACTTTGTTCCATTCTTAGGGTAGGTCATGAAATTGTACACCTGTGTACAGTATGGGTCAAAAATTTGGAAACACACAAATACAACATAAATTAGCCAGTTATGCAGTTTGCTCAAAATCAAAGAACCAATATATATTTTTGTTTTTTTATAGAGAAGTAATATTTGAGAACACTTCTAAAATTAGGATTTGGGAACATTTCCAAGTTTGGGAATAATGAGTAACTCGTTTACGTAAATATTATGACAAATCCGCAAGTCATTGGAAAGTGTAATAAGAAATGAATTTTAAAACATTTGTAGTTTAAAATTTATAAATAGAGCACATTTCTTATAGTTTATAATTGATTTTCCACATTAAATTTTTCATTTTTATATTTTTTATTTACAAAAAATAAATTTTTATTTTTTATTTTTGTTAAACGCAAATTAAATGTATCATAATCAAGCCCTCATCAACCACATACTAACAAACTTGACAAATGTTATAAGTTGTGATATGATTGAGATAAAAGTCACAATACAAAAGTAATACATATGTTTCCAGTTTGGTTATAATTGAGATATAAGTTGAGTTCTCGGAATATTAAAAAACAAGTGTGTTAAAGTAAAATGAGTACATGTGTGCATCCCAGTTTCAAAAATACCTATATAATAAAAAGAAACTTTAAAAGAGAACCTATGTTAAAGTATATGAAAGAAATAAAAGTAAAGTTTCAGAAATAAAAGAAATTTTAAAAGTATGTTGGAGTAATAAATCTGTATAATTTTTTTGCCAGTGTACATACTTGTTGCTTTATGAAATGAAAGACAAGGAAAGAAAACATTATGTGTCTTCAGCATTGATATGTGATCAGGTGATCATTCAGAAGAACTGTCATTTAAAATTTCTCTTCTTCTTGATCGAACAACAGTAGAAATTAATTTTAATTTATTTTATTGTAAATATTTAATCCAAGCATTCCCATCTCATTTGAGGATTTCAGGATAAAATATTTTGAAAAAAGTTGGAGGGTGGAGCAGGCAAAATGTTCCTAGCTCCAGCTCCAGGCAAAAACCTGCTGCTTCACTGCTCTGCACTCCATCTCTGCTCTGCACTCCAAAACCCTGCTTGCAAGATTACACAAATCGTGCCTATTTGCCAGCCATTATGACTGCCATTACTAAAATATAGAAAAACATCATACTACACCAGAATTCATGCCTAATTGCTATTGCATTTGGCTTTGAATTAGATATCAGACAGGTGAGCAATCTGAGGCCCAATGGGGCTTCTTGTCTTTCTTTAAAATTTATTTTTGTTCACATGCTTATCACAAAAAATGGTGAGACATGGTGACACATGTTCATCTATTTCATTGCTCCTAATAAATCCTTGTCCATACCTGCTTCTGTGATTGTTCAACTGACATAAGTTTTACTTTTGATTAATTTTTTCATATTTATTTCTATGTCCACATTTTTCTGGATCCATGCCTTATCAGCTGTGGTTAATTGCAGGTACTTTTAGGCATTGAGCCAGACTAGTCACATTTAAAGATGGCGACTTAATGTAGGAACTGTCATTTTCACTATCAAGAAGGGATTATGATGTGAATTAAATTCCATGAGCTGTTTTTATCGTAAACATGTAACTAGTAAGTTTTGGTGCAATTTTCTAGTAGTTGTATTATGATTCTTATGGTTGACCAGATGACAATTTTAACTCATCAACACCAGTTCTTAGTCTCGAATGTGGCCAGTTTACTCGCAACTTGGAGTGATATGTATATGGTTATGTGCTAGGTAGCATGCATGGTTTTGTCCAGCAGTTTCCGTATATATTAAGATAGACACTTTAAACTTGAGGGTATGAGTAGGCATTATATGATAATGCATGGTTTGTATTTATGACATTTTTATTCAACCTGGATGTTGGGAGTAATGGCATTGGATAGAACCAATAATTAAGTAAAGTGATTTCCTATATAAAGAAACACATTTTTTCTTCAAATGCGTTACCCAGTTGTAATACATTAGGAGTACATCCACTTCCTTGCAAATACAGCCCTCCCAGGGTAATAAAAGATGTTAGCTATTTTTTTTACCTTGTTTTAGCAACAGAAGTATTATACGGTAATTTGTTTGATAAAGTGAAAAGTCAAGAGTGGTCTCCCCTTGGATAAAAGACTTTGTGCCAAATCCTGTCAGTTCATCAGTTACTACTACCTCTTATGCTAGGAACCATGTTTCTTCTTGAGGCCTCACAAATACTGAAATTTATTTGTGCCTTTTAATCAATCTAGTGATTCTTTTGAGTTCTTTTGCACCAGGGAAGTATATTTCTATTTCTCACTATCTTCATTGTAGATTAATATTTCTAACTTCATTTGTCTAACTTCGTCATATGATAAGCATAATGGCACCATTATAATTGCCTGCCAAAGGTCCGTGGTATTTCAAGTCAACTTGATGCTCAACCGTGTCTGAATTCTATGAAGTGATTGTCTGTTATTACATGTTGTAAGGTTGTGCATGTAATTTCCATTGGCATTTTTAGAAAAAATGTACTAGCATCCACTTCACAATTTACAGTAAGTTCTATGTGATGCTTGACTGATTTAACCTGTGTATGCCATTGTTTTGCTCTCTCTATATACAGGTGTCAACAAAATGGGAGACTAATATACATGGGGTACAAACGGTTTAAGCTGGCAGAAGACAATCACTTTACCTGTATAAATTGTATTGGGTTCAGTTCAGGCCATACGTGTGATGTATGCACATGCTGAGCCAGTACTGGATTTTGGCACCAGATGCCAACCAGCTATGGACCATACTTGCTACACATGTTCATACTGGTCGGATGATGCATGGGCAAATGTCTGTACCAAACAACTCTCAGGCAAATATGAGAGCTATGAAATGTACATTCAAAGATGTGGACACCATAAGTATTACCACTGACACTGCCTCATTTGACAACTTCCACTTATCTGAATTCTAAAGGTGGAAAGCTCACCAGTTCATCAAAAGATTTGGTGTCCTAGGCCATCCTATGTTTCACACTCAGCATGACCCCCACTGTCACCCACATCACTACCAACATAACTGGTCTTCACATCTTTACATTTAGGGCCAGTACAGACTTAATATGGTGGTCCATCTGGACCAGTGGTGGATATACCAGGAACACATGCACACCCTGGTTATGGCTGCAGTGATCTTTTCCAAGATAGCTAGTACTGGATTCAGCACTAGATGCCAACCAGCTATGGACCACACTAGCTCTGATCTATGCCTTTGATTTCCTCAACTAGGTATGGCGATCTATTTTCTCAGTATAAATCCAGTCCCTGCTTCAAGGCAAAGATAGTTCCCATGTGCCCATTCCAGTCCCAGCTCTGAATTGGATGCATTGTATATCTGGTAGCAGAATCTGTGAACTGTTTCACACTACCCAGTACCACACTCTTGTAAGTATGATGGGTTGTAATACCCCATTCCCATACACTCTCGGTTCCAGTTCCAGACTGTCAATGATACCCTGAACACCTATAGACACCCTGTGGGCTTGGGGATGTAGAATAGGCCCAGTGCACCATCCTGCATATCATAAGAGGTGACTGAGGGAAAAAGGAGCTGCAGTGGCTCAGTGGTAAATGTGCTGGATTCGTGACTGACAGGTTGCAGGTTTGAATCCTACCATCAGATCAGCCTGAGTCAGCTACCTTGGTGCATCCTTGGACAAATTACTTTACTCCAATTACCTCAGCACTAAATAACCTATTTGTTTGCTGTACTGTAAAACACCACACCAGCAATCCAAGGAACAGAGCAGTGAAGATTCCCAGAAAAATTCAGCCTTCTTTTCATTTGTTCAAGCAACTGCGAATGCATGCTCCCATTCGAACCCAGTGTTGCTGAACCTGTACACCTAGTTCATATCAAACAAAGTCCTCAGAAAAAAAGGTTCTCTGAACAAACAGTACCTAAGAAGAAAATGGTTCTAAGAACAAGTGGTGGAGAAAAATGCTCAGGTAAGAACACCCACCACTTTCAAAACATGCAAGAAAAAATGGAGAGTTTTCTCTCAGTGGTGTGAGTGGAAAACACATTTCTCCTTTAAAAACTTAGGTTGCATAGAGAGCTAAGTACTTCCTATGGCTCTTTTAGGAGAAAAAATTACCCCCCATCATACTCAAAGGTTATCTTTTCACAATTTTGAACTCCTTTCAGGATCATGGAATGGAGGATATAGGTTAGAACAAAGACTACTCCAACCTTCTTCTGACTTGGACTTGTCTCGACTAAAGGTTTTGCTCCTTTGTCCAAAATAAAATCTACTGTGTGTTCTGACGTGGTTGACTAAGGCACAATCCAAACCATGGTCTAGAGCCTCCTTTTCATTCAAACTACTGTAGGCAGGATCAGTGAGATACATTCTCAGTTGACCTGAACTATTTGCATTTCAGCCATAGTTTGGTTTCACTCTTGATGGTCCCTGCTTTCATTAATAAGAATAGGTTCAGTCTCTCATGGGGAAAAATCGTCTATTTTGAAACCTCCATCTTCCCTTGGACCTTTTGCCCCAACGGTGTCTACACGATCCTGTAAGCGATCTGAAGTGTTGCTTAAATCAAACCGAGTCAAACAGAAGGAGATGTTGCTTATTTTTACCTCTCATAGAAGGAAGGGATGATATTTCAACTCAGGCTGTATCAACTTGGGTACAATGGGTTATAAAGAATTAACTTGAGACCAGATGAAGTTATTGCGCATGTTGTCTCACAAGGATAGAGTGGTTGCCACTTGCATAGCATTTGAGTGCAACTGCTCTATAGCGGACAGAATCCAAGCCATGGTATTAAGGTGAGAGGTGACGTTCTCTACTTTTACTTCAAAGATTTAACTGGATTTCTAGGGCTAAGAAAATCCTACATTGTGAATATCAGTGCACAAAAAATCATACTTTATTGTGGCACTAACATCTGGCAGTCTTAAAATAATGAATGTGGATTTTTCAAAGCGAGGTCTTAAAAGGCACAGTACCATGCTTGCATGTTTTTTTGATGGACCATTTCAAATTACTCTAATTTCATTAAAGTACTTCAGCACAGCATATCTTTTCTCCTTGCAATTTTATGTGTCTTGGAAAAATCTGCAGACCGATGTACAGGAAGAATTTTTAAAGATTTTATATATTTAAATAACTTCTGTGACAACATAGGGTGAATTTAAATAGGTGTGTTCAACCGGTAACTGGACAATCTGGTGCTTTCGCAAGTTGCCTCCCTTACATATGTATTGAACGTTACATGCCAAATGTCTTGCTGTTACAGTTTTTGCCTAATTTCCCAGTGCAGATCCTGTGAATTTAATCGCATTAAAAATAAGATGAAAAGTACTTTTTGAAATTTCCAAATACATCATAGATTGATATCACATGGTAAATATTCATTCAAGCACATAAACCTTATTAGCATGCAAAAATACACATATACCTGGTAACAAACAATTTGATTCAGCACCGATCTGCGATTACCATCTCAGCAAACTGAAACTGCTGTAAAGAAAAAAACCTGTATGCACTGTCTACACCTACATGACACAATATTTAGATCTGCAGTGGTATGTCAGTATGTCACTTCAGGTAATCAGGTGTCCTTTTTTTATAAAAATTTTGGTTACATTTTCATCAAAATGGCTGAAATACCTTCCAAAATTAATATTCTGTACACTTTGATGCAGAGCAACAATGTATATGCACTTTAACTCATCTGGAAAGCTTAGCCATACAATTTTGCATTTGTTAGATATGCCAAGATGAACATGTGCTCTTTCAAAAAGACCCTCCTTATTGTGCATCTTAATAAAAAATTGTTGTTTTCTCAGGGCTAAGCAAATATTTTTTTTACCTGCTTGTCCTAGAGAAGTGACTTGTGAAAAACCACGTCTTGCAAAATGTATCAATTGTGCATGAAAATGTATCACTTGTGCATGAATTTAAGTAACACAGATGTTAAATTTGTTTCAGCACAGCTAACAAAGGTCTTGTTGATCTCCACCTTTATTATCTTCTCAGTCTCCAGATTTAAATTTTTATTTTTTTTGGTTATAGACCAGAAACCTTTGTGATGGCCTTTTATTCAGCACCCATTGGCACAAGCTTGTTATCGTTACTCTTAAACTATTAGAATGATTGCCACAAAACTTTACAAACACATTGATCCCAATGTTAGTTGGTCCTAAATGAAATTGGTGCCAATCTGACATCCAGTATGGCTGCCATGGTGGCCTTATTGAAAATCTTGTTATTGCAACTCTTCCTGAATGGATTAGTCACATCGACAGCAGGTTTTTCACTGAAGTTCCAGTCTGCATTTTCATATTTTGGACGGGTGAATTAAAAAGTGAATCCCAAAATGCAGATGACATACATGTGAGGAAGTGAAATTTTGTGAAAACTGGAGAGTGTAACCTGAAGGACTATCTGCTGATGTCTAATTGCTCCTAAATGAAAATTGTGCTGATCTGACATCCAATATGTCTGCCATGGCATCCCTCTTGAAAATCTTATTATACTCGCCCTGAATGAATGGTCATATTGACAGGGGTTTTTCACTAAAAGACTTTTTAAATGATGTCTAGTTGGTCCTAAATTAATATAGTGCCCATCAGACATGCCCTCAGAGATCTAGTATGGCTGTCATGGTGGCCATGTTGCCAAAATCTTATCACTACTACTCATCTTGAATGGATGATCATAATGACACAAGGTTTTTGCAAAAAGACTCCATATGAAGTGTACCTGGTCCTAAATAAAAATCTTGTTGTCACTACTATTCCTGAATGGATGGTTGTATCTACATGAGATTTTACAAAATACTTATGGTGTATATTTAGTACTAAATGAAAATGGTGCCAATCTAACCTCCATCATGGCTGCCAAATCTTGTTTTCACTATCTCGAAATGGATGGTAATAGCTGCATGTGGTTTTCACCTGAAGACTTATTATCATGTCTGGTTGGTCCTAACTGAAAATGATGCTGATACAGTATGTTGAGTATGGTGGCCATCTTGAAAATCTTGTTATGGCCACTTTCCCTAAGTGATGGCCATAGCACCATAGGATTTTTCACTTAAAGAATGGTTGGACCTAAATGAAACAGGTTCCAGTCTGACATCAAATATGGCCACAATATCTGAAATGAAAATAGTGCCAGTCAGACAGGTATCTTGTAAGCATGTACATTCAGAGATAAGAAACTAGTTTTGTTACCAAATTTGGTATGTTGGAGTTTCTTGGGAATATCAAAGAATCTCAAAGATGGTTTCAGGACTTGGCAATTAAAAGGATTAAATGGACTTATCTGGGATTCCTGGAAATTCTTTTTGGTCAGTAGTGCATCTGTCCCTTTGAGGGATTCTCGTTCTGATTTATCACAGCCTTGAATTGGGGGGGGGGGTATAATTCCTTGTCAGAATTAGTGCTGAATCAATACATGGTTAGCCAAGGTATGGAACCGTCAGCTGAACATGCTAGACCCTCTAGAGAGTCAAGTGACTTCATTGATCACTGCCAGGTGAGGTTGAGATGTACAAAAACGATGTGTCAGCACATATATGGCTCAGGAAAACCACTCATCCTGACCAGGTAAAAATTGGCTGGGCCAAGTAAAACTTTAGTGCTTACTTGTCCCTGGGCTGAGTAGATGTAGATTTCAATCTGTGTGCATTTTCTACCTGTAAGAAGCACTGAAATTCAGCATTGTTTAACATCTAGCATGCGACAGTTATCAATCACTTTTGCCTATTTAGCCTACTTGTTGTTTAATGTAGAATGTCACAAAGGAAGATGCTGTCACTTTTTAATTTTTTTTTTTTTGACATAGGTACCCAATGCTAGCATGATACTAAAATGAGTAAGTGTCATGAAAATATTATGTTGCAGTTTCACACCTAGTCCATGATTTCTTTGGTATTTGTGTTTACAGTGACACTTTTAAGTAATCTAGGCATCATTTTAATGGGGAGAAGTTTTGCTTTTCAAGGAACTAGCACACATCTTTATGAGTTAGACCTCTGAGAACTTAAGAGCCAGAGAATGTCAACAGTTTTTGATTTTTCATCTGGTCAGAATGTGTTACACTTGCTCCAGGTCTTTGGCATTTTTAAGACTGAAGCCTTATTGATACATTGTCATGCCATTGTCAAGATGCCAGAAAATATTTCTACAAGTATGTAATTACATTTTCACAAGAAAAGTGTTGCGATCTTACATTAGAAATAAGTATTTTAAGTATCTCTAACGATTTCAGTGAACTTTCACACAATGCATTCCATTATAATATATTCATAAAGCACATAATGCTGAGATGACAGCTGATTGGTCGAAAATTTAATTGGGGTCTAGATGTAGAAAATTCCAATTATTTTGACCAATCAAGAATCTTCCCTTTGTTAGGCACCCTTGAGTAGCTTTCTCAAAATGGACATTTGAGTAAAAACAGATTATTTATTATGCAAGTTCAGTGGAAATTGCAGAGATGTTGGTCTTGGAGTTTGTCTTTCGGCATTACAGTGTATTAATAAAACTGCACAGTCTTGAAAATACCAGTGATCAGGTATGAGCACACCAGTCTAACCAGATGAAAAATCTAATATTTTGACATTCTCTGTCTCTTATCATCTCACATGTCCAACTCGTGAAGATGTGTGATAGCTCATTGAAAAGGTAAATTTCTCCACAAATAAATGAGACATAGATTACTGAAAGGTGACACTGCAAACATGAATACAAGAAATTGAGGGCTGTATGTGCAACCACAATGTCTTAAGTTGCAAACCTTGTCTCTTGTTATGTATTTATCATCTTGGTTTCCATGTATTAGTTAGGTTTCAAACCTGCTGTCTTCACTATGAAAATAACTTTTTTCATTGTTTTGACCTATTTTAGTATCAAACTTGAGTCGGGTACCTGTTCTTTTTAGTAAGAGCACAAGTAGTGTAGTGGAGAAGTGTACTGTGTTGAGTAAACTGTCGCTAGAACCTCTGAATGTCCTGTATACATGTTAGCGTGTGTTATTTTTAGTGCTGGTAGCAGTTGAAAGACCTGCTGATAACTTTTATTGAAAGTACTTACATTTACTAAAGTAAATTTAGCTGTGAAAGCAACTGTTTGAGAGAATATTCTACATGCTAGCTGTGAATCAGAACTCTGAAATTGTCTGACTTTTTCACATTGACAACAAATTCACTTGTCCTGGGCAAGCTACTGAAAATTTCCACCATCTGGGGAAAAATTTCACTTGTCCTAGATGTTGAACCATGGGATTTTGCCAACTCTGTTCCGTGAAAAATTGATCGAGCAAAAGAGCATAATGTCAACATAAGCTGTAGCATGTGATATATTTGTATGATTGGGTAGGTTTATATGAAATTTTCAAAAAGCATTAAAAATTTCAAGCAATTAGTGCTCATTTGGTGCCCAATATTTTATTAAGAGGACAATAAGCATGTTGTTTTCAGAATCAAAACAAATGTATAAAATTGCATTTATTTAATAGTCAAATTTTCACTTGAGACAAAACCCAGAAGCACTTTTCTGAACCAAAAAGAAGAGGAACAGAGAAGATCATTTAGTAAAAACAAAACCTTTAATGTGAACCAAATCAACAAGATTTGTCATTCTAAAATCTGTGACTGTTGAATTGTCACACTCATCAAAGAGTTACCTATGGAATAAAGCAAGAATGTCACCAGTAAGATTAACACTATGTGACTCCTGCAATAAATCAAAAGTTGCTGATACAAAAGGAGACCATAGAGAAGCATGAATTGAAAACTTGCTGATACAAATGGGGACCATAGAGAAGCATGATTTGAAAACTTGCTGATACAAAATGGGACCATAGAGAAGCATGAATTTCAAACTTGCTAATACAAAAGGGGACCATACAGAAGATGAATCAAGCCTTTTAACATGATAATGTATTAGTATCTTTGCAGAGCAGATTGCAGATACAGTGAAAATAAAATAAAATTCACCTCATTAATCCTCTGTACATACAAGATCTTATGCAATACAACTTGCCTTTTTCCCTCTACATTTAATTAAAGAATAGCAAATTGCTGGTTCATTTTTGCGGTATGACTTTGGATCTTCTGTGAAAAAGTTAATCATGTTTTAAAATAGAAAGTGACCATCATGAAAGAATGGAATAACATTTTTATGAAGCATGACCCATTTTTTTAAATTTTGTATTTATCTTTCCATGTATCGGACTCTTGTGACAAAAATGATTGAATGACCGTCATAAATATTCCCATGAAACTGCCATATTATTCTCCTGATAAAAAAACCTGGCTATGTTTTTACTTAACAATCTATATATGTAACTTCTGCTTTCTTTTCAGTGGAAAGAAGACGACGAGATAAAATAAACAACTGGATAGTGCAACTTTCCAAATTGGTCCCTGATTGTTCACAAGAACACACCAAACAAGGACAAATTGGGGTAATTCAGTCTTTTATTTCCTTGCATGATCTTAGAAACAAGAATGTATGATATAGATTACAGTAATTTGTGTTTAATGTCCACCAGATTTTGTTTAGTGTTTTACTGGGTTGTTGGATTAGTATGAATGTATATTGCTACTGAAATTTACAAATCTTACAATTCAGAAACTTGGTATTAGTGAAGGACTTTGTTCACCACTGTCATGGACTTGACAAATATATATCAGAGACTTTTAAAGTTAATCAGTGAAAATATTAAATAAGTATCTCACAGAATATAGTTACTTTAATACAGAGAATCTTTGTAAATGCTCTCTCTCTCTCTCTCTGTCTCTGTCTCTCTCTCTCTCTCTCTCTCTCTTTAATAGCCTTAAAAGTTACTTCTTACAAATTATAAACTTTTTAACTTAGGTATTCACTGGTTAATATCCAATACTTTTATCCAGTCAGAAAACCTGGGATTGAATCTTTCTTAGGGGCCATCAGTATCAGAAAAACATCAAAATATATAAACCACTGCTTAAAAAAGCTGTTAGTGGGGTGCACTTTGTCAGTTCTTGCATCCTTTCTTGTAAGCCTCCGTCCATTGTATCTATTCAGGATGTATCTGTTAATTGCAATACATCTCTTTAGATAAATTTGCCATATGTTGGAGGCAACGAGGGAAAAATGTATGTCATCATGGCTTGAATTTAACTTGATTTTTTGTAGCTGTTTGAAGTGAACTGCTGCTAATGTTGAGCCAAGGTCATGTTCCAAAATGAGTTACTGTCACCTGCTTTCCAGGATATATTTAATGTTGCTGCTTAGTCATGCCATAGAAGAGAGGGTAGCTTTTGCAAACTTGCAGCGCTAGAATCATAACATCCATAAAAACATTTTTTTGTCCCCTAGCTTTGGTCATGAAATATTGTGATACCCTTTGTCTGTCCATCCATCCATCTCTGTTACCACATATGCTCTTAAACCCATGGATGGAAATTCCTGCCAAACTTTTTAGTTCTGTTGTCCAGGCTTTGGGTAACCATCTGCAAAAGGGGTGTCATCCTTGGCTACCATGCCTTTGGTCAACAGTTAAATTTACAAATATTTCAATTATAATGACACTTCCTAATATTTTCTGACCAGACTTTATATATGCAGTGATAACTGGAGGATGCATCATATGTAATATACAATTAAAAGCATGGGGATTTGCAATGATGAATCAATATTTTGCTCGCACTGGTCGTAAGGCCAAGTGAGCTTATAGTATGGCCTTTCATCTGTCGTACATCATGTATCATGCATCAAGCATACATCAACAGTTGCTATTTGAAACTTCTTAAAAACTACTGGACCAGTTTATACTAAATTTGGCAGAGAGCATTCTGGCATGAAGGACTTTTGTTTGTATACAAATAATGCCAATCTGCCATCAAATATGGCCACAACTAATAAAATAGAAAAACCTTCAAACATATTGTTCTCCAAAACTGCGGAGGACAATTTGGTCAAATTTGACAGAAAGCAACCTGGCATAAAGACCTTTCAATTTTATAATAATGATGCTGATCTGTCATCAAGTATGACCACTATTACTAAGAATAGATGAACCCATCTGTCGTTCTTCAACAGTTGCTGTTACTAACTTCAACCAAACTTGGCAGAGAGCATCTTGGCATGAAGGCCTTCCATGTTTATACAAATGTTGCCAGGCTGCAATCAAAATATGGCCCCTGTTACTAAAAATAGAAAAACCTTTATATAACTTTTCCAAACCGGTTTTGAATAGAATTTGACCAAAAGCATCATGGCATGAAGACCTTTCAAATTTGTACAGATCATACCCATCTGCCATCAAATATGAACTTCATTACTAAAAATTGAAAAACCTTTAAATGAACTCTTAAGCTACCTGGTGTAGAGGGCTTTCAAGTTTATACAAATGATTCTGATCCACAAACTGTTCAGCAGAATTTTTGTCAGAAAACATTCTAGTATTAGTTGTTTTTAGATTGATACAAGGATGCAGATTTACCATCAAAGATAGTGTTGTGCTTTAAGTGTGGCATTTCTGCAATTGTTGACCCTGTGTTTCCCAATCTTGACACTATGTGCCCCTTAGGTGGGCTCTTTTGACCAATACTTCTAATGCAAATAATTAATTGTCCCATTGAAAAACACTGTGCCCAGATTGGGTGACAGTGACACATTGTTCCTAGCTCATTGGATCCTAGGTACAACACTTAAATATGGCCATCATTACTACAAGTGGAAAATCCTCTAAATGATTTCTTCCCAAAAACAAATTACCAGAATCTGACAAAATTTTACGAAAGCATTCTGGTATGAAGGGCTATTAATTTTTTTTACAGATGATGCTAATCTGCCATCATTTATGATTGCTGTTAATAAAAATGTGCATCCTTTAATAACTTCCTCTAAAATAACTGTTTAACAGAATCTGACCAACTTTGACACAAGTCATCCTGGCATAGGGGCCTTTCAATATTGGACAAATGATGCCAATGTGCGATCAAATATGGATGAGGATACAAAAATTAGGGAAACCTTGAAACAATTCTTTTCATAGCATATGCAATCAAAAGCATTGGAAGAAATTTCTGCAGAAAGCATCTTACTGACCTTTGATTTTTTGACCAACTGCTCTTGCATTTGGCTGTTAATCAGATGGTAACAGGAAACTATGATTCTTCTAGGCAAGGACATTTTGGATGTTGAAGATATTCAACTGGCCACTGTGTACACCTTTTGCAATGTTGTATCCCCTGCAGCTACTGTGTCATCAGTGCCATAGTAGCAGTGTCTCTCTGTTCAGTTGGACAGGCTGTAGTGGTCTTACATTATCAAATGTACTATAATATGTCAAAAAAACTAATTTATTTGGGTAGATTAGATCATCCCAAAACTACCATTCTTTATGTCATTGACATTTTTAACTTAAGCCTCTTCGTGTTGAGGTGAATAACATATACTACAATGTAGTGGGAGGTGAGAGGTGCATTCAATTTGCACAACATCAAATACCAGATCAGGTATATAGTGAAAAGAAAAGTTGCAAAAATATGGTATTTTTGTACCACTGATGAAATATATCCAATATTAACTTTAGAAAAGAAAATATCTTCTATGAATTACAATGAAAGAAAATGGAATGTGAGGTTGTTATATTTTTCTCTCTCTTTCAGAGTAAAGGTGGTATTTTAGCCAAGGCTTGTGACTACATTACGGAATTACGAAATGCTAATGCAAGAATGGCAGAAACCTTAAAAGAAACAGAAAGACTGTCAGTTGATGTTGAACTGTTACGACAGCAGTGTGAAGAATTGAAAAATGAAAACAGTTTATTAAGATCAACACTTCAGCAGCATGGAATAGTGCCTCCAGATTTATCAGGGGGAGCATCCTAGCTGGCCATTTGTTCTCATATGTGTTTTATCTGCATATACTTCAACAGGTGTACATTTGAAATCTGTAGTCAGTGATAACGTACATCCACATTGGAGATGGTTGTAATTAGCTCAGTTATTGAGTTCATGCGTCGAACAGACTTCTACTTTATCATTATAAAAATGGATTGCATGAGACATAACAAATTCTATAGAACTTAAAATTGTCCCGATTGTAAAGTACAACTTTTAATGGAAATAGAATTAATTTCCATGTTTTGGAGGAAGAGACAGTTGTTTTAATGTTGTTGCTTGTTGCACTTTCTACAACTATCTGTTAATAAGTAGTGTATGTAATTCATTGCATGTACAGGATAGAGGGAGATCATCAGATAGCACAGGATAGAGGGAGATCATCAGATAGCACAGGATAGAGGGAGATCATTAGATAGCACAGGATAGAGGGAGATCATCAGATAGCACAGGATAGAGGGAGATCATCAGATAGCACAGGATAGAGGGAAATCATCAGATAGCACAGGATAGAGGGAGATCATCAGATAGCACAGAATAGAGGGAGATCATCAGAAAGCACTGGATAGAGGGAGATGATCAGACACCACAGGATAGACAGAGATCATCAGATGTACAGGACTGACAAAGATCATCATATGACTTTGATTCCACGGAATTCTCAATTGCATACATTTCAATTGTTTTTAGTTAGCTTCTGTTGGCTACAAAAAGCTTTTAGGTCTGCATGCTTTTCAAATTCATATGTTCCATTGTCCAGGCCAAGTTCATTTTCACATGGGTAAACAGATGTTGAGATGCAGATAAAATAAACGAAAATATTTAATCTGTTACTGAAATCCTATACAGATCTGATGGAATACTGTTTGATAACATGGGTGAGTCTACGTTTTTATCATTAGGCGCCTCAAGTTAAAGATGAAATGTAAACAGAAGATCTCGTCCATAAATAACATGGTCACATTACAAGTTATTATGCACTCTGTAGTAACTTCATTGATCTGTGTGCTGTATACACTTGCATCTTAAAATTTCGCATAGAACAAGATTAAAATGTAAGACAGCTGACCACCCAATTTCTGGGCCAGTCCATGTGTTGTTGACATAAATATTTATATTCATGTGGAACCTGTATGTGCCATTATGCCATCAGATCTATGTATACCTGTAACTATAACATTTTGAGACTGAGAAAGTGAACATTCAAATGGGCAAGTAAAAAATCTGAAGTTCACTCTTCTGAGGACTAGTCAACTTTTAACAGATTTGGAAACATGGACTGCCCAGTGCTTAAGTAAATACCTGATTAAACCATGCATATATTCATATCCAGCATTCAGTTCATTTTTAGCTGACCTGGCAGTATGGTATGGTTGTGCATCCATGAACAGTTGCTCTTTTAAACCTTGCCTCATAAACCACAAGACCAATTTTGGCAGAAATCATTCTGGCATGAAGGATTTTAAAATTGTAAAAATGATGCCGATCTGCCATCCAATATGGCCACAATTACTACAAAAAAAGAAAAACATTTGAAAAGAATTGTTAAAACCACTAAACAGAATTTGACCAACTTTGACAGAAAATATCCTGGCATAAAGGCCAATTCAATATTGGACAAATGAAGCTGATGTACCATCAGATATGGTTGTAAAGCCTTGAAACAATTGTTTTCATAACATGTGCAATCAACGGCATATGATAAAAATAGCCCACAAACCCAGATTTCTTGGCCAGCTGCTCTTGCATTTGGTTATTTGGCAGCTATCAGCCAGGTGAGTGATGTTAAGTCCACTTGGACCTCTAGTTAGACACTAGTTGTGACATGAAACATTCACCACCAGTGTGGCCAACTTGGCGGAATAGAATCATTAGCATGGTGACTTGTCCAATTTAAATAAACACTTATGTTAAGTTTACTTTGCTTATATTGCTTGACCTTAAAAGGAAGAACTTTTACCATACCATGCTATGTCTGACAGAATTCATCACTTGTAATTAGTGCTGAATATTGGCAGCCCACTTCAGACACGATGTGTATCATGATACACAACTTCTGATACACAGTATGTATTGCTGATACAAGTTTAATGCTATTCATGCATGTATACCGGTAAATTGTTGTTGCGTTTGCCTAACTTGAGCTGTTATACTGAAATGTTCGATTTACCAAGGATATGGGAACACACTAGCTGCACTATTAGTTCTGCAGACAGATACAAAACTAATACGAAGACAAGTAGTGTGTGATTGATTCATGCAGAAAACAACTATTGTATTGATTTATTCCATTTATTGAGCTGAACTTTTGTTGAAGTTAAGTGTTTGTTGGTATTTTAAAATTTCTAATTGAACTAATATATTTTAGAATGATTATTGGTTATTGTATTGGCATGTAACATCAAACTATACTGATTTATCAGTATACTAGTCCAACACAGGAGCCCCGGGTGGCAGGAGTGGTCTAAGGCACTCGTCTTTACAGATCACTCGCACATCTCACCGCTGCATGGGTTCGAGTCTTGGTGTGACCAATGTGGGTATGTGAGAAAGTTTGCCAGTAGCTTCCCGTGGGTCAGTGGTTCTTCCTGGGACTTCCAGGATTCTTCATCCACCAAATATTCTGGTCGTCATGTATCATGTGCTGAAAAAATGGCATTAAACCCCACAAACCAGTCCAACCCTCATCCTAATGCTGTCTACATCCAGCTTGGTTTCACTAGTTCTGAATGTAGCATGGTCAACAGGCGATTTAATGAAATATATTGTGTGGTTCATCCCAGAGTTTGAAAATTGTGAGAATCATCAAAGTGAAAACATTCAATACATGCATTATACAATGAATATTCATATACAAATTTCTGATTTGAATATTTGCCATTAAGTATTCTTTCAAATAATTTAATGTTCATTTCAGCACTAGGTATTCTTGCATATAAGAAGGCACAGTTTGGTGTCGTCAAGTTTGTAATCTTGATATTAAATAAAATTTGGTAAATTCATTATGGTAATGGTAAAGAACGCTATTTGCAGACATTAAATTTTGTATACCTTTTGATTGTCATTCAAATCTTGCATTAGGAAAATGAATGACCAGTTCTTGAGCATCACAGTCACTAGCGTTTCTGTCAGTTTTTATCAATGCTTTATTCTGATATAGCATAAACTTAATTATGCTTCAGTCTGTTTGTTATATTCATTTAACCTTTGTAAATTTATGTACGTAAGTTGCTTTCCTTTCCTGTGAGTTTGCAGACTACAGTGACAAAGAAGAATTACAGATTTGGCAAATGTATGGTGGCTTCTAAGATGACCCATCCACATCCTTCTGTGGTAGATTCTCATCCTTTATGTACTTTAGAACATGTTGCCAAGTTTACAGTTCTTGTAGTTTTTAATATGTTTCTAGTTCATTTTGAGGAAACATCTGAGAGGGAAGGTTCACATCTGTAAAGATGGCGCCCATAATAAAATCACACCTGATCATGCATTCAGAAGAATGCTGTAAGTACTCTGGCTCACCTGGCTTTCAGCGCTATATAGTAGTGACCAAATTAATCTAGGAAAAACATAATGCAATGAAAATGAAACTTTGGGGCACTAGAGCTTGTGGTATGACCATTTTCAAAGGTACATTAATAAAAGAATGTGAAACAGAATATTGCATCAATTTTTACCTTTATGGTAAACATAATTAAAATATATACTTTCAGAATGAATGTTGTAAGAACAATTTAGTTACAAGTAGTCTTGCATCATTGTTGATGTCATGCCACTATGATGCCTTAAATAGAGGATATTGCACAAATATATGTTTGATATGAAATTTATGAAATATGTTGAATAATATCAAATACCACCAGCTACTTGCAGTAAGTAGCATATTGTATTATTCAGGGAGTTTCATAACTATCATGGGTCAATTTAGCTGCTGGCCTGAGGCCTGTGGGTTTTGAGGCAGGCCAGTTAATACCTACAGCCACAGGCTTTTGGGGTCAGTTGATATCATGCAAGGCCAGTTGATTTCCATGTGAGCTGGCCTTGCTGGCTAATGACAAATATATGTGTTAAGTTGACCCTTGTATTATGTCAAATGAACACAAGTTTAGGATTCTGTTCATCACACAGTCTAAAGGGCTTGCATTACTCTGTGGCATTGCTATGTGATGTTGTAGTGTTGTCACACAGTGTGGTGATTGATTTTTGGCTTGGTCGGCATGTTGTCTACTCTCTGTTACTAAGAATAGTTAGTGTTTCCAATAATAAGGCACTTTTTATTATTTAGATTTTTTGCCTTTTGACCTTGAAATGCCAGTCATGATATGTAAAGGGATGTAATTCATTCTGACACTGCGAGGAAATAATTAGAGTGGTTACCTCCCTTTATATAGTTTGACAGTCTCTATGTAGCATTTAAAACATACAGAATCATTTAATTGGAAATTCTCATTAAAGGTAATTGCGTAAATATGTTTCTCAAAATATCTTGCCTTTTTTTAATCAATTCTCTGTTAAGAGATAAATAGAAGAAAATACATGGAGGTGTGCTAAATTATTTAGTGTTCCTCTTCTCCCCCCAAACTAATATCTGCAAATTATATATGCACAGTTTCAGCAGGCCAAGACTAATTGGAAGTGGACATACTAAGTAGGTTTTTTTCCCTCCAAATCACAAACAAAATCGTCAAAAACATTCTTCTGTATCCTATTTTATAACACGGATTTGGTCCAAAATAATAGTGTGCTAGAAAGACCATATATGCTGCTTTCATATATGGATTATCATACAGATTATAACATGCATTTTCTCTGTAACATGCGAAATGTTAGTGATTGGAACCTGCAAACAAAAGTACTATAATAAGGTGGCTTGTTAGTCCGCTTCATGTATGTTCTGAGAAGTAGTTTTATCTTTTTATTGATACATTGATTGCATTTGAAAATAGTCTCTGTTCTGCCAAGTCATTGTATTTCTTGTGTAGAAACTCACAAATACACCCCCTCCAAAGATAATTATAAGTTTTATTATAGAGAAATAATCCTGTAGAACTTTTCCACATTCAGTCACTCTTGCTTCCCATTCCTTCTTTATTAGTATTGTAAAGCAGTCACACTGGATTTACTAGTTTTATATCCCATTTAAGTAGTTAATCACTCAAGTTTTCATGGGGGAAAAATTACTTGTTATAAAGTAGCCTAGTTCTGTACACTGAAACTATATGTATACTTTTAACTGTTAGATTGTACTGCTTGTGAATACTTTCTTTCCTGGACAATGTACATTTACAGCTGTCCATAGAAGTATAAAAAAAGTAGGTCTTTTTATTTTGACAACATTCACAATACAATATTGTTGTCCTCAAGTTATGTCAGTTTCTTCCCCCAAGATATAGGGAATATAGTTATGAAATGTGCTTGGTCAGTTGAAGCTTTTTTCCCCCCACAATTTAATAAAAGTCGGGGCATCAAATTGAAATTTTTAATCAAGCATTGCATCTCCCATATTTTCCTACAGTTTTATGCCTTCTCTGCTAAAAATAACTGGGGGGGGGGGGGGGGGAGGTGGGCAGATTAAAAGTAGAAAGATGTACTGTAATAACATTGCAGCAATTTCTACTTTGGTTAATTCATGTATTTTTTTATGTTAAAGCATGTGTACAGTAATTATATATGTATTGTTGAAAATATTGATCATTACTTTGTGTATCATATATGATGTTATTCCCAGATGTATACATTGCACCCATGATTTCAAGTCTAATTTAGGTCTTGAAAACAGATGATGAATTATTAAATATTAAAAAAACACAAACTTTGTTGGATTTCTTAATTTATCTGAGTGTTTTTGCATAGAGATATTCATTTTTATCCCCATGCGAACCAAGTTGCAAGGGGATATGGTGTTTTTCCTGTTCATTCGTTCAAGTGTTTGTTTGTTCATTCCTTTGTTTTGTCTTCAATATCATGGACCCTATTTCACATACAGTCATAAAAAATTGGTATGTGAACACAGCTTATGGAGAGTAACTCTGTCATACCAGAACTTGGGCAGTGTGACCTGATTTTCACGTTTAAGTGACTTTTGTACTTTAAGCTTTTCATTCACCAAACCCTCATTATTTGGACTCTATTTCATCTACAGTTATGAAAATTGGTACGTAAATGCATCCCAAGAAGATTAACTCCACCATACCAGAGCAGGGTAATCAAAATCTCTATCTGGGATTTCAGCATAAGTTTTCAATGCAATGCTGATGCCAGTAGAAATGCAGATATTATCAGTAGTTGGGTGAATTGTGGTTATTAAACCAAATTCCCATTTACTATGCACTACCTTAACAATGCAATAATTTCTTTGCCTGGGTCACAAAGCCTGCTGCAGCTTTCATTGCTGTGCAGATTCTCTATGCAAATAAAGTCTGGGCAGGCTGAGACTATACTTTCTTGTCTTGAATGTAGAACTACTTTTGTTTACAGAAAACAGCATCCCGAGATTTGGGTGGCAGGGTAATCAAAATTGCAATATTTGGGATTTCAGAAGTATTCAGTGCAATGCAGATGCTGGCAGTAGAGCAGCCATTGCAAATTGTAGAGAGGACTGATTGTCGACTAAATCTTCTTTCTGTTTCGTTGATGAAGAAAGGAAATTGCAGAAATTGGTAGAAAGAACTTCCACTTGAAAGAGACATATTTTGTACCATCTAGAGTTGATTTTATGACCACAAACAAGTGATCTGCTGCTGGAAAGCAAACAAATTTGTTCAAATAATGTATGATTACTCTGAGAAATTTAGGTACTTCATTGACAAAACTTAGAACAGAACAGTTTTTTTTGCCATCCTGAAAACTTACGTTACCGGATACATCATCAAGAAGTAGGCTTAAACCATCAACAAGTTTCATTCATCGAGAACTTTTGATGAGCTAGGTCTCATAAATTCAGTGTTGTTGTTTGTTTTAAATGATAGTTGTACAAAATGTTCTTTATGCACTGATTGTAACTATGTACATCATTTAGCCCATGGGACTTGCCTAATAAAATTGGGGGACAGTTGGTGATGGGCTAATCATGAGACCTGCCTAATAAAATTGGGGGACAGTTTGTGATGGGCTTATCATGAGACCTGCCTAATAAAATTGGGGGACAGTTGGGGATGGGCTTATCATGAGACCTGCCTAATAAAATTGGGGGACATTTGGGGAATAGCTTATCATGAGACCTGCCTAATAAAATTGGAGTCCAGTTGGGGATGGGCTTGTCAATGGATATTATTTTCCTACAGAAACATTTCCTAACATTTTTAAAAGTAAGGGATGGTCTTATCATCAAGCATTAGCTTCTCATTGGAAAATATCTTTAAAAAATAAGTTATTGAATTTCTAATTTAAAATATTTATGTGGATTCATTGTTTTGGTAGGCTGACTTGCAAGCTTGTTGGCAACTGGCAAATTCATCCACAGTATAAATTCAATAACCCAAACTGAATTATATTTTATTTATCTTTGTTCATTTTCTTCTTGTTTTTTTTAATGAAAAATAAGATTCCAGTCACATTTTTAATTTTCATATTTACAAGGTCTGCTTTAAATAACTTAGACGAGAGTCTCTTGAAGGGACTGAAGCTCAACTCGCCAAAACAAATGAGTAGGAATTCATAAGAAGCATGTTTCTTCCTTCCTTTATCCTTTTTAATTGAAGAGTATTGAAATCATCTTAGATATTTTTGAGAAACCTCAACCTAATAAAAACTATTTTCATAGATGTTTAACATGTTTAGAAGATAAGTGCAGTACAAAATCTTTGTCATGGCCTTCGAGTTAAACCCAATATCATGGATTGAAGATCACTGAACTCATCTTGGATACTGTTAAAAATATACCCACATGCTAACTTTTGTAAAATCCATAATAGAATTTTTTTAATTTTTGTTTTACAAAATCCACATTATTGAACTGGCATTATTGAAGATATTCTGAAGATACATCCACAAACGAAGTTTGATAAAAGTCCATGCATACTTGTTGGTGTTGTCATGCTAACTTGGCCATCATGGATAAAAATTCATGAAGACCTTTGACTTGAATATCAATGTCATGCTTACAAGTTATAATGGATAAAAACCCAAGTGAAGACCTTTGATTTTAATGTCAGAATGTTATAAACTTGTTTATTTAAAAAAAAAAAAATTGAAATACAAAGTCTGGTCAAAATTCTTTTCTACAAGTCACTGTTCTTATAAGCTCAATGAAGTACAAAAATGCAAGCAGTGACCTTTGGCTTGACCCCAAGGTTATGTAGGCCTGGTTTTTGAACCTGTTGGGTGGTTAGATCAGCACAATTTTCATTCAGGACATATTGCACAAGGTCTTTTAGTGAAAACCTTGTTTCGATGCCACTATTGTTTCAAGAGGAATAATGATAAGAGTTTTTAGATGGTGATGTAGTGAAAACATAATGTTGATCTGTGCATGAGGAGTAGCAATAACAAAATTTTCACGATGGCCACAAGGCAGTTATATTGGAGGTCAGATCAGTGCCATTTTTATTTGGGGCCAGCTACAAATCATGAGTGATTTGGTGAAAACCCCATGTCAGTATGACTCTGGTTAAGAGGAGTTGTGATAACAAGATTTTAAAGATGGCCATCATGGTGGCCATATGTCAGATCTGAACCATTTTCATTTAGGACCTTCTACACAAGTCTTTAGTAAAAACACCATGCCAATATGATCATCTGTGCAGGAGTAGAAGCAATAAAAAATAGCCATGTTTGATGTCAGATTGGCACCATTTTCATTTAGGACCATCTGCATGTAATAATAAGTTGTTTAGTGAAAACTCCGTCACAGTATGACCACCCATTCAAGAGGAGTAGCAATAACAAGATTTTCAAGATGGCCACCATGGCAGCTATATTTTATGTCAAATCGGCACAATTTTAGCTTGTTACATGTTCATTCAGCACCATTATCACTTGGGATCAACTACATATTGTATGAAGTGTTTTGATGAAAGCACATTTCAATATGACAATCTATTCAGGAGGAGCAATGACAAGATTTTCAAGATGGCCACTCTGGTGGTCATACTGGAGGAAATCGGGGAGGGGGGCTAAAGTTTTACTTAGGACCAACTAGCCACCAATATGAATACATATGTCAAGTTTCAAGACAGTCCTCACAATGGCTTAGTTTAAGTAAAGAATAACAAGACATTGTCTAATGGACAAGATGCCACAGTACAAGCTCTCCTGGGACTTTGACCAGTAGAGTCAAAAATTAATATCTATGTGGATTATTTGACAGTTATTGGTTGTGGTGCTTTACATTTCTCAAACATAATTAATATCTGTGCAGTAATGTTTGTTCTTGTCATAATCAATAGATTCCAATAAATGATTTGGTAAATTACTTTATTTTGGCATCCCAGGCAAATTCGATTCTGTAAATCCTGTCTTTGTATGACAATTATTCATCTTGGTATCAAGACATCTACATTCTGCACATTTCTGTCAATTAATTCTTATTACACCACAATTTAATATAAAGCTTTCTATTTCTTACAAAATTACAATGGTTACAAGTTTTTTTTCTTAAAAAATTGTCTTTTTTTGTGCCTAGAAGTTATTACCCAGTAACTCCTCACAATTCCATTGACTTCTAAGTGTTGATATTCATGTGACCTATGGCCTTGGTTTTTCGAATTTTTCTCATTCCTGAGTATTTAATTCCTGTGAAGTTTGCTAAAAAATTTGCAGTACATCTTAATATCAACTATACCTATGTCTGTAATAAAACTAAATCACAGTACATCTTAATATCAACTATACCTATGTCTGCAATAAAACTAGATCACAGTACATCTTAATATCAGCTATACCTATGTCTGCAATAAAACTAGATCACAGTACATCTTAATATCAACAATACCTATGTCTGCAACAAAGCTAGATCACAGTACATCATAATATCAACTATACTTATGTCTGCAACAAAACTAGATCACAGTAACCTACTCATTAAGGAGTTTCTTTACCTTTTTCAAATACCAAACATGGTGTGTTAAAAGTGGGGTACATGTCCACACATGCTCATCACATACTCTTTCAGAATATAACGTGGTTGGTAAGGAGTACATTGAATGGATCTTACCCTATTTCTCTTATTTCAGGTTGAAATGCTATTTAAAAAATACGAAAAATTAGATAAAGAACCAGACTGTATGGCAGCTCAGATGTGCTTAATTGTTACATCATCGGCATATTGTGATAGTAGAAACTTAATCTCAAACTCGAGATCAGATTTGGACATTAGCCAATCAGGGATCCAAATTTTGAGTCATGGGTATTAGAATGTTATTATAACCTCCAGGCCAGGTCTGGTATTCTCTAAACCTATCAATCACAAAACTAAAGATCAGAGCCCCATAATTAGATGTGATGCTTGGAGTGCATCTACATCATCAAAATTCAGCATTCATGTAGAATCTAGACTTCAGACATTTCATTGCTAAATTTTAAATTGGATTAAAAAATTTCAGCCATTCAAATCACCTGATTCTGGACTTGAGGCTCTTGTAATTCATTTCAAGCAAACAGCATAGGTTTATTTTGACTATGTGAGGTTTAATGCCATTTTTCAGCACATGATGGGCTATACACGGTGGTCAGTATATTTAGTGGAGGAAGAACCTGGGAAAAACCACTGACCCACAGGAAGCTGCTGGGAAGCTTTCTCACATACCCATGAGACTTGAACTCACACATACAGAGGCGAGATGTGTGAGTAATCTGTAAAGGCAAACGCCTTAGATTACCCAGCAACCTGGGACCCAGCAAACAGCATAGACCTTTAATTTGCATTATGAGGGGCAATCAAAAAGATCACAAACAAATGCCATATCTCCTGAATTTCATAATGTACAGTAATGCCTGCACACAATTTGCTATCTTAACATAACATCCAGGATGTCATCGTCACGTTATGGTGTTAATTACTGTTATGTTGAGCATCAATGACACCACATAAACCAGATGTAGTGGAAACTTGGTGGAAGATATATTGGCCAGAGTCATAATAAAAGTCTACATCAAACTTGAGAAAACTTTCAAATAGATAAAAGCAGACTTAGAAGTTGTCTATGGGTTTAAAGCACTTGCTAAATCTTCCATCAGTAATTGGTGGAAATGTTTTATTGATGCTAGACATACCATTGACGAAGATGTGCAAAAGGTAGACCAAGGACCCTATATCAAATGAAACAAATGAGACCGTTAAAACATAATGCAAGGACAGACCAGTTATTGTCCATGAGGTAGTGGTGACTTTTGACGTTTCGTAGGGCATTGCACAGCAAATTCTTAAGGAGATAGGGATTATATGTGTTTGTGCTCGATGGGTATCCAGGTTACCCATGCCTGAATAAGGTGGGTAAAGATTTTCCCAAAATTACAAGCAAAATACAAGCTGGAAGAAAAGGACTTTCTGAAAGGAATTACTTCTTATGATGACGATTCACTTCTTGAATCCGAGAGCAAACAGCAGTGTAATGTTAGGAAGAATTTAAGTTTACCATCACCAGTTAAAGCACGCTTTGCTAATTCCATCAATAAAATGATGTGCAAATTATTCTTCACTACATATATATGGGGAACGATTCTTAAATCATGTACTAGTGTACTTCAGCAGAGTGGTACAGCATGCCCTACAGGAAATCAATGCAGAAACCCTAATGCACCCTCCCTAACACATAGATTATTGCCCTATGATTTCTGGAAACCTGAAAGATTGACCACATGAAAACCAGTATGAGAGCAGAGAGCATGAGAATTGAAGTATGCAATCACTGAAGTCTCTATTTGTGCTGTTATGTAATGGGCCATTGCACATGTAGAAGTCACTGCTAACAAGATGAGAGAAGTGCATACTATCAAGGGGGAGTTAGTTTGACAAGAATCATCATTTTCACTACAGCTGTAACAAGTAATCAATACATTTTGGATTAGCACATGAACATTTTGATTACACCTCATGTATTTGCAGTTAAGTGGATTATTTGATGGCAGATCCGAATCTGTCCTGTTTTGCAGTTAAGTGGATTATATGATGGCAGTTCTGAATATGTACTGTTTGCAGTCAAGTGGATTATATGACGGTAGATCCAAATCTGTATTATTTGCAGTTAAGTGGATAATATGATGGCAGATCTAAGTCTGTACTGTTTGCAGTTGTGGAATAGTTGACGACAGATCCGGGTTTGTACTGTTAGCTGTTATGTAGACTATTTGATGGCAGATCCAAAATCTGTAATGCTTGCAGTTAAGTGGCTTATATGATGGCAGATCTGGGTTTGTACTGTTTGCAGTTAAGTGGATTATTTGATGGCAGATCCGGGGTTGGTGCTGTTTGCAGTTAAGTGGCTTATATCATGGCAGATCCGGGGTTTGTACTGTTTGCAGTTAAGTGGCTTATATGATGGCAGATACGGGATTTGTACTGTTTGCAGTTAAGTGGCTTATATCATGGTAGATCCGGGATTTGTACTGTTTGCAGTTAAGTGGCTTATATGATGGCAGATCCGGGATTTGTACTGTTTGCAGTTAAGTGGCTTATATGATGGCAGATCTGGGTTTGTACTGTTTGCAGTTAAGTGGCTTATATCATGGCAGATCCGGGGTTGGTGCTGTTTGCAGTTAAGTGGCTTATATGATGGCAGATCTGGGTTTGTACTGTTTGCAGTTAAGTGGCTTATAGCATGGCAGATCCGGGATTTGTACTGTTTGCAGTTAAGTGGCTTATATGATGGCAGATCTGGGTTTGTACTGTTTGCAGTTAAGTGGATTATTTGATGGCAGATCCGAATCTGTACTGTTTGCAGTTAAGTGGATTATTTGATGGCAGATCCGGGGTTGGTGCTGTTTGCAGTTAAGTGGCTTATAGCATGGCAGATCCAGGGTTTGTACTGATTGCAGTTAAGTGGATTATTTGATGGCAGATCCGGGGTTGGTGCTGTTTGCAGTTAAGTGGCTTATAGCATGGCAGATCCAGGGTTTGTACTGATTGCAGTTAAGTGGATTATTTGATGGCAGATCCGGAGTTGGTGCTGTTTGCAGTTAAGTGGCTTATAGCATGGCAGATCCAGGGTTTGTACTGATTGCAGTTAAGTGGATTATTTGATGGCAGATCCGGGGTTGGTGCTGTTTGCAGTTAAGTGGCTTATATCATGGCAGATCTGGGGTTTGTACTGTTTGCAGTTAAGTGGCTTATATCATGGCAGATCTGGAGTTTGTACTGTTTGCAGTTAAGTGGCTTATAGCATGGCAGATCCAGGGTTTGTACTGATTGCAGTTAAGTGGATTATTTGATAGCAGATCCGTGGTTTGTTCTGTTTGCAATTAAGTGGCTTATATCATGGCAGACCAGGAGTTTGTACTGTTTGGAATTAAGTGGATTATTTTAATGGCAGATCCGAATCTGTAGTTTGCAGTCAAGTGGATTATTTGATGGCAGATCCAGGGTTTGTACAGTTTGCAGTTAAGTGGCTTATATGGCAGATCCAGGGTTTGTACTGTTTGCAGTTAAGTGGATTATTTGATGGCAGATCCAGGGTGTGTACTGTTTGCAGTTAAGAGGATTATTGGATGACATATCTGGGTCTGCACTGTTTACAGCCGAGTGGATTATTTGATGGTAGATCTTGGTTTGTACTGTTTACAACCAAGTGGATTATTTGATGGCAGATCTGCATATGTACTGTTTGAAGTTGAGTTGATTATTTAATGGCAGATCCAGGTTTGTACTGTTTGCAGTTTAGTGGATTATTCGATGGCATAGCTGGGTCTGTACTGTTTGTAGTTAAGTGAATTTTTTGATGGCAGATTTGTGTCTGTACTGTTTGCAGTTAAGTGGATTTGATGGCAGATCTGGGTCTGTACTTTTTGCAGTAAAGTGGACTGTCTGATGGCAGATCCAGGTTTGTACTATTTGCAGTTAAGTGGATTATTTGATGGCAGATCTGAATCTGTAATGTTTGCAGTTAAAAGGATTATTTGATGGCAGATCCGGGTTTGTACTGTTTGCAGTGAAGTGGATTATTTGATGGCAGATCTGGGTCTGTACTATTTGCAGGTAGGTGGATTATCGGATGACAGATCTGCATCTGTACTTTTTGATGTCGAGTTGATTATTTTATGGCAGATTTGAATCTGGACTGTTTGCAGTTAAGTGTGCATTATTCATGGGTAAATACAGCAAGCAGCTAGGCAACATCAGCAGAGATTACTGACACTAATACAGTACAGTCAGGCAACATCAGCAGAGATTACTGACACTAATACAGTACGCAGCCAGACCACATTGGCTGACATTACTAATACTAATACAGTAATCAGCCAGGCCACATGAGCAGAGATTACTGACACTAATACAGTACAGTCAGGCAACATCAGCAGAGATTACTGACACTAATACAGTAAGCAGCCAGACCACATTGGCTGACATTACTAATACTAATACAGTAATCAGCCAGGCCACATGAGCAGAGATTACTGACACTAATACAATAAGCAGCCAGGTCACATCAGCAGAGATTACTGACTCTAATACGGTAAGCAGCCAGGCCATATCAGCTGAGATTACTGATACTGATATAACAAGGGTCTAAATGAGAATAAAATAACACAGATTTAAGCCTGTTTTTATTAACAAAAGAAACAAATTTATACACCTGTTGTATCCCAAGACACTCAAATGAGGAAATTACAGAGGAAGAAAAATACATTAATATCATACATATTATGATAGAAAAAAAATAATTCTGTTATGGTATCATGGGTAAAAAAAATGCAAAATTGTAGGCATCCATCTTTTTTGGAGGGAAAGCATATGCACTGCCAATGATGTGGTTTGAATCTAATCCAAAATTGTCTTCATATGCGAGTTAACCATTAAGTTTCATACATATGAAATGAAGCTATATAAAATAGGAAATTTACATAAAAACAAAACAAAAAAACAAAAGAAAAATTCACGTAAAAAGAAAGAATAAGACCTTGAAATTAACATCTTGTAAAATTACTAGACAGTGAATTACAATTCAAAGACATATATAGCGACACTATTTATGTAGCAGCACACCGTAATGTGGAAATTGCAGATGAAAGCATCATGCTTGGCCAGTATTTTCCAACTTTAAAATAAAATCTTGGAAGAAAAACATTTTGCCTTGATTTCATTAAACAAAACAACAAAAAAAAAAAATCATTTGTGCATTGAATAGACGAGGCAAGAATGCCATAAACAAATTGGACTAGAATTCAATCTTGTATCACATGAAGCTATGATATATACAGGTAAATATCTACTGGTTTATGCTTAAATGGGAAATATTGTATTTGATCTTTATACAAAGTTTTTTTTTATATGCAAGCATTTGCCAGAGAAGGTTTGAATGTATATCCCATATATAACCCAGATTTGTGCTTGTAAAACACGTATGCCCCAACTGCAGATCAAAAAGGTAACAAAAAGCCAAATGGGTCCGAGATCACTCACCTGACAGATATCTGCCTAATAGCAAATGCAAGCAAAGTTGGTCATAGAATCTCGATCAGTAGGATTCTTTCTGTAGGAATTTCTTAAAATGCTGTTGATTGCATATGTGATGATGATGAAAACAATTGTTTCAAGGATTCTCTATTTTTGGTATTTTCAACCATACATCAGCATCATTTGTCCAACACTGAAAGGCCACAGTGCCAGGATGCTTTTTGTCAAAGTTGGTCAAGTCAGTCAAGTTTTGATTTAGATAAAGCTATTTATATGTTTTCTATTTTTAGTAAAAGCAGTTCCATTTGATAGTGCATCAGTATAATTTGTACAAAATTGAAATCCCTATATGCTAGGATGTTTTCTGTCAAATTTGGTAAAATTCTGTTGATCAGTGTTTGATAAGTCGTTAAAAGATTTTTCTACTTTTAGCAATGTGGCCATATTTGATGGTGCATCAGCATTACTTATATAAAATTGAAAGCACTCTAAGTCAGGACCAATTCTGCATAGTGATACTTGAGAATATAAAGATGTTCTATTTTTAGTAATGGCAGCTCCATTTGATAATACATCAGTATAATTTGTACAAAATTGTTTTCTGTCGAATTTGGTAAAATTCTGTTGATCAGTGTTTGATAAGTCGTTTAAAGATTTTTCTATTTTTAGTAACAATGGCTATATTTGATGGCAGATCAGCATCATTTTTGCAAATCTGAAAGCCCTTCATGCCAGGATGCTCTCTGCCAACTTTGGTTAAAATCTGTGCAGTGGTTGTTGAGAAGTTTTAAAAAAAATTGATAGATGCACAATTCACAATGGTCAGATAATGGACACAGGCCATACCAGAAACTCACCAGGCATGCCTTTATAGCTAGGTGAGCTAAAAACTGAAGAAAAATGTTAACTAGTTTTGATATGCTGATCAAAAATCTAAATTTAAAAATAATTACACAAATTTAGACAAATTGGAAATATTGCTATAATTGCATGAAAATATAATCAGCTCATCTACACGTGCATACAAGCATGCCTATCAGATTTCATTCATCTAACTAAAGTAGTTTTTGCTTCATTGTACTAACAAAGTTTTCATCTTTCCAAAAAGGTCTATGTCCAAAAGATTAAAAAATACGTGAAAAATTGCTATAATGGCCTGAAAATCTAATCAGGTACATCTACATATATATACAAATTTACCTACCAAATTTAATTTGCCAACCTTAAGTGATGTTTGCTTAATTGTGCTAACAAGGTTTTTTCCAAAAAGTCCAAGTCCAAAATGTTTTTAAAAAGTGCCATAAACAAAACAATTGCTGTAATGGCCTGAACATATAAACAGGTCTATACATCAATACAAATAAGCCAACCAAATTTGACTTGTCAAACTCCAGTGGTTTTTGCTTGTATGTCCTAAAACAGTGGAAATCCAAAAAGGTGAAAAAAATGGCCTGAAAATCTAATCAGCTCATATATATATATATATATATATATATATATATATATATATATATATATATATATATATATATATATATATATATATATATATATATATATATATATATATATATATATATATATATATATACACACACACACACACACATGGATACATATACCATCTATACTCACTTATAAGTCAAGTCCAACTGAAAACAACATAGACCCTGATCTGTCATCACATAATGTGCTGGCATATTAGGTTCTATGTTGTTTGTTCTACTGATTACTCTTAACAAACTGCATAGACCCAGATCTGCCTGCATGTTATGCGATGGTGGATATGGGTCTGTGCAGTTTGCAGTTGGACTCAACATATAAACAAGTATATACGGTAAGCAAGCAAAATGTAATTGAACTCCTTGGCATCAATGGACACATATTACCAAATTAAGACTTTCCTGCTGCAAGTAGTAGGGGCATAACAAAAAAGCAAAACAAAAACAAAAAGGTTAAAATAACATGTACATACTACAAACAACAAAAACTGCTAAAAGTGTTACCTCTTTTTCTGTTCATTCTTCAGTAACTGTATTTTACCATATTGCCTTAATTCCAACTAAAATTATACTACTTTACTTCTATTGTTCTTGAACCTGATACAATGTCAATGTGGAATAATAACTCCCCTATGCTAACTTAGTTTTTGTGAATATGTAATATGCACCTTTCTTATTTCTTTCGTTAGGAAAAACCACTTCCATACACATATCTATGAAGCTATTAAGCAAGTTAATGTTTAAGCTAACATTTAGTGCTGAAATCTCTCATTTTTAAACATTTATTTGTTCCATTCAAAATGTCTTTTAAGCCATATTTTTGGATTCAGTATAAGGGCTGTCCCTGCCAATGAATGAGCTTTTGCTTGATCAGTGGAATGGAACAGCAACGAAAAACAAGAGTCCCTCGATGGGACTGATACTCTACTGATACTCTAGTGACTAAAGAGAATTTCCAGGAATTAAAGATGAAACCATTTCTTCTTTTTAACTGCCGAGTGTTGAAACAATTTCTGATATTCTTGAGCAATAAGATTTTCGAATTAGCTACTGTGGCACCCATATTGGATGCAAGATCAGCACCATTTTCATTTAGGACAAACCAGACACCATTATAAGACTTTTGGTGAAAACCCCATGTTGATATGACCATCCTTTCTGGAGAATTAGAGACAAGATTTTCAATATATTCAATGTGACAGCCATATTGGAGGTCAGATCAGTACTATTTTCATTCCGGACCAACTAGATATCATAATTAGTCTTCTGGTGAAAACCCATGTCGATATGACTTTCCATTTAGGAGGAGTAGCAATGACAAGATTTTCAAGTTAGTTGCCATGATGGCCACAATGGATGTCAGATCAGCACCATTTTCATTTAGTACCAATTAGACATCATAAGAAGTCTGATGAAAAACCAATATTGATATGACTTTCCATCTATGAGTAGTGATAAGATTTTCAAAATATTGGATATCAGAATGGCACAATTTTTATTGAAGACAAACTAGACTACAAAAAGTCTTCCTGTGAAGATCCCATGCTGATATGACTTTCCGTTCAGGAGGAGTAGCAATAAAAAGAAAGTTTTAAAGATGGTTCCTGTGGTGGCCATACTGGATGTCAGATTGGCATCAGTTTCATTTAGGACCAACTAGACATCATAAGAAATCTTTTAGTGAAAACCACATGTTGATATGACCATCCATTCAAGTAGAGTAGTGATAGCAAGATTTTTAAGATAGCTGCTGTGGTAGCCATATTGGGTGTCTGGGCAGAACTATTTTCATTTAGGACCAACTAGACATCATAAGAAGTCTTCTGGTAAAACTCCATGTCAATATGACTTTCCATTCAAGAGGAGTAGTGATAACAAGATTTTTAAGATGACTGTCATGGCAGCCATATTACACATCGGATCGGCACCATTTTCATTAGGGACCAACTAAATATCATAAAAAGTCCTTTAGTGAAAACTCCATGTTGATATGATCATCCATTCAAGAGGAATAGTGATAACAAGACTTTCAAGATGGCCACTGTAGTGGCCATATTGGATATCCAAACAGAACGATTTTCAATTAGGACCAATCAGACATTATATAAAGTCTCCTGGTGAAAACTCCATGTCAATATGACTTTCCATTCTCGAGGAGAAGCAATAACAAGATTTTGAAGATGGTTGCCATGGTGGTCATATTGGACATCAGACTGGCACCATTTTAATTTAGGAAAAACAAGAAATCATAAGAAGTCTTCCAGTGAAAACCCCATGTTGACATGACCATCCATTCTTCGGGATTAGTGATAACAAGATTTTCAAGATGGCCTACTGTGGCAGCCATACTGGCTGTCTGAGCAACACCATTTTCATTTCGGATCAAATAGACCTTGGGATGAATGAGTGTGTAAAGTTTCATGGTAATCCTCCAAGTAGTTCAGGAGAAGTAGCAATAGCAAACTTGTGCTAATGGCTGGCCAGCTGATGAACAATAGCCAACGGCCAACTGACAACAGGCCATCCCATAAGCTCTTCTGGTCTATGACCAGTACAGCTAAAAACCAACACAAATTTGGAACATAAAAAACAAAACTATCCAACATAAAATCTATAAACACAACTTAAACTTGGCTCTATCAATCAAATACAGTACTCTCTCACTATAAGTCCCTTCATTATAACACAGTTCTTGTTATAAGGCAAACATGGTCCTGGATCCCATTTCATCAAGTGATGGTGAAATGATATGTATCATTTACTTTATTATAAGGTGGTCTCACTTAGACAAGGCACTATACTCTTTGGCAGCCATGGACAGCATTATAATAAGTACTGTACTTTGGCTGCAATGGACAGCTTTATAATTAGTACTGTACTTTGGCTGCAATGGACAGCATTATAATTATTACTGTACTTTGGCAGCCATGGAAAGCATTATAATTAGTACTGTACTTTGGCAGCCATCGACAGCATTATAATAAGTACTGTACTTTGGCTGCAGTGAAAAGCATTATAATAAGTACTGTACTTTGGCTGCAATGGACATCATTATAATGAGTACTGTTCTTTGGCGGCAATGGACATCATTATAATGAGTACTGTTCTTTGGCAGCAATGGATAGCCTTATAATGAGTACTGTACTTTGGCAGCAATGGATAGCCTTATAATGAGTACTGTACTTTGCTTCCACTATACTATTAAATAGAATCGATGATATATTTACAGCTTCTACATAATTTTACTTTGAAGTATACGGCTTATCCAAAAAAAAGCACTTTGGCAAAAGTATGAGTGTAATTGTCATCTATGAAAGATTATCAAGATTAATCTCATAATCTGTATTAAATCAACAAAAGCACATCATAACCCAGTCATCTCTAGTTTTAAAATAGCCCTAAGAAAAACAAAGATGCTTCCTAAGCATGTATATATCCTAACATATAGCTACATACAAACTTCAAGGTTACAAAATTTTAAAAAATTTAAGTAGCTTGTGGTAAGCTCAACAAAATAAATCTCCTGTGGTACTTGCAGCCAGCTCAAAAAGGTTACAGGCTTTTAAAAAAAAATACCTGGAGGACCAGTACAAGGTTCTGGAAGACCAGGAACTTTTTAAAGTTGCTCATACTTCAGGCCATACAGAAAATTTGGGAAAAGGGGAACACTCATGTAAAAAAATAACATAGCTGTAACTTGGAAGATTTTACAGATAAGACAGCTTAGAATCATATATTGGACTTTGTTCATTTTAATGTCAAGTCCTGTGTAAAGGAATTAATTACACTGGTCATTACAAAACAAGCTTACAATGGTTTAAGATAATATTTAGGATATAATCTATCACAACTTGATTACAATTTTAGGCATATAAAGCTTCATGAAATAATCTATTACAAACTACTACAATGTTGTATATAAAGTGCAAATCATTCATATACATTTATCCCTAAAGGGAAACTTACCTGCTCAAAACAGAATTTTATTCATTACGACTGGATAAAAACAAATACAAAATAATATGGTGAACAGTCACTGCAGAATGAAAACTAAAACCAAAGAATATGTTTTGTTTGGTGAAAATTACTAATGTTTCACAAAATGAAGTGTTTTGTCTGCTCAAAAGAAGGCTTGGGCAGCATCAGAAAAAAAAACCACATTAGAAAAAAGAAAAAAAACACATAACAAAACTTCATCATCATTTATATCAACTTAGCTGCTGCTGCTGACAATCAAGTGATCATCAGAGTGATTTTTTTTTTTTTGCAGGTTATAAAAAAGTAGTACAGGTATGACTGTATTTTAATTGTAAAAATATTAAGGAAAATATTACTTTATGTAGTTTTTTCTGATATTGGTCTTGACAATAATTGCTGCTGTTTAATAGAAAGAACTGGACACCATACAACAATCATGTCATACCTCAATGGCATTACAAACTGCAACAACACCAGTTTCCATCTGCAAACCGACTTTTTTAAACATTGATGCAGAAGGCTGGGTTCCAGAATGTAAAGTACATATGAATGACAAACTGGAAGTTATAATAGATAGTACAAAAACAAAGAAGGGTTAACTTTACAATTATGTGAAGGAGACTTATGAAGCTAAGTAAAAGTCATCTCTTTTTCAACAGTCATGTACCAGGATGATGAAGCTACTGCAAGTAAAAAGTCATCTCTTTTTCAATAGTCATGTAACAGGATGATGAAGCTACTGCAAGTAAAAATTCATTTCTTTTTCAATTGTCATGTACCAGGATGATGAGACTATTGCAAATAAAAACGTAAAATGTGATATCTTTTTCAATAGTCATGTATCAGGATGATGAAACTACTGCAAGTAAAAAGTTGTCTATTTTTCAATAGTCATATAACAGGATGATGAAGCTACTGCAAGTAAAGAGTTGTCTCTTCTTTATTAGTGATGTGTCTGGATGCCTTCATCATACAGAATGTCGTCATCAAGTACTTGGCCTCAGCTGGGTGACAGTGACCTAAAAAGAGATATAAAAACTAACAGTGAAAACCAAAACTTAACTCTCCTGCCTACAATGCACGTCACCATCACATAACTGTGATATTTTCCAGCCACCAGTATTCTGAGATCTGGAAAAATACAGGTATTGCCACATGATAGCATTTGCTGATGGTTTATTTTGTGGTTCTTCTGGTTAAATTGATCTGAACTACTAACAATGATACCTGGGTTTACTCTGACTAGACATAAATGAATTCTAAATTAAATAGTGAATGCAAACAATAAATATATGAATGTTCCTTATTTCATTGACTTAAACATTACTCTAGCTGTAACTTGTTATGAAAACACTTGTGTGGCATGGTCATCAGACCTTTACGACTAAGATTGCTTAGTTTATTTAAATTTTGAGAAATCCTTGTTTTGCAGACTGAAAATATTATTGATTACTCAAAATACCATAAGATTCTGAAAATTAGACCCTCTTTCCCAAATTGTAAACATGCAGCTGTGTTCTTATGGTTGTTCTGGTTTGTTACTGGGTCTATTACACTGAGGAAGGAAAGGGTTTTGGTTGAGCACAAATCGTCTGATAGTAACTCTTGGACAGTAATGCAGGTCCTGCACACTTTGCTTTGCCAACCCTCAACCCATTTATGGGTGAGCTGTTACCAGTTGCATGTGCCATGCTGATCTTCAACTAAATTTTTTAAAATATTTTTATTGCGATGTGCATGCATGATGAACAACATACCTGAAATCATCCATGGCCATTTACATGTTATTTTATTTGTCTGACAATACAGGGTCACCCTCAGATTCCCATATATTTTCTTGACTTGATGAAGATTTGTATTATTCTTCATTGGAAAAGCAACAAAATCATGTCATGCCATTATTCAATTTTGTTGTTTGTGAGTGTGTGTGTAGGGAATGCAGTTTCAAGATTTGAGTCACTAATCTCTACATACCCGAGTACAAGTAACAGTAAAACTAAATACCTCATAGTTATGTACAGCAGTTTAATTAAATTCTATGTACATCTGCATATTACAGACTTATTTACTTAACATTTAACCATACTATTACTTTCAAAGTGCCCAGTCTGAGGACAATCGAATGATGCGAACAGGAGAAACAGCTTTTCAAATATAACAGAACTACATGATGTATTCATTGTGATACTCTGGTTTGACCCTTGATATTGACACCTTTGCTGCACACAGCAGTTGTCAATTGACAAATGCTTAACAGATATACCCATAGACCACTTACCAATCCAATCACCAACTATAACTGCTGCCCACATAAATCTGCAGTGTATCTGTGCTTCAAGGACCTATTAAACTTTAGTAACCATAGGGCAACCTACTTGAAAAATTTAATAGCCATTTAAAATTTTATATCACAAAGCCCAAATAATTTGGTTGCCTTAAATGTTCAGAGCAGAAATCAATTGAGTCGAAAATTTATGGTAAAATATAACAAAAAGTGAAGGTGTTAGTCAAGGCAAATTAAAGAATAATGATAAAAAACATAACACTTCTTGTAATAGTATACCTAGTTCTGTCTGACAGAGCTGAGAACTACAATCTTCTTCAACATCAGGCCAGTCATTAAAATTCACTATTAGGAGTTCTCTAAACCATTTCTCTACATATTTCTTGGCCTCAAATTAACTGATAAAGAGCCTTGACCTTCAGTTCCTTCTGATGACAGTTTCTATTAATAAAACCTTAGCCATACCTGCGCTTATGGTAGTTTGACTGACAGTAGTTTTACTGCTGACTAAATTTTTGGTATTTGTCTCCATGTCTACATTTATCAAAAATCTATACCCTTTGCTGGGATTGATTGCACAGGTCATGTATTGACTGATCACATAATGTCTGAAAGCCAGAATAGTCACATGTAAAGATGGTGACTTAATGTTTCACGATTGAAAAAGTATTATACTGTGAATTAAACTCTATCTGCCAAATGTGTTTAGAGTAAAATGTCATATATACTTGCAATTAGAATGTGTTGATGTCATTTTCTAGTTGCCTTGTTATGATTCTGACAATGTTCACTCACCAATTCTAACTTGCAAATCCAGTGAAATCCAGTGAAAGGACATTAACCAGGTCTTCTGGTTTGTTTTATCATTAAAAGTGTTAAAATGTCCTCTGCTTGCTGAGATGGAAGTTAGAAGAGAGTGGTCTGCTCTTGTTCCAAATCCAATCATTCTTCGGTAACAACTAAAGCAGAAGTATATAATCTTCCAGGGATGTATCTGCAGGAAGGGTTTAGAAGGGACTGACTGTATTATTATCAAGTAGTATATTGTCAAGGTAACATATTTTACCCCAAATATTGGTTTCTTCTTCATATTCATTACCCTATCATAATATGTTAGGAGAGTAGGTAAGAGGTGGATGCATTGAATCCATTTACACTTAAGCGCTGACCCTGGCTCCAGTCTTCTAATGAATGTGAATCAGCTTTGAGTCTCATGTATGATACGGCCTAGGGTTATCACAGATTAATGAATGGATGTGGTCCTGAGAAAAAAATTCTCACTCCCAAAAATCCAGCAGAAGTAGACTAACCAGCATCATTGTAAAGTTGCTGAGTGATCTAGGATGATAGCCTGTTGCACTGCCGATATAGGTCCCACCAGGTCAAATTGAGTCCTTTGGGATAAAAGGTCTCTGAGAAGCTTGATAATGTTGTATCAGACCTCCATCTCACAGCTTGACTGATGTCAGTCAGAGAACAGATTTCCTTGCATGCTATGCTGGTGGTGACTGCCCTAACCTCAGAAGTTGATATGTGCAAGAAATTTGTGTGATCTTGGGTTAATTCTTTGAAGGCTGAGCAGATGACCCAATGGATCCAGGATGAAGGTGCCCAAAAGGAAATATCATCCCTTCTTTGAGCAGTAAGAACAAGCAAGATCTGCCTCTTCTAAATGACTTTGTATGTTTCAGGTATGTACAACTTCAGTAACCTGATGGGGTCCTACAGATGTCCTTGGGATGTAGGGTGAAATGAAGTCAGTGGTTTCAAAATGAAAGACAGATTTCACATGACAGGGAGCCTGTCCTAGCAATGAGACCAGGGACTGCCATGAGAGAAACTGAACCATCCTGGATGAAATGCAGATAGTTTGGGTCGACCAATAAGGATTGAATTTCACAGTTTTTGCCTGTTAATTCAATGGTGACTAGGAAGCAGGTTTTATACAAAAGATGATTCAGCAATGATTGAGATTTTGATTTGCTAGGTGCTTTGTTCAACCATATCAAAACCCATGGACATATTGAAATTGGCTAGATGGTCAGAGAGGTCTTTGTTCTAGTGCATGTCCTCCCTTCCATGATAGTGAACATGTCAGCGATCATGGAACAGTAGCCCTTAATTATGATTTAAGCTAGCTTTTTTTCTCCTGAAAAGCCTAAGGAGGAAGTTAGCTATTTGTGTTGCTGAGGCTTTTAAAGAAGAGATGTTTTTCTGCTCACACCTCTAAAAGTAGACTTTCCAACACTCCTCACTGCTTTTCAGAGTGGTGGGACATCTTGTCCTAGGAGAGAAATGGCTTGCTTGATATGAGCCAGGAATGTAAGTTCAGTATTTCTGGATTTGGACAGAAAACCCGCATGTGTGATAGTTTTAGCACAAATGGAAAAGGCAGGGTTTCTTTGGAAATCTCTGCTGCTAGATTCCAGTGTTTGTTGATCCAAGATTTTTCCTGCCTGAGGAGAGCAATCAGGATTAGTCTGCATTTGGATTTCATCACTTTCTGAATGACCTTGAGATTCTGAGGGGTTCAGGGAAAGGGCATACACAATAAGAATGCTCCAAAATAGATACAGGACATCAAATGACCAGGCTTTCAGGTCTGAGAGTAAAGAGATGAGGGTTGGAAGCTCAGCATTCCATCTGGTCAGAGAAAAATCCATTATTTGCCAATCCTGGCTGATGCAGAATCAACTAAAGATGGGGGTTAGTGCAGGTGAATGGGCCATCCTGTGTAAAATACTTGATTCCATCAGGGCAGTGAGTCCACCAGAATTTAAAGCCTAACTAAGGTGTTGCTGATTTGAATGTGGATTTGTTGATGAAGACAATACCTGAGAAAATCCCAATAAAGAAGGCAGAGATCTGAGGACAGGCTTCCCCATTGCCTTTGAAAGGTAACAGACAACAGATGTATCTGAAGGAATCAGAATGCCCTTTCCAGATCACGTTGCCTTCCATGATCTAAAGGAATTTGCTGTGGCTTTTATCTCTAGGAGATTGGTGTGCATAGACCGCTCCTGAAGGGTCTAAACCCCACTCATTGAGAAGGACAGGAGATGGGCATGCTTCAAAGTCACACTGACATCTGTGAGAATCAAGATTTCCAGTGACTGGTGACAAAACTGAATGCTTGCAGTAAGTTATGAAAGGTCCTCCCATTTGCTGAGACAGAGCATAATGTAGTCCAAAGCTTTGATCATTTGGTCTAGTCTGCAAAACTTGTTCTGCCTAAGATAGAAGGATTATCAACAGGGGTTCCATATGCAGGGAGTCCAAGGCGGGAAGGTCCATGACTGCAAGGTGGGGTTTCTGGACTGATATCCAACTCTCCAAGCAGATAGAAGACACCTCGATGGTAATCATCGAAGCGCAATCTTGAGGGAGGCGAACCCAACTGAGAAAGTTTATGAACTACATGACTTGTCCAGATGAATGTAAAAGCTGGATCTAACTATTTTGAAAATGAATCTGATGCAAAACAAGAGAGGAATGAGGGATTACATGTGTTTGTAAAAAAAACCCTGCTTATCTTGAGCTTTTAGAGGACCGTCCAGGCAGTTAGATGTCAGGGACATGGACTTGGACGTGTTGCTAGAGGTGGGAACCCTGAGAGCAAGCCTCAGGTATATTCGTTTATACCCGCAAATGGGAACATGAAGGATTGCTAAGTTGACCATTAAGGTTCCTCTCAGATGGATGTAAGGGATGACCTCAGAGTATCTAATCTTAGCTTGGGTGACCATGTGTGTTGAGAGTGGAATCCCAGTGCACTTGTGTTGTGAACAATCACTACCACCCGAGCATCTATGGTGGATGTTGAAGTTTTCCTCCCACCATGATTTCAGACAAGGATGGTACTAACATACTTCATTTTCACTGGAAGAAAGGTTGCAGGAAGAAAAACTGCGATGATACTGCTTGTGCTGTGCTGTCTATTGCTCTGGGATACTGGGCCCTTGATGAAGAGTAAGGTTGTAGGTGGATTTCCCCATCTGGAGTGTCTTAGTGGGTCCATCCAATTTCTCTGGTCCCTCTTGGGAAATGAAGGCAGGGGTCTGAATTGAGGGATCTGTGAGAGGGTTGCCTCTTTGGTGGCCTGTTTCCTAAACTCATCAATGTGGCTGTGGAATAGGAGGTTGGAAGACAGAGGTGCAGATCTGAGGGTTGCTAAGTTGTGGTCTTTGATCAGTGTGGATGTGAATCTGAAGGCATTTCTCTCCATGAGCTAGATGTTATCAGAATTGGAAAGTGAGAATTTAGCTGTTCTGTCGAGTACATGAGGCATGCATGAGAGTGATGCCCAGGTGTGTCTGTCAGTGGAGGTCTTGACAGTTGCTTCAAAGTCATGCTCAGCTTGCTGAAAGGTAGCCATGAGATCAAGAATGAAGCCAATAGCTACGACATTGTGAATCAGTTGTTACAAGTTGAGGAAAGGTTTCTGGGTAGTGGGTACAGAGGAAGGCTTAGACATTCCCAGACCTGCAATATCTCTGTTGATGCCTGGGACTTTGGTGTGATAGACCAGTGTGTGTTTTGAAAAAAAAAACAGATTGAAGTTAGATGGGAGACATCATTGCAAGAAGAAAAGCATGTTGGCACTTGGGTCTTTAAGTTGCCTTTTTAATTTGCCACTGCAAATCCCAAAGTTTTTAAAATTCCATATTGCCTAATCTGAGACTTTCATTTTAGATGTCCTCCTCCCCCAACCCCACTCTCCAGCCCAATATATTCTTCCCTGAATATATGACCTCACTCGGCATAATAAAAGTTCCAAGTTTCTAAGTCTCATATTTTTGAACTACTCTCAAAAAAAGACCTGGGAATCATTATTCAAAATCTGTTACATAATATATGTGTATTTCTGCCAGGACTCCATGTACAAAGTTCGCTTAATAAAAGGCTCAAGCGGACTTGATATCACTCACTTGGCTTACATAACCTAACAGTTGGCCATTTCATTAAGCAGGCATCTGTAGTTCTGTAAGAACATAATCCAATGCAAACTATCCTCCAACCTCTATATCATGTCTATTTTACCTATTTTATTAAAGTCTGAAAAATGCATTCGAAAGATAAAGGCATAATTCAAATGTGTAGCTCTAGGTCACAACTGAACTCATATAAAATTTTCATGATATAAACCTATTCAATACCAAGTTTTATCAAAATCAGATGAGAAATATAGTCTCTAGAGAAGTAACAAGCCAAGTCAATCCATTGCAAGATCACCTCATTACTATTGGCAGATATCACTTGGTATAGAACCTGTTGAAGATCATTTTGATATAAGCTTATTTACCAAGTTTTTGAGCAAAATCGAATCTAACTTTTGCCACGTTTGGTAACAAGCTCAGCTAATAAAATACATTACCTCATAAACATGTGACAAGTTAAATCATAATCAAACTCGTCCAACATCATGATAATACAAGACAATTTAACAAATTTGATTAAAATTTTATCATAAATAGAGTAGCTAGAATGCTGACAAGCTCAGCTAATCAATTGCAAGATCACCTCATTAATATATATTTGAATCTTGTTCATTATCAAACTCATCCGAGATCTTCATTATACAAGCCCATATTCCAAGACTGATCAAAATCAGGTCAGCAATGTAGAGTCCTGAGTGGTATCAAACTTAGCCAATCGGATGCAATCTCATCTCATTAATATGCATGGATCTAACTTATTAATGAACTTGTCCAAGTTCTTGATGATATAAGCCCATATTAAAAATTTTATCAAAAGTGGATCAGAAATATGGTCTCCAGAGTGACAACAAGCTCAGCCAATCAGATGTAAGATCACCTCATTAATATGTACAGATCTCACTCATTAATGTACCTTTTACAAAATCCTGATAATACAAGGCTATATTCCAGGTCTGATCAAAATCTGATCAGAAACATGGCCTCCAGACTGGAAACAAGCTCAACCAATCAGATCCAACACCACCTTATTAATATACATGGATTGTGCTGATTATCAAACTCATCAAAGATTTGATAATATAAACCCATATTTCAAGTTTGATAAAACGCAGAACAGAAATATGGCCTCCAGAGTGGTAACAAGCAACTGTTAACAGATGTATGATGCATGATGAACAATGCATAATGCACAACAGATGCTGGGCCATACCATAAGCACACTTATCCCTACAGCCAGGTTAGTTAAAAAAAAAATGAAAATGTCACAGTAACTGACATTACCATCTCACAAGCACCCCATTGGAAGCCTCAAAATTTATATCCACATTGCACATTATTATCATATGGGCAACCAATGTACTAAGTTCAATGAATTTCCACCCTGCAGTTTAACTCATTAACCCCAAGAGATTATTTTCATTTTCCCCTGAAATGGGGGTAGGAAACTCATTTTTGGGGTTACTTCTGAATGCAGCAGAACACATCTGGTTAAGAAAGTTTTTCATTTAGGTGGATACTTAGGTGTATTGGCTATTATGCTTGCACAAGTGCAGCAAGGTAAAAGTTGGACTTTTTTTTTTTGTTTTTGTATTGGACCCCCGATTTTTGTGTCCTGGCCCCTTTTTACTCCAAATCTCAAACTTATCCTACTTTTTGCAAAGGTTCATCTGTCTATGTGCATTTCGGACCAGTCTGCTTAATATCTAGGGCCAAAAAGTCTAAAATCTGGACACAAACGCTGGTTCCAAAAATGGCAATTTTCTACCTAAAATAAATCGGGTCTCAAAAAATGCATTTTTGTTGCCGTATTTTTTAATGCAAGTAGAAAGTCAACATTATTTGGTATCACTGTAGAGCTACATCTGTCTACTTTTCTGCAGTACCATCCACTTTAGTGTATCTTCAATGATGTTGATGTTACAGAGCTCGGAAGTAGGGTACAACCTTATGATGCTTAAGTGTGGCGCTAGGGGTTAATGAGTTAATAGGTGATAGAGTTATGTACAGATGGATGGATGAACAAACAGACAGAAAGACTGAGGGTATCTCAATACAGTATCACTGATATTTAAGGTGAGTGGATAATGCATCTTTATGAAAAGCTGTCACAGTAATGTCAGATAAATCTAGCTAACTGATTAAGTTTTTGCAAAACAATATTAAAACCATATTGACAAAACAGATGTAATCATTTCTAAAATTCCTACTTGAGTTTTCTCTTTAGATCATTTTGTAAAATGAATTTGTTGACCCCAAATTTAATGATAACACAATTAAATTTTATTCTTTTTAAAAGCCTTACTCTATTTTTCTCCGCAGATCAGTAAATGTAGGCCTTTTCTGCATCTCCCATTGCCAGCATGCCTTCAGGACATCATTGTAGATATTCTGTGGACACACTGGTGGTTGGGGAAGCCTGTATTCCTTACTGAGACATCGGAGCAATAATTCCATTTCCGATAAACTCTTATACTGCTGCTCCATTTCTGGGAGTTTTGGCTCTTCTGCGTCAGTATACACTTCCCATGCCATGACACCAAAACTCCATACATCAGAGGAAATGCTGTAAGACTTATCCTTGAGCACCTCTGGGGAACACCTGTAATTATGTATTATATTTACTAATGTTCATCCACATTTAACATGCACCCAACTGCAAACAGCCTTGATCCAGATGTGCCGGCATGTCCAAAGACCAGGGTCCATGCTGTTCCTTCTACCAATAATTGTATGCAAACAGTGTAAACCCATATCAGCTGGTGTATTAGATGAAGGCATGTCTGGATTCAGACAGATTGCAATTTGGTGCATTACATATGAGTAATTAAAGTAAATTGTGATATGAAAATAAATTTGCATCAGCAAATAATATGCAATGAGATCCACAAGCATCAAGATCTCACACAACAAGCAGTATGTTCCTTTCCAGTTTAAACCCAAAACATAACAAGGGATCTCCTTTTTGTTCAGCCTGCGTTTTATTAATCTAAGGCGTGGAAAGATGCACAGATAACAGCACACAGACATGAAAGTGATTGCTATGTCAAACTTCCATCAAGGTGGGCTCAGCATTACCCATGAAATAGTAAATGTATGTATGTATGTATGTATGTATGTATGTATGTATGTATGTATGTATGTATGTATGTATGTATGTATATATATATGTATGTCAAGTTAAATAACCTGGTGATTTAACTTTGGAGTTTCAAAGGGGCACGTCTGTTTTCTATTTACGTGTCTGATAAATATTTGACCTTATCATTTTATCTATGACAAAAAGAATGATTCGTTTTCATTCAGCTATTATTGTGTGTATATTTTGAGAAAAGAAATACTAGATAATATAAAAGATGAAGAAAAAAACCCATTGTGGTATGACCCTTTCCAGTACATCTCTGCCAGGCATGAGATTTTACAAAGATGTAAAATAAATAACTTTTTCCACAAATTTTCAAAAAAGACAAATCCTACCTTGGATTTTCAATTTTAATGCTATAGAACATTCCCCTGAGTTTTTATTTTCTGCCTCAATAGCACTAGAAGGGTAGATTAGGAAGGGGAATTAACTTTTAGAGGTATTTGTTTTGGCCATGTTCATCCACAATAAAAATTCTTGTCACCCTGGTATTCCAGATATATCCAACAAATGTTATACATATCTACTCACCACAGATAGTGAAACTGGGCTTTTGTAGAATTCCGGATGTACGGAGATTGATCCTGGTCCTGTTCTTTTCCCCATCCAAAGTCACACACCTTGGCCACCAGGTTCTTATTCAATAAAACATTGGATGCAGTGAGATCCCCATGGACAATCCTCTTACTGGTCAGATGCTCCATACCCTGTACATGAGAAGAATTTTTGTCTCTATTGTTAACTTGAAATCTGCAACAAAGCAGCTAAATTTGACAAGGACCATTCTGAAATGAAGACCTTTCAAATGTGCTAGCCATTACTAAAACTTGTGGTACAGTGGTCCCCCTCTTGAACAGCCCCTCTGACCAGCGGCCACCATCTTTATACGGCCACAATCCCTTGGCACTGACAAGTTTGTGTTCAAAAGTACCCCTCAAGGACAGCCACCCCTCTAACGCGACCAGCAGCCATCATTTTAGTGCAAAAATGGTCAAATTTACCCCTCGCAAGCGGCCACGTAATGGTTGTTTACAGATTAAAATCTCGCTAATGTTTGTTAATTTCTCAACTCAGCACAACTGTGTTATCTCCCTCTAGAAAGGCCACCCCTCTTATAAGGCAACTTTCCTATGCAGAAGGGGTGGCCTTATAAGAGGGGGACCACTGTACCTTTGAATGACTCTTCAGAATTGACCAATTTTGACCAGGCACATCCTGATGCTATGAAACCTGTCTTGAAAGACCACCTTTCTGACAAGAAAAAGTAATTTTTTAGATGGGTAGTCATTCATTTGAGGTAATTACAATACTGTACTCCCTCACTATGATACTGTTCATCGGGGCCATAAAAATGGACTGCCTTATAGGTGAGGTATTTTCAATATTACAATTATATAATGAAATGGATTTAATGACCATATCTGCCTTATAAAATGGAGTGGTTTATACTGAGGTATTTTATATATTACGATTATATAATGAAATCAATGACAATATCTGCCTTATAAAATGAATTGCCTTATACTGAGTTATTTTCAATATTACAATTATATAATGAAATGGATTTAATGACAATATCTGCCTTATAAAATGGAGTGGTTTATACTGCGGTATTTTAAATATTACGATTATATAATGAAATCAATGACAATATCTGCCTAATAAAATGAAATGCCTTATACTGAGGTATTTTAAATATTACAATTATATAATGAAATGGATTTAATGACAATATCTGCCTTATAAAATGGAGTGCTTTATACTGAGGTATTTTAATTATTACAATTATATAATGAAATGGATTCAATGACAATATCTGCCTTATAAAATGAAATGCCTTATACTGAGGTATTTTAAATATTATGATTATATAATGAAATCAATGACAATATCTGCTTATAAAATGGAGTGCTTTATACTGAGGTATTTTAAATATTACAATTATATAATGAAATGGATTTAATGACAATATCTGCCTTATAAAATGGAGTGCTTTATACTGCGGTATTTTAAATATTACGATTATATTATGAAATCAATGACAATATCTGCCTTATAAAATGGAGTGCTTTATACTGAGGTATTTTAATTATTACAATTATATAATGAAATGGATTAATGACCATATCTGCCTTATAAAATGGAGTGCTTTATACTGAGGTATTTTCAATATTACAATTATATAATGAAATGGATTTAATGACAATATCTGCCTTATAAAATGAAATGCCTTATACTGAGGTATTTTAAATATTACAATTATATAATGAAATGGATTTAATGGCAATATCTGCCTTATAAAATGGAGTGCTTTATACTGAGATATTTTAAATATTACAATTATATAATGAAATCAATGACAATATCTGCCTTATAAAATAAAATGCCTTATACTGAAGTATTTTAAATATTATGATTATATAATGAAATCAATGACAATATCTGCCTTATAAAATGGAGTGCTTTATACTGAGGTGTCTTACATGCAGTGAGCGACTGCTGTATTTAACAAAGTTGACCTGCGTGTGAAAAATTAGGTCTTTGATGACAAGTGGCCTTCCAACACAGTGGTCTTTCAAGTCAAGTTTAATTTATTAACAGAGGACACCAAAGTGCTTAATGCCAACCTTTGAACTCTAGATCTGGCTGCTTGGTATTTGATTCATGACATTACAAACCTTACAGATTTCCCAATCACATTATCATTAGGAAATAAACTCTGCTATTCCTTGAATCCAGCCCTCCTGGAAAGACATCAAAACTTTGTCTTTTCCTCTATATATCATACAGATGATGCAAACAGCATCTATGGGGAAAAATGCTTCCAGACAAAATTATAATTACATCCCCTTGCCACCACAAGGTGGCCACCATAATATCAAATGTTACTTTGTTTAAGCTTGATGGAAACATCAACAAGAATGCATGCATTTTGCAGGCAGATGAGGGAAAACTCTATACTAATGTGATCAGGCTTGGAAAAACATAATTTACTATAAAATTTCCTTTCTCCATCGAATACATTACCTGATCACATACGTGTTAGAAGAATAGGTAATAGGAGTAGGAATGAAAATACAACCTCTACCTTGGATACCCTTTGAGGTAAATATAGTTCCTATGTGAAGGATAAAACTTCTCCCCAAACATAAAGGCAGCACAACCAAAGATCTCATGACAAGTGATGTCTACACAAATGGTAATGAGAAAAGAATGGCATTTTCATACCAAAAGTTGTGGGCAAATCCAGCAAAGGCTATAAACCCATGCTCGTGAGGAGACTGAGCTGTCATTAATGGGGTCTGGTTGTCATCTGGGAAGCAACTACTGGACACACCTGATTCAGTTCCCTTCTTTTCATGCTAGATCTTGAAGAAAGAAGCTTGAGAAGGCTGACTGTGCATGCCAGCAGACTGTTTCAGTGACATCTTGAATTGAAATGTTGCATTCAACACAAGGCTTGTGGAGATTGTTCAGATCTCATTTGAAAAAATTTCAGGAGACATATCTGGTTTTGTGATATGTCCGAGAACACTGAACATAACACCCACTTAAGCCAAGACGCCAAGGTTTAAGGGTTATGTTGTGCTTCCTGGCCTTTACCAAAAGGAAGAGATGTTGTTGGGTCCCACAACTGTTGTCCATGCGTTCCAAGTAGTGCCCATGGGTACAGACTGGGTATTACAGGGCTGCCTCTCATGATGTATCAATTGAAGAGAGTGAGCACTTGACTGCCTTCTGCTTGTCCCCAGACAGCAATCAGTTCCAGGCTGCAAAGCCTGGTTACATCATTAGAATGACCAAACCATCTGATTGGAACTGTAGTTAGTTCAGATTAATATAATGGACATTCAATTCACTCTTCTGCAGGCCAAAGGTAGGGCAATCAAAAGCATGTTTTATAAGGTAGCAGCCTCAGTGAGGCTCTAGTCAAGGGCTCAAACCTATTTGAGTTAAGCCAAGTCAGAACTCAGTAGACATTCAATCTGAGGAACAAGGTAAGTGACCATGGCCAATTTAAGTCGAAATTGGCCAGCAAATCTGACAGGTCCTAGTTGTGGCCTATATCCCCTCTCCCATGATGTCTGAACATGTAAAAAAAAGTCATGGAGTGTAATGGGAGTAAACTTCTCCTTTAAGAGACAGAGGTAAAGTTAACAAGTTGAGAAACTGAGCCTGCAAGAGGATGATGTTGTTGCTCTTGCACCAACCAATGAAAATGCACCACTTCCCTCATACAGTTTCAAAATGGAGCCCCTTCTAGCTTCTGTGATTTTCTCCATGACTGAATGGCTGAACTCTTTCCTGCGAAAGGCTCTCCTAACAAGAGCCAGGCAAGTAGGAGAGGCCTGTTCTGGCAGGGATGGAAAACCTGTGATTAGTACTGCTTCAGCAGGATCAGCATCAGCAGGATTTTCTTTGGAATGTCTATTGCTAGATCAAGTAGTTAAGATTTGTTGCATCTGAGAGGAGTTAGTAGAACCAATTTGCAGGTCTGATTCCTTATTTTCTGGATTATTCTCAGTATAAAAGCAGTTGGAATCAAGGCGTAGCCGCAAAACCTGTCTGACAAAGCATCCATGGCCCATGCCTCTAGGGCTGGGACTGGAGAGATGAAGCTGAGTAGTCTGTGGTCCAAACTCATTACAAAGAGATATATCATCGGATGCCCCCAATGTGTGCAAATCTGACACAAGATTGATGGGTGGAGGGACCTTTTGGTAAAAAGAGTCTGGTGCCTCCTTGACAACAAGTCATCCAGGATACTGAGTCTGCCTGGAATATATCTGACCTAGACCATAATCTTTCTGCTAGAGCACCATTGCAGAAAGTCCCAGACCAGACCGCTGGTCAGGTGATTAGGTACTCCCCCTCAAATCATGTTTGAGGAGGAAGGACACCACCACTGAGTTGTCAGACATTTCAAGGGTTACCCTCCTGCAAAGCTGATCCTTCCAGTCATGAAGGAAATTGATTATGGCCTTCATTTGCATAAGGTTGATGTAAAGGGCCCTCTTATCTGGCCCCCAACTGCCACTGACTATGGTGAAGCAGGGCAACATGTGGCCTCCCCTCCCCAACCGAACCATATGAAATGGAACCCATATGCACAGTAATCTCCGGTTGGGGTTACTCCAGTGGTATTCCTACCACAACCCATTCTGTTTTGCCAGCCATTTGGAACATAAAACAAAAAAATATATTGCTGGAAGCCAGTGGCCAAATACTTCCATGACATCTTATCGAAACCTCTGCATAAATATCTGAGTGGGTACAATACAAGTGAGAGAAGGATGCAGGAAACTAGCTCTCTGAGAATATCTTGGAGTTTCCCATGGTCTTGGATATTGTCTAGCACATGATCAGAGATCTCCTTAATCTATGCCAACTGCAGCAGTATATGAAAGTAGAAGTGCCTATCCTCATTATAAATGTTACCGAGGCCATGACCTTGTCAGGCATGGCTCATGGATGGCAGTGGTGAGCACTAAGCCAGCAAACAAATACAATAAATTTCCTCAATTACCACCTAAAAACTGAACTGTCCTTTCCATTAAGAGATTCATGTGAGCCAGCTGATAGAGGTTTTCCCCAGTCACTGAGGATGAGGCAGGGGGTATCCTCCTCTGTCACAGCTTCAAAGTCCTCATGAATTATCCCCCACAAATGGATCAAGTGAATTATCCCCCACAAATGGATCAAGTGGCATCCTCGATTGGCATATTTTCAGTATCTACCCACAGGATACTTCATAGATATTGGACCTGTTGACTGAACTGGTATATGGGCAATTGACATGGTCTATGTTGCTGTGAAGGACAGCTGGATGGGCAGATGGATTGGCAGTTGAGTGGTGATATGAAAAATGGCACATGATGGTCTGGTTGTATAGATCCCTGCAATATCCAGTTTAGGATGGGATAGTCAGTTGGTTTGTGGCCCGACTCGTTGCAACAGCTGAACTCTGGTCATGAGCAATAATGGATGGCCAGTCAGCCATCTGAACAGGTTTGTCAGAAGCCTGAATGGCAGCAGACAGCAAAGTGGAAACTAAATCCCATGTGTGTGGACTTACGGGCACTCTTGCCTTGCTCCAGCATGTGGTAGGACTTACACCCACTGGGCTGCCAATGTGAAGGAGCAAGATCTCCTCTGATCAAAAGTTTCAATGGACATCCAGTCAAATGGCTTGATGGAATGGTCGGGAGCTGAGTTGTAGGCAGACAGCATAGACAGCTGGTGTGGCTGGTGGAAAACTCTGGTGAAATCAGTGAAGAAAACCAGATGTGCCAGGCACTCTGGCCCTGCCCAGTATGTGGGGAACTTATGCACAATGACTGCATGGGAGGGAGCAAAACTCCTGACATGTCCACATTAATTGGGTGACAAACATTTTCTCTACCATCTAATGCTTCCAAAGAATGGTGGACCAAATCACTTCTGACCAACTTGCGTAAGCACGGCAAGTTTTTCATGAAGTACATTTACTATGTTTGGTGTGTGTCCCTCTGAGATCTCAAACTTTTTCACATGGAACATCAAGTCACCATTGTGTACCTGCAACTACAATAAAAAAAATGACTAAGTTATGTAATGAACCTGAAAGGGTTCAAACTGTACACCAATTAATTCACCAAAGTTAAGAAAGAAGAATCACAATTGTGCTTGGTTGTATTGTGGTACCTGCCCATAGGATACACCATCTATCTCAGACCTGCCGACTAAACTGATGGATGGGCAACCAAAATGGTTTGTAGCGCCAGGACAGGCAGCTGGGAGGTGATGTGGATGGACTGGTTGTATGGGGTCATGTTGTTGGCTGGTTTGTGGCATGACTCCTTTAAAGATTTACATTCAGTTTTGAATTGTTTCCTTAAACATAATCTTGTAAAGTGTAATTTTAACGATTTGATCATATCCAAAGCTTCCACATCTGATCTGGGAATGCTAAAGGTATAAATGACATGGTCCTCAGCACCAATGCTAAGCATCCAAATCAAATGTCAAAAATCAGAATTTACACTAAGGTGTCCACAGCTGCCCGATATCGAAGCATTGGCCTTTTGGCCAGAGGAAGTCCAATGTAAAGTCAGTCTTACTGTATAACAGACAATGTGCAATGCATAACTGACAAAGAACCTAGCTATCTATCAGCCAGGTGAGCCAAAATGACTAAATGATATGAACAACTTTGAGTCAGAGACAAAATATCTAAAAAGTTCAAAATCTATTAATAGGTTTGGTAGAAGTTGAGGACATAGAATTTTTAATGCAAAAATGGATAAAATTAACACTAACTGCTCTACTCATGGTCCTATTTAGTTATTAAAACAAATCATGATATCCTCTTGACTCAACAGTAAAAACAAATTCTGAATATGTATCAGCAAAATGTTTATTTTTTCCCAAAATTTAATTCAAAACTAGTTCTAAATTTTGTTAAAGATAATGGAGAATATCTTTAAGTTCACCTTTGTTGCCTTAAAGTACAACTGTAATTTTTGTGATGTCTTTATACTTTTATATCATGTGATAACAGCAAGCAACTTTCATCTAAGGGGATGTAACTCTAACAAGTACTTCCTTTAGATTAATTATTATATTAATTAAGAATGTGAGTTCTCAGTTAAAGTTCAAAATATATATCTTTCGTAACAGTAAAAGGCTCTATCAATTCTGCTAACTGTGTATAAAAGAGTTTGAGAGTCACATCACTGTATACCTTAACGATGTCCAGCAAAATGGAAAGTTTAGTTTGTAGGCTGGGAGAAGTCCCTTTCCCTCGGTTTGATCTAAGGTATGATGATAATGCTCCATTCTCCATATACTCCATGACAAACCTAGTAGCCACTGGAAAACAGAGAATCATTAGGGAGTATTGCTGAAGCATGAAAATAAAGGCAATTTCCTGCATGTCAAATATTACACCCACAAACCTAGGCTTGCTGTAAAAATCTAATTTTAATCTCTAATTTCCATGTCTGTGATCCTGACCCATGGTCAGAGGGGGTGAGGGAATATATTGTAGAATAAAATATTATTGCTTCATTTAAGGCAATGAACAGAATCCATATAGAAATTTAAAATATATCAGCATATGAAACAATTCTAACAAAACTTGACGAAGATGCCATCACCACTGGCAGGTGAGTGACTACTATGTCTTGCTTTTCTGCTAGCGTGGGATAGACAAAAATCAATGAATATTTCACTGTTGAAGATTATATGTCCTTCCTACTAATTACATACATCGAAGTTTATATTGCTGAGTGATAACTGCTACTATTATAACAACTTAAAAATACTGCAATTAAAACGTTAAACAGGAAGCCATTTGTTCTGAATTATGACAGATCATACAATTAAGATAATTTCAACAAATTTGTATTACTTCTTCATGTTATGGTTCTTTTCTTTTAGAGTCATTTTATTCCAAATTTTATTTGTATGAAAATATACCTCTCATTTTAAGAATAAAATCTAGCAGTTATAACATTATAAAGATGCCCCATCTTGCCAGGTGTTTGTTACACTATAATACCTTGATTTCATGAATGACATAAGAACATTGACATAGTAACTTTATGAACAAATTCAGTGAATTTTTCTCCCCCACCTGCTGTGTTGAGGTAATAAAAACTGTACAATTATGAACTGACTCTGACATTTGTGGCTTAGAGCATGGACATAATATTGTAAAAATGACACCATTTCATGTTGCATGGTTAATATAAATTGTACAATATCAAACATCTGTAAATTTTGGTACACGGCCAATTTGCTCATGCTCCACTCACATTGATTCTCCTCTCCAATCAGGACTCCAAGAAATTCAACGATGTTGGGGTGCTGTATCTTAGCAAGTATTTCTATCTCACGTATAAAGCGGAGAACATAACCATCATCATGGTTACGACACTTGACAGCCACAATGAGTCCATTATAGCCAGCTTTATATACATCACTGAAGCTGCCCTGTAATAAAGGGATAACAAGAATTTTCACACATCTTTGAATGCACTGTACTGTCTTAGTATGTGACACATCTATGAATGCACTGTTCTGTCTCAGTCTGTAACACGTCTATGAATGCACTGTACTGTCTTAGTATGTGACACATCTATAAATGCACTGTTCTGTCTCAGTCTGTAACATGTCTATGAATGCACTGTACTGTCTCAGTCTGTAACACATCTATAAATGCACTGTACTGTCTCAGTCTGTAACACGTCTATGAATGCATTGTACTGTCTCAGTCTGTAACACATCTATGAATGCACTGTACTGTCTCAGTCTGTAATATTTTAACACATCAATGACTGCAATGTATTGTCTGTCTGTAACATCTATGAATGCACTGTACTATATCAGTCTGTAACATATCCATGAATGCACTGTACCGTCACAGTCTCTAATATTTTAACAGATCAATGACTGTAATGTACTGTCTCAGTGTGTAACATCTCTGAATGCAAAAAATTGTCTCAGTCTGTAACATCTAAGACTGCACTGTATTGTCTCAGTCTGTAATATTTTACCAGATCTATGAATGCACTGTACTGTCTCAGTCTGTAACACATCTATGACTGCACTTTACTGCCTCAGTCTGTAATATTCTGTATCCTCCAATTTTTAATACAACATCAAATCCATATATAGTATTATTACAGTAACGCAATCTTGATTGCTAGATTACGTCGAGTTGTCAAGAATTAGAAAATCCAGATCATTACGAGACGCGAAGCGTCGAGTCATGATCCGGATTTTTATGCTGATGAGACGTGATCTAGCAATCAAAATCATATTACTGTGATAATGATATTTTTGTTATATACCTCTCAATTTTCAGATAATTTAAAAAAATCACTATATGTAGTTGAAAAACACAAGAAATTGCTAAACATTTCAACCTCTATAATACGAACTTCATCTTAAAGCATAAACCGAATTACTTTTTGAAAAGCTGACATACGCATGAATATTAATTTTATGAATGAAGTTTGTGAAACAACGCTCGCTCAGTTTGACTACCATGACTGTCAATAACATGAATTCTTCGACGCTTAAGGGCAGACTACTCATATATGTGATTTACAGTTATTGTGCAGTTCTGAAATTTTTGCATCACGGAAGTTTTCACCAGCTGAATGACTGGAAGTTTCTTTCAGAGACCAGATTGAATGCGGTTGAACTGTTTCTGGTGGAATATTGTGAGAGGTTCCGATGGGAATTTTTGACATGGAAATGACAACATTATTTTGACAGTTATTTACAACAGGATTGGGAAATTGTTGGAACTTGATGGTACCGATTTGTTGCAGAGAATATTACTCATTTATAATTTCAAATTCATCCATTATGCGTGAAACTCACTAACGTTACCATTTATGAATTTCCGTAAATGGGTTGTACTGTACAACTGTAATGTTTTGGTACGCGATTTCCGAATATGATCTTGTTTCAGACGAACATTTTGGCAATATTTTACTACTTAAGGAAAAAATGCTTTTTTATTGTTGTTGTGACAAAAACATGGTTTAGACTTTCAGATATTTTATATATAATGCAAGGTTTCTTAACTAACGTCGCTGTGAGAGCTTTGTTTACTGCTAGTGTTGGCATTCCATCACTAGGGGCGCTGCTATTGTCACCAGAAGACCTCGAGGATAACGTAGTCTCAGCCTCGTTTGAGAGTATGGTAATACGGGTTTGGAAAACGATAGTATCGTTTTCCTGCTTGTAGGAAATGACGGTAAAATTCTGTCTCTTTCTTGGGTAGAAAATTGGTAGGCATAAAATAAATAAAAATATCAACTATATTTTGTTCCTGAATATTTCATATAAAGAACTTTGTAGTTTTATTAGGATTTTGAAAACATTTGTATTAAAAATTACTTTACAGTATAAATAATATTTTTAACATTACTTTTACACAAGTATAATTAATAAAATGTACATACAAAAAGGTTAATATATTTTCTAATAGGTTGAAGAAAAAAACCCCACATAAAACTAGCAAGTGAACATTCTTCATTTTATTTCCTTCCTTGCACTTACTGAATAATTGTGATAGAGAAACCTGTTTATTCTAAAATGCAAATGAATCTAAAAACATAAATGCCAACCTGTTTATAATACTTAGACCTTTTCAATAATTAAAATACAGTGGTCCCTCACTATAAAGCACCTCAGTATGCCACATTCTCTCATTTAACACAAGTATAGTTATGGATTCCATTATACTGTTTAAATTATATTTTTGCATATAATGTACCCTGGTACAAGTCAACCTTGCCTGTATCACTGTCCACTTTTAGGACTCCCCTGAACAGTGTTAGTGATTGACCACTGTACTCTATATAATGTACCCCAGTATACGGTGACCTTGCCTGTATCACAGTCCACTTTTAGGACTCCCCTGAACAGTGTTACAGTGATTGACCACTGTACTCTATATAATGTACCCCAGTATACGGTGACCTTGCCTGTATCACAGTCCACTTTTAGGACTCCCCTGAACAGTGTTACAGTGAGGGACCACTGTACTCTATAAAATGTACCCCAGTATAAGGTCATCTCACCTGTAACACAGTACACTTATGACTCCCCTGAACAGTATTGCAGTGAGGGACCACTGTACTCTATAAAATGTACCCCAGTATACGGTGACCTTGCCTGTATCACAGTCCACTTTTAGGACTCCCCTGAACAGTATTGCAGTGAGAGACCACTGTACTCTATAAAATGTACCCCAGTATAAGGTCATCTTACCTATAATACTATACTTGTATGACTCCTCTGAAAAGTGTTATAGTGAGGGACCATTATACTCTATATAATGTACCTCAGTATAAGGTGACCTTGCCTGTATCACAGTACACTGTTATGACTCTTCTATTTAGTGTTATAGTGAGGGATCACTGTACTGCATTTACTGCAGTATGACACCCATATCTTACACTGTATAATGTGTTGGCTAATCATAGTGTATGCTGTCTGCACTTAATGTGATAACAGATCTGAAATTACACTATCTGTAGTTTGGTATGAATTATAAACAGGTAAATAAAACAGGAGAGCCCATTTTTTGCAAAACCCACCTTTAAATTAGCTATAAAGTCAAAAAACATTAAAATTTATCTTAAGCTAAAATATATGTCAAACTGGTCATGTAGGCGCATTTATTGATCTTAAATAAAATATAGATTATTGTTCTAAAATTTAATACAAATATAGTTTAATCGAAGTCTATTCATTCCTGATTGTTCAGTGTTTTGCGCCTTAGTTGTCATTATAAACTTGCAGACAAAAAGTTACCAATCACTATGGACTTTTAAAATGGCAGGCAGTTAATAAACTAGGTCAAGAAAGAGCAAGTCAGGTCTAATCATTACAATGTAGGGTAGTGTGACATTCAGTCATGTTTTTAATGGAACACACCTCTAGGCTGATGTCCAAAAAATGTCCACAAACTTTAACATTGATTTTGCTGTATGTATTTCTTGGGGCGTGTATATAATGACCTTCCAGGGAATATTGATGTACAAGGATTGAAATAAAGTAAATAATCCCCATTTAAAAGTATGTGTAATAAAATTCTAAAAAATGACACCTATTACTGAAATAGTTGGTACTGAACACCTACATGACCTGTATGACTTGTACTTTAGGTCTGCATTGATGTATAGTTATTTGGGCAGATAGATAGACAGATGGATCTGAACACATATTCTAAAGTAATCGCTATGTTGACAGGCTCAACAAAAACAATCAATTCTTATTTATCTGATGTACAATGTAAACATTAGGAACACAGAATTTAACCAAAATATCAGATGAATATAAATGACTGTGAATGAGAAACAATTTTGCACCACATGACAGTACATAAACTGTGGTCAGATCAATAAGACTATACCAGATTTCACTGATAATTGATGGATTGTCAAGTCCCACCACCTTGTCAGTCAAACGTTAATAGACTGCACCTTACAATGACCTACTGACCACTGATACTGTTCCCTTGGTGTTACATATATACAGCCAAGCCGAAACCTAGTCAACTTGCACGTTGGAGCAGCTCTCACACCTTCATGATTGCTACTATTTAACATGTCAAATTCAAATAGACATAATGTTATAATCTCTTATTCAATTTTTTTGAAATTTTAAGTATGAACTGAGAATTCATTTTACTTTCAATGGATGTTTCTGCTGTAATAAAGACTTAGATTTTAATCAGTAGGCAGAGATATCTTTACTCATGCGATCAATCAATACCAAATTTACCTGTGTATAATAAAACCAAATTGCAAACAGCATAGACTCAGATCTGCTATTACATAATACAGCAGCAGACAGTGTAGACCCAGATCTGCAGCTACATAATGCAGCAGCAAACAGCACAGATCTTCTGTTACATAATACAGCTGGTAGACCCAGATCTGCATTTATATAATGCAGTAGCAAACAGCACTGACACAGATCTGCAGCCAGATAATGCAGCAGGTAGACCCAGATCTATTGCTACATAATGCAGCTGGTAGACCCAGATCTGCAGTTATATAATGCAGCAGCAAACAGCAAAGACCCATATCTGCAGCTAGATAATGCAGCAGGTAGACCCAGATGTTCTGTTACATAATGCAGCAGGTAGACCCAGATCTGCAGTTACATTATGCAGCAGCAATCAGCATAGACCCAGATCTGCAGTTACATAATGTAGCAGCAAACAGCACAGACCCAGATTTTCTATTTCAATATGAAGCTGGTAGACTCAGATCTTATATTTTATATTCAGCTGGTATACCCAGATCTGCTGTTACATAATGCTGTTAAACAGCATCGACCCAGAATGTCTGTTTCATAATGCTGCATAATAGACCTAGATCTTCTGTTTCATAACACAGCAGGTAGATCCAGATCTGCTGTTTCATAAGGCAGCTGGTAGAACCACATGTGCCGTTTCATTATGCAGTGGGTAGACCCAAATCTGCTGTTTCATAGCGCAGTGGGTAGACCCAGATCTGCTGTTACATAATGCAGTGGGTAGACCCAGATCAGCTGTTTCATAAAGCAATGGCAAACAACATTGAGCCAGATATGCTGTTTCATAATGCAGTTGGTAAAACATATCTGCTGTTTCAAAATGTAGCACAAGATCAACTTCTACAGCTTGTCAAAATTTCTCACAGTAACAGATAGTTTTAATCTTCAGTTTGCTTGTGATCAGCTTATAAATGCCTTTGCATGGTGAACAGTGACCATTAATCTGACCATATACTGGGCTATATATATTTTCTGTTATCTAGTCTGGATGCATTTTATTATGCTGTATAAGCCAACAAGAATGACCTGTCCATTGAACCTTTCAGTGGAATATTCATCAAGACCCAGTCCATTCAAAAACAGTACTGCAGTGCATACATTTAGTGTGCATGATTTCAAAGATTTCTTTCATTCACATACAGCATACACACTATCATGCTTATTATTCAGGTGAACACAGCTCAAATAACTAGGCTAATGAATGGTCAAAAAGAAAAGGTCATTCTTATCAGCTTTTATAAACAAAAGCCTACATTTTTTGTAAGTGGTGAATGGGTGAATTGATGAGGTAATGAATAAATGAATAAATGAATGAAATTTAGTTTTAAATCATGTAGAATATGAAACCAACATGGCTGGAAAACATACCTTCCCAATGCAATCCAACAGGCTCACATTTTCATCCTGAATCATAATACTTTTGTAGCTGTCCTTTAATATATTTGACTTGGCATTCTCTCTCTTTGACCCTGGTTCCTGATTGACTGAAGTGTCTTCATTCTCATTATCTTCTTCATTGCACTTGAAATAGTTATTTGTATTTCCCAACGATAAAGTGTTTTCTGATTGGTTCTCCTCCTTTTCCAACTCTTTCCTGAATGGGGGGATTTCAATCTGGTTCACTGTTTTTTCAGGTGCGTCAACTGCATTCTGGAGCAAGGTTTTAAGTTCTTTGTCAATGGCTCCCAACCTGGTTATAGACAAAAAGTATTTTGTGCCATCTCAATGATACAACTGAACCTGACCAATGGATAAAAGAATTACACTTTAAGTGATCTGTTTATTGTGAATTGTTCCCATTTACAAAATCACACTGAAGCAAATTGTATGCAAGTAGAAAGCAGCTGAGACTGAACTATAAGGAAACCACATTAGATCAGTTGGTACAGCATTGGACTTGTAATCCAAGGGTCCTGGGTTTGATACACACCTAGGCCAGCCCAGGTCAGCTGCACTGATGTGTCCTCGAGAAAGGCATTTAGCTCCCATTATGCGGCATGAGCCAATAATGTATTAAAAGCGTTGCTAAAACCAACCAACCACCCCCCTCCAAAAAAAACCCCTTGACTATAATTTTTTTTTTAAAGGAAGCTTTTCATTTCTAATCAAAATACTACCTGTGTAATCTTGGTATCTCACCTATCAACATATCCTTGCACCAGCCTTGTACATAAACATGTACACAACTGCCATCAGCATAGAACCAAATCTATCATCATACAATATACCTGCAGATCAGAGACACACTTGCAACATCAGAAGAAAAACACCTCAAAAGTATTGAAGTAAGCATAATACTGGAATCACATGATTACCATATGTCTGAATTCCAAGCCATATGAGTTGCAGTGGATAGACTTGAGATGTTACAAATGTGGTTAAGGAAGTGAATGCCTGGACTTTGGCAAATGAAAAATAATACAACATATTTATCCACCATATATCGTGCAAAGTTTTTTCCACTTTCATAAAGATCTGAGGTGTTGCAATTGATTTTCAGTAGGACAAAATTACTGACATACATCAGTTTTCTACAACATAGAGCCTGTGTGGCTGTTTTATGGCATGTCATAAATAGATGAAAATTTCCAACAGTCCCATATATTTTTCATTATCATTCACAGGACTGTTATTGTCATTTAAAAACTGTATATGAATTTTTATTTTTTTTATTTAATAAGAAACAGAAGTCACAACCACATTATTTTATGTCCAATCTCTCCCAGAGTTCATAATGCTATGATAGACCTAGGAAAAAGTGATGTCATATCAATGATACCGTTCAATTTTAGCCAATCTTTAATTCCAGTTTATTAGCAACATTAAATTTTTGAGAATTAACATAACAAAAACAGAAGTTTTGATGGTAATGGTTTTTACATCATCTGAACATTAACTATGATAGATATTATGTTATACTATGTAAACACGCAAAAATGAAGTGAAACTGCTTTATTCTAATATAATGGGATTATCAACCTGCATATAACATGAATCACTGTCAACTAAGAGAGATGTTCAGATGAAATTATAAACAAAACATATACTGTTGTTATTTCTTAAAAACAATATCCACAGATCCATCGACTCGCTTATTAGCATCAAATGGTGAATACTAAAATAAAATCTCTGATTTCAGAACCATTCCTGTGGAAGGAACGAGTTTGATATTATGTACAGATACGTCAGTGACGTTAGGCTGTGACATATTCATACATCATATCAAGTGAGTTCTTTCACCCAACATGGAATAAAAAACAAATGCTGTTTTGTATTTATTATATAAGCCCTCTGTTATGCTTTCAAAATATTTGTAGTTTTACTATGTCAAAGGAATGAAACCAAATGGGAATTTATAAAAGTTCTCTTCAGTGTATCTAAGAATACTGATGCATGGACATCAGCGAAAATGCTTAAACTATTCTAGTATGATGTGCAATATGGAAATATAGATTAACAACTGTATCAGACACCATCCATATCAAACACCATGTTATATAAAAATTGGTATGTAATAAGTACAACTGTATCAGACACCATCCATATCAAACACCATGTTATATTAAATTGGTATGTAATAAGTACAACTGTATCAGACACCATCCATATCAAACACCATGTAATATAAAAATGCTATGTAATAAGTACAACTGTATCAGACACCATCCATATCAAACACCATGTTATATTAAATTGGTATGTAATAAGTACAACTGTATCAGACACCATCCATATCAAACACCATGTTATATTAAATTGGTATGTAATAAGTACAACTGTACCAGACACCATCCATATCAAACACCATGTTATATTAAATTGATATGTTATAAGTATTACTTTCATAATAACAAATATTCATTATTACCTTGTACACACTTCTGAAAAGGTGGGTCTATTTTGTGGTTTATATTCCCAGCAATCCCTCATAAGCTTGTAGATGGATTCTGGACACTCTGAGGGTCGAGGGAGCCGCTCCCCACGGGACATTTTAGCAAAGCCGCGTCTAGAGAAATCATCGATACTGTCACAGAAATTTGGCACCTCCCCATAGCTATAAATTTCCCATAAGACAATCCCTGCACTCCATATATCTGCCTTGGGTGTAAACTTCCTCTCATGTCCAAGATACTCTGGAGAACACCTAAAACATATACATGTACAGTAATAAACAATTTCTGGTCTGTGTGAACTGTCTAACATAATATGGTGTTCCCTAACATTTAGTATTCCATTCCTCTTACTTTTTATCAACAGTGTAAGTAAATCATGACTTCAAAATATGAGACAAGGAACACAGCCAAAAAACCCAATCCGAAGCCAGTTCAGTTTGCAATTCAACATTTATTATCATTAACATCTCAAACAAACTGTATTTCATCAACAAGACTCATGAAAAGTTGAAAGTTCATGTTTATTTTCTGGATCTGATACCTCACGCACTTTTGTATTTCTCTGAATAGTCAGTACAGAAAGTGCACAACATCACAAACTCTCCTGTATCTTACTTCAGCCATTTGTGTCCATTTTCCCAGCATTTCTGGTACTTTCTTAGTCTCTTCCTTTAATCATATCTGCGACCATGCTCTCTCTTGTCATTGTCTAATTTCTGCCGCTTCGGTGGTGGCTGCACACGATGCATATACTTCCACATGTTTACAGTTGTCACCATACTATGTAGTGAATGTTTATCAGCAATGATAAAAATATTAAAACACACTGTTTGGTATAATTTTGGATTATTCATTGAGTCGACAAATGCGACCTTTTCCGATTGGTCAATACTAGCCTGAGACCCTACACCTTTTGGTATCATGAGTAATGAAATCATTGTTTGGGGGCAGTACACCAGGCTAGTTCCACATGCATGAAGACTGTTTTGACTGATGAGTGGATGAGTGGCTTAACACCTATCCATTTACGCCGCAAGCACTTATTGTACCTCGTCAATCGCAGGATGTTGGTAGGTACTCAATTAACACAATATATAACTGCTCCCTTCCAAAATGTCAGAATAAGCAAACTGTTAGGTGGCAAGATACAATTTTAAGTGACTTCCATTACTCTCCACTATTCATGTCACTGTATCACTGAGCTAGCTGGATACATGGAGGTGAGATTAATAAAATTGGTCTGTACTTGGAACAGTATGAAAGTCATTACATAGGCATTCCTTACTACAAACCCTGATTAACAATGCCTTGTATTGAATGTTTGATCTTGATGACCAATCATGCATGATGGATAGCAAACCATGGTTGATCAATAAGAAAGGCAATATGAAGAAATGACAATAGCTATTTTGGAGTAAAGATAATTATTTAGCCCAACTATGGTTGTGTTTTGCTTCCTAAAGAAAGATAAGCCCAAGAAAACTCCGGCCATGATAAATACTGCCAATCGGCCTGAGATAACCAAGCATGCTCATGCCAGAGATAATCACATATGTTTATGCCAGAGATAACCACATATGCTTATGCCAGAGATAACCACAAATGCTTATGCCAGAGATAACCACATATGCTTATGCCAGAGATAACCACACATGCTTATGCCAGAGATAACCACAAGCTTATGCCCAAGAAAACCATACATGCTCATGCCAGCTATAACCACACATGCTTATGACAAAGATAACCACACACGCTTATGCCAGAGATAACCACATATGCTTATGTCAGAGATAACCACACATGCTTATGCCAGAGATAACCACACATAATTATGCCAGAGATAACCACACATGCTTATGCCAGAGATAACCACACAAGCTTATGCCAGAGATAACCACTCATGCTTATGCTAGAGATAATCACACATTCTTAAGATGTATGAACTTCTGTGTTACAATTTTGAACTGAATTAGCCCAAACTAGAGCTACTAGATATGGGTACATCACAAAGGGCCCCACTCTCTACAATTTGTTCTACAGGGTCTTAAACTGAGGAACTTGAGTTGGGAAACCAATGTCAGGTGAAGATAGGCATTCAGGGGCCATTACTCCTCTAAATGATAATGTGGAATACTTGAAATGCAAGTCCTTCAAGTCTCATCAAAACATTTAACATCCCATGTAAAGATAATGACATAAAGTAGATTGGAAAGGGCCATAACTCTGTCCAAAATTGAATAAAGACACGTAGGTCTATGAAACAATGGTCACATGCATCAGAATATGTTGGATGGTTCATGACATGCTGATTACAAGCAACATCCCCATCTGTAAATATGAAGTTGATGGACAAGGGCCTTAACTCTGTCCAAAATGGTGTAGATGAGACAAAATCCATGAAACGCATGTCAAGGCCTAAAAGACAAGGTTCTTACCAAACTCCATCATATTAAGTTGAATGCTTCTTGAGCTATGCTGATTGCAAGCAAGGGAGTTTTAAAATTGATCACATGAGAGTAATAACTCCTTCAATATTGGACCAGAATAGATAAAACCTTCAAGAGGCACATCTAGGCAACCCACCTATCAAATGGCATTCAATTATGTGAACAGGTTGCAGAGAAATCTTGTGGTTACAAGAAGTGTGATTGGATGGAAATGTGGAGAGATGGACTGAAAGACACATATAACAAGAGTCCCTCGAAGGGAATGATGTTCTACTGGGTGAAAAGAATTTCCAGGAATTCAAGATAAGACCATTTCTTCCTTTTAACTGTCAAGTGCTGAAACCATTTCTGATATTCTTCAGCAATAACAAGATTTTCCAATTAGCTGCTGTCTTACACATACTTGATGTCAGCTTGGCAGCATTTTCATTTAGGACTAAAATGGACATTGCTAGATGTCTTTTGGTGAAAACCCCATGTCATAATGATCATCCATTCATGGGGAGTAGTGACCACAAGATTTTTAAGACAGTTGTCATAGCAGTCATATTGGATGTATGACTGGCACCAATTTGATATAGCCATCCATTTTTCAAGATATGACTTTACATTCAGAAGTAGCAACATCTTCAAGATGGCTACTGTGGTGACCATATTGGATGTCAGATCGGCACCATTTTCATTTAAGACCAACTGGACATCATAAGAAGTCTTGTGAAAATCACACGTCAATATGACTTTCTGTTCAAGTAGAGTTGTGATAAGATTTTTAAGATGACTGCTGTGGTGGCCATATTGGACGTCAGATCGGCACCAATTTTAATTAGAACCAACTAGACATCCAAAGAAAACCCCATGCTGATATGACCATCCATTCAAAAGGAATAGCAATAACACGATTTTCAAGATGACTGCTGGCCATATTGGACATCAGATAGGGATCATTTTCATTTAGGACCAACTAGACATCATAAGAAGTTTCTTAGTGAAAATCCCATTCAGGAGAAGTAGTGATAAGAAGATTTTCAAAATGGCTTCTATGGTGGCCATATTTGATGTCTGAGCAGCACCATTTTCATTTAGGACCAACTAGACCATTGGATGAATTTGTGTGAATAGTTTCAAGGTAATCCTCCAAATAATTTAGGAGTAGCAATGGATGGACGTCGGACAATGGAAGACAGATGATGGACAACAGACCATCCCATAAGTTCTTCTGGTCTATGACCAGTAGAGCTAAAAATTGATAACAATTGGGTTTCAGTGTCTCAAGCAGGGACCTAATAATAAAAGTGATTTTCAAGACAGAAAACTTGGCAATGCCTGTACAACTTGAAAGGAAAGACTTTACTTACCATAAAGCTGGTATAGTTTTGTCTTCTGACCTTCTATAATAATCTTTTTCTGCAGACAAAACTTTAGCTAAGCCAAAGTCACTGATTTTTACAATAAGAAGACTGGTCAGCAGGATATTCCGGGCTGCAAGGTCACAGTGCACAATGTTCTTTGAATGCAGGTACTCCATTCCCTACAGAAAAAATAAAACAAGCATTCAGAATGTATTATGTAGTCAGCATGCTGCTAAATACTGTGGTCTTTTCATGGATGGGATACCAGTTTTCAAGGATTTTAATTAGTTGGGTACCAGTTTTCATGGATGTTTTTGTTTGGGTACGAGCTTTCATGGATTTTTATTGGTGGAGTACCAGTTTAAAAAAATGTAAATTATTGTTAAACCATTAAAAATTATCCCAAGAAAATAAATGGATTCACATGAGGCATTTAGTATACCTTACACCATATTGTACTGTCATTAAACAAACCCATTAATTTCATGAAGATTTGTCTGCTGTACTGAAATGTATGGGACTGGAACTTCCCATTTGGTTCAAATGACACTAGAGCTATCTGCGATGGTTGGTTGGCTGGTTAATTAATCAATTAGTTTTTAATGGGACTTCAAGCACATTATTGGCTATATCATGCAGAAGAAATGGAAGCTATGTGCTTTTCTCAAGGACACACTGAGGCTGCCCTATTAACAATGGATGGATTGCAAAGGATCCTGCTCACTACAATTTGCTTTGTAGGTCCTTGACAAAGGAACTTGTATTGGGAAACCAAATTTAGGAGAAGACAGGCATTCAAGAGCTTCATCTCCTCTAAAAGATGATGCAAAATGCTTAAAATCCAACTCCTTCAAGGTCTTATCAAAACAAGCAACATCCCATGTAAAAGATATGCAGCTGATCAACAAGGGTCATAACTGTGTTCAAAATGGAGTAGGCTAGTCAAACCCCTAAAAGTCACATTTAGCTCTAAAAGACAATGTTCCTACCAAATTCCATCAGAATATGTTCAATGGTTTTTCATCTATGCTGACTGCAAGCAACATTCCAGGTTTAAATGTGAAGACAAGAATTTGCTTGACAAGGGCTATAACTGTACCTAAAATGGAATAGAAGAGACTAAACCCATAAAAGCCACATGAGACAATGTTCATAACAAACTGCATTTGACTACTGTAGTATCATTTATTTTCGTGGGGCTCAATTTTCGTGGTTTTGCAAAAAAAGACATTTTCGTGGGTACTTAAATTCGTGGTTTTGCCTGTCAAAGTTTGCATATTACTAAGTGTTTAATTTCGTGGTTTAACCTCTACAAATATCCAAAATAAAGAATAAAAAAGAATAAAACTCTGCCGACGTAAACGGCGGTCACTTGAATGTTTATAACAATACTTTCACATGTATGAGCACAAATCAAAAACCTGACAAGTTCAATACTGACACCGTGTTTTTGTCCAAGTGAATAACATCAATGGAAGCAGACGCAGCCAACAGCACTAAAACAATACTACTGCCTCTATGATCACAAATACGCAGACTACAACACTAAGTCAATCGGTTATTAAAGTAACCTGTATGATCTCTAACTTAAACCACTATCCATAAAGGAACAAAGCACGTGACCGGCTGACCTTTGCTCAATGCAATCAGCAGACAGTTGCAATTTGGGGATTATTTACCTGACAAGCATTTGTGTGTACATTGAGCCTTGTATGACACGATGTTGATACAGTGACTTTGTCCGAAAATCAGCGAAGTGTGAGCTTTAATACTCTGCTGTAATTAGTGTATATACGTAGTGTTTCATTAATAATAGTGCTTCAAGCAATAGTTCTAGTATTCTAGTATGTGGTTTCAGGAGGATTTAAATTGTTCAACAACAGTTGTACTCGAGTGAAGGATCGATTTGAATAAGTAATTAATTTAATTTTCATATACTATTATGTTTTATTATTCTTTCTGTCATTTTCAACATTACTAGTCTTTGAATACCTTGTGCTTTTTCTCATTTCTCTCTATCCTTACTTATCTCGCATATCGATTTAAGGCAGTGAGTTACAGATATTGGATATCTTATCGACACGTGTGCATTGAATCAATATAAAATGCTTTATAATTCTTTTTTCAAAGGTTTAAAATAAAATAAACACGTGTAAAAGCTAATATTTTATTACCAAATTACAGTATTGACATTGATTTATTAAATACTAGTAGGTTCCTTAATCTCTAGGAACGACACACAGTAAGAAAATGAGCGGGGGCATCATCATCATACATGGCTAATTTTTTGTTGGGTATTTAAATTCGTGGTTCGGGGCAACAACGAAAACCACGAAAATTGATCCCCCACGAAAATCGATGATACTACAATATTCTGAATGGTTCATGTGAAGATATGAAGTTAATTGTCAAGGGTCATAACTCCATCCAAAATGGAGTTGGTAAATGCATAAAATGCAAAAGACAGCATCGAATTTAGGATTAAAAAAAACTATAACCACAACTGCAATAAATGCAATAATATAGCTGTAGAGTACAGATCCTGAAACAGCTAATTTTATCAATGAAATGAAAATGGAATGCATTTGGAATGAAAATGGAAAGCAAACGGAGTGCAGAATGAATGAAAACAAAATGCAGAATAAATGCACATGAACAGATGATATGAAGGAAATGGAGAATGCAAATGCAAAATGCAGAATGATAAATGATAAATGAACAGTGAATGCATTTCATGGCTAAATTAGAAAATGCATAAACCTGCATTTTGGACTGCCATTAAATTTCTCAATTTAAAAGCCCCTTTTTGCATGACAATTTGGAATCTGATTATTGTTTACACTGAAAAGACAATTTTTCACTACTTACAAGCCATGAAATGGTTCCAACAACCACCAGAGATGTGATGAAATCATCACTGGTAGTTGTGTCTGCACAATTTTTATTTGAACAAAACAAAATAAGAAATAAAATTTTCTGACAAATACTCTACAACTTTATTTTTACATTTACTGCAGTTGTGGTCATATTTGTATTTATCATCAATGCAATGCTGTAGTTCGAATTTTATGCATTTTCTATTTTATTAATCACCCTTTTAATAAAACAAGATTTGAAAGCAATAGTTCTTCTATTTAATACTATTAAAAGCAGTACTCCCAACTTTGGTAAATGCATTCCAAAATTAAAACAATAATTATCATGTTGCTAAATGCATTCCAAAATTAAAACAATAATTATCATGTTGCTAAATGCATTCCAAAATTAAAACAATAATTATCATGTTGCTAAATGCATTCCAAAATTAAAACAATAATTATCATGTTGCTAAATGCATTCCAAAATTAAAACAATAATTATCATGTTGCTAAATGCATTCCAAAATTAAAACAATAATTATCATGTTGCTAAATACATTCCAAAATTAAAACAATAATCAACATGTTGCTAAATGCATTCCAAACTTAAAACAGTAATCCCAATGTTGGTAAATGTATTCCAAATGAACAAAATTGAATGAATCAATTAACGGAAGCGATAAACACAAATCAGAATACACTTCTGAGACTATAAATGAAAAATGACAAGATGTTTGTTTGAATGCAAATGTGAATAGAATGCAAGGGATGAAAAAATGTCTTTAAGTGTAAAAGATTTGATCCTGGATTATCTTGCAAATGGACTATTGACCATGGAAATTTAGTGGCAGTTTGAAAATAATTGATTTTCAAATCTATTAGTGAAATACATTTGTATTTTGTTCCATTTTCATTTATCATTCATTATTCTGCATTCTGTGTTTGCATTTGCACAGTTTTCTTCAAAATGCACTCATCATTTTAGTTTGCATTTATTCTGCATTTCGTTTGCATTCATTCTTCATTCTATTTTCATTTCACTACTAATATTACCATTTCAGGGTCTATAATAGGTTATGATGAACACAAAACCACACAAATTGGGACTTTGATGCTGTGAAACCACATTTATAATTGATTCCCATCAGCTAAGAAATAAATTAAATTAAAAACAACAGTGTTTATGAAACCAGGTGTCTCACTTGCATCCATTTGTTGATATACCTTATCCCCCCCCCCCCGCCCCCGGCCTCCATTCCCAACCCCTATATTTGATTTGTAAAAAAGACTTTAACATTGATGATACTGTCACAACAAAAAAGTGAACCTCTATCTTGCTATGCTTACGCAGGTGAGACATAAACAATAAAATCAAGTTAACTTTAACATTGATGCTACTGTCACCACAAAAAAAGTGAACCTCCGTCTTGCCATGCTTATGCAGGTGAGACAAAAAAAATAAAATCAAGTTATTTCAATGGTATCCATGTCTTAAGTGTGTTTTATGAGGCAGTGTTATATTGAGTGTTTTATAGTAAGGGACTATTATACACCTCTCTTTTGCCATGCTTATACAGGTGAGAATACAACTAGCAATGAAAGAACTAAATCAATCTTATTCAATGGTATTCATGTCTTTAACTATGTTTTATGAGGTGCAGTGTTAAGGGTGCTTTACAGTGAAGGACCATTGTCATACATGCCAACCCTTAGAGAGGTATAAGCGTAATTACTACTAATTTAAGTGACAAAAAAGCATAATCTGAGCATAAAAAGTGTAATCTATATATTAAATGCCATTATTACAGGAAACTGTATGAAAAATGTACATTAATTTTTACCAACATGGATCTGCAGCTGGTTAAAATTCTTGTCACAAATTGGCAAACTCCATGTGGATTAGTACCAGAATACAAACAAAAAACATCCTGACAAATTATTTATATACAACACCCATTTGAACTAGTCTACATGTCTAACTTTTGCTGAATGATCATAAAGTCCAGAAATTCTGCAATGAGCATGACAGTGTGCTCAATCTAAGTGCTGTATTACATTACTCTCATATTCATCTTTTAAAATTTATAAAGCGCTATTTATTTGACCTTTTTCTGATCTCATATTTTAAGTTTAAAAAGATCCCTCTCCTCTAACATATTTCAGTCATATAAAATCCGTGAGTCACATCAATGAAGCCTGTTTCTCCTCTACACCTGACACCATTTTTTAAAAGTATAGACTGGTCTGTGAACTAAATATGCTATCACAATATAATGAATCCGTGAGGCAAGTTTTCAAATTGAAGAAACTCGTCTGTTTTCTTGGAAATGTCTCATATACAGCTGCTATAAATAGAAAATAAGGAAAGTACATGTAGGTCTATAATGGACAAATGTACTTTCATGCTATTCTCATGCAGCAGTCTTCTTTTTTTTAATACAATATTCCCAAATTTATATGATGTGTAAGATTAAAGAGATGATAACAAAAATGACAAGCACAGCATTTTATTGCTTTTTTATATTTTTTTTAATGAAACCAAAAAGCTTAATCCATATACAGGCAAGCGCAAGATGTAATTAGGTGAAAAAAAGCGTAATAATTACGACAAGAGCATAATGGTTGGCATGTATGCATTATGCACCTTGTCTTGCCATGCTTATGCAGGTGAGAAACTATATAGTAATGATAGAACCAAATGAAGCTTATTCAACTGGATCCATGTCCATACCTGTGTTTTACAATGGGCAGTGTTATATTCTGAGGTGCTTTATAGTGAGAGACAACTCTGCACTTTTTCCCCAAGATCAGATGTTTATTTCATGCCTGCTGTACTAAATTTAGTCAGCATGCTCAAAAACTCCAACACAATAAACAGTACCTTCATTTCATACAAAGACAGAATGCTACTACAAAAAAAAAGTTTAATTTTGCAAGAATTTGAGGGAAAAAGAGCTGTGTGCAATATTTTCTTTTTGAAACTGTAACTTACATATCCCCAAATTAGAGATACTTATACCTACTAATCAGCATTACCATTTTCTATAAAATAAAAAATGTCTTTTGAAAATTTTACATTATTATTAGAGAGCAATATTTGATTCATAGTGAAAATTTCATACAAATCAAGTGAAAGATAGTGAAGTCACAAGGGTGCCACAAAATGCTGTGTCTCAAATTTGTATGAGTTATGAGCTAGCAAAAAAAAACTTTTATGATGAGTTGACACTGCCTCTGTAGCCAAGAAATAACATCATGCTCACTATATCTCACATTTTTCTCTGAAAAAAGATGAGACAATAACATTTCAATCTGGAGATGTTATACAGTAAGCTTAGCATCCATGACATTATGTAATAAATCATACAAAAATGGCTAGATATTGGGCAGTGGTAAGCTTAGCAGCCGAGAGATTATTACATAATGAATCACACAAATCTGGTCAGAGAGTGGGCAGTGGTAAGCTTAGCAGCCAAGAGATTATTACATAATGAATCACACAAAGCTTGCCTAATTGGAAAGTGCTAAACTTAGCACCCAATACATAACATAATAAATCACACAAAACCAGCCTGAGAGTGGACAGTGGTCCAATGGAATATTTAATAAACAATGATTAATTTGCAGCTGCTGATAGGTAGGTGGAACTTGGAGATTTGTCAATGGAAATATATTTGGGACAAAATAAGGTGTTTTTTGTAAACTTCTTATTGATCATATGTAAATGGAGTGTACTAGACAATAGTTAAAACAAAATATCTTTATCATAGCTTGTCAGCTAACGATAGAGTACTTTTATTTGTAAATCTCACCCATCCCCAAACTTCACCAGATGGCATACTCCATGTTAGTCATGCAATACAGATCCCACTCCTCCTTCTAATTATTATCTTACCTGAGCCAGTCCCACACAGAAGATTATGAACTGGTCCTTCAGGCTTTGGCATTGTCGCTTTGCATTCTGGACGAATCCCAACAGCGAGCCAAGTTCTATAAACTCCATCACAATGTATTCACCTGTATGAGAACAATGACACATTGCAATCACCCACAGATGAAGTAATGTAAATAAACAAAACCCACACAGTTCATTTTAAATGTAACCTGGTACAATGTTGCATGCATGTGTACAAAGCAGCTCCCTCTGAAATAACACAAGCAATATATATATGAAATAAACATGACAAAGAATGGTGTAACAAATCAGAGACACTGGGCAATATATATACATATATATATGAAATAAACATGACAAAGCATGGTGTTACAAGTCAGAGACACTGGGCAATATATATATATATATATATATGAAATAAACATGACAAAGCATGGTGTTACAAGTCAGAGACACTGGGCAATATATATATATATGAAATAAAAATGACAAAGCATGGTGTTACAAGTCAGAGACAGTGTACAATATATATATGAAATAAACATGACAAAGCATGGTGTTACAAGTCAGAGACACTGGGCAATATATATATATATATATATATATATATATATATATATATATATATATATATATATATATATATATATATATATATATATATATATATATATATGAAATAAACATGACAAAGCATGGTGTTACAAGTCAGAGACACTGGGCAATATATATATATGAAATAAAAATGACAAAGCATGGTGTAATAAGTCAGAGATACTGGCCAAGCACTTTTGAGATTTTCACATCCAATTTTCAAGGCAATGACACAAACAAAGAACAAGAATTACAAAGACAGAAATGTAAATACATATTTTGTTTATGTTTTTGTGTCTGTAATTGCTCTTTGTTTGTGACGTCCACCTTAAAAAAGGTATCTTTAGATCCTGAAAGTGCTTGGGAAGCTTTTCTGACTGTTCTTTGTCATGTTTGTTTCCTGCATAATCTTTATAATCTCTTATGCATTTGGAAAGATCATTACTTTATATATGAAGTCATCTACTGTTTCACTGTCACTGACAGTACATGTAACTATATTAAACAGACATGTAGTCATCTACTGTTTTACCATCACTGATATTACATGTAACTATATTAAACAGACATGTAGTCATCTACTGTTTTACCATCACTGATATTACATGTAACTATATTAAACAGACATGTAGTCATCTACTGTTTTACCATCACTGATATTACATGTAACTATATTAAAAAGACATGTAGTCATCTACTGTTTTACCATCACTGATATTACATGTAACTATATTAAAACAGACATGTGGTCATCTACTGTTTCACTGTCACTGACAGTACATGTAACTATATTAAACAGACATGTAGTCATCTACTGTTTCACTGTCACTGACAGTACATGTAACTATATTAAAACAGACATGTGGTCATCTACTGTTTCACTGTCACTGACAGTACATGTAACTATATTAAACAGACATGTAGTCATCTACTGTTTTACCATCACTGATATTACATGTAACTATATTAAACAGACATGTAGTCATCTACTGTTTTACCATCACTGATATTACATGTAACTATATTAAAACAGACATGTGGTCATCTACTGTTTCACTGTCACTGACAGTACATGTAACTATATTAAAACAGACATGTAGTCATCTACTGTTTCACTGTCACTGACAGTACATGTAACTATATAAAAAAGACATGTAGTCATCTACTGTTTCACTGTCACTGACAGTACATGTAACTATATTAAAACAGACATGTAGTCATCTACTGTTTCACTGTCACTGCCAGTACATGTAACTATATAAAAAAGACATGTAGTCATCTACTGTTTCACTGTCACTGACAGTACATGTAACTATATTAAAACAGACATGTAGTCATCTACTGTTTCACTGTCACTGACAGTACATGTAACTATATTAAAACAGACATGTAGTCATCTACTGTTTCACTGTCACTGACAGTACATGTAACTATATTAAAACAGACATGTAGTCATCTACTGTTTCACTGTCACTGACTTTACATGTAACTATATTAAAACAGACATGTAGTCATCTACTGTTTCACTGTCACTGACAGTACATGTAACTATATTAAAACAGACATGTAGTCATCTACTGTTCTACCATCACTGATATTACATGTAACTATATTAAAAAGACATGTAGTCATCTACTGTTTCACTGTCACTGACAGTACATGTAACTATATTAAAACAGACATGTAGTCATCTACTGTTTCACTGTCACTGACAGTACATGTAACTATATTAAAAAGACATGTAGTCATCTACTGTTTCACTGTCACTGACAGTACATGTAACTATATTAAAACAGACATGTAGTCATCTACTGTTTCACTGTCACTGACTTTACATGTAACTATATTAAACAGACATGTAGTCATCTACTGTTTCACTGTCACTGACAGTACATGTAACTATATTAAAACAGACATGTAGTCATCTACTGTTTCAATGTCACTGACAGTACATGTAACTATATTAAAACAGACATGTAGTCATCTACTGTTTCACTGTCACTGACAGTACATGTAACTATATTAAAACAGACATGTAGTCATCTACTGTTTCACTGTCACTGACAGTACATGTAACTATATTAAAACAGACATGTAGTCATCTACTGTTTCACTGTCACTGACTTTACATGTAACTATATTAAAACAGACATGTAGTCATCTACTGTTTCACTGTCACTGACAGTACATGTAACAGCAGTGGCCCCCCTCTTATAAGGGTACCCCTTCTGCAGCAGAAAAGTGTCCTTATAAGAGGGGTGGCCTTTTTAGAGGGGGATCACACAGATGTGAGTAATAACTACATATCAAGTATGAAAGGTGTAACTAAGTTTGAAATATTTCATATTTTCTTTTAAAAATTACATGAATGTTATCAGGTTATGGACTTTTTGTGATAAAATTAATATCAATGTTATTTTTTTTTAAAATTATGAATAATCATCAGTTGTTGTGCAAAACCACTTTGTCAGTAAAATCTGGGCACAGACATCTGGCTGTAACTATCTCTCTATGTCTGTTGATTCTGTTTTCCCACTCACTGTAGTTTATTGATGATGTTTATTTGAATCTTTCTGATATCAAATTTCTTAGTAGTGATCAAAGAACTCTCAGTGTTTACAAAGAAAGTGAGCTTTTCATGTAATCGACTTTTTTTTCGTTTTCTTTTCAGTCTGGTACCCTGTTAAGTACATTTCATAATCTGAGAGAGGAAAGCCACAAAGGCTAACATACCGTTTTACTATCTGGCAACTGAATGTAACGCTGACTTGAGCTGAACAATACTGTGCTTCTCAGTGATTAGCTTTTGTCATCTTTATAATTATCGGCAGTAATAATAGCCAGTAATTATCAAAGTGACAAAAACCCTAAATTGGAGGAACACATAGCAGAAAGGATAATTGGATTACTTACCTCTTTGTATGGATTAAAGTAACTTTATTGGCATGTTAGAACAAATGACAATGTGTTGAGAAATCAAAAAATATTAGTGATATTTCTATTTGTAAACAAGCATCATTTGAGGGGTAAATTTGACATTTTTTGCACTAATATTCTGGATGCATTAGAGGGGTGACCATCCTTGAGGGGTACTTTTAAACACAAACTCATTGGTGCCATGGGATTCTGGCCATGTAAAGCTGGTGGCCACTGCTCAGGGGGCAGTTCAATAGGAGGACCACTGTATTAAAACAGACATGTAGTCGTCTACTGTTTCACCATCACTGACAGTATATGTAACTATATAAAAACAGATTAGCAACCAATCACATGCGACTTTCGCTCATTCAAAAATTTTGGTTGCTTTGGTCATGTGACTTGATTCATCAAATATTATCTGCCATTTTTTGTGTTTCTGTCTAATCAAGCTTTCAATGAACTGAACAAGAAATCCTCTATAACTGGTAATTTGAAATATTTGTACCTGTTTATATAGATGCTTGCTTCCAAAGTGCACATGACAGTAACATGACAAATCCACTGATGGTTGAGCAGAGTCACATGACCAAAGCAACCAAAACTTTCAGATTAGGAAATGAGTGAAAGTCGCATCTGACTGATTGCTGCATCTGATGGAACAGCTGAATATAGCCATGAAATTTGAAATGGTGACAGGAGGTAGGATTGTGTTATTCCATGTGGATTTACAAGTTTTCAAACATAGGATTTGATCCAAAAATATTATGTACATATTGCCTAAAGGCCCCTTCAACCAGCCATAACTCAGGAGCCGCGAGAAATACCAGTAAATGTCTAAAATGTACACTGATGTGTTGTGGACAGCTCTGTCTGCATCAATTGTATGATTTTATGAAGAGGTGAGATCAAACCCAAATTGTCCATCAGTATCTGTACAGGTTTGGAGGGTGATTTATGGGACTAGATCACACTTATCAGGGTTTTACACACTTGGAATACCTAGGGGTTTTCATACCATTTGGGACTAGAGAAAAAGGGTATAACAATATGTCACAGGTGTAAATTTGCACAATGCCTCTAAAGATATTTATACAGAATAATGTGATATGCACAATATCAGAAAAGGAAAATAAACAAATTTCCAGTATAATTTTATTTTCTTTTCTTTTGATCCCTTCTTTACAGTAGTGTCCGATGTGGCATCTGCGGAACATACAATCATGTACATACATATAATTAAATTTTTTTCCTGGCTTGATTATAGTAATCAACTGCATTGGTGGTAATTTCTAGTTTCATTTCCTTTGCTGCTTTTATGGTCATTTTGTTAGACAGCCTTTCAACCACCAGCCTGTTTCCGAGCTTATTCTTGACCCTATTTTGTTGGGTGAAGCCCCTTTCGCAGGGCACAGATGGAAAGAGAATGGTCAGCATGATTTCTGCCAAAGCACTGTAATCAGGGAACTCTTCACTCATTGCAAGCAGTGTTTTGCAAATATCTGCAAGTGGTAAATCCCTTTTCATTCTGTTCTATCTATAAATGGCTGGATTTCATTTCCCCTGATCTGAATAGGTGTGCCATACACCTCAACTATTTGCTGAAGTTGAGCATGGCCATATTGGGCCATCCCAACCACAGCTTTGGGGAGCCTAATTGAATTCAAGATGTCATTAAGAGACCTCAGCAGACCAACAGATGTCTGAGGCAGCCTGTCTTGAATATCTTGCACAACAGCATTGATGTACTTAACTTTCAAATTTTTGAAACCCTGTGTTGCTTTTAACTCAGTGCCATGAAAACTGCCACCTGATTGCTCTAAGTGGTCCTAAAATTCTTGTACAAATAGCCCACTGATCTGCCTCATAACACTTTTCTATATGCTCATCTACAATTGCTACAATATTTCCTTGAATTCCTAGAGTTTTTGAGCACAAAATGTGGTCATCTGATTCCTGATGCTGAACAAGTGCTGAGTGCTGGAATCCTGCTTGTAAGTGAGAATATATGGAAGTTTCAATTGATACAATTTTATGGAATAATCATTGCAACATAAATAGCAACGTTGTATGCTATTCAGCAATGAAATATACTCTTGATCCAGAGATCCTGAAATTCTAATGGTCTTGCCAGACATTTTTTTAATGAAAACTAATGTGGCGGCCATATATTTTATATATTTAATATAAAAACATTAAAATGAGCTATAACAAATAATGACAAAAAAGAAAACTTTGATATACCTAATTATTTGATGTACAGGAATTTTTGTTTTGGATATGCTGCTGCTTTAGTATTAATATTATCCTTCCATGATTAACAGGTTTCCTTTCAAACTAAATATTTATAAAGCATTATTTTTTTCTTTCAGAAAACTATACCATAGAATTTCACACAACAGTATTGTATTCCTCTCTACTGTTTCTAAAAATTTATTATTAATTGACAACAAGCTGATGTACAACTTCGAAAATACGTTACAGCTAATAAACGGGCATTTCCGGTAAAATCAGATGGTGAAGTTTTATCTGATCAGGTAATCAACAAAGTTTTTGAGGATGATAATAAAAGTTAGTTGTTGTTGCTAGTATCTTTTCTCTTAATTCAGACCTAGGCTTCACATATTTTGTTGTAAAGTTATCATGTGTTGACACACCATGACACAAAACATGTGGTATGAGGGAGTGATGTAATGTCTGTAGTATCGACCCTGAGGAATTCGTTCAATTTTAGGGCTTTTGATAAGTGCAGAAGATAAGCTTTCACACCTCTTTTGTATTGTGTTTTGTGCTATAAAGTGTTTAAGCAATTGGGAAAACATAATGACCAAACATGCAGCAACACATTTACTGATTGTCCAACAAAGAAACAATGTAGTCATCTTTGAATTAAGCTTAGTCAGCAACATCTTTAATGATTGCTTGACAAAGAAACAATCTGTAAACTAGGCCTAGTTACCTCAGAATTTTACTTCATTAACTCATTAACCCCATGTGCCACGTTTACACCTCATGAGGTTGTATCCTACCTTCAAGCTCTGCAACATCAAGATCATTTACGATACACCAAAGTTGGTGGTATTACAGAAAAGGTGAAAGATGTAGTTCTACAATGATACCAAATAATATAGACTTTCTACTCACGTTAAAAATTACAGCAGAAAAAAGCATAATTTTTTAGACCCTATTTTTCCTGGCAAAAATTACCAGTTTTGGAACTGGAGTTTGTGTCCGTATTTTAGACTTTTGGCCTTAGATCTAAAGCAGACTGGTCCAAACTGCACATGGAACATGGACAGATGAACCTTTGCAAATAAGTAGAATAAGTTTGAGATTTAGAGTAAAAAGGAGCCAGGACACAAAAATCGTGGGTCCAATATGGCAAAAAAACCCCATACAACAAAAAAACAACCCATAAGTCCAATTTTCACCCTTCTGCACATGTGTAGGTGAAGTAGCAACTTGAAAATGTCTTTCATACACCTAAGCTTCTGCTAAACAAAAATCTCTCAGAAACAGATGTGTTTGGATGCATTCAGAAGTAACCCCAAAAATGCATTTCCTACCTCCATTTCAGACGAAAATAAAAAGAATATCCACGAGACAATGAGTTAAGGTGTTTATTTTGCAGTATAATGGATAAACAAATGAAAGACAAGTTGATATAATATCTGAGAAAGCAAATATTTTAGTAAATTATGTTACTCCGATAACACTTACCTTATCATATTACATCAGAATAACTTTCTGCTACCTCTGAATCCAGTCCACCCGGAAAGACAAAAAATGTCTTTCTGTCAATATATTACATAGACAAAGGGAAGCAACTCTTACAAATTAACTCCCCTTTCTACCTGCCAGGTGGCCACAGTTATACCCGGATGTGCCAGTTTTTCACTAGAGTGAAACCTTCAAGGATGCTTGCATTGTGAGGAAGGGTGGGAGGGATTATTTGTAATGTGATCAAGTAAGTATTATCGGAGAAACTTAATTTAATAAAAAATTAGCTTTCTCTGTCAAATACATTACCTGATCATATTTACATTCTGAGAATAGGTAAGAGGAGGAGGAAATGCTGAGCATCATACATCTACCCATGTCACCCAGTAGGAGCATGACTGCTCTACTAAAAGGATGAACTTCTATGTTAGTTTAGCACAACAAGACAATTTGTTTATACACATGCGCAGGAGATCCCTGTGGGATTCTGCACTTGATTATTGTCTCACCATCAAAAGTTTCCCAGGCGAATCCAGTGCAAGTGGCAAATTCATGTCTGGGTCAAAGGTTGTGCTTTCATGAATGCGGAGTGGTCACTGTCTGTGCAGCTACCAATAACCCAACAAAGTTCAGTTCTCTACTTAGTGAGGCCATGTCATGCAAATGGAAGGTTGAGAATGCTCACTGGATGTGCCAGTCAGCTGACTCCGCTATGTCCCGAATTGAGACATTACGTTCAAGGCCAGGCTCATGGAAGTTGCTTTTATTTCATGAGCTGAAATGTTCATTAGTGTACCTGATCCTGTGAGAGTTAAGAGTACTCTGATTTAATAACTCCCTTTAGCCAAGTGGCCAGCGCTTTTGGGGTTATGTCTTGCATTCCTGCCTTCAGCCGTAGGAATAGTCTTTTACAGTTGATGCGGATATTGTCCGTGCATCTCAGGTAACATCTGAGCGTACATACAGGGTCCTGCAGTTTTGCTTCTCTCAACAGATTGATCAAGGAGAGGGAACGAATAGTTATTGTTGGATAACTAGTGACAGGAAGCTGTTCTTTGGAAGGAACCAGGTTGTGTCATTAGAAAGAGTGAACCATCAGAATGGAACTGCATGTAGTTCGGATCTATGGAAATTGTATGTAGCTCACTCACTCTGCATGTTGCAAGTGTTATCATAAATTGCAAGTCATGTATGATAGCTGCTTCAGTGAGGGGGGAAGATGATAGCTCAAATGAGTTTGGCCATGTCAAAATCCAGGAGAGATTCCATTGGTGAGTGTGGTCTGGATATGTCAAAATTGGACTGCAATTCAGAAAATCATCTCATCCATGAAGTCTGAATGTGTTTGAGATCATGGAACAGTCTTCCTTGATTGTGTTAGGGGCTAACTTTTTTTCTTCAAGAGAAAGAGAAAGAAGTTTGCCATCAGGGAATGGGTGCTGAGAGTGGTGTGATGTTATTGATGTGACACCAGCCGCTGACAATACACGATTTCCACTTGTATGTCCTTAAAGTGGAGGATCTTCAGTTGTTGTGATCCTTTCCATGATTGAAGCTCCCAACTCCTTTTTGATCAGGACATTCCTGAAAGGAGCCAGGAGTGAAGGAGGAGTCTCTGGACATGGATGGAATAGTGGCTATCTCGACTGCTTGAGCTGAGTAGAGGTCGCTATGACTTGTCTGGGTACATTTGTGGCTAAATCAAGCAGATCGTTGATCCAAGATGTTTCATCTTAGTGGGGCAATCAGAGAAATAGCAGTATGTGCCCCTCTTTTCTTAATTGTCTTCATAATCAAAACTGATGGAGGAAAGGTGTATGCCCACATTACCTCGAAGATGATTAAAAAAGCAGGTATGGTCCATGCTTCTGGGGTCGGGGAAAAATGAAAAAGAAATGTCAAGCATCGGACAGACAACTCTGTATGAAGCAGTTGTCCTCTCTTGATAATGAGTCAGCCAGGTCATTGAGCCGGCCAGTAATGTGTTGGACTTGAATATTACCTGATATTGGGAGTGCCCATGAAGGTATTCCCCTACCATAAGGCAAAGGTCTGGTGATTGCTCCTCCTTGCAGAGGTACATCACCACAACCAAATTGTCCGACATTATCCATGGATACGTTCTACCCACGTGTGGAAAGTATTGAGAATGGCTTTCATTTCCAAGAGGTTGATATGAAGAGATTTCTCTTAAAGAATTCACATGCCACTGACCATCGCAGGTCCAGTAGTAAACTGGCATTATAACAGGTTCACTGAGTAGGCTGAAGATCTGTAAGAAACTTCCTCACTTAACAATGTCTTCTTTGATGCTTTCTCTCGATGCATTTGAGAGAAAGACACCAAGTTAATTTGTTCCATATCAAGATGGACAAAATGTTGAGAAGGGATAAGGTCAGACTTCTTTACACTGATTATCCACCCTGAACAGTGAATGAGGGAAGTACGGTTGTTCATGTCATGAATCAGAACCATACTAAGTGAATGTTTTTTGTTGTGTGTCATCTAGGAATGCCTGCCTTTTCTGTGGAGGGCGTCGTGAACTGGGATATGACTTGGTGTAATGTCTTCTTGAAGGTAAAACTTCAACATCTTGGTTGATTCCTTCTCCAATGCATGAACAATTCTTTCAATGCGTTTGGGAGGAAGACACAGAGTTGATATGTGTTAAGGGTTCCATACCTAGATGGAACAAAATGTTGAGAAGGGACAAGGTCTGACTTTTCTACATTGATTATTCACCACACAATGAGGGAAGCAAGGTTGTTCATGTCATGAACCAAATCCCAAACTTACCGAATGTTTTTGTGGTGTGTCATGCAGGAATGTCGCAGTCTCTGCGGCAGACATCCTGAACTCTTAGTGAAGGCCCAAGGGCTTAGACTGGGGCGATATGAATCGGTATATAGAAGTATGCATCGGAAATATCAAGACAGATCACGTACTCACTACATCTCTATCACAGGTCTCAATTGCCATTGGACTTTGTAACCAGAAATGTTCTGGAGTAGAAGTCCTGTTTGTGTGGTTTTTGTACTATCTACACAACCCTTTACAAACAGAAAAACTAGATTTTCTTGTGTAAAAACATCCCCCTTCATGGGATCGCTTGGAAGTTCCTTCATGAAGGTAGGACGACGAAAGTGGAGGGGTTCGAATAATGAAATCTGGAGACCCTCTGACATGGTTTGGATCACCCATCATTTTGCGATAATGGTTGGTCCAAATCAGATAAAAAGGGAGTAGTCTGGCACCTCAGGTGGGTCACCAGAGGGCGTGGGTGACAGTGTATCACTGATAATTAATGGAAGACCTGGGGAAGGAGAAACTGTGTTCCTCTCTCTCCCCTCCCTGCCTGCCTACCAAAATAGGACCATATGACTGTTGTTGCTGAGAACTGCCACTGCGAATTCTCTGGTGACAATCGCCCCTTCTCATGTACGTTCCCTAAGAGGGTTGTGCCAAGATAGTACATGGCATTGAAAGTTAAAGGGCAACTCTTGTGCCTCTTGCTTTCTCACTTCCTCAATTTGATGCCCTAATGGAAGTGGAGAACCGAAAGGGAGGGAGTGCATAGGAAAACAGCAACAATCGTTAGCGGCCTTTTCAGCTAGATGAAAAAATCCTCAGATGTGCGAAGTCAAGTAGGGAGGAAGTCAATACAACTTTCCTGACTAACTTTCAAGTGGTATTTAAGACTTGTCTATGCACTTTATCAACATCTAAACAAGGTACGTGTGGAGAAAACATCTCTGTATGTGACTTTTTACCAGTGAGTTGAAAACGTTGTATGCAACTGACTGACCATAAAGAAGCTCTTGCGTTACCAGGATCACAAATGCTCTAAGAGATTGCCAGTAATTTCTGCAATCTTTAACAATTGTTGCAAGATTCTCAATGACGAAATGTTGTCATCATTGTCTACATCTACCAAGGTATTGACCTTGTAGGTAGAATTGATTGAAGGTGGATGATGGCAATCCGATGGAGACAAAATCCAATAGATTTCCTCTATCGCTGCCGTGAACTAAATTCCGTCCATTCCCTTTGTTGGATCGACATGTTCCAGCATTTCTCTTTCATCACCTTCATCAACAGGAAATGATGATGAAGTATCATCAGCATGCATCATCATTTTGGCCATTTTTTTTTTTAAAAATATGCCATCAGTAATGATCACATTATGGAATGCTGGTCTGGCGCGGCTGATTTGGCTCGGTTGGATGGCTTCATAAGTAATGCCGGTTCACTATGAATTTCAAAGGAATGGTCGGTCCAATCGATCAGTCGGCCAGCCCGCCAGTCGGTGATAACAGACTCCTGACAACTGTAAATGTACATAGCTCATTTGTACAGCTTGACCGGCTGGTCTGCAGTTGGACTGGCATACCAAAGATGGCATATGCCAGCTGGTGTAGTATGGTCAGCCGGCTATGCTGTCTATCTGGTCAGCTGGCTCGCCGGTCAGAGCTAACAGATTCCTGACCACTGTAATCATACACAGCTTTTTTGTATGGCTGGACTGGTTGGTCAGCAGTCAGAACAATGTACCAAAGACGATAAATGCATTGCGGTCTGGCTGGCTTGTGCGGTATGGTATTGGTACAGACCATCCGTCGATATCTTATTGGTAACATTGCAAATCTTCACATCCAGCTTGTTTTCTAAATATTTTCGTGCACGGACAGGGTAAAATATTGCAAGCCCTCATGCCTCATGTGCATGGTTACATTTGTTTGTGAGCCATCATACCTCACTGGGGGGGGGGGGGGGGGCCCTAGGCTTATACCAGTGGGATTACAATATATAAATGCCATTTCTACTCATTGACATATCAACGCCAAAGCCTTTTGATTCATACTGAACATATGCGATTCCAAGGCTTCATTGGAATTGCCTGTGCTTTCTACTGTATCCATGGATACAGTGTGTTCTGGTGCTGTTTTTGCATCTGAATCGGCGGTGGAGAGGGTCGTCTTGACATCACACATGAGACTAATCAACGATTCTATTGTATTCACAGATACAGTATGTTGTGGCACTATTCTGCATCTTAAGGTGGGGTGGAGAGGACATCCTGACATCTCCCATGAGAGTAATCAACAAATTCTACTGTATTCACAGATACAATATGTTCTGGTGCTGTTTCTGCATCTGCATGACGGGTGGAGAGGGCATCTTGACATCCCCCATGAGACTAATCAATGAATTTGATGTGAGGTGTAGCTAAACTTGCTCATTTTGTGTGGCCCTTGAGCTGCTTTTTCAAAACGCAGGACCAAGTATTTTTCGTACCAAAGTGCACATACATTACATATGTGTGCCAATGAGCAATTGAATGCATAGATATGTCTCGTGTCCATCCGCCATGACCTTAAATCGTTTACAATTCTTGCACTTGGCTGTCATCTCTGTAATGAAGAAGAGGAACAAACAAGTGCATACAACAAATATATATATAAATAAAATAATGTAATCTGCATTATCAAAACAACTTAGAAGTGTAATAATTAATAAGTACAGTGCCCGAAAATTTCTCTGGTGAAATTGAATGTTACCAATCGAGATCACATGTGATAATAATGAACGCTACAATAATTGCAAAAATATTAATAAATTCTCCAGATTTTACAAAAATGTTGTATGCACCATATAAAACAACATTTTGACTTACTGTACCACTGAAAAAGAAATGTGGATGGTTAAATTTAAGTTATAAAATTTATAGAATTTAATTGGATTGTCTGGAGAACATCTTAGCATATGGCAGTGAAAGTAACAACTGGCACATCTGGGTATAACTGTAGCCACCTAGTGGGTAGAAAAGAGAGTTAACCTGTAAGAGTTGCTTCCCTTTGTCTATATAATATTTAGACTGAAAGACATATTTCATCTTTCCGGGAGGACTGGATTTGGAGGTAGCAGAAAGTTATCGTAATGTAACATGATCAGGTAATCTATTTGATGGAGAAATCTATGACTGATGTCCGCTTGCTCAGAGTATGTGCTGCACAAAACCTTTGACCTACCAGATATGTCCAGCAAATACAGGTATTTAAGGATCTCTGTATTGGTCATAACTTTCATAAGGACTGATTGTATATATGATAAGGATTTTACTGTTGATTTAATGTTTCTTTCCATCGCATAAATCAGAAAATATATTCCTTTATAGATTCTTAACACGTCAAGTAACATTTAAGAATACATTATAAGTCAAAAGTTACCTTCTCGACAAACTCCATAGAAATGTACAATGTTTTCATGTGTGAGTTGTTCCATCAGTCTTGCTTCCTTTTTGAAGTCATCACCATATCTGTCCACCATATCATGTTTGAGGATCTTCACTGCAACATCCTTGGACTGCTGCCCAGCACATAGGCGGGGATTTGTGTCATACAACTTTGCTCTATACACAGCTCCATAGTGACCCTGTAAAGAGATTTCAGTTGTGTCAATTGACAAATACCAAAGTCATATGCAGAAAAGAGTCAGTAATTTACACATACATAAAGAAGCAGTAGATAGTATGCTGGACTTGTGACCAAAAAGGGTGTGGCTTTTAATCCTGCCCAGACCAGACTGCCCTAGTGTCCCTCGGCAATGCATAATATAACCTTTCATGTGCTGATGTGCCATCAAACATCAAATAAACAAAACAAACACATGCAATAAATAGTAAAACCTGTCTTTCAAGATCACAATTACTGCAAATAAAAACATTTTCTTGCAATATGTGTGGTAACCCACAAAACATCATAAACCAACCTGTTTCATTATATGCACCCAAATGTCGTGAATCTGACACAAAAAGGATCCCCATAAAACTTAAACTGAAGGCTGAGCAAACGAGGTTTTGACTTAATTAACATAACTAACTTCCATTCTTGTGTGTAAAAATACAATTAATGAATAAAATGAAATCAGATTACATGTGGCAGAACTGTGAATGTGTATGGTACACTAAAAAATGAATTACTAGTATGCCGATTTCAATCCTATGGACTAACACAAAGTCTCCTGGACCTACTATCTGTTCTTTACAAAATGAACATTTATCTGGACAAGCAATTATCCAGATAAAATTAATGTATTCTCATTAGGCCACATATTCAGTACTTTACTGTATCAAAATGTAAATGCATTATGTAAACTATAAATATATATTATCTTGGTAATAGCAAGAAACACATGGTATGCCCCCCAAGACAAGCTGCCTTCATCTGGGAGCAAGGAAGGTATGATCTTGTTATATTCCAAATATATGGTGGAAATTGCATGAACATACACACACACAAACACAAACACACACACACACACATATATATATATATAAAATTAAAATATAAGTGATGATTCCAATAGCCCCATGTTCTTACATCACATTTTGTCTACTCCCAAATTATATTCCAAGGTGTCACTAAGACAGAACTACTGGAAAAAACTTCAAACAAAATTGTCCAAAGACACCTGCACCCACAACTTACTTGTGGATGATCCAAATGCTAGCTCCCTCACATCTTGGGGCATGAAAAATTCAGACTCCCAAATTCTTGTTTATCAAAATTAAACAAACAATACACAAAATACAATCAAAACACAACCATATACAAAAGATTTATGTTTTGTTAATATCACTGCTGAAATTATGGATGAACATTGATTAAAAATATCAGAGTCTGGTCCAAATGATGGTCAATTCCGAGATGACATGCAAATTCAGTATAATTTTGTCCCATGCCTACTGTGGTAGGGTTACCAAAGTATACAATTAGGAAATCTGTGATCTTTGAGACAGAGCTGTTGTGTTACTGGGTGACATGGAGAGTAACAAAGCTACATGGCTCTATCTCAAAGGGCATTAAAATAAAAGTGCAGAAAAGGGGAAGAAACTGATCAGTAACCATGACCATGGCAATAATACCTTAACTGTTGTTATGTATGATGTTTATATAATATTATAAATATTTTAGGAAATTATAAATGTTTCTTCACTTTAATATTTGCTTAAATCTTAATGTTATCAGGAAAAACATGTTTAACTAGTGTCCTTGAATTAGGTTGTTTTGATCAATATAATGTTTTCTCAATTTGAAGGTCAAGGTTGATTTTTGTTTACAAGTAAAATTCCATTAAGATGACACACATTCTAGAACATTCTGTCATGTGACCAATCTTTATATATACCATGTTTGGTGGACATTTTTTCAGTTTTGACATTACCATCAGTCTTGTAAAGAGCTATTACAGTTGTGAAAATTCATTCCAAATTCTAAGAGAGGAATTATTTTAAATATTCATTGGATTATAACAGTGCTCATAAACTTTTGGATTTTGGATTTTTAATTGATGATTTTGGAATTTAAGTGAACTTATTGAGATATTTTGGAATACTTCATTTTGACATCAGCACATCAAGATTACTAGTACATCAGGACTTTGGAGACCATTAGCACATCATAACATTCAAGGACACAGCCGTGAATTCGGAACATTCTATATTTAGGACTTGTGATTAGAACAATCATTCTTATTGGATTATTAGGATTTCAAAACACATTACTGTAAGTGACTTTTTTGATTTTTCATTTTAATTATCTAGTAATAAATTGCTTGTTGATTTTTACTTGATTTGTTGGTTTCACTTTCTTTCTGTTACATTTTTCTTAGACCATAGAGTCGTAACAGAAATTGGGGGCTCGTCCGGGATCTGAATTTCTTTAAAGCATATTAGAGATATTAAATTTATCTTTGAAATTCATATTGATTTTGTCTTGGAATTTTTTTTTGTCTTTGGCAAAGATTTTTAATAGAGAAATTTTTTTTGTGTGAAACCAACAAGCATTTACAATGGCATCTAATGTTCAGAATTTCATTTCAAAACCTACCCAGGAGGGGTTAGAGTGCATGAGAAAGGATGAGTTGCTCGAGCTTGCCAGAAAATACAGTCTATCTGAGGCAAAAGTATCATTGACAAAACAGGAGATAAAGATTATTTTGATCCAGTATTTAGTAGGAAAGGGAATTTTTGAAAATAGTGCTTTAAGTTTGAAGAGAAAGCCTGTATCTTGTTCTGACAGGAAATTAAGGGAATTAGAGTTAAAGAACCAGATGGATTTAGAATTGGCAAAGCTTCAGATTCAGAGAGAGAGAGAGAAAGAAGAGAGGCAGATCCAAATGCAGAAAGAAGAGAGGCAGATCCAAATGCAGAAAGAAGAGAGGCAGATGGAGAGAGAAAAAGAAGAGAGGCAGTTGGAGAGAGAGAAAGAAGAGAGACAAATGCAGATACAGATGGAGAGAGAGAAAGAAGAGAGACAAATGCGGATACAGATGGAGAGAGAGAAAGAAGAGAGGCAGATACAAATGCAAAGAGAAGAAAGGGAAATGCAATTTAAGTTAAGAGAATTAGAACTGGCAAACAGAGCACACTCCACTCCTTTAAAAACAAGTTCAGGTTTTGATGTTACTAGATATATTAGGTTAGTACCCCCTTTTCAGGAAAAAGAAGTAGATAAATACTTTCTTCATTTCGAGAAAATAGCTGAAAACTTGAAATGGCCCAGAGAGCATTGGACTTTGTTATTACAAAGTGTACTTATTGGCAAAGCTCGTGAAGTCTACATTTCACTGTCAGTACAACAAAGCACTGATTATGATGTGGTTAAGGAGTACATCTTGAAAGCTTATGAGTTGGTACCAGAGGCATATCGACAAAGGTTTAGGAATTGTAGAAAAGAAACTGGACAAACTCATGTCGAATTTGCAAGGGATAAAGAACAACTATTTGATAGGTGGTGCTCAGCCAAGAAAGTTGATCAAGCTTATGATAACCTCAGACAGCTTGTATTAATTGAAGAGTTCAAGAGGTGCATCCATAGTGATGTTAAAACCTATCTTGACGAGCAGAATGTGGAAACTTTGGAAAATGCTGCTCGTATGGCTGATGATTATTCCTTGACTCACAAAATTTCATTTGGTAATAAATCGTCCTCTCAGCAGTTTTCTGGTAAAAAACCATTTCAATCTCATTTGAGTACTTCCAAATTTCACAACAGCACAACTGTTAGGAATCAAACATCTGATAAGACTGATCAGAAATCCTTATCTCTTCCTACGTGCACTTATTGTAAAACGAAAGGGCACGTTATTTCTGATTGCTTCAAGTTGAAAAATAAGCAACAGAGTAAAGACAGAGCTTTTCCAAATGCTCTTATTTCTACGAGGTCAAGGTCACGGTCTTGTATTGAAAGCAATACATTTGTTGGGTCAAACAAACCCCAGTCTGATTCTATTTTGGAGGCTTATGAACCATTCATGTCAGAAGGTTCTATATCACTTATTGGTGATTCTGCCAAACCTATCCCAATTAAAATATTAAGGGACACTGGAGCTTCTCAGAGTCTTTTATTATCAGGTACTTTGCCTTTGTCTGAGGAGTCTTCTTCAAGTGAAAGTGTTCTTGTTCAGGGAGTAGAGTGCGGCTTTGTAAATGTTCCTCTTCATTGTGTAAATTTGGCATCAGACTTAGTTTCTGGACCTGTGACTGTTGGGGCAGTGACTTTTTTACCCATAGAGGGTGTTCATTTATTACTAGGCAATGACCTAGCTGGAGATAAGGTTGTGGTTAATCCACTTGTAACTGACAAGCCTTGTTTGGATCAGAAAGTTGATCCTGTCGAAACTGAAATCCCTGATTTGTACCCTGCTTGTGCAGTTACTAGAGCTATGGCAAAAAGAGCTCTTGAGAGTGAAGTTGATCAGGATATTATTCCTTTAGCTGACACATGTATTGGTCAGTCTTTTGATGAGGTCACTTTTTCCTCAGGTATTGATCAATCAAATGGTATTGATCACAGTGATCCTCTTTTGGCAACTCATTCTCTTTGTCCTACTCAGGGTGACAAACAACAATCCCTTGTCGTTGAACAGGAGCAAGATCCCGAGATATCTTGTTTGTTTCAGAGGGCTATTAGTGAAACTGAAGCCACACAAGTTCCAGTGTGTTACTTTGTGAAAAATGGGGTCCTTATGAGGAAATGGAGACCACCTGATGTACCCGCTGGTGACGAGTGGTCAGTGAGCTATCAAATTGTTGTTCCTAAGTCATATCGACAGGAAATTCTTAATTTAGCCCATGAAACTCCTTTGGCTGGTCATTTAGGAGTCCGTAAGACTTATCACAAGATCTTGAATCATTTTTATTGGCTGAAACTCAAAAGTGATGTTTCTAAATACTGCAGATCTTGTCACACTTGTCAAATGGTAGGAAAACCCAATCAGAAGATACCTAAGGCTCATCTGCAACCTATTCCTGCATTTGATGAACCATTTAGTAGAATAATAGTAGACTGTGTTGGTCCTTTACCTAAAATCAAGTCAGGCAACCAATACTTGTTGACCATCATGTGTACATCTACAAGATTTCCAGAAGCAATTCCTCTGAGAAATATAAAAACTAAAACTATTGTGAAAGCTTTGGTGAAGTTTTTTTACACTTGTTGGCCTTCCCAAATCTGTCCAGTCAGATCAAGGGTCAAATTTTATGTCTGGAATTTTCCAGCAAGTTATGCATGAATTAGGCATCCAACAGTTTAAATCTTCTGCCTATCACCCTGAAAGTCAAGGTGCTTTGGAAAGATTTAATCAAACTTTGAAGAATATGATTCGATCCTATTGCTTTGATACAGAAAAGGATTGGGATGAGGGTGTTCATTTGTTGTTGTTTGCTGTTAGGGAATCAGTTCAAGAGTCGTTGGGTTTTAGTCCCTTTGAACTAGTTTTTGGTCATACTGTCCGTGGACCATTGAAATTATTGAAAGAGAAACTTCTTTCAAATGAAGATTCGAAGATTAATCTTCTTGATTATGTCTCTGATTTCAAATACAAGTTGTCAAAGGCCTGTGAAGTAGCAAGAACTAATCTTCACACTACCCAGTCAAAAATAAAATTAAGGTATGACAGAAATTCACAGGAAAGGAGTTTTAAACCTGGTGACAAAGTTCTGGCTCTCTTTCCCATACCTCAGAATCCTCTTCAGGCTAAATTTTATGGTCCTTATACCGTTGAAAAGTAAGTAAATGACTTAAATTATATCATTAACACTCCTGGGAGACGGAAACAGAAACAACTTTGTCATATAAATATGTTAAAGGAATATTTTGACAGAGATAGCTCAGCTAATTATTCAGTTAATTTAGTTGTACCTGTCCCACACAGTGAAAATATCAACGATGGAGTACAATCAGACTATAGTGACTCTGGTATAACCAATCTTCGGAATTCAGAAATATTGAACAACCTAGACCAGAAACTTTCACATCTACAACAACAGGAAAGAAATGAACTAAAACAGCTATTACATGACTATGAGCACTTGTTTCCTGATGTTCCAACACGAACAAGTAAAATTTATCATGACGTTGATGTTGTAGATTCTGCGCCTGTGAAACAGCATCCTTATAGGATGAATCCTCTCAAACAGAACTATCTGAAGAAAGAAATTCAGTATCTACTGGAGAATGATTTCATAGAACCAAGTAAAAGTAACTGGAGTTCGCCATGTATTCTTGTTCCCAAGCCAGATAATACATTCCGTATGTGTACTGACTATAGAAAAGTCAACAGTGTCACCAAAACTGATTCATTTCCAATCCCAAGAATGGACGATTGCATTTATAAAATTGGAAATGCGGAATATGTTACCAAGTTTGACCTTTTAAAAGGATTCTGGCAAATTCCACTGACGGAAAGGGCAAAAGAAATTTCAGCATTTGCAACTCCAGATGGACTTTATCAATATAAAGTCATGCCATTTGGAATGAAAAATTCGCCTGCAACGTTTCAACGTCTGATGAACATGATAACATTTGGTCTTGATAATTGTGACGCTTATATCGATGACGTCATTATCTACAACAACACCTGGGAAGATCATTTGGAAACCATTCGAAAATTCTTTGATCGACTCAGCGATGCGAATCTGACAATTAATTTGAGCAAAAGTGAGTTTTGCCATGCTTGTGTCACATTTTTAGGACATATTGTGGGACAAGGTCAAGTTAAACCTATAGAAGCTAAGGTCAAAGCTATCTCTGAATTTCAAGTTCCAATTTGTAAAAAGCAACTGATGCGATTTCTAGGTATGGCTGGATATTATCGAAAATTTTGTTCCAATTTTTCCAAAATTGCTGAACCTTTGACAAGTTTATTGAGTAAGAAAACCAAATTTTTTTGGTCTGACAAGTGTCAGGAATCTTTTGACAAGTTAAAGGCCATGCTTAAGAATGCACCAGTTCTTTCTGCACCAAATTTCAGCCAATCATTTAAATTATCTGTTGATGCAAGTGATGTAGGGGTTGGTGGAGTATTGATTCAGGAAGACAAAAGTGGTGTGGATCACCCTGTGTGTTATTTTTCTAAAAAACTAAACAAGCACCAGAAAAATTATTCCACAATTGAGAAGGAATGTTTGGCTTTGATATTGGCTTTACAGCATTTTGAAGTGTATGTCACGTCAGCTCTTTCTCCAATTATTGTGTACAGTGATCACAATCCCCTTACTTTCATCAACAAAATGAAAGATATAAATCGGAGATTGTTGAGATGGAGTTTGATATTGCAGGAATATAACATTGACATCAAACACATCAGGGGAAAAGACAATGTGATTGCAGATGCACTCTCACGTGCCTAGAAATGTAATATTGCTTGATGTAATTAAGTCCAGTATCATAAAACATGTTCTTATGTAATTTTGGTTATTATAGTATTAGATGTATATTCAAAAGAAAGCTTTATTACATAAATCTTTCTTTTTCTTTATGAGGGGAGGTGTTATGTATGATGTTTATATAATATTATAAATATTTTAGGAAATTATAAATGTTTCTTCACTTTAATATTTGCTTAAATCTTAATGTTATCAGGAAAAACATGTTTAACTAGTGTCCTTGAATTAGGTTGTTTTGATCAATATAATGTTTTCTCAATTTGAAGGTCAAGGTTGATTTTTGTTTACAAGTAAAATTCCATTAAGATGACACACATTCTAGAACATTCTGTCATGTGACCAATCTTTATATATACCATGTTTGGTGGACATTTTTTCAGTTTTGACATTACCATCAGTCTTGTAAAGAGCTACTACAGTTGTGAAAATTCATTCCAAATTCTAAGAGAGGAATTATTTTAAATATTCATTGGATTATAACAGTGCTCATAAACTTTTGGATTTTGGATTTTTAATTGATGATTTTGGAATTTAAGTGAACTTATTGAGATATTTTGGAATACTTCATTTTGACATCAGCACATCAAGATTACTAGTACATCAGGACTTTGGAGACCATTAGCACATCATAACATTCAAGGACACAGCCGTGAATTCGGAACATCCTATATTTAGGACTTGTGATTAGAACAATCATTCTTATTGGATTATTAGGATTTCAAAACACATTACTGTAAGTGACTTTTTTGATTTTTCATTTTAATTATCTAGTAATAAATTGCTTGTTGATTTTTACTTGATTTGTTGGTTTCACTTTCTTTCTGTTACATTTTTCTTAGACCATAGAGTCGTAACACTGTGATACACGTGACACCACCAAACAGAGAAACATAAATGTACCATGGTTCATCCCTGAACTTCAACAGCTTTTAAGGTTTAAACTAGAAATACAACCCCAAAATATAGATCTATGACCTTGACCTTTAAGATAAGACCCCAAATGTGGAATGCAACATTCTAGTGACAATATATAAGTATACCAAATTTCATCTATTAAGCACCTGAGTTAGAGTTGAAGCAAAAGTATTACTGAAACTTAAATATTGATCAGTGTCCTTGACCTTAAAGACATGATGCCCAATGTGGTATGCAACATAACTTCCTGTGATAAGATAGGACATTTTTTAGTATATTATGTTCTCTTTAAATACTTACTCGATCACATTAACATTAGGGAAATTACTCTCTGCTACCTCCAAATCAGCCCCCCCCCCCCCCTCAAAAGATGAAAAAAATGTAATTCCGTCTATATAAAATAGTGATAAAGGGAAGTAACTCATACAGATTAACTTCCCTTGTTTCCATTATCAGGCCAAACACATCCCAGATGTTTACTAGTTTAAGCTGGAGCAAAACCTATAACTGTATGCTCGCATTTGCGGGGAAGGGTGGGAGGGATTGATAGTAATGTGATCAGGTAAGTATTTTCAGAGAAACATAATTTACTAAAAAAGTTCCTATCTCTGTCACATACATTACATGATCACATTAACATTAGGAGAATAGGTATGAGGAGGAGGAAATGCTTTAGCATACAACCTATACCTATGTCACCCTGTAGAAGCTTCATGACTGCTCTACTGAAAGGATGAACTTCTCCTAAAGTGAAGGCAGCACAACCAAAGATCATGCATTTATACACTTGCAAAGATGATCCCTATGGTATCCTGCCTTTGGCTATTGCCTTACATGCCAAAGCTTCCCAGGCAAATCCAGCAAAAGCTGCAAGGTCATACCCGGGGCTGAGGCTGTGCTGTCATGAAATGGGACCTATCAGGAACCTGATGAGATTCAGCGCTCCTTTGCAACATTTGAGACATTACGTTTGAAAGCGAGGCTCATACAAATTGCTCGTATTTCATTCACTGAAATCTTAAGTCAGAGTACACCGATCCAATAACCTGCTCCAGCCAAGAGCTTGTGGGGTTATGTCTTACTTTCCTGCCTTAACTGGTATGAAAAGCCTTGATGTTTACTTCGGACATTCTCCATGTGACTCAGATAGCATCTGAGAGTGCATACTGGGTCCTGAAACTAGTAATTTGTTGATTGTCTATCGCTGGTAACATGCTTTTAGAAACGAAACCCGGTTGCATCATTAGTATGATTGAGTCATTGAAACACAACTGCATGTAGTTCGGATCCACAGACAGTGCATACAGCTCACTCACCCTGCAAACTGAAGCTAGTGCTGTCAGGAAGCAAATGTTGCATTATAATTGCTTCAGCGAGGTGGGAAAACAAAGGCTCAAACTTGGAGAAGTTGAGCCATGTCAAGACCCAGGGGAGGTTTCATTTTGGAAACAAGGTGAGTGAGCATGGCCTGGATATGTCAAAATTAGACAAGAAGTCAGAAAGACCCTTGTTGTGGCCAATATCATCTCTTCCATGATGTCTGAACGAATCTGAAATTATGGAATGGTATCCCTTGAGTGTGATAGGGGCTAGCGTCTTGTCCTCAAAGATGAAAAGAATGAAGGTAGCCAATTGGGGAATGAAGGCTGAGAGTGGTGTGACATCATTAATGTGACATCAGTCAGTGAAAAATATGCTACTTCCCCTTATGTGCCTTTAAAACGGATGGGCTGTCTAGCTGTTGCAATCCTCTCCACAGTTGACAAGAGCCAGGCATGAAGGAGGAGTTTTGCTGGACATGGATGGAATAATGCTGACCTCGGCTGCTCAAGCAGCGTGGGGGTTGCTACAATTTTTCTGGGTACATCCATCACCAGATTGAAGGGATCGTTGATCCAGGACCTGTCCCATCAGAAAGGGCAATCAGAACTATTTTGCAAGTCCTGGATTTGTTTTGTATTAGAACGGCAGGAGGGAAGGCATATGCCCATATCCCCTCCAAGTGGATTGAAATGGGCATCAATGACCTATGCCTATGGGTCAAGGAATGGATACAAAGGTTGGCAGTTTGTTGTTCCACCTAGACACAAATAGGTCTAACATTGGTTGGCCACATAGAGTGAAAACTCGATGGAAGATGGATGGATGGAGAAACCATTCTGTATGAATCAGTTGGTTTTCTCCTAAATAATGAATCAGTCAGAACATTGAGCCTGCCCAGGATGTGTCGGGCTTGTATGCTTATATGATATTGGGCACACCAATGAAGGTACTCCCATAGCATAACACAGAGGTCTGGTAATTTCATTCCCCCTTGTCTGAAGAGGTAGTTCACTATGACCAAATTGTCCAACATTATAAGAACAGTCTTCCATAGATGCACTCCACTCAAGTATGGGAGGTGTGGTCAATGATCTTAATTTTCATGCGATTATGTGAAGAACCATTTTTGCAGCATCCACTTGCCGACAACTGTCACAAAGTCTTGTAGCAAGTGTGCTCCCCAACCCAACAAACTGGCATCTGTACAGATCGTGACTTCCGGTTTTTAAATGTTTCTAAAGGTATTCCTGCTGCTAGCCACTCACTGTCTTGCCAATGAAGCAGGAAGTTTCATTTCATTTGAGATCATAATCTTGTGATCTTAACGACCTGAGATCAGGCACCACTGCAACAGAAGGACCCTCTGCAGAGGGCACATGTAAAGGCAACTGAGGTATAGCAGAGCCGTCACTTCACTGAGCAGGCCGAGGAGTTGAAGAAACTCCCTCACCAAAATGAACGTCTTGGCGGATGGTTTCTCTGACACATGAACAATACTGTCGATGCATTTGGGAGGAATACAAACCAGGTTTATATGCGTTAGAAACTCTATAAGTAGATGAATGAGATGTTGAGAAAGGGTAAGATAAAACTTCACCACACTGACTATCCACCCTAAACTGCAAATGAGGTACAGAAGGTTGTTCATATGGTGAAGTGAAACTGAACTTATGAATGTTTTTGCAGTATATTGTCCAGGTATGCTGCTGTTGCTGTGGAGATGGAATCCTGAAGTGAGATGTGGTGAAGTCCAACATTTTGGTGAATGCCCAAGAGCTGAAGTTGTGGCCGAATGGAAAGGTGCAGAATTGGTATGTTGTGGTAGCAAAGCAAAGGTATATGATGCAGTGAATAGGAATATGGAAATACACGTCAGACAGGTCAAGAGTGATGGCATATTCACCATGTCACACAGATGGACGGACCTTGCCATCTCTATCTTGAACTTTGAGCAATAATAAACTGATTGAGTCTGCTCAAGTCTATGACACATCCAATTTTCGGACTACCTAGACCACCCATTTTATGAGCAACTGCTCTATCTCCTGTAACACATCCGCCTTTGTGGGATTGCTTGGGATCTCTGTCACCAAGGGGGATGACAAAAGTGGAGGGGACTGGTTGAATAAAATCCAGAGCCCCTCTGAAATAACCTGAATCACGCAATTACTTGTTGGTAACAGGTTGATCCAAGTCTGGCGGAAAAGAAGGAGTCTGAGGTTGACGGGGGTCACAAGTGGATGGATGGGACAGCACATCACTGACAATTGGCGGGAGGCTGGGGGGGGGGGGGGGAACTCTCATTTTCTCTCCTCCCTTCCAACCCAACCTGCCTGCAAAAGTTAGGGGCACATGGCTGCCTTTAACTCACCTGGCCACTAAAAGCTTGTTGTTGCTGAGAATTACCCTGTGGTCTTTCTCTTGACAATCATCCCTTCTCTGGTACACCCCCTGATGAGGTTGCACAGAGATAGGGGCTTGCAAGGAGACCTAAAGGGGCAACACCTGTGCTGCCTGCTTTCTCAATTCCTCATTTCAGGCCCCAAAGAGAAGGTGGGAACCGAAAGGGAAGGAGTGCAGGGTTGCTGCATGGTGTGGTTTAAGAGAAGAAGACCACAGGACAGCTATCTCTTCTTACAAGAGACTGTTAGGGTGCAATCATATGGTGAGCCACCCTACTGACCACCTTGGCAATACTGCATACCTATTCTCAGGCATGGTCGCTTACATTCTTCTCACCTAGGCAAAAGATTGCAAGAGATGCCAGGTCAAGTAGGGAGAAAGTCAGCATGATGTTCCTGACCAACTTGGATGTGGCGTTAAACACTTGTCTGTCCACTTTATAAAAGAGTGGAGCAGACATGTCGATGGCAGTAATGTCTTTGTCAAGGCTAGGTATATACAAATGATAGACTTCTGTATATGATTTGTACCAGTGTGGTAAGAAAGTTGCAGGCAAATGATTCACCAAAAAAGAAGGCCCTGGTGTTGCGAAATTTAGCTGAGATGCCCTGTAATTTCTCTGCAATCTTTGTTGATTGTGGTAAAATCATTAAGGATGGATGTTTGTCATCTTCATCAATGTCCACTGAGACCTTGATCTTATACCTAATATTGACTGCTGGTGAAGGAGGGCAATCCAACAGAGGCAAAATTCTGTATATATCTTTGATTGATGCCTTAAAGCTTACCTCCATCCTTTCCATGGTTGGAACGGAATGTTCAGTTAAGTCCGTGTCATCCCCCTCAACATCCGGGGGCTTGCCTGTACAATCTGCATCCTGGGGTACAGCACTAAGTACGGCAGTGATGATGCTGCGTCATCACCATGCAGCTAGGGAATGTCGGTCCAGTGCAGTTAGTTGTGCCAGGCTGGATGGCTGAACAGAAGGCCCCAACTGTGATGCCAGTGTGCCAAGTACTGGTATCATGGATATGGTCAGTCCAGCTGGTCGACTGGCCGGCCAGGGCAGTCTGATGGGAATAGGCCACCATCACTGTAGGACCTGTCGAGCAATGTATGGTTTACCAGTCCGAGATGATAGATTCACGCCCAATGAAACTGTACACTGATTAGCCAGATGGCTGGACAGGTTGGTCGGCAGCCAGGACAGCATACAGTGAATGATATATGACTTGTGGGCCTGGCATGGCTGGCCGGCAAGTCAGAAGGTAATCCTGCATGCCTAGCTTCAACGTTACCAAATCCATGCCCAGCTGGGGATGGGGACTTGTGCTCAGTGGGCTCCCAAATTGGGTTAAAAATGGTCCTAGTTTCCTTCACTTCGCTTGTCAACAACCTCAACAGCTCTAGTGGAATCGCTTGGTGTAGCTTTGATGGAATCAGAAGTAATCATTGGTGTAGGTGCTTTTTTGGGTATCTTTGCAAAGGCGGGGGCGGCATCTCAATGTGCCCCATAAAACTCGCCAACGATTCTGAATTTAGATGGATGCTTAACACTTCGTGTTTGGAAGATTTCGAGCGTGCACTTTTCTCGCAGCCCTTCAGTTGCCTTTACAAGATGTTGGACCAAACGTGTTCTGCCCACAATCCACACGTGCTACATGGGTGTGAGGAAGAACATTTTGTGCAGACAAGGCACATCTCATGATTGTCCTCAATGACTTTTAAACATCTACACTTCTTGCACTTGATTGACATCTTGGCAATGAAAGAGAGAAGAAAAATAAAAGAAGCGCATACAACAAATATACAAACTGTTCAAGAAGGCAAACTGAGATGATGTAAAAAGTGCATAATAAACCTAAGTTTAACTGTGTGATACAAACACACTAGTGAAACTTGAGTGTGACCGATCTATATCACATGGACGCTAATGACCAGGCAAAAAATAAATATGAATAAATTCACCAGAAGTAAACACAAATGTTGTATATACCAGGTACATGAACCTTCTGGCTTACTATATCAATGAAAAAATATGTGGGATAGTCAAAAATTATTATAAACTGCAATGGATTCTTCAGAGCCACTGTTAAGAGTTGTAAGCAAAAGTTTAAACCAGTAAACATCTGGGATACGGTGGCAACCTAGCAGGAACAAGGGGAGTTAATGTAAGAGTTACAACCATTTGTCTATATGATATATAGACAGAAAGACCTTTTTTTGGTCTTTCAGGAGGGCTGGATTCAGAGGTAGCAGAGAGTAATTTTCATAATGTTAATGTGATTGGGTAATGAATCTGAGAGAGAGAAATAAGTATACAAAATTTCATCCCTTAACCTCAAATGGCTCTAAAGTTAGTTATAGAGTGGAAAAGAAAGTGAAGGAAAACTTAAAATACTGAGTGACTTTGACCTTGAAGATAGAATCACCAATTTGGTATGCCACACCTACTAATAACGATATAAAAGTATACCAAATTTCATCCCTAATTTCAAATCCAAAGTTATAGAGAGAAATGAAATGTGCAATGGAAAACTTAAAATATTAACCCATGAACATGACCTTGAAGACAGGGCCTCCAATGTAGTATGCAACAAACCTTCTGATGATAATGTTCAAGTATACCAAGTTTCATCCATAAACCTGAAAGGACTGTAAAGTCATAAGGCAGTAAGAAGATTGAGACAGTATGTATGAATATATACAAGGTTTAACAGCATATCAGCACAATCCTAGAGCTAATGCTTTTTGCAATTTTTTAACTTTTAATCATCATATAGCTCTATATACTGCTGATTAAAAGTTAAGTTATAAAAATGCAAAAAACATTAGAAAGATAAACCCTTCTAAATAAATGTAAATATTAGTCCTACAAATGAAAAGATCAAAGGTAAAATAATACAAGTCCTTAAAATAGAGGATCAAACATTTTTGTATAGACTACATTCTTTTAGAAAGGAAATTTTGTAGTAAATTATGTTTCTCAGAGAATGCGTACCTGATCACATTAGCATTAGGAAAAAAACTCTGCTACCTCCTCCTGAATCCAACCCTCCCAAAAAGAAGAAAAAAAATGAATCTTTCTGTTTATATATCATATGGATGAAAGGAAGCAACTTACAAATGACCTCCCTTTGCCAGTTTAAGCTTGAGAAAACCAACAACAGGATGTTCACATTTGCATGGGTAGATGGGAGGGATTGATAGTAATGTGATTAGGTAAGTATTCTCTCAGAAACATAATTTATTAAATATTTCCTTTCTCCTTTTAATACATTACATAATCACATTAACATCAGGAGAATACGTAAAAGGAGGAGAAAATGCAAGAACAGCCAGCCTCTGCCATCACCCCTCTGGGGCAATAGGACTGCACTCTTGAAGAAAGATGAGCATTTCTCCTGATGTGCAGGCAGCACAGGGAAAAGTAAGAACTTGGGGAATTCTACACACCGGTGTTGATTTAGTGACAAAAGTTTCGAGAATCCAGCAAAAGCTATAAACCCCATGACCAGAACAAAGGTTGTACTGTCATGAATGGGGCCTGGTAACCATCTGGTTAGTCACCAGTGGCCCAACAAGGTTCCACTCTCAACCTTTGCAATGCTATATCATGGAGACAGTATCTGGAGAAAGTAGGCCGAGCATGCCAGCCAATTATCTCCAAAATATCTCAAATGGAAACATTATGTTCGAATGTGAGACTCATTGAAATTGCTCAAATTTCATAAGCTGAGCTCTTCACAGGGCATACTAGATTCTGAAAGAGCTCAGAATATGCCAAATGAAAAAAACACTTGAGCAATGAGGCCAATGCTTGAGAGGTTATATTTCGTTTTCCAGACTGAGGCAGATAGTCTCTGGGCACCTCAGATAGCACCTGAATACACAAACCAGATCCTGCTGACTGTAATTATTTCCCTTTCTGCTAATGTCAATGTGATCGGGTAATGTATTCATTGGAGAAAGTCCATTATTTTCTCTGGTGGTACATCATCAAACAGCATCACGAGTTCCCATAAAAAACCTTCTGTCTCACAGGGCAAAAGTCGATACACTTGACAAGAATGTGTCTTACTGTCAGTGGACACCAGCAAGATATGCAATATAGTTATGGTTAACCATTTAAAAGGTATGTACAAGTCAGGTGTGTGTGTCCTATACACATTGGTACAATACCACCTTGTCCCTGCAATTCGCTTTATATGAGGTACATAACTCTCCAATGATGGGTTCAATATTCTGAAGCTTATTTATGGAGTTTTCATTCAACAGTTTTTCTAAAACCATAGGTCATATCGATTTATATAGTATTTGAAGTCAGAATATGGTATCTTCTGTTCAGAAAAAGGTGATTGCTGGGCAGCTTTGGCTGCTTTATCTGCCCTTTCATTACCTATAAATATCAATATGATTAGGCAGCCAAAAGTACTGATTATATTTTCCAGATTTATGAGCTGATAAATTTTCTGTCAGATATGTGATATTAATGGATTGTAAAATTTAAGGTTTTGAAAGGCTTTTAGTATGGAAAGAGAATCCAAAAGATGATTAAATTCTTTTTATGATGTCTCAATGTAAAATTCAAAGATTTTAGAATGTTTGTAATTTCTGTGGTAACAATGGAGGATTTATCCAGTAAACCATAGGACGTTGCAACAGCAACCTTGTCTCCATCATTTTCAAATATTAATTGTGGCGGCAGGGTGGGGGTGGCAGGTGGGGGTGGTGTGGTGGTGGTGGTGGTGGAGTAGTAACCAAGATGGTAATTTGGTAATCAAAAATGTTGCAGTATTGGCAAGACTGATTTTTGCTGCTTGTAGATAAGGTTTGAATTCAAATACCAAAAGGTGGAATATACTCTGGTTTCTGAACGTACAAAGTCTGGTATTTTGGCCTAAAGATGACATCATATGTGGGACTAGATGGATTAAAGGATAGTTTGGTAGTATACTGAAGAGCCAATTTCATTCATCTGAGAAAAAGTGATGGTTCATTTGCCTCAACTTAGAGGCTTTCTGAAGGGAAGTTCTAAATGCTCCCAGACAAAGTCCAAGTCTCTGACTGTATATTGGATCAATTAGCATCTGCAGGTAAGATTTACAAGCTAATTTGTACACAATCGAGCCATAGACTTGTTTAGATCTTATCAAAATCCTGTATAGTTGGAGTCAGACTTACAATTTTATTCCCCAATCTGAGTTTGCCATGACTTGTATTAAATCCAGGTTTTTTTTTTACATTTGTCCCTGAGGTATCTTATATGCAGAAGAAAAGTTTTTTTATGGTCAAAACTAAGTCTTCAAGCTTTGGGCTCCTCCACAAAAGGGATAAGAGAACGATCAAGATGGAGTTTGGGATATCATGAATTTTATGTAATCTGCAGGAAAATCTGCATTTAACACCCAATAACATGCTTACTTTTTTTAATCTATAGCAATCAAAAAGTCGTTGACATATAATGAGCAGTTAGTTCCTAGATTAAGGCATTTGGGATTGCTGTTAATACTGATGTTGAAAAAAGAGACTGATAATGTGCTCCACTGCAGATAGCTTTCAGAAAGGAGACTGACAATGTGCTGCACTGCAGATAGCTTTCAGAAAGGGTGGAACCTACCATAACTATGCAATTTTGATCCTTCAGAAACTCTGAGATAAAGGTAGGTATATTGAATATTATTGTGACAGAAAACTTTAAATGCTGACCTGTGGCCTTCACCTTGAAGAGATAAGACCTAATTAGGCACATGACACACCTTCTAATGATGACGTATAAGTATACCAAGTTTCATCCATGAATCTCTAATAGTTTTAAAGTTATGGAGTGAAATGGAAAGTGTGATGGTACATTTATAATTTTGGGCCATGACCTTGACCTTGAAGATAGGACCAGCAATGTGGTATGCAACACACCTTCTTAGACTGATACATACAAGTCAACCAAATGTCATTCCTTAATCTCTAATGGCTTTAAGTTATATAGTGTCATTAATTAATCTCTAATGACTTCAAGTTATATAGTGTCATTCCTTAATCTCTCATGACTTTAAGTTATATAGTGTCGTTCCTTATCTCTAATGTCTTTAAGTTATATAGTGTCATTCCTTAATCTCTAATGACTATAAGTTATATAGCGTCATTCCTTAATCTCTAATGACTTTAAGTTATATAGTGTCATTCCTTATCTCTAATTACTTCAAGTTATATAGTGTCATTCCTTAATCTCTAATGACTTCAAGTTATATAGTGTCGTTCCTTATCTCTAATGTCTTTAAGTTATATAGTGTCATTCCTTAATCTCTAATGACTATAAGTTATATAGTGTCGTTCCTTATCTCTAATGTCTTTAAGTTATATAGTGTCATTCCTTAATCTCTAATGGCTTTAAGTTATATAGTGTCATTCTTCAATCTCTAATGGCTTTAAGTTATATAGTGTCATTCCTTAATCTATAATGGCTTTAAGTTATATAGTGTCATTCTTTAATCTCTAATGGCTTAAAGTTATATAGTGTCATTCGTTAATCTATAATGGCTTTAAGTTATATAGTGGAAATGAAAGTGTGACAGACAGATGAATGGAAACACTGATACTACATGTATGTTCCCCACTTTTCATAAAAAGGCAGTGGGTAAAAAGGGTATAGGCAACTACTGCATATGGGTATTATCAGAATTTACACAACATGTTAAAGTATGTTTCATTTATATTGTAAATACTGAACTCCAAAGTATTCCAGTGCCCACTCCTTTAAGTACACAGTTTTTCTTCATTTGAATGCATGTGAAATAAAGCCTTTCCAATACTCATTTACTGTTGAATGCTAAAGGAAAATGACATATTTCTGCTGATTTTTCAAAGACCTACAGAAAAAGCTGAAAAAATTTACCTGTCCAAGTTTCTTGTTCCTCTCTATCACTAGTCTTTCTTCTCCAATCATGTGTTTGACATTCATAACTGGTGGACTGCTTATCTGTTTAACTCCTTGTTGACTGGCTTGCTGTTGTAATACAGGACTTTTTATAGTCAGTGAAACAGTCTGATTAATAGCTGGTTTGACTGCTGTGTCCTTGGGTATAAACAAACTTGTTTTCTTCCTGCTTTCTCTGAGATGATCACCTGTAGGTAGACACACACCACTCTCAATAACTTATGAGGGATCCCATCCAAAAGATCAAGGCATACATGAGGGCATGAGGTTGTGAAGTAGACTCACATTTGGGTTAACAGATGGAGGGATGGGGGTAGAGGTAAGCAATGACGGTACTTATGTACAATAATCATCATCATCTCGTTTTTTAAACAAATATAATTTAAATGGACTTTTACATTTATGAGACAAGACTTTAAAACTGAAGTTATTTAAAGTCAATTAATTGTTTTTATACTTTGATTAACAATTAAGTTTACATTCAGTGCTAGCAAATGCATGCAACAGTAAAGAAAGAGCTAACTCACTTTTAAACCTTTGAATGTGCACCATCATCAGCGAATTCAAAACTACAGTTTTATAATTTGAATTACACTCATAACCTACTGGAACTGAATCAATCAACATTTTTGCACTGAATAATTCCTCAAGATATCAGTTCTAAATGTAAGCATAAACCACTTCAACAATATCACATGACAACTGACTGAGTACAATTCTATACTAATAAACACAGTTGGTGCACAGCAGTTGTATGATCCATAACTTCATCGAAATATTTACAAACAGAAAGAAAAGTGAAAAGGTTTATATTATGGAAATTTGTAAGTAATTTATCAAAATATATCATTTTTGTAACATTATGAAGAATAAACTGACAGATTTGCCAAATACAAAAACGTCAAAAGTTGTCTACAGTGTGATTCTGACAAGCAATTTTGATCAGCCAGATTATCACTGACATTTTCTTGTAAGTAGCTGGGGGTTATTAATCTGTTAATGTCCCTGTGTTGCATGAAAAGAACATAAAGATCTCAACTACTGTCAACATAAAGCCAGGTTTAGCCTATGAGCAAGTAGAGTCAGTTTATAATTGCTAGTGCTCAATTGATTTGGCCAATATGTAACATCTATACTTGCTTATAAGTGGAGTCCAAATGCAAACAAAATATACCCTGATCTGCCATCACATAATATGCTGGCAGATCAGGGTCTATGTTGTTTGTTCTAGTGATTACTCCTAATGAAAAGCATAGAGCCAGATCTCCTGCCACATATGTACCAGCAGGTATGTGTCTATGCAGTTTGCATTTGGATCCAACTTATAAATGAGTTTGCATATGTGTATGTATGTATGTATGTATGTATGTATGTATGTATGTATGTATGTATGTATGTATGTATGTATGTATGTATGTATGTATGTATGTATATATGTATGTATGTATGTATGTATGCAGTAGCATTTTACAGCACATCAACACAATAGTGGCTATATGGCATCAACTAAAGGTAAAGTCTGGAAAATGAAGAACTGCACAAAATGCATTGGTCACTTCCAGTGAAATGACCAATAAACACAATCAAATTTCTGTAAATAATTTTGGTCAAAATTAAGTACTGTTTCATTACCATTGCTTTGGACCCCATGTTGTTTAAAAAACAAAAAAAAAAATTGGGAAGGAAACCAGAAGAAAAATTAATCGATAAGTGATTAGAAGAAATTGATGATACATAATAAAATTGTATCCGATTCCCAACACTAATAACTGCTTGTTTCTTGCATCCTTTTATCTTCACAACATATTTCATGGCCTAGTTATTGGACATGAGATTAAGCAATCTTGTATCATAATAAATATTCATATTTGGAGATAATCTGAAATTTAAAATTTTAAAATGTGCTAATGTTTGATGCCCAATATGATAAAACTTTTGCATAACAAAGCCAAACTTGGACTATTTAATTTATAAATTCTAAACTCATTAAGTTCAGGTTGCACTAATGACCCCAAAAAATGAATATATAGTACCTTTTTTTATAACCGTCAGGATACCAGCTGGCTACCAGTTATCATGATGTACTTGTTATCATAATTATTGGCATCCACTTTGCATGTGAATTTTTATCATGAGCATCTGCTACAAGAAGACAGTCAATGGTTATACCTCTGTTGTAGATATCTGACTATTGTTAGAAAAATGTCACATTTTCTCATGTAAAGTCATTGTCTGCTGCATTTCAGCAACCTTATTGGATGACGGATATGATGTAATCTCTAACCTTAATGTAAAATTCCAATCAAGGGACCTAAACACAAACATATGGTTTAGTTTTCCTTGTACCAAGCTAGGTGCCCATTTTGAGCTACAAAAATGCAATTGGTACTTCAGGTTGATCTATAACCATGATTGGTACCTAAAATTCATATAATTTATTTTTGATTTTGTCATTATTTTTATGCTGCCAATTCAAATAAAAGTTGTTTACTAAAATAAATAAATTAAAAACTATATGTAAATTACCCCCAAAAATAAAAGTCAATTTTAAATAACGTTAACTCGAGGTGATATGTATTGGCATCACAATAACTTCTACAACAATATACTGCATTGATATTATGCAATACTGTCAATACATACTTCATTGATATTATGTAATACTGCCAATACACACTACATTGATATTATGTAATACTGCCAATACACACTACATTGATATTATGTAATACTGTCAATACATACTGCATTGATATTATGTAATACTGCCAATACATATTGCACCAGCAGTGTGACAATACATTGATCTAGTAGCACTCAAGTTATGTAATTGAGAAATGAAAGAAAACTGAAAAGCTTTATGTCATTTAAAAAAAAAAGTATAACAGATTTTGTCACTGTTCTTTTATGTCTTATCCATCTGCTAGACATAGTTATCAGACTGGTTCCCAAACTCAGCAAGAAAAACCACCAGTCTCAATGACGAAACATCAGAATCATTTTTGAATTACATATGGTTATTTTTTAAAATGATAAATGAATCATATGCTGAACATTTATATTTTTTTATTACAAAGTCTGGTTTCCATAAGTTTTTGTGCAATTCTTCATTTTTACATACTTAGAAATTTACATTTAATAGCACCATATAGCCATTATTGCTTTGAGGTGCCATTAAACGTTAATACATACATACATACATACATATATACATACATACATACATACATACATACATACATACATACATACATACATATATAAATACAAGAAGCATTTGTAGCATTAATGTCAATATGAAAGAACACCAGATCCATCATGCTTTGTTAAGACCAACATTGAGGCAAAAATCTGCAATGTAAACCACTCAGCTGTATTTAAATGTCCAGTCTGGAAATAGTTTCTGGGTCAAATAATTACAAAGTTGTTGTACAGTTAGTAACAAAACCATATGATGAATCTGCAAAACAGTCATGATATATATTACTAGTAACCTTGCTGCACACTTAATGCCAACACAGTGACACAAACAATACATGCAAAGACAAATAGATAAAGTAGGAATCTGTATTGTGATATCAACTGCATCATCACTCCTTTAGTGCAACATGTGTTGTATTGCCTGCTAAGTGTATGATACATATTGTGGTATGTACTGTGTATTGCCACCTAAGTGATATGTATCGTACTGCAACCAAGCAGTCAATGCATAGCTCTAACATCAACTGGTGCAGTGACTTCATTTTTGGTATGGAAAAGCAGGTAAATCTCATGAACTATCGCCAGACTTCATAGTAAACAACTGCATATATATCAACCCCATCTGATGTAACATAGGAATGCTACCTTTAAAAAATCAGAATCTGAACATAAAAATAGAAATACTTCAAGTTTTTAAAAAACAATTTATTTTTATGTTAAACCCAATTCCAGTGTCCTTTGTTCGCAACATACTTTCTAAAGTCATATTTCCTGCCATATGACATGCAAAAGTCCATAAAGAAAAGACAGCAAAGACATGATATTCATCCAGTGCTGATGCCTTGAGTGTCCCATTTATTATTTGTAAAGCATACATCATTTTTTTTCTTTCCATTCAGATATAATCCTTATTGGCAACTTTCATTTTGACATCTTTTTTATCTTTCTTAGCTGAACCAGGGTACTAAGCTAAAATAAATTCAAATTGGTCAATATTCAATTGCTTTTTTGAAACAAGAGCTTAAGCACTCTTTCCAAATAATTATTAACACACATTACAAGTGTTTCAGTTCTAAAGTAATACCAATGTTCAAGCTGTATTTCACCTAAATAAAATTTTATTTTACCAGAAATCAGAATGTGACAGACAAGATCATAATGGTGCAATATGAGGTTAAAAATAGTAATGATTCTGTCAAAATCGGAATAGTTGGCATCTTTGCAAACCAAGAAAAGATTCCACAAAAAAGGTTTGAACCAAGTTTTTCTCCTGACTATAAAGAGAACTCTTTCCTTAATTGCTACAGCTCTCTACATTATAATGCGAAAACTGGAGTCCATAACTGATGACAGTGTTTTGTACTAAGCGAGAATGATTGAAAATTCAATGACTGCATGTATGTGTGTCAGGGGTGGGTGGGGAAAGAAAAATTTCAGTCTAATGTATAGTAATACTGTGGTAGTTGGGTACCACAACTGCTGACTGTGCTGTGAACTTAACCACAATATATCAAAAATGAAAACAAATTTCATGATTACATGTAAGTATGTATGGGGTGGAAAGAATAAGCAAAACATCAGTCAAAAACTTTTAGTTTACATAAATTAAATATATTTTTTCACTTCATCGTATTTGTGCATTTACTTTAATTTTGTTAAATGTTTTAAAATGGAAAGAAAAATATAAAACTAGGATTCAAGTTTCCTTTCAAGTCATATTGTCAGTCATTTGATAGACCAAATCAACTAAAATAGTTTAATTTTGGTTACATTGTCTAAAGCGGTGCTGTATTATAGCCGGAATCACAATATTTTTTAAGGAGAGTTGTATTGAGTAATTCATGATTTATCTATAAAAAATCATGATAACTATGTAGAAGGCAAGTATTGCTCTTTGACAGATGTTAAAAAGTATTAAGTTTTTTTACTACAATCTATCACATTAGTAAAATTTTTGAACCATAACTAAGGCTGTTACCCATTTCTCTAATTTTGTTGCCAAAGTTTTAAGACAAAAAAAAGGATCCAAAATCTTATTATCTTTTAAGTGGATTAGAAAGTTACCTGGGCATTATTATCTTTTAAGTGGATTAGAAAGTTACCTGGGCATTATTATCTTTTAAGTGGATTAGAAAGTTACCTGGGCATTATTAACTTTTAAGTGGATTAAAAAGTTACCTGGGCAAGGATTAATGACGGAGTGATGTCTAACAAAAATAAATTTCTACATAAAGTTTTTGAGTCAAATGATTCTATCAGGTATAATAGTCAACAGCCATTTCACTTTTGGGAATCTATAAATGAGAGCATGAATATTGCTGATTCATAAAGAATAACAAGAACATACCTGTGGGAGAAACATCTTCTACACCCAGCACACTTAGGTCCAGAATGTCAGGTGTGTCATCATCACGAGTGGCTTCTGCCCCACCCTTCTGTCCAACTCCTGATGTTAAATTGTTGATTTTTACCCCTCCTGCAGCCCCAACTGCACTATTTAGCTCTGGAATGATGCTGTAGTTGTGATAGGTATCACCTAAAATGTCAAAATGTAAAGTTATGGAAGTTTGCTTTTTTAAAATCAACTCTCACTGCCCAGTCTGAACTGCTGTGATCGTTACATTATGATGTCACTGAAATTACATCACATGTGTAGCACTATGAAATCTGGGAGAGATTGGATGTAATATGACGTGGTTGTGGCTTCTGTCTCTTATTAAATAGTGAAAAAGAAACATTCTTATACAATTATAATAAATTGCAACAACAGTCCTGTGAAAGAAAATGATATTGTCAACAAAAAGTATACAAGACCTTGGGGTATCATTGATGATTTATCACCTACCATATATCGACTGTGTGCAGGCTTTCTTTTGTGGACAACTGATGTGATCCCAATGGTACCACCCAAATATTAAAATAGGAAAAAATAGTATATTTTATCAGCAATAGTTTGAGGGAATTTTGTAATTGAATAATTTTGTAAATGAGGATGGATCTTGGCTTTCATGTGAAAATTTTACAAATAAGTTCGAAGTTTGTTCAAATATTTTAGTATTTTAAAGTGTATTGAATTCTGTTAAATCAAACTGGGATAAACTTAACCAAAACATTTAAAGTAATATACAACAACTTTATTCTCATCTAGCTGGGTTTTTTTTTCTTTTATAAGAGGCCAAGAAGGCAGAAGGAAACTACATCAGAAACTAAATGTTAACAATTGTGAGTCTGCTTCTAAGGTCAAATAGCATCTGGAATTTGGTAATGTGCAAAAAGGCGGGTGGTTTCAGTTTTCTATTTTGCCATTTATGGTCATAAAATGTCCAAAATTGAGATGATTACAGTTTAAATTTTTGCACATAATTCTGATCACAGTTTTGAAAAAAAATAAGATTGGAAAAGTTGGTAGTAATTTATGTTATCTTTGCAAAAATGTACAAGAAACTGTTGATCACATTATTATGTATATTTCTAGATGCTGCTTTAAACTGGATTAAAAAGGGGTGTCATCATCATTCTATTTAATTCTACCCTTACAGAAGAAATATTTTTACTTGAATGAAAAATAATCAGATGACATTATTAATTAATTTTTTTGTCACTGAATTAATATATTTATTGATGTAGATTTTTTAATTAACTACCCAATGTTTTCATTTTAAGAAAGAATTCAAGTTATATTTTCTATCAAAAAGTACACCTCTCCCTCGATAACTTGTACCCAGATAACTCGCAAACCCACTTATAATGTGGGGTCCGGCATGGATCCCATTATTTGTTCTAGAAAATATCAAAAGAATAAGCCCTTATTTGTTGAATGTGAAGAAAATCATGATGAAAACTAGTAAATGAAACTTTTATATATCGCTCCTTTTATTGTTGATAATGGCGGCTAGTACCCGGAAATCTGATTCAATATCATGAAATTCTCAACTTTTAATAAGGAGTCATATATTTTGTTAAGTTTTCTATACAAAAAAAAAAATTCTTAGTACACTATAAATAACAATATCCAATGATATTTCGATCCATGAAAATGTCAGTAATGCCTACTAGTGGCAGCACTTCAAGAAATAAATACCAATTAAATAAGCTATATCAAGTGAAATTCATGTTTTAGTCCTATCCCTTGATTCGGTTTCAGCGTAATCATCATAAATGCTATATGCCCTCTTGAGATCAAATGTCAAAAGTGTCAATCTACCATCACAGCTATGTCCGTGAGCGTTTCTGAAAACCTAATTAAATGCTGACTGTGTATTGGTCTCTGATTTGCACAGTGTTAGTTGTATTGTTACGATCAATTAAAAGTAGACATGCCTTGTATTATCCCGTTAATTATGTCTTTTATATCAAACCAAATATAGGGGTGGAATAATAAAAAAAAGTTAAAAGGCATGCAAATCCTACCCGTGTAAGAGCTAACGGTCACGATAGTGTGTCAGCTCAACTCATTTAAATTGACCAGTTGCACACTGTTATAAATATTATTATGTACGTAACATAATTAAAGTATCTAACATTAATCAGTGGTTTATCCTACTAATACTAATACCCAAATGTGATCAATGATAGCAAGAGAAGCAAGCAAAAGTAGTGCTCAGTGCATGAATTGCTTTGTTTCACAGACGCAGTTCATTATGGAGAAGCGAGTTCCAAAGTTTGTAGTGAACTTAAAATTCCCGAATTGGCACTCAGAGGCTTGCTCAAGGACGAGCAGAAATTGCACTATTACTTGCAATGAAATCATGGCATCAATATTTTACTAATAGAACAATGTTTAAGAAATCAAGCTCGATGTTGACAGTTGTTGTTTCACGAATTTTCATTCCGGACCAACTAGATATCATAATTAGTCTTCTAGTGACTATGACTTTCCATTTTGGAGGAGTAGCACAAGATTTTTAAAACAGCTGCCATTGTGGCCACACTTGAGGTCAGATCAGCACCATTTTCATATAGTAGCAACCAGACATCATGTGCAGTCTTCTGGTGAAAAACCAATGTTGATACAACTCTTTCCATCTAGCGATAAGATATTCAAGATGCCTGTTGTGGTGGCCATATTGAATATGAGATCAGCACAATATTTATTCAAGGCCAACTAGAAACCATAAGAAATCTTCCAGTGAAAACCCCATGCTGATGTGACTTTCCATTCAGGAGGAGTAGCAATAACAAGATTTTCAAGATGGCTGCTATTGTGACTATATTAGATGTCAGATTGGAACTATTTTAATTTAGGACCAACTAGACGTCATAAGTCGTCTTTTAGTGAAAACCCGATGTTGATATGACCATCCTTTCAGGTGGAGTAGCAATAACAAGATTTTTTAAGATGGTACTGTGGTGTCCATATTGGACAGTTGTGTATAACTATTTTCATTTAGGACTAACAAGACATCATTCTACGTCTTCTGGTGAAAACCCCATGTCAATATGACTTTCTGTTCAGGAGGAGTAGCAAAAAGATTTTCAAGATGGTTGATATGGCAGCCATACTGGATGTCAGATTGCTACCATTTTCATTTAGGACCAACTAGACATCATAAAAAGTAATTTAGTGAAAATCTGATGTTGATATGACCAGCCATTCAGGAGTAGTGATAACAAGATTTTAAAGATGGCCAAAATTGTGGCCATTTGGGATGTCTGTGTGGAACTATTTTCATTAGGACCAACTAGACATCATAAAAAGACTCTTACTGAAAACCAAATGTTGATATGACCATCCATTTTGGAGGAGTAGCAATAACAAGATTTTAGAGGTGGCTGCTGTGGTGGCAATATTGAATGTCTGAGCAGTACCATTCTCATTTAGGACAACTAGACATAAAAAGTCTTTCGTTGTGAACCCCTTGTCGATATGACCTTCCATTCTGGAGGAGTAACAATAACAAGATTTTCAAGATGGCTGCTGTGACAGCCATATTGTATGTCTGAGCAGCACCATTTTCATTTAGGACCAACAAGACCTTGGGATGAATGTATGTGTGTAAAGTTTCATGGCAATCCGGCAAGCAGTTAAGAAGGAATAGCAGTAACTTGTGCTGATGGATGGACTGACATCAGATGATGGACAACAGACAACAGGCCATCCCATAAGCTCTTTTGGTGTATGACCTGTAGAGCTAAAAATGGAATTTATAGAAGTTTTTTTTTATTTAGTATAATGCATGTCTGTTCCATGTGAGAATAGTTGTGAAAAGATGATGGAGAGAGAGAGAGAGAGAGGGAGAGAGAGAGAGAGAGAATAAACTGAAGAATCATATAACTAAATGTACATAATCAGTGTTCAAAGAAAAAATTGTTCAGATACAGGCCCAGGGCTGGTGACTTGAAAAAAATCACAAGCCCTGACTCAAAATCCACAAGCCCTGACTCCAATACCATGTGCCCAAAAGGGCCCTATTTTTTACTATTATTTTTCACACGACATTGCACATTGCAATTGCTGTTCTTTAAACACCCCTAGCATCTGCAGCCTTTAAATCGGTCTTCACTGTACCATCATATTTAATTTATATTTACATGGCATTTAGCATGCCAGCAATTTGAGTAACATTTAAAAAGAACATGTAATGTAGACATTATAATTAATTATTATTTTAATTATTACTTATTCTGCATGCATGTGTATATGTTTTTGTTCGTTTTTTTTGTCTTCTATAATAATGTCTAAATTATTTACTATTTTAAATGTACTTAATTATGATTTTTACAAAAATATTACAATGCCATTTTTATTCAGACTCATTATTTTGGAAATGTGTGGCATATAATTAACAAGAAAGTCTATATTCTACATACATTACATTTTTATGATTCAGAAATTTTTTTCACTATAGTTTTAGTAGCCTTTAATTTAATTTTACTGATAATAAAAACTTAGGACGTGTATTAGACTGTGCTTGTACTATAAATAGCATTTCTTTAACATTGTTCTCGCCGTTAACAACTTTATTTTTCCAAATTAAGAATATCTGTGCAGACGGGACAAGGCTTTATTTGAAATTTTGTAAGGTATTAAGGAGTTAAATAATCATCAGCTAGATAGTAACTGGCCCAGGTAAATACTTTCGAAGACCGAAGGTGGTGTACGATTCAGAATGAAACGAGAAGTGTGAGCAAGAGGCAGCTAAATTTATTCATTGAAGCTAACTGAGCACTAATTATAGGTACATGTAACCCCGGGCAATCTGTTCCCGATTCATAGGTCACATGCCTCACATTGTACTCAAAGTTTACAGCTTTCTATAGAATTACAATCAGTAGACGAACTTCAAATGACTAAGGGGCCCATATGGGGATAAATATTTATAATGTACTGGTTTTTTAACACCATTAAAATAAAAGTCTGCATTTAGTTAGTGAGATTGAAGTTTTCTCAGGCAAATTTAGATTTTTTTGTTCAACAAGCCCAATGGACTTTTCACTTAAAATATAGGAGGGGCCCGATCTGAAATTAGAGGGGCCCCAGGCATCGGGCTATCAGATTTTTTGAACACTGATAATGTATGTATGTATGTATGTATGTATGTATGTATGTATGTATGTATGTATGTATGTGTGTGTGTGTGTATGTATGTATGTATGTATGTATGTACATACGTATGTATGTATGTATGTATGTATGTATGTATGTATGTATGTATGTATGTATGTATGTATGTATGTATGTATGTATGTATGTGTATGATAATTAAGAATATGGTGCCGTACCACGATTGTCTACATGTACATCCAGGTGTTATTTAATAGGTTTGGGCAATTATATAATAAAAAATATTCCGAAACACACTAGAACACAAAATTTCTATCTTCTTTCAATGCTGTTGATTGATTATGTTATGAAAACAACTGCTAAAAGTAAAAGTATCTGCAGTTTTTATACATTCATCAATATTTGAAAACATGTGAACTTCGTATGTCAAATATTGAAAGGCTTCTATGAAAGGATACTTTCAATTAGAGTTGGTCAAATTCTGTGGGGCATTCTTTTGAGATAAAAATGTGTAAATGTTTTCCTATTTTTAGTAACAACTACCATATTTGATGGGGGCTTGGCATCATTTTAATGTGTAGGGTCTTCAAGTTACGATGCTTTCTGTAAAATTTGGTCAAATTCTTTTAAGCAGCTTTTTAGATGGAGTGTTTAAAAGTTTTTCAATTATTTGCAGCAGCAGCCACTGTTAATTGCGGATTGGCATTATCTATATAAACTTAAAAGCACTTCATGCCAAGATGCTTTCTGTCAAATTTGTTAAAATTCTGTTGAGTGGTTTTTGAGAAATCATTCGAAGGATTTTCCATATTTAGTACCAATGCCATATTTAATAGCGAATTGGCATCATTTGTATCAGTCTGAAAGCCCTTCATGCCAGAATGATTTTTGTCAAATATGGTCAAATTCCAATTAATATTTTCCGAGAAGTCATGTAAAGTTTTTATTTTATGTCTAGTAATGGTGGATTGCCATGATCTGAACAAATTTTAAATGCTTTCATGCCAGGATGCTTTCTGTCAAATTTGGTCAAATTCTGTTGAGCAGTTCTCACGATGAAGTCATTTAAAGGTTTTTCTATTTTAGTAACAGTGGTCATATTGGATGGCAGATTGACATAATTTGAAAATTTTTTAAAGAGCTCAGGCCAGGATGCTGTAAAATTTGGTCAAATTCTGTTCTTTTTTTAAAAGATGTAAATAGCGATTGTGAACAGATGACAGATGATGGGCAAAGTATCATACCACAGCTCACATGGCCTTATAGTGAAATTGCTTTTGTGTCATGAAAACCTAATCAGGTCATCTTCACATTCATACAAATAGGCCTACCAAATTTCAACAACAGTATGTAAAAAAAGTGGTTTTTGTGTGTTATTGTGGTAACAAGACCACAAAATTTAAAAATGCATAAAGAAACGAACAGATTGCTGTAATGGCACAAAGATCTAATTGTGTCATCTACTTATGCATATAAACAAGCTTCTTGTGATGCATAGACATGCATATGAACATACATATTGACAGATGGACAGGACATATCAAAATGCTCCTTATGCCACTGTAGCAAGGGCATGCAAAATTATACCATAGGAGCCTATCAGTTCATTCAAGCTCTTGACGATCCATTTTGGCCGGGGTCTCTCCATGGTGTCCGGGGTCCAACATTTTTCCATGACTGTCACCACTCTGTCCTTGGCCTTCTTGACCTCCTCAGAATCATCATGCCTGAGGTTAAGGTCAACAGCTCGAGGAATCAGTTTCCCTGAGTGGTAGAAGGCCAATATCTGCAGAAAGAAATGATGTTCAAAATACTGTACACCCTCTTAATAACACTTTTCATTTAAGTATAAAGTGGTGTGGTCCTATACTGAGATGTGTTAAAAGCATAATGGTATATTTAATACACAAAGTATACAGTTTTGTGAATGGGGCAGTGGCCTACCAACCCCCACAATTGGGGGGGTGGGGGGGGGTGGGCAAAATTCCCATCAAACATGCACAATTTTATAGGGAGCAGCCCCAGAATTGAATCTTGTGTGGGTACCAGAATTTCTTGCAGTGCTACTGAATTGGGGTCACTTTATACTGAGATGTGTTACAAGTATAATGGTATATGTAATAAACAATTTATACAGTTTTGTAAATAGGTTCACCTGATAGTGAGATGTGTTACAAGTATAATAATATATGTAATGCACAAAGTATACAGTGTTGTAAATGGGTTCATCTCATACTGAGATGTGTTTCAAGTATAATGGTATATGTAATACACAAAGTATACAGTGTTGTAAATGGGGTTGCCTTATACTGAGATGTGTTACAAGTATAATGGTATATGTAATACACAAAGTATAGTGTTGTAAACTGGGTCAGTTTATGCTGAGACGAGTTACAAGTATAATGGTGTATGTAATACACAAAGTACACAGTGTTATAAACTGGGTCAGTTTATGCTGAGACATGTTACAAAAATAAGGGTGTATGTAATACACAAAGTATAGTTTTGTAAATTGGGTCAATTTATACTAAGATGTATTACAAGCATAAAAGTGTATGTAATACACAAAGTATACAGTGTTGTAAACTGGGTCAGTTTATGCTGAGACTGTTACAAGTATAATGGTATATGTAATACACAAAGTATACAGTGTTGTAAATGGGGTTGCCTTATACTGAGATGTGTTAAAAGCATGTGGCAATGTAATACACAAAAACACAAAAATGGGATATTTATGAACAAGTAGTCATAATCAGTAAAAAAAAAACTAAAATTAAATTAAGTAACATTGATTTAATTATATTCAGCTAAATGTAATTGATGCCTGTATCCATGTTACGAGGGACTGCATTATGTTGATTTTTTTTTTACTGAGATCAATATAACTACACCCCTCCCTGAATATAATACTGTAGCTGGGGTCCATAAATATCAACCATGTTATATACCAGACTGCAGTATAGGAAAAATTTGATGATTGCACACGTGTCAGGTTGAGGGGATGGGGGTGGGGGTGGGGGTAGGGAAATAAACAAAATGCCAGTATATATTAGTAGGAGGTCCAGAACTAACAACTGCATCATGTACTGAACCTAGGTAAAGCAAGAATGATCAGACAAATTTTGATGATTGTGTGTGTGTGTGTGTGTTGAGGAAAGTAAAATAAATAAAACACCAAACTTATTCTAATAATTTAATTTATATAAATTAAACATATTTTTTATCTTCATGGTATTAGTACATTTAATTTTGTCAAATAATAATATTTTACAAAAGAAATAAAGATATAATATAAAACTTTATTTTGTTTTCTTTCAACCCATAATGTAATATATTTGATAGACCAATTCAAGTACAATTGTTTAATTTTGGTCACAGGGTCCATAGTGGTACTGTGTTATATTCTTTTTTGTATGTGTGGTACTGTGTTATATTCTTTTTTGTATGTACAGTAAACTAAGTTTATACCTATATTGCATGTAACAATGTCCTTCCTGGTGTTTCATATAATATTTTACATTGGTTATAATGAAATTTGGATATAATGATTTTTGGAGTTCCTTGGGATTTGTTATGTGTGGAGTTTACTACATTTGGTTATTATTTTGATAAGAATAATGATCATACATGGTTGGCAAAGTGCAAATGTTTGCAGAAGCTCTTAGGAATGACTCTGAACCCTTGGACTAAAATCTTCCTTTGTGTTCTGGTGACCATTAGTATACAGTAAACCATGTACGATCCCTGTTATATTATACTACAGCAATAGTGGAGCTGTCATGGCTTATTGCTTAAGGCATTATACTCATGATCAGAATGCCATGGTTTCAAAATTCCCACCGTCGGATCAGCTACCATAGTGCATGTCCTTAGGCAAGGCCCTTTACTTGATTTGGTATATAACCTTATTACCCTAAGTGTAAGCCACCTACAAAGTTTGGTCAAGAAACTTACTCTAGAACAAAAGTTATTAAGCAAAAACCCATTTTTCTTCTTTCAGTCAGTGAACTTGATCTTTGACCATATGATCCCAAAATTGACTTCTTTCATATCAAAGTGTAAGCCATCCACAATCTTTGGTGATGGTACATGTTCAAGAACTTACATTTCTGTGGTGAAACCTTTTTTCATTTTTAAGCCAATGACCTTGACCTTTGAGCTTTCGACTCCAAATCAACAGGCTTCATCCTTACTCCAACTGCAAGCCAGCCCCAAAGTTTAGTCCAGGTTTGTGTTGCAGAATGAAAGTTGTTGTGCAGAAACCATTTTTCTTTTTCATAACATGGTGACTGACCATTTTGACCTGTTGACTCCCAAAACAAGACTTCTTCATTACCCTAAGTGCAAGCCAGTCACAAAGTCTGCTATGTAGAACTAATGCTATATTATGCAGAAACCATTTTTTTCTTACAGTTACTGTGACCTTGACCTTTGACTTTTTTTTTTTACCTCAAAAAGCAATTTGCTTCTTCTTGACACCAAAATGCAAGCTATTTACAAAGTCTGGCAATGGCACATGGTGAAGAACTCCTGTTATTGTGTAGAAACAAAATCTGGACTAGATGGAAAGATGGCAGACAGATGGACCACATAATGTGATATGATCTGCCTTATAGTCATTGTCATTAGCATGCCACCTCAGGCAGTGTTGCTGTAGATGTGCGTCGGCACCAGCAGATGCGATCTTGTGCCTCCAGTGTGCAGTTTGAGGATGAACTCCTTGAGGTCCTGCTCCACCATTTGGAACCAGGTGATTGTCAGTCTTTCCACTGGGCGCTTCCACCCTTGTGCTGGTTTTCCAATTGATGCCTTAAGTGCATGACTGTGATCCATATCAGGGAGTGCTCTAGCAATGTGGCCAAAGAGCTGCAAACATCAAAACCTGATGGTATCTGTGACCAGCAGTTGCTTCGTCTCGTCTCTGATCTCTGCATTTGTGATATGTTCGGTGCGTGTGATGTGGAGGATGTGGCAGAGGCACCACTGATCAAAGGCATCAAGCTTTTAAGTCACTGCCGCTGTAAGCGTCCATGTGTCAGCACTGTACAGTAAGCGTCCATGTGTCAGCACTGTACTGTAAGCATCCATGTGTCAGCACTGTACTGTAAGCGTCCATGTGTCAGCACTGTACTGTAAGCGTCCATGTGTCAGCACTGTACTGTAAGATTCCCTGTGTCATCACTGTACTGTAAGAATCCATGTGTCAGCACTGTACTGCAAGACTGGTTGAATGTAAGCGTTACACAGCCAAATTTTTGTAATACAGCTGATCTTTGAGTGCGAGATGAATCTATCTATGGATTTCATACAGCTATGAGCATTATGATGTTACACCTGATCTCGGGTTTGCTGCTCCCTGAGCTGTGGAGGGAGTATTCTAGATATGTAAATGAGTCCAGTATCTCAACCTCATGACAGTAGTGTTTTTGCTAACATGATGGCTAGTGGACTGGTCATTTGGATTTTGGTCTTAGTCCAGTTGATCCAAAGGGAGTCCTATATTCTTGAGTAGAAGCCAGAGGGTAGTTTGGACTGCTGAATCAAACACAGCTTTTAGATAAATGTAGGCTATCTACAGTGGATGGCTGAATACCTTGTGGGTTTGTCAACCAAACTGAAGTGCTGCCAAAATAAATCCTCAAAATCTGGGCGATACGACACTACCAAACTGAAAGATCCCTACATAGTGCATGGCTATGGTTCCACTCTACAGCTATTATGTACTTCTGAGATAGGGCCAGTATAAGGTCAAGTTGTTTGCATTGGCAACATGCACAATGGAGAGAATGCTGGCATACCTTTATGTTACTTTCATGTACTGTGACTGAAATTTCTTAACATGTGGTAATTATGGAAACAATGCACTATCAAAAGCAGACAGCTATCAAAATGAGCTGAACTAGTCCAAAGTACGATCAAAATAGGGAAAATTAATTTTGCCAGAGTAGACAATACCAGTTTCTGAAAGTGCAATAAATGAATTATAAAAAATATAAAAAGTAAAAAAAGTTATTGGCTCGATATTTTCTAATTTACCTTTGAAGTCCTGGAAGTGAAAATGACCAAGTGGAAGTAGCAGTCTTTTGAAATGTGCACATCTGAAGTAATGCCAAGCTGTATACTTTATAACCCAAATTACACCCATCAATCATACACCAAAATAAAGGGAATTAAAAGTTATTTTAACAATACCTAAGACAGACAAGGTATTTTTTAAATAACCAGGATAACCAATGCGTAAAACCTGGGAAATTCTTTTTCTTTAAAAAAAAAACCCATTGCAAATTGTGAAAATGTAGAGCAGAACGTATGCAATAAAAATTCAAAACTGCTTTGCAGCACTTTCTGAAGACAAGGTACAATCCTGGGAGTGTTTCTGCAATGCAGTGAACAAAACCACCAAACTACATCTGGGTAAAGCAAAGAGTGTAAAAAAGAACTGGATTTCAAATAAAACACTGCAAGTCATTGAGTCCAGAAGAGCTGTCAGAATCCAAGGTGATTTAACAGCCTATCCCAATCTCTGCAAAATCCGGAGGAAACAGCAATGGATAAGCTGATAACAAAGCTTCAGATGCAAACGAGGCCTTAGCCAGAGGCTGTGGCAGGGAGCATTTGCCAATTTCAGGGACCTGAGCAGGCTGTTTTCTGGATCATCATCCAGCCCTATAGAAGATTTGGTGGGCAAGATTCTCTGTGACAGCAAGCAGAAGCTAGAACAATGGAGAGAACACTACTCCCAGCTGCTAAACAGGTCCCTTGCGACCCCATCGCAGGGGCCTGAAGATGCTGTCAATCTAGCCATACCAACCCAGAGCATAAATGTTGGGCCACCAATGGAGATTGAGGTAGCTGCTGCACTTAAGAAATTGGAAAAATGGAAAAGCAGCTGGTACCTGTGGCATTATGAATTCACTGCTGAAAGCCAAAGGCAAGGGCTGTACAGCATGGCTAACCAGGATTTTTCATTGCGTGGGAGATGGGTGACATCCCTGATGATTGGAAAAAGGGTATTTGTACATGTATGTCCCGACATTGTGAGCATCAAATACTTACATTGTTTAAAACTTCAACACAATAAATTGACTGTCTCTTCAACTGTTTTCATAGGATTAAATAACAAAACAAAGCTTCACATATATTTGTGCCTATCAAAAATATACACATTCAAATTTTACTAATTGCATAATATCCACATTTTACAGTATTTTGCAGAAGAAAAAATACTTCATTATATGAAACAGTTTAGATCATTTTATTGCTGACTGGTTCACCAAATATTTCCAGAGTAAGGGAAACATACCACTTTCACTTTTCTCTGTTAGACATCCAGAAAGTAACTCTGTATCTTCCACAAGCATAGTAAATGGGAACACTCTAAAATCTTGTTTATGCTGAATATAAAACATGATTTCTTTGTCAAAATCAAGACAAGGATTTCAAAGAAACACTATGTCACACTTATTAACAGTCCTACATCACAGCTATTATCTGCCAATTCAAGCAAGACAGGAATCCGAGCATATCTCAATACAAATTTTAAGTATACAGATGATAAAGTGCCAAAGTTTCAGCCAAATACAGCAAATTAAGCAGAAATTGAAGGCTTTCAAAAATGTAATGTTTGCAACAGAAAAGTGATACCTAGGTCTCACAATCTGCTAATGCAGGCTCACAGAAAATGTCTTTTTTTTAATTGGTATTTACAAGATAAAATGACAAACCTCTGCATGCGTCATCTCACTGAGGGGTGGCATGTCTCCAGGGTTAAGACCTTGTGAAAACATCTCCCATAACGTGGTTCCGTAGGCGTAAACATCTGACTCTAGTGTCATCTGAGTAAGGTTGTCAAAAAGTTCCACTGCTATCCATGGCAACCTGGCAACAAGAAATTCCAAGGAATTGTATGGTTCACCTGGTCCCCTTTCTGATACAGATACATACATGTTTTCACCATTTAATGACCTTGACCTTGCCTGATGATCAAAATTGAGGGTAGGAGTGCAGGAATATGAAATGGCAGCAGTGATTATTGATTATACAGTCCAAGTATGATAGTTATCCCTTCCGGGGTTCAGGACTTATGACCATACAAAATAACTTTAACTGCAAACTTAACCACGACTTTCAAATGACACCAATTTTGCCCAGGTGCCAGAGGAAAAGGTTGGGTACATAGATATGAAAGAGCAAAGCTCCCTAATTCAACAGTCCAAGTATGGTAACTAATCTTTCAAAGGTTTGGTACTTATGACCATATGGAATAACTTTGATTAAAAACCTAAACGAGATTTTCGAATGACCTTGCCCTTGCCTGGGGGTCACAGGGAAGGTTAAGTGCATGGATATAAAAGGGTAGAGCTACCTGATTCTTAAGTGCAAGAATAGCATCTATTCTTCCCAGGGTTTGAGTCTTATGACCATACAGAAACAAGAGGCCCAAGTCAGCCTAAGATCGCTCACCTGCTGACATCTGCCTTAAAGCTAAATGCAAGATTAGTTGGCTAAGAAATCTGGGTCTGTAGGACGATTTCTGTTCAAATTTGTTGAATACTATTGATTACATATGTTATGAAAACAACTGTATCAAGGTTTCTCAAGTTTTGTATCTTTATCCGTATCTGATCTCACATTTGTCCAATATCAAAAGGTCATTTTGTCATGATACCTTGTGTCAATGTTGGTCAAATTCTGTTCATCATTTTTAAGATAAGATTTCAAAACATTTTTCTACTTTTCGTAACATCAGCCATATTTGATGGCAGAATGTCATCATTTCTATAAATCTAAAACATGTTCAAGCTAGGACACTTTCTGTCAAAGTTTTGTCTATTTTAGTAACAAGAGCTATATATCTGACGGCAGACTGTTATCATTTGTAATAACTTAAAAATGTTTCATACTGATTCCTTTCTGTAAAATTTGGTCAAATTCTACTGAGAGGTTTTTTGGAGAAGTCATTTCAAGAATTTTCCATATTTTTTTAATGGTTGCCATATTTGATGGCAAGTTGGCATCATTTGCATAAATTTGAAAGCCCCTAATACCATAATGTTTTTTGCTAAATTTTGTCAAATTCTGCTGAGCAGTTTTTGAGAAGTCTTTTAAAGTCTTGTATATTTTTAACAATGGCAACCATATTTGATGGCTAAAAAGTATCATTTGTATAAAATTAAAAGGTCTTTATGCTACAATACTTTTTTTCAAGTTTGGTCAACTTATATTCAACAGTTTTGGAGAAAAAGTCATTTCAAGTTTTTTTGAATTTTTTTAGTAACAGTGACTATATTTGATAGCCGATTGGCATTTTTTGTAAAAACAAATTTTAAAGTGTTCATGCCAGGAAGCTTTCTGTCAAGATTAGTCAAATTTTGTTCAGTGGTTTCAGAGAAGTCATTTTAAGGTTTTCAATTTTTAGTAATTGATGGCAGCTAAGCATTCTGCAAAGTTTGATAAAATTCTATTCAACAGTTTTGGAGATGAGATCATGCAAAGGTTTTTCTGTTTTCTGTCACAGCAGCCACATTTTATGGCAGAACAGAATCATTTGTATAAACTTGAAAGGTCTTCATGCCAGGATGCTTTCTGTCAAGTTTGGTCAAATTCTATTCCACAGTTTTGTAGAAAAAATTACATACAAGTTCATCCATTTTTAGTCATGGCAGCCATGTTTGATGGCAGATCTGCTTCATTTGTATACATTAGAAAACCCTTTATAACAGTAAAGTTGCTACTGGTATGGCAGTTTTTGCAAAGCAGTTGAAAAAAAGCAGTTTTTGCATATGGACAACTGACAGATTTGTCTAATTTTGGTAATGGTGGCAATGTTTGATGGTGGATTCGCATCATGTGTACAGATTTGAAGGTCACTGTGCCAGAATCCTTTCTGTAAAATTTGATTATATTCTGTTCAGCACTAAGTCATTTCAAGTTTTTATTTTTATTTTTAGTAACAGCAGTCATATTTGATGGCAGATCAGCATCATATGTATGAATCTGAAAGGACTTTATGCCACGATGCTCTGTGCCAAGTTTGACTGAAACTGATCTTGCGGTTTCTGGGAAGAAACTGAAATAACTGTTGACAGATGACAGACAATACACACTGAATGAAGCGCTCTATCATAAGTTCACTTGGATTTATTGGCCAGGTGAGCTAAAAACCTTAATTGAGAATATAACCAAGAATTTAAAATGACCTTGACCTTGCTTCAGAGATAGAGGGAGGGCAAGGATACATGGAGTTAAAAAGGAAATGCTTACTGATGCTACTGTCAAACCATGACATAAATCCCTCAAAGGGTTCAGAACTAGTGACCAATATAGAAAAACATTAACAGATAACTTGGTCAACATTTTCAAAAGACCTAGATCTTGCTTTAGGGAAAGAAAGAGGGTGTGGGTGCAAGAACTTGAAAGGGTAATCTTACTGATTCTGTTGTCCAAGTATGACAGGTATGCTCTAAAGGCAAAAGACTTGTGACCACACAGGAAAACTTTAACCAAAAACTCAACCAAAAGTTTCAAAGACTTTGACCTGTCTGAAGGGGTACAGGGAGGGTGTGTGTGTGCCGAGATGAAAGACAAATGCTTACTAATTCTATGGTTAAAGTCTGAAAGCAATCCCTCAAAGGATTAGGGACTTCTGACCATATAGAAAAACTGGTTATACTCATGAAAAAAAACAAGCCTTCATATTTCTGCAATCCTTAAAAGATAATTCAATAAAACTGTAAAACCATCTTTTGACACAAAATCATTACATTTTACATCCACAAAAATAACTAACTATATGATACATTGACAAATAGGGCTATACATAAATACCAATAGTTTTTTTGTACACGTCTTTATTTTTTATTATGATTCTGAAAAATAGTACAATTATTGATTTATGATCAGTCGATAGTTAATTATGTAAAAGCTAAGACTGCAACATTTACACATGTAAATTGCTCAGTTTAGTTTACTGCCAGTAAATTTTTTACAAAATCAGCAACCATGTAAACAAATGTGCATGTGGATGTCAGTGATGCAGGAACTACACATTCCAATTTAATTATATATTTCCACATCTCTACTTAAGACCTATGTTTAGTAGGACTTTCCTGTTCATTCTTTTAAAGTTTGGATGATTTTTACATCGTCACATCACTAGAAAAAGGCCAAAGTTGACTAGAATTGGTTGTACCACACATTACACAAAATTCCCAACATTACATATCAGGATGACTGACTGACCTTACTGACAATTTTTTTTAAAAACATTATTTACCTTTGAAAAACATGCTTGTTGGCAGTACCTTTGATGAGTAAAATTTTATTTTGAAGAAACACCATTTCAAGTTTGTAAGCCATTGCAGTTTCTTAGTCACTATAGCTCTTTTAAAAGCATCCCATCCTCATGTCCACACAATTGATACATTGCATTATAGACTTCTGTGATCATGTCCACAACAGATACATCCCATTATAAACTTTTGTGATCATGTCCACACAATAAATACATTGCATTATAGACTTTTGTGATCATGTACATATATGTAGCAGTAATAAACAATATCAGACCATCCTAACAGTGTTTTACTTAAATTGTCCGATATATTCACTGATGACGTGTCATAAAAAGTGAATCTTGTCATAATAAGAGGTAAAAACAATATACAACAAATAAAACAATTGCAAGTTTAGCTATGTACGGCATGCACTTTGTCAAGGGTTTACATATAAATAGCCATCAGCTGTAAGCTTAATGTGCAGACCAGATGAAAGATTGAGTTTCAAATCATTCTGATTCAATGGCATCATTTAGGTTATTATATATCGTACACATCTTTAGAAATTTTGGTAAACGTTGCAGCCTTATTTACAGTAATCGATCCTAAAATTTTGACCAATTTCCAACAGTTTAGTCCAAGCTGCTTCATGCTATAAAAACTACATATTACTAGACTGCAAATCTGCAATCCTAAAATGGTTTTGATGCATCACTGCATGAATTACCTCCTCTTGTTGACATGGTGATCTAGGGGGAGCTGATTGTACAGATGGACCAATCCAGGGTCAGCAATTCTGACCTTCATCTCCCTATGATTGTAAAGATGCACTAGGATGTTACTGCACTGGATGTTGCCATGGTAGAGATTGGCATCTTCCTGGAATTCAATAAAACAGATGCATCTTTGAAGCAAAATATGATCCACCCACCACCATAACATTACATTACCAAACATTCTGCCACTACAGACACACACACAAACACACACACATATATTCTTCACACTGTGCTACCTCGCCTTTGTAGAATAATATTATCATCATTTTTATGTGTCTAACACAACTGGTTATCCATACAGAAAAAAGGTTAATAACAGGGATTACCCATTCTAATAATAGCAACCATGTGTTTTCTCTGTGTGAATGGGTGCAATGGTTGGGGCCAGTACCAAGCACTACAATCCTATGCACACCATGATAGGTAAACATCAGGGGGCAGTCAGTCACATCTTGTCCATGTACTGCAATATCTACTGAGTAGTACCTGTGTTGCAATTTCTCCCAAGTGTCATCTGTGAACTACTTAAGTATAGTGCAAAAATGTTAACCATACCTTTAACAATTCTGGAAAAATTAGTTGTATGTCCAAAAGTAAATGCCGCATAACTGTCTATACATTAAAAATTTTAAGAAAATGTAGTTTTTTGATTGGGTGGTAAAATTGATTTTAATGATGTAACAATTACAAGCTACTACTGCATTGCTACCCTTTTCCAGGATGCACAGTCCCCAGCCCAAGCTAATTATTCCCTTCTCCAATTAGTAATTGGGGGGGTGGTAGGGCAAGCAAAGAGTAGAACATGATTCCAGTCTGATGCCTCAGTCATATCAAACATATGCAAGATCTTTTTCTTTTGACTTGGACCAAGACTACAGGACATCAGAGTGGGTGAGAGGAGGAAATATTTGCCATAGTAGCAAATAAGTATTACATACTTAAAATTACTTTTTTAAATTAGTTTTACTCCCCCCCCCAAAAATGCATTTGAATAGTAGTAATACAATACCTGCTACTACTGCAGTACTGAATTTACCAGTTAGGAAGGAGACTGATGACCTCAAACAACAAAACTGGTATAAGAAAAAATTCACTTTCTCTTACAGTAGGAGTGTTATGTACCGTAAGCTGATAGATAACTTGGTTACATGCTGTGCTGTCACAATTGAACCCAGGAAGTAAATGCTTCACTCTGGTCTGCCAAAGATTGAATGAAAAAGGATGAAAAGGAAAAGTGAGACCTCCAAAAGGTGGCTCTGATGACATCATCCAAAGTGCTGGGATTCAAGTAGGCCCAAGATGTAGCAATAGCCCAAACCTCATGGGCTTTAATTCTCATGAAAGAAGATCCCTCTCAGTGAGGGACTGATAAGCTCTCTTGATAGTGTGGACGATCCACCTGGAAATGGTGGCCACCAACATATCAGAGGAACCTTTTAGATGGAGAAAGAGATGATTCTGACCCTTCTTTCCCATTTTAGAGGAAGTCAAATAAAACCTTAAGGCCCTAAATGGGCAAAGGAGCCTATCTTGATCATCCCCAGCAAAGATGAGAAACTGAATAATAGTTACCACTCAATTGTAAGCAACCCTTTTCCACATCATAAACTTGGAAGTAGATTGCCTCCTGGCCTGGGCAATACAGTTGACAACCTTGCTTGAAAACTGGTCTTTGTGGATCGATCATTTGATATAAGCCAAGGATGAAGGTGGAGAATCTGTGGGTTGACGTGTGGAGACCCACTGTGCTGCAACAGCAGGTCCCTCCTATGAGGTAATCTCCTCGGCTCGTCTACCAACAGATCAAGGAGACTGCTGAACCATGACCATTGGGGCAACTGGGGAGCTATCAGGATGAGCCAAGACAGGAAGTTCCTGACTCAGTGAAGAACCTGAGGGATTATTTTGATAGGTACAATGGCATAAGCTTACATGCAATCCCACTTCAGACTGAAGGAGTCCACAACCCAGGCCCTATGGTCTTGCACTGGGAAGACATAAAAAGAGAGCTTGTTGTTCAGTCTCCTAGCAAACAAGCCCATTGGAGGAGGTTCCAGACTTCTACACACAGATAAGGAGCATGTGTACATCTTTGTTGCCTGAGGTACACTACATCTGACGTGCTGCCCAAGCGATCATAATGCCACAATGCCTTATTTTTGGACTAGAAACAGTGCCTCATGTCTAGGTTGCTGATATAAAGGGTTGATTCTTCCTGATACTACAGTCCCTGAAGAACTAGTCCCTATGGCTCCAGGTAAGCACCCCATCCCAAATCTGATGTATCTGTGTACAGAAAGGAGTGGGGTTCAGAGGTGTGAACCAGGACTCCAGTTAGCAACCAGTTTTGGTGAAATCCCCATGCTGATATGACCATCCATTCAGGAGAATTATTTACAAGATGCTCAATATGTTCATTGTGGCAGTCATATTTGAGGTCATATTGGAACCATTTTCATTCAGGACCAATTAGTTATCATAATGAGTCTTCTGGTGAAAAACACACGTTGGTATGACTTTCCATTTAGGACGAGTAGCAATAACAAGATTTTCAAGATGGCTTCCACGGTAGCCATACTGGATGTCAGATCAGCACCATTTTCATTTTCATTTAGTACCAACTACACATCATAAGAAGTCTTCTGGTGAAAACCCAATGTTGATATGATTTTCAATCTTGGAAGAGTAACCATAAGATTTTCAAGATGACTACTGTAGCAGCCATACTGGATATCAGGTCAGCACAATTTTTGTATTCTGGTGAAACCTCCATGCTGATATGACTTTCAATTCAGAAGGAGTAGCAATAACAAGATTTTAAAAATGGCTGCAGTAGTGACCATATTGGACATCAGATCGGCACTATTTTCATTTAGGACCAACTAAACATCATATAAGGCTTTTAGTGAAAACCCCATGTTGATATGACCATCCATTCAGGTGGAGTAGCGATAATAAGATAATAAAGATGGCCACTGTGGTGGCCATACTGGATGTTCAGGCAGCACTATTTTCATTTAGGACCAACTAGATATCAAAAGAAGTCTTCTGGTGAAAACCCCATGTCGATATGACTTTCTGTTCAGGAAGAGAAGCAATAACAAGATTTTCATGATGGCTGCTGTGGCAGCCATATTGGATATCAGATCAGCACCACAGTCATTTTAGGACCAACTAGACATCACAAGTCTTGTAGTGAAACCCTTATGTTAATATGACCATCCATTCAGAAAGAAAAGCACTAACAAGATTTTCAAGATGGCCACTCTGGTGGCCATACTGTCCAAGTGAAACCATTTCCATTTAAGACCAACTAAACATCACAAGAAGTCTTCTGGTGAAAACCCCATGTCAATATGACTTTCCACTCAGGAGGAGTAGTGATAACAAAAGATTTTCAAGACGGTTGCCATGGTGGATATATTGGATGTCAGATCAACACCATTTTCACCGAGGACCAACTAGACATCATAAGAAGTCTTTTGGTGAAAACACAATGATGATATGACCATCCATGCAGGAAATTAAAGTAGCAAAATACATTTCATGATGGCAGATGTGGTAGACACACTGGATGTCTAAACAGCACTATTTTCATTTAGGACCAACTAGAGCTTGGGATGAATGTGTGTGTAAAGTTTGAAGACAATCCTTAAAGTAGTTTAGAAGGAGTAGTGATAGCAAAACTTGTGCTAAGAGACAGATGGATGGGCACTGGACAACAGGTCATCCCATAAGCTCATCTGGTCTATGAGCAATACAGGTAAAAAGGCATTTTTCTATCTTCACAAGGTTGGATAATGAATGAAAGCAGACACTGTTTAGTGTTTTCTGTTTGATATATATCCATCCACCTGAAAATGCAACTTACACATATCAGAGCTACCACGTATGCTATCCAAAAGAACCAGCATGTTGATAATCTTCCATTACCAAACACAGTTATATAGATACTTAGTGATTGTGAAAATATACACAACAAATGCATTCAAATTTCATTAACATGTAAATTAAGAAATGAAATCAAACTAAATAAGAAGATTTCTCAATAAATTACGATTCGTAAGATACTCAAGATAGAAAAATGCATGTATTTAGGTATGGAGAGTAGAAATGCATGTACAATGGTCATTCCTAAGCCATAACAGTAACAGGCTCCATAGGGGCATGTGTTGTATACAAACTTAGGAAGGCTAAATGCCATAGAAATATATAATCAGCATGGAGTTTGATTAATATGTTAAGATTCTAAAATAAAACATGACACATTTGTTGTTGCTCTTTTTTTCTCATTTTTTTAAAAGTTCACTTATTTGTCAAGAACTGGTTAACTAGCCACAGGACAATAACTACCCTTAATCCACTGTAATACTGCCAATGAGAATTTTTTGTTTTGTTTTGAGATTTCTTTAAATTTACTAATCCACACTTATTCTTTGATGTATTGTCTAATGAGATAAAATAGGGGATAGTTGTTGCTAATTACAACAGAGATATTACAATTTTCTGTCTTCATAAAAGCCATGACTGTCACAACTGATTAACAGCACAATTTTCTGAATTCAAGGCCTGAGCATTCTAAATTTTTAGTTTTGGAAGGAACAAAATTTAAACACAATAATGCATGAACTGAAATAATTCTGATACCATTGTGCATTCATTATCATACACATATTTAATCCCCATGCCAGGGTTTACTTTTAGACACAGACACAGTGATGTGGTGGCCTGCACAAAATGGCAGTCATAAGAAAAAATTAGGAATGTGAATCTTTCATGACAAGAAACACAAAGGATTTAAAATTATTTTAGTTATTGGTAAGTTCATGATCATATTAAATATTCCTTGCTAAGTAAGCGCAAGTATTTGCTGACATAATTATATACCTATTCATGACTGATTAAAGCAAACTTCATTTCTGTTTAATTAGCAGCAGAGGGGCTCATATTGTTGCTTACAATTACCTATAAGGAATGCATATACTATTTTTTAAAAATATTTATATTGTTATGTGTTTATTTATTGGAAGCAACGATAGAAACCCCTGGCAAACACTTTCAGTCTTTTGTTTGAAAATAAGACACCAGGTCTCCTTAGACTGTATCCAAAAACATAAGTTCTGAGAAAAAAGTGCTGTAAAATTGAAAGGTATTAAAATATTTTATTAAATAACATCTGCTGTCTAAACACAAACGGGGTCGAAAAACATCCAGAAAATATGATAGTATATTTTGACCATTTTGTCAAGAGAGGCCACCCCTTTTATAAGACCATCATTTATGTGCAGATGGTGCAGTCTCATAAGAAATGGACCACTGTACTTGTTTTTCATCCACCTGTCCACCACTTTTTTAAAGAAAATTCCTCTATTTTTTGAATGGTGATGGTGCTGGTGGTGATGGGGTTCCCCAGAACTTTCAATTCTAGAACAGAACCTGACTACTGCCACTGTTCCTTCATATTTCTTTGTGAGTACAGCTACATATCTGTGACTATTCAGCACAAAACTTCTATACCCCAACACCACTCTGCATTCCTAAGTACATGTCACCCTGACACCATAAACCCCACTACACTTTCACTAGTTTACGAATTCACCCTCCCAGTACTCATCCACTCTGTACACACAGTACTTTGCAACTACACCAACACCACACTTTTATCACACCAACACCACATTTTTATCGCATTTACCATATATCTAAAGTACATATGTCTGTTCACTCTCACAAGTTCAATGACTTTTCTGTACAACAATTTAATTACTTTTCTCTTGTGCTTACCATAAACAGAAGTCCTTGTGCCACCTGAATTGCAACATCCATCAGATGGTACAGAAATAGAGGGCGCTGCCGGTCATGTGACCTTAGAAAAGAAGCCAAGCTTCCATGTTCAGCATATTCAAGCAGGACCTTTGCAGGGGATGACAGAACGATTCCCCGAAAAGTGGAGAAGAATCTTGTGTCCTTTACAGACAGAAATCTGTTCAAACTCTCCTGAAGAGACTGAAAAGATCATTTATATATTTAGTTTGTATTTTATTTACACTCATACAGTATATTATTTACACCATATTTTGACAGTGATCTTAATGGACAGTTGGCTACAACTTTGAATGTCCTCTGTCCAAATAGTTGATAGATTTAATGGTAGTATATGTTGTTTCATTAATCATTTTCTATTGCTCCCTAAGTATGAAGCATAAACTATTTCTGCAACTTTTCCAGGAAACAAGCACTCAGGCATATCGCTAGAAAAAAGTTTTCATTAGTAAGAACAGAGGTCAAAATCAGACTCAAAAGACTGTTAGAAATTCAATACTAGTTTATTATACGCATGCTTTTTTATTGTGACACCCTATATCCATCAGTCTATTAACTGTATCTCATTGTAAATTGTTTTGTAGAATTTCACCAAACTTTGCCCATATACAGTAGTACAAATAGGTATAATTTCTGGCTCTTTTCCCTGAGGTCAAAGATCCAATGTGTAACAATGTCAATTATAATGACATTGTTCTATACTTGTAAATACACTTTACACATACAATGATAACATGACAACACAGACTTGGAGTTACAACTCCTGGATCAGTTTGGGGAGGGAATGTAATACAAGTTTTGCAAATGGCCCATAATATGCCCATCTCATGAACTTTTCCCTTCTGATGACCTTGACCTTTGAGCCAGAGACTTGATTAGTGTCTGATAAGGTGTGGACCTGGGTACAGTTTTATTTTAAAAATCTGCTGAGGCTAAAAAGTAGCTGCCTGGAAATATGCCACTGACTCACATTATCTCTTGTTATCACCTTGAACTTGAGGGCAGGTGGTATGAATTAATACAGTAGACAATGCCAAGTCAAGATATATAACTGGCTTAAGTTTCATTAAAATATCTTCAGTGGTTTAAAAGTTATAGTCATACAGGGCAAGCTGTCAACGGTTAATATTTTCCCATGCTGTCTTAGGTAACACACTGTCTAGTCATGATAATACATAACTGATTAAAGTTTCATTAAAATATATTCAGTGGTTTCCAAAGTTATACAAAAGACAAGGGTAGAAATCTGAGTTACATTTTCCCTTGCTGACCTTGACCTTGTGGTAGGTGGCATGGCTACAGTATACAACACATCATTTATATATAATATATAATTGGGTGAAGTTTCATTAAAATATCTTCAGTGATTACAAAGTCATACTCTGGACAATGATACAAGCCATATAATGAATTTGTTCCCTTACTGTGACCTTGACCTTGAGATGGGGCATGGCTATGATACATAACACACTCTCTACTCGTGGTATATACTTGGGCAAAGCTTCATGAAAATATCTTCAGTGGCTCAAAAGTTATACTCTAGACAAGGATACATATCACAGAATTACATTTTTCCTTTGCTGTGACCTTGACCTTAAGGCAGGGATATGGCTGTGATGTGTGATATCTAGTCCTGATATATACTTGGGCAATGTTTCGATAAAATATCTTCACCTGTTCAAATGTTTTACTCCAGATATGGATACAAGTGACAGAATTACATTTTCCATACCATGTCATACAAGAACCAAAATTAACAAGCAAATTCATAACGAGGTCACTATAGTTCACAATAATGGAATCTGACTATGACCTTTAAAACAGAGCTGTAAACTTGCTGGGCAGATATGGAAAGTAACCAAGTTTGGTCAAATTATGTTGAGTGGTTTTTGAGAAGTCATTTAAAAGTATTTCTATTTTTATTAACAGCAGCATAATGTACAGCTGATCAGAATCCTTCTTAAAGATAAGGCTATGGTTTCTTAAAAAATTTTAAGACCTTCGTGCCTGGTGCTTTCTGTCAAATTTGCTGCAGCTCTGTCCAGCAGTTTTTGAGATGAAATTGTGGATAGATTTTTTTTCTTTTTTTCTCAGTAACAGCAGGCATATTGGATGGTGGATCAGTGCCATTTTTATAAACTTGACAAGACCTTATGCTAAAATGTGATATTTTTAAAAAATCTTTACTTTTTTTTAGAAACAGTGGCCATATTGGATGGCAGATTGGGATAATTTATTTTAAACAATTAAAGGCCTATATGCCAATCTGGTTCCTATCACATTTGGTCGACTTCTGTTCAGCATTTTTGTTTCAAAGTTGTTTAAAATTCCTATTTTTGTAGTAACAACACCTATATCAGATGGCAGATGTTGTTGTTGTTATGGGTTTAACTCCATTTTTCAGCACATGATAGGCTACACATGGCGGCCAGTATATTTGGTAGAGGAAGAACCCGAGAAAACTCCATGAAGAACTTCTGATCCACGGGAAGCCACTGGCAAGCTTTCTCACATACCCACGTTGGACAAGCCCAAGACTCAAACCCATGCAGACAGAGGTGAGATGTCAGTGATTTGTAAAGGCAAGCACCTTGGACCACTCGGCCACCGGGGGCTCCATATTTGATGGCAGATCCAATCATTTGTACAAACTTGGAAGGGTTTGATGCTAGGATGCATCCTGTCCAATTTTGGTAAAATCTGGTCCAGCAGGTTTTCATGAGTAAAATTTAGCAAATATTGATGGACAAATAATGAAGAACACAAAATGGATACAGGGTCATACTACCACCACACTTGTCCTTGAGGCCAGGTGGACACAGGGTCACACTACAAGCACACATGGTTTTAAGGCCAGGTGGGTTACATATTGTCCTCTTTTGTGTGAATGTCAAATGACGTGCTTCAGGTAGATCATGGTAATATTATTTAACTGTTGTGAAGAGTAATGTAAATCTAATTAGTAAAATTTGTGTACATTTTTTGTACATAACATTGAATTAAAGGTGTGATATTATATCTACTTATTCAAGTAAAAATTAGAGCTGAAACAACTAGCTAGCCAGTTGACTTTTGACAACTAGAGGGAAGCTAGGCAGCTATAAAACTGCCAGTGGACTAGTTGTTCCTCCCCTCTTGGCTTTCAACAGCCTTTGCATGTACATATATTTTCTTACAGTTAAAAGATGTGATCTATATCTATTTAATCACATGACAAAAATGAGCATCAATTCAGCTTTATGTCCTCAGTCATGACAGTTCATAGATACAAGTAGGTCCTATAGTGTATCTGATACAGTCTATGCCCATGTAGAATAATGAAACCAAAATGAGGTATGCTCTGTCAAAGAACTAAGCTCTTTGAAAACAAGAGTACTATGTACAGCACATAATATGCCCACCCCATGTTTAATAGTCCTCTATGTAGATAAATGAAAGTTTGGTAGAATTATGTCTGGTATAAACTAATATTATTGTGCAGAACCATTTTTTATTTTCAATACCAGTGACCTTGACCTTTGACTTTTTCACTCCAAAATCAATAAGATTTTTATTTACATCAAGTGCAAACCATCCACAATGTATGGTAACCATAGATGATGGATAACTCCAGTTATTGTGCAGAAACAATTTTTCTTCTTTGTCATAGTGACCTTGACCTCTGACTTTTGAGCCCAGAATCAACAGGGTTCTTTCTTACCCCAAGTGCAAGCCATCCACAAAGTTTGGTAATTGTAGATGGTGGAGTACTCTAGTTAATGCATGGAAACCAACTGTCTTTTTTAAGTCACAACTGACTGACTTTTTGACCCTGAAATCTATAGGTTCTTCCTTACCCCAAGTGCAAGCCATCCACAAAGTTTGGTAACTGTAGATGGTGGACAACCAAAGTTATTGTGCATAAACCAAATTGGGAACAGATGAACGTACAACATCATAACATAACAAGCTCCACCTTATAACAGGCGTATAAAAACAAGAGGTTCAAGAAGGCCTGAGATTGTACACCTGGATGACATATGCCTAAATGCAAAATGCAAGAGCAGTTGGCTAAGAAATCTGGGTCAGTAGGATGTTTTCTGTAGAAATTTCTTCCAGTTCGGTTGATTGCATACATTATAAAAAAGAAATGTTGCAAGGTTTCTCTATTTTTGTATCTTTATGCATATTTGATGTCACTAAATCATCATTAATTCCAATACTAAGATGCCTTTATACCAGGATCCTTTCTGTCAAACATTGGTCAAACTCTGTTGAGTGTTTTTTATTGAGATAAAATTGTTTAAACTGAAGTAAAGCAGACATTTTTTTTATGGCAGACCAGCACACGTTTATATACATTTTAAGTCCCTTCAAGGTAGTGTGTTTACTGTCAAATTTGGTAAAATTCAGCTTACAAGAAGTTTAGTTGTTTTTCTTTTAGTAACAGTGGTCATATTTATTGGCAGATAGGAATCACTAATATAAAATTTGAAGCCCTTCATGCCAGAGTGTTTTCTTTCAAATTTGGTCAAATTCTGATCAGCAGTTTCTGATAAGTTATTTAAAGGTTTCTCTATTTTTGGTAATGGCAGTCATAGTAGAAGGTGGATTAGGATCATTTGTACAAAACGGAAAGCCCTTTATGCCATAATGCTTTCTTGGTAATGGCATCATAGTAGAAGGTGGATTAGGATCATTTGTACAAAACGGAAAGCCCTTTATGCCATAATGCTTTCTGTACAAATTTCATCAAATTCTGTTCAGCACATCTGGAGACAAGTTGTTTAGAAGTTTTTTCTTGACAGCAGAACAATGAATGAAAACTGAAGAAAAACAATATGAAATGTAAATGCATTTCATGAATGGATTTGAAAATTGATTATTTTCAACCTGCATCTAAATTTAAAGCCATTTCTCATGATAATCCAATATCTGGTTCTTTATACTGACAGGCAATATTTCACCCCATACAAGCCATTTCACATGATAATCCAATATCTGGTTCTTTATACTGACAGGCAATATTTCACCCCATACAAGCCATTTCACATGATAATCCAATATCTGGTTCTTTATACTGACAGGCAATATTTCACCCCTTACAAGCCATTTCACATGATAATCCAATATCTGGTTCTTTATACTGACAGGCAATATTTCACCCCATACAAGCCATTTCACATGATAATCCAATATCTGGTTCTTTATACTGACAGGCAATATTTCACCCCATACAAGCCATTTCACATGATAATCCAATATCTGGTTCTTTATACTGACAGGCAATATTTCACCCCTTACAAGCCATTTCTCATGATAATCCAATATCTGGTTCTTTATACTTATACCTCTGAGGGGAGTCTGAGAGTAAAAAATCATGTTTTTCACGTGACACGTTGTGTTGTGGCAGGTATGCATTTGTCAGCCTTATAATTCCATCTCATCTGTACTCAAGTCTTATTCTTTTATAATGATATTAATTATATCCCAACTAGTTGACTTTTTGTGAGTAACTAGTCCATTAGCAACAAGATACCCCCATTTTGTTGAGCTGGCCTTTTATTTTTCTAGCCTAGTAAAAATGAACATCGAGGTGTAATGGACATAGAGACAAATACTTAGGTAGACATGCACGCCAAAGTGATCAATGTTGAGCATCCACCAAGATGGGTGGGATAAAAATTAATATCTGTTTCAGCGCTAGTTAAAATAAAATTTTATAATTGGTTCAACTACAAAAAAGAACTAATGCATACAGAGTGATGCGAAACATTTATTTAAAAAAATGTTTCCAGTGAGAATAAAATTCAAATGTAGTGAATATGATTACAATATTAATCAACTCTGATAACTAAAGGGGTGGGGGTGGGTCAATCTGGTCATAATTGGACCATCTCTATAATGAGCATTGAAAAGTAACAAAAATGAAAGCATAAAAACAAAAGTGTTATAATGAATCCCTTTTATGAACTGGTGAAAATAAAAAATCCATATCCTCTTTCTTTAGCTCATGTTTTATTAATGTTTTTTTTTTACACTTGCCAGTGAAAACCATAACCAGGTTGCATTTTGCATTTGTATGTCCATCCTTAAGTTTTGAAACAGCAATGAATATTTGAACTTTGCTGTCACATGAAAGAACAATTGAAATGAAGAATTTCCAACAACACATCCATTACACACTTGTTCTTTGAAAGAATAACAAGGAATTGCTAGCCAATATACAGATGAACATCATGTATGATGTGATGACATTATTATGATTAGTGTCTACATCGATCATTCAAATTCATCAACAGAACAAAATGGTACATTATATGATGGTAGTCCAATGAAATAAGACCTCAACCCTGGTATGTTTTTTTTAGGCGTGGGGGGTGGGAGTGTCAATGTCTTACTGCTATGACAATCAGTGCTGTGTAACTCTGTTAAAACATTGTCAACAGGAAAACTGGAAGTCAAATTGTCAGGTATACCTCACATAGTTTTTCAAACTCTGTTGACTGCGATTTCTGTTGTTTGAAGAGCAATAGTAACCAAGGAATTTCTTTAATGAACTGAATATATTTCAGCCAAATGGGATTAAACATATTCCTTTTGTTAAAGAACCTTAAATGGTAGTTCAACCAATTTCAGCATTCACCAGCTACAATCGCTCTTCATCCAACTGAAATGGTGGTCCACAATAGCAACACCATCCAGGTGCAAAACAAGTAATTTCTACACTTTTTTTAAACATAGTATGCATTATTCATGAAAATGTGCACCAAATTCTTATTTTCTGCATGATTATGCCCCCAGAGATTCAACAATTTTGCATAATATTTTCAATTTTAGTGTGATTTTCATAATTATGAGTCCTTTACTGAAACCCTGGTTTTTTCTGGTCAAGGTCTATATAAACAGCAAATTAGTGTGTTGAGAGTTGAGTGATTCATTCTCAACAATCCAATGTCAGAATTGCAATAAACTGTTGTCCCAAACAAATGAACAGCTCTCTGCAAAGAACATTCAACAAAGAGAGAGAGAGAGAGAGAGAGAGAGAGAAAGAGAAATAGAGCAGGGGTTGAAAAATCTCTAAAGATCTACTTGCCCAGTTAGTCAAGTACTAACAAGTTATACTTGCCCAAAATAAACTCTTACTCAACCAGCTATTATAGAAATATAAAAGCTGATGATGTTACCAATCTAACTTTAATCATGTGAAAGGTTGTTTTCTGTAATGTATTCTGTGACCCTTTGAGCAACAGTTGTAAGTAATTACAAACTGAGACCAGTCTGCTCTCCCTCTGGTAAGAATTTATTAGTAGTGACGAGTGAAGCACTTTTATGAGCATAATCAAAACAAATGGAGAACAAGTTTCCAGTAGAAACTATGGACTTACAATGAACAAAGTCATCAATATTATAAACCAAATGTCCTTTTCATTAAAGAGAAATACTGATCAGCCTTTTAAGTCAGTATTTGATTGTGCAAGTGATTGGAAAATTCATTTGACCACTGGAAATTTCACTTGTTACTATGAGTTGGGCGAGTGAATTTTCAACCCATGGAGAGAGAGAATTTACCTCCCAACATCTGTATAGGTATTTCTCTCCAACTTCTTGAGTTCGTAGATGCTTGACTGCTACCAATTCATCATTATTAAGAACAGCTTTCAACACTTTGGTAAAGTGACCATGACCTGAAATGTGATATATATAAAATCTGAGTTCAGTCGATATACAATAAAATGTCAATTATCCATATCATCTGATTGTTTCAAACTTTAGAAACATAAAGAATGAGAATATCGCAGGAATACAAAATGCATGTACCATATTTTCCTGCCTATAAGTCAATGTGGAGTATAAGTCAAATTTGCTAATTCTGTAAATTTTCCATCTTTCAACCCTATATAAGTCAATGTGGAGTATAAGACGAAGCCAGGTCGACACCTTGGCTTCATCTTTTTTGCTAGTAGCTTCTGGTTTCATGCATATTAATGGTATCACTGTATGCTATTTCAGATTACACCGCTCCCTCGATAACCTGCGCCCGGATAACTTGCGAACCTGCTTATAATGCAGGGTCCGGTGTGGATCCCATTTTTTTACTAGAAAAAAAACCAACAAAAAACACCCCTATTTGTTGAACATGACAAAAATCGCAATCTAAATTAGTAAATGAAACCTTGATATATCGCTCGTTTTAAAGTCGAAAACAGTGGTTAGTACCAGGACAACTGAATTAACATCATGAAATTTTCAACTTTTAATAAGATGTCATATAATTTGTTCAATTATTTCCAAACAACTTTCTCAGTACACTGTAAATAACAATATTCTATGAAATTTCGATCAATGATAACGTCATTAATGAATACTGGTGGCAACAAAAAAATAAATAAATACCAATTAAATAAGTTTTGTCAAGTGAAATTTGTGTTTTAGTTCAATCTTTAAATTTGGTTTCAGTGTAATCATCATAAATGCAACATGCCCGGTTGTATTCAAACGTAAAAAATATCATTTAACCGTCACAGCTATGTCAGTGAGCGTTTCCGTGATAACCTAATTAAGTGCCAACCGTTTTTTGATCTCCATCTTGTGGAAATATTTGTTGTGTTGTTACACTCAATTATTAGTAGACTTGCTTTGTATTATTACGTTTTTGTATAAAATCAAATAAAGGCGGTGGAATAAAAGAAAAGTTAAAAGGCGTTCAAATCCTACCTGTGTAAGTGCTAGCGGTCACTGCCGTGTGTCAGGTCAACTCATTTCAGTTGATCAATCGAACACTGTTATAAATATTACTATGTATGTAATATAATGAAACTACCTTATATTAACCTACTCATTCACAAATGTGATCAAAGATAGTAAAGAGAACCAAGCGAAATGAGTACTTAGTGAATATAAAGCTGTTTCACAGATACGGTTCATTATGGAGAAGCGAGTTCCAGCGTTTTTATTGAACTTAAATTTTCTAAATTGCCACTTAGAAATTTCCTCAAGGATGAGAAGAAGTTTCACTATTACTTGCAATGAAATCAATGCATCGATATTTTATTAATAGAACAATAAATAAATAGAGTTTCAATGTTGAAGGTTGTTTCATGAAATAAATGTCCCTAGTTTTTGAAAAAAAGGAATCTTGTTTTGTTGTGAATCAACAAGAACAAAAAGCAGTGATGTAATAAACAATGTTTTCGCGAACACATGTTGTTGAAACCGCTTGGACTAATGCTGTTAAAGATCTTTCAGAGGTTGGTTATCTTGAAAATAAAAGGTAATTTATGTAAAAATGCAAACAACTACATTAGAAAAAAGCTCTTTATTGACAATTATTCCCATTGCAATTATAAAATGAGTATTCAGCCATTAAACAGCCCCATTACCATGCCACCACAACAACCACCACTGCAGTTTTCTCGATGTCAAGCAGGGATGGCATCCCCTTCTTAACTTTTTTGAGGTCCCTCAGTAACTCGTGCCCTCACTTATAGTGCAGACTATGTTTTTGGACCCCGTTGTGTGCGAGTTGTCGAGGAAGAGGTGTAATTGGGAAACTTCAGTCAATGACACTAACATGCCTTTCCGCGCCATTTTGTTTTGGATAGAGAGAGAGAGAGGGAGGTTTCAGGGCGATTGTAATCTGTATTGCTCAGTTACCTGACGATTGTTATCTTCTCATGTACAAGGGCATTACTATATTCCATTATCAATTGACACCTCTGAATAAACAGTTCATTCTTGTTTTAATTACAATATCCATTGTTACAAGAACCACATGGCTATGCAGTGTTATTCACATGCTAATTAAATATACCTAGAGCTTTGGCCAGGTTATTCCAGTTGACACCTGTTTGAGAACAAGATTCGATAGACAAGATCAAATTAGCGAGGCTACCAATGGGGAAATGAAGCTATTCGCAGAAAAATGCGAAATGTAAAGAAAATTAACAACTGAGACAGAAAAACAGAGAAAAGTCACATAAAAAGAATCAATAAAATATGTCTTTTTATAATTCTTTAATATATGTATGAAATACCTCAGCTAATGTTCATCATTTATATCCTGAGAAGACAGAGGGCATCATTTCTTGAAGTTCTCAGTCCATTCGAGATCATAAAGCTGGTAACTGATGTGAATTAATGATAGAGAACAAAGCGGGTACAAGCATTGCCTATTACCCAAAGCCTATATCAGCGTTTAAATGGTTAACTGGCTTGGACTGAAATACCGAGAACGGATCATTGATGATCTACGAGTGGTCCATCTCTATTCTGAATTTTAACTGATATTATGGGCATTCTTTAGTGAATATATGACAGTATTTTGAACATATGATAATTATGTGCTTAATCTACGGTATTTTATAAATATTCATCGAACATTCGAGTCGTTAATATGGATTACATCCCTTTGTAGGATCAATTATATCAATAAAAAAGATGTACCAGTAACTGCTCGCGTGCCTCAAATAAATAAAATATCAATATATATATATATATATATATATCATCGTGAAGAATGAGGTATGGTAAAAAAAAATGATGAATAAAAATTTTTTTTTTTTTTTATAGGAACAAATCATATGCTTCGCATAAGTACACTTTAGAGAATAGACCATAAGTACTATGCTGCCCATGAAATGTGAACTCTTTAATTGTTTTATTTTATTTCATGTTGGAGAAATCAGAAAATACAAGCACATACAAATGCATACAAATTAATGAAAAAACTTATAATATAAAAGCAGTCGTATTAGTTTATGACAATTTATTGACATGGTAATTGAACAAGAATTGGTACAGCTATGTGACCTGTTTTTGATTTTGCCAATTACAACTCAAAATCATGGTATTACCAGTACTTAAAGCAATTTCAATAACATAATCCATATACAAGACGATTTGGAGTATAGGATGAAGCCTAGACTTTCAGATCGAAAAGTATCGACTTATAGTACCGATACTGAAAAATATGGTACATGAATGCACACTTTTAACCTCTACTGTAAAACTTTTGTATTTTTCCTCTTTCAATTTTTGTTTTTACTTGCAAGAAAGCTCCGAAGTTTATAATTATTTTGTGATAAGAGAGTTTACATTCAGATCAGATCTGGGCAATTACATGCTGAAACAGAAATCATATAGTTTTTGGGAAGGGTACAACTAATTTTAATTATGTAATACTTATCTGCTACTATTGCTATGCTTTCCTTTTCACCCATCCAAGCTAAATTATTCCCTCCTCCAATTAGTATTGGAAGGTTCAAGAACTGAAATGAACAAGAAGTCAGTCTGACTCCTGCATCATAGCCCACATATGGAATAATGTACTCATTTGACTTGGACCTTGAGTACAGGACATCAGAGTGGGATGGGAAGAGTGGATTTTTGCAGATAAGTATTACATAATTAAAATTAGTTTCCACCACCCCCCACCCTCAAAAAGCTAAATTTTAATAGCAGTAACACAATACCAACTACTATTGCATTGCTAATTTACCAGTCAGGGGGAGACTGATAGTGTCCACTATGGAAAGCTGGTAGAAGGTTGGGCCACTTGTTGTGTCATTACTATCAGGCCTAATGCAAAAAAGGGAGTGTGAGACTGCCAGAAAGCGGCTCCCATAACATCATCCAATGAGGAGAGAGGAGTGATTCAATTATCCCCAAGATGTGACAATAGCCCTAGCTTCATGGCCCTTAACTTTCATCAAAAGAAACGTCCCAAACAGTGAGGGACTGATAAGCTCTCTTGATAGTGAGGACAATCCAACTGGAAATAGTGGACACCAAAATATCAGAGAAGCCCTTAATATGTACGAAGAGGTGCTTCCAACCCTTCCTTCTCCCGTTAGAAGAAGTCAAATAAAAATATAAGGCCCAAACTGGGAGTTTATCTAGGTCATCTCCAGCACAGATACAACTGAGACTGGGGATCTCAATAGGAAGTGGAGCTAATGAAGGTAGCTGATTCTTAGCCAGAAAACCAGATTGGCAAAGAAGAGAAATGGACTATAATTACCACTGAACCTTAAACAACCCTTTTTTTACATACAAGGCATGTAGCTTGCTCCTTCTCCTCGGAGATGCCAAGGAGAACAGGAAAACATTCTTAAGGTTCTTGAAGGAAGCTCCACTCAGTGGTTCATAAGGAAGTTCTGACAATGCCCAAAGAATGCATGAGAGATTTCATCTAGGCATTAGTGAGCAAGATAACTATCTCTAAAGCTCAAAATACCTGATGTGATCAGAAAGATGATGGTTCAACCCAATGGCATGAACCCTATGAGAACTTGAGAGTGTTATAGAGGGCTGCCCTATAACACTCAATAGTGGACACTGAACATTCTCTCTGTTGAAAAGAACTAGAAGAAAATCCGCAAATGCGCTCAAAGGGGGGACATCTAGGATCAACACATATCCTACCGTACCAATCACAGATGATTCTCTACTTTCCTTTGTAGACCTTGTAAGTGGACTGCCTCCTAGCCTTGATGATGCAGTGTGCAACCTTGCTCGAAAACTGGTCCTGGTGGATTCATTGCTTGAGATGAGCCACACGTGAAGGTGGAGAATCTACGGGTCGTTGTGCTGTCGAGACCCACTATGCAGTGACAGTAGGTCCCTCCTCTGTGGTAATCTCTGGGGTTTGTCTACCAACAGGTCAAGTAGGTCACTGAACCACAACTGTTGTGGCCATGGAGGGGGGGGCTACAAGGAAGAGCTGAGCAGTAAAGATCCTGACTTGGTGGAGCACCTGCAGGACCATTCTGAAAGGTGGCAAGGCATATGTGAGCAGATGATCCCACTTTAGACTGAAGGCATCCATTGCCCATGCCCTCTTATCTGAGACTGGTAAGACATAAAAGGGGAGCTTATTGTTCAGTCTTGTAGTGAACAAGTCCACCAATGGTGTCCCCACAGTCGGAAAAGTGACTCTGCTACTGACTGGTGCAGAGACTATCCTGTGAGAGCCATACAGCCCCCTCTGGACAGACTGTCTGCTGGTATATTCCTTCTGCCCAGAATATGGCAGACTCAGAGAGTGATATCCTTTAAGGCTGCCCAATGGAGAATGTTCCAGACTTCCATGCACGGTAAAGGAGCATGTGTATCTTTATGCCACCTGAGGTATGCTACTACTGATGTGCTGTTTGAGGCAACTGTCAGCAATTACTCTTTATGAGGTTGACATGCCCCTGTTGTTCTAGAAACACTGCCCACATTTCCAAGTTGTTTAAATGAAGGGTCGCTTCTTCCTGTGATCAAGATCCCTGAAGAACTACATCCTCTGGCTCAAGTAAGTTCTCCAACCTGAATCTGATGCATTAGTGTACAGAAAGGAGTGGGTTTTGGGGGGGGGGGTGAATTGGGACTCTAGTCAGAAACCAGTCCTGCTTTAGCCACCAACTCAAGTGGTGGTGAAAATCAGATCCCAGGGGGATCCGAGTTGATAGAAGATCCTTGTGTGGAGAGGGTGCAACTAAAGTCCCCAGGAGCGAGAGGTAATGGCGAGCCCACAATGATGTCTTGGCCAGGAGAGCCATTATAAGGAACAGGATCTTGGGAGAAGAGGAAGGACTCCGAAGACTTTCTTCCTTGGGTTTTCTGGCCACCTCATCTAGCAAATGACAGGCAAGAGGGAGTTTTGACTTTATGCTGTTCTGTGACTGCTAGGGCTGCACCTGCTTGAAAAATTTGGAAGTAGGTCCCAGAGGGTGGTCAAGGTGAGCACACTTCATCTGTTTTGATGGGCCAACAGTGGCTGATAGGGACTGGTGTTGTTGGTCCTTCAAATCCTGAGATACCACAGAAGGGATAAGGCTTCCAAAGAGCGTCTCTGCCTAAAGAGAAGCAGACCTTAAAAGGTTTTTGCTGTGGTCCATTGTCCCTGCAAAGGTGGAGCATCTCCACAGAAAGCACCATGGACATAGAAAGTGCATGCCTCAATGTCTTTGCTACATCCTCCATAAAATGCTGAAGTGCTTCTGGAGACAATGATTCCTCCTTCAAGAGATTGAACAAGGCTGCTGAAAACAGATCGGCATGTGAGGCAGTCACAACAACATCATGGACCTTAAGCTCCAATGCCTCCAAGGCTTAAACTGTGAGGCGAGCCCAGGTCCCAGCCAAATATACCCACTTTTTATGTCCCAGCATCCAAAGGGGGGGGGGGGGGACAGACCAACCATTCTGCTGCTTGGCAAACTCTTGTCCCTGTGAAATATTCTGTGTAAGCTTCTGGGCTATCATGGAATGAGGGAGCAACAGAAGGTCTGGATGTGATGCTGCCCTGAGAATCTCTCCAGACTGGAGAGAATCTTTTTGTCCTCAGAGCCAGAAGGCTTCAAACACAAGTCCAGTGAAGGAAGCAGTAAACTTGATTTACTGTCTTATCAACCATCCAGTCTTCTTCCTCCTCCAATACCTTGCCCAACAGGCAGGAGGAGACTGGGGACCCTTATGGAGGGGAATGAACTGTTGCCACCTATGCCTTGGCAAACTCATTCGAGTCCACCATCATGGACATAATATCATCATCCTGAGCTCGTTCCTAAGGGGAGACAGGACTGTCTCTCCTAGTGTCTCTCTGCAGAGAAGCCAACATGGAAATCGGGTTATCCTCGTCCCAAAGCCCATTAAAGGGAGGTGATGGGACTGACCCTACTAGTGGAACTTCTAGGCTAACAAGAACATTTCTCATCCCTCTAGATCATCTAGGGGTTGAGTATCGGAGCGGTCAAAACAGGTCCATGGCCTGTAAAGCCTGTCCTATCCTGAAGCTAAGGGAAGGGCATCCATGGCGCCATGAGAGGGAAGGAAGGCTCATTTCCCAGCAAGGGGTGGCCCCCAAGACTAAAAGGGAACATAGGGAAGGGGGATGCCAATCTGATACCCTCCCTAGTCTGCCGAGTACTGGCGCGCCCCTATCCCCATTGGGATTAACTGGAAGCATTTAAACTGAAAATTCCATTGACTATTGTTAAAATACTGGTGACTGTTACCGGGCATCAGACAAACGACCTGATCCAGTGATGACAAACTGATGGACAAGCCCACATAAGATTTTATAGAATTAAATCACTCTCTTCCTTCTCAGGAAGGTGCATTTCTCAAGTCACATTCACCAGGACATTGACCTTGAGAGGGCAATGCTCCTCCCTAACCTGGGATGGACTCACTATCCAGTGTTTTTCCTTACTTTGGAGGGACCCAGGACTGATCCCTCATTGGCACTGACAACATCATATCAAGCATAAGGTATCCTTGGGCCTTGTGTGACTTCCAAACCACATAGGTCTCAGAACATTCTTGCCCCACAGGGGCATTATTCTTCCCCAATGGGGAAAAGATCCAAACAACTCAAGGAAATGGAGGGGATCATCCAATGAAGCTGAGGAGAAAGAAAGGCCTTTCTTCCTCCCCCTATAAAGCTGCAATTTTCAGTCAAGTCCCACACCTTGTCTGACCAAAGACACCATGTACACCTAGTGCATGCTAAGCAGACATGGTGAGTGTCCCATGGGGCCTTCTTGTGCCCACACTTCCGCACACACTGTGACATTACAATTGAGAAAGAGAAAATTTATGCAAAAAATAAAAAATCCAGAACCAAAAAAGGGTAGACTATACTTACCCTAGCACCATAACAATAAAGGGGGATTCAATTTACTAGTTCACCGCTTGCTAAGCAAGGTGCAAAAAAAAACTAAAATTTACAAAATGAGCACAGACAACATTTAAATATAGCAAGGACTGAGAAAACCAACACTGGAACGATACAAAAAGGTGGCTGGAATGCCAAAAATATGTTTAAAACCAAAAAATGAAGGCAAATTTTGATGAGCAATATTGCAAACATGTAATGAATATGTTGTCCAAGGAAAAAATAGGATAGTATTCCATATGTGGGCTTCAACACAGGAGTCAGACTGGGATCATTTTCTATTCAGTTTTAAAATCGTCCAATACTAATTGGAGGAGAGAATAATATAACTTGGACATGGGACTATTAGTCCTGGAAAAGGAAAGCAATGCAATAGTAGTAGGTATTGTATTACTGCTATTAAAAGAACAATATTTTCACTCTTGAAAAAGTGATATTCAAGTCATGCATGATTTGGGCATTTCTACGAATTTGAAAAAAACATTGAGAAAAGTACTCACTTATGATTCCAAATGATCTTTGACTTGATGTAAAAGGATGCAACAGATACTGGATTTTATGTAAAGGGATATAACTGATCTTGGACTTGATGTAAAGGGATGTAACAGATCTTGGGCTTGACGTAAAGGGATGGAACTGATCTTGGACTTGACGTAAGGGATGTAACTCATCTTGGACTTGATATAAAGGAATGTAACAGATCTTGGACTTGACATAAAGCATACCTGCCAACCCCTACAGAGGTATAAGCGTAACCTATATGGCAATAAAGTGTAATCTGAGCATAAAAAGTGTAATGTATATATTACATGCCATAATTACAATAAACTGTATTGAAAATGTACATTTAGTTTTGCTACTAACCTGGATCTGCAGCTGGTTAAAGTTCTTGTCACAAATGGGCAAAATCCATGTGGATTAGTACTAGAATACATGCCACAAAACATATAGACAAATTATATATACACAACACTCCCTTTAACTAGTCTACATGTCAAACTTTCGCTGAGTGATCATAAAGTCAACTCCACAAATTCTGCAACAATCATTACCATATGCTCAACCTGAGTGCTGTATTACTCTTCTCAAGTTCTTCTAAATTTGTAAAGCACTATGATTTGTCTTTTTTCTGATCCGACATGTTCTAATTTTTTAAAAAGATCCCTCTTCTCAAACATTTTTCAGTCATATAACATCTGAAAGTCACATCGATAAAGCCTGTTTCACTTAACATCTGCTGTATAAGTATAGACTGGTCCACTAACAAATTCTATGTATTAATATAATGAATCTGTGAGACAAATTTACAAATTGAAGAAACCAGTGTTTTCTGGGAAATGTGTCATATACAGCTGCTATAAACAGAAAATATGGAAAGTACATAGAGGTTTATGAAAAATGTACTCTTACGCTATTCTTATGCAGCAGTCTTCTTTTTTTAGAATATTCTCAGGTTTATATGATAGGTGAAAAAAAGCAGAATGATTATGCCAAAAGCGTAATGGTTGGCAGGTATGCATAAAGGGACATAACTGATCTTTGACTTGATGTAAAGGGATATAACTCATCTTGGACTTGATGTAAAGGGATATAACTGATCTTGGACTTGATGTAAAGGCATATAACTGACCTTGGCCCTGATGAAAAGGGATAAAACTGATCTTGGTCCTGATGTAAAGGGATATAAATGACTTTGACCCTGATGTAAAGGGATGTAACTGATCTTGGCCCTGATGTAATGGGATGTAACTGATCTTGGATTTGATGCAAAGGGATGTAACTGATCTGGGGCTTGATGTAAAGTGATATAACTGATCTTGGACTTGATGTAAAGGGATGTAACAGATTTTGGACTTGATGTAAAGTGATATAACTCATCTTGGTCCTGATGTAAAGGGATGTAACATCTCTTGGGACATAACTAATCTTAGACTTGATGTAAAAGGGTATAACTGATCTTGGCCTTGATGTAAAGGAATTTAACTGATCTTGGACTTGATGTAAAGGGATATAACTGATCTTGGACTTGATGTAAAGGGATGTAACAGATTTTGGACTTGATGTAAAGTGATATAACTCATCTTGGCCCTGATGTAAAGGGATGTAACATCTCTTGGGACATAACTAATCTTAGACTTGATGTAAAAGGGTATAACTGATCTTGGCCTTGATGTAAAGGAATTTAACTGATCTTGGACTTGATGTAAAGGGATATAACTGATCTTGAACTTGATGTAAAGGGATTTAACTGATCTTGGGCTTGATGTAAAGGGATATAACTTGTCTTGAACTTGATGTAAAGGGATATAACTGATCTCAGACTTGCTGTAAAGGGATATAACTGATCTTGGACTTGATATAAAGGGATATAACTGATCTTGGCCTTGATGTAAAGGGATATAACTGATCTTGGCCCTGATGTAAAGGGATGTAACTTGCTTCTTTGCTGAGAGAATGTTTAAATATATCTATTGATTTGTTTTAACATTTTGGATGGGCAAGAAAGAGAGAGAGAGAGAGAGAGAGAGAGAGAGAGAGAGAGAGAGAGAGAGAGAGAGACAGAGAGAGAGGAACATGTAAACTGTAAGGAAGACAACTCACCAATGTCAAGAAGGTCTTTCACACAGTCAGTACCATACACTTTTGGATGGTTTTCCTCCTCCTCTTCTTCCTCTTCCTTCAGTTCAAACGTACTATACTGTACCAGATCCTGAAGACGGTCACAGACTTCTATAAATAGAAACCACATTTTGGAATAAAAGATGTCTCTTCTATAAAACATCCACAACCATTAAATGTTACCTTGCAAGTCATAAACAAGAAAAGGATGCCATCCATGTCTTTTTACTTGTTTAAGCAACAGAAGAAATGATATCTGCTTATGGAAACTGATATCAAAGGAGTGGTCTTCCCTTGGATAAAGGGATTGCCACCAGAAAGCAGCTTTGAGTCTCTTTAGACATTTGGGTAAAGGATAGCAATGATCAATGGTGAAGCATGAAGCAAAGGCAAATATTTTGCTCTCTCAAATCTAGCAGAAGTAGAATAACCCACACTGTTACAAAGCTGCTTAGGGACCTGGGAAGGTAACCAGTTGTACTGTTTATGTAGGTCCCACTAGATCAAATTGGTTCTTTTGAGATTAAAATTCTCTCACATAGAAGCTTGAGTATATTGTATCAGACATCCAACCCACAGAGAGACGCAGGAATTCTAAAGGTGGACATTGATGAAATTTAAGGAGGAAGACAGAACTAGAGGGCAACAGCTGGAAGGCTTCTTCAATGGATGCACAGAAGGCTAAGTCTTTCCTGGATATTGTCAGATCCAGTAGAAAAGAAGGGACAGCTTCAATATCAGAAGTGTGAGGTGACAAAGAAGCCTCCTGCGATGGTAGCAGAGACTGAACAGGGGAAGCTGGTTGTTAGGGACATCTTGGTCTACAGCTTGGATTTGGGACTGGGTGTGCCAATAAGATTGTTAGGGACATCTTGGTCTACAGCTTGGATTTGGGACTGGGTGTGCCAATAAGATTGTTAGGAACATCTTGGTCTACAGCTTGGATTTGGGACTGGGTGTGCCAATAAGATTGTTAGGGACATCTTGGTCTACAGCTTGGATTTTTAACTGGGTGTGCCAATAAGATTGTTAGGGACATCTTGGTCTACAGCTTGGATTTGGGACTGGGTGTGCCAATAAGATAGAACTACATACCCAGAGCTGATGATGCCGGGGCGTAAGTTGAGACAGTGCCTGGACTGGAGTTGACGAGGTACAAGGTTGGCTGATGTCAGGTCCTGAACCCTGGGTTATCAAGGGACTGATCACGCATAGCCAGTACCTGGTTATACGTGTGGTAGGAGGTTTTCCATTACTGGTCCATATATGCCGTAGCACTATGTCAGTACTGGACCAAGAGTCTGTTCAGTGCTGCCAACACGAGAAGAGAGTGGTAGCAAACTGGGTGACATTAATGCTGCAGTTATGTGTGGGTCCACAGTCGCAAATAATGCCAGGCTATTTTCTTCATTGATAACTTCTCTGGGTCAAGTGACTGCAACATTAAAAAGTTAAAAACTGAGGGGTGTCAGCAACGAAGCTGATATCATCTATTTCTTTGAGGGCCACTTTCTGACTCTCTTGCACAGCTTAAACAGAGTGAATATTTTATGTGTATTGTTTTGCTGGCACCCTGTACAGGTAATGCTGGAGGGGTGATTTTTGTGTGACAGCTTAAACCTTTTACAAATCCCACATCTCTGGAACATAAAATACTGGCATGCAATCTTCTCCTTCAAGACTGGACCCCCAATGTGGTACACAACAAATATACCAAGTTTCATCCCTTAATCTCAAATGGCTCAAAAGCATGGAATGCAAAAGGAAAGTATTAGGGAAAATTTAAAATACTGACCAATGACTTTGAACTTGAAGATATGACCCCCAATGTGGTACGTGACACACCTGCTAATGATTATGTATAAGTACACCAAATGTTTCATCTCTTGATCTCAACACTTCTTTATGTTACAGCAAAGAAAATAAACTATGGTGGAAAACTTAAATGCTGACCCATGACTTTGTCTTTGAAGGTAGGACCCCCCTAATGAGGTACATGAGATACTTTCTAATGATAATGTATAAGTATACCAAATTCCATTCCTAAAGCTGAAAGGACTCTAAAGTTATATAGTGAAAAAGAAAAGTGTAACAGAAAATTTAAAATGCTGAGCTATGATATTTTCTAATGATAATATACAACTATTGCAAGTTTTATTTCTTAATCTGTAACAGCTCTGAAGTTATAGACAGAAATGAAAAGTGTGGCAGAATAACTTAAAGTATTAACCTAAGACTTGATCTTGAAGGTACAATCCCCAATGTGATAAACAACACACCTTCTAATGATGATGTATAAGTATACCAGGTTTCATCCCTTAACCTCAAACAACAATAAAATTATTGAATGGAATGAAAAGTGTATGGGAATACTTAAAATACTGATCTGTGACCTTGACATTGAAGATAAGGCCCCCAATATAGCTTGCAACACACCTACTAACGATGATACATAAGTATATCAAATTTCACCCCTTAATCTCCAACAAATTTAAAGGCATGAAGTGGAAAGGAATGTGTGAGGAAAAACCTTTCAGCAGTGACCTTGATCTTCAAGATTGGACCCCTAATGTGGTATGTGATATACCTTCTAATGATGATGACCTTGCCCATAAGATAGGATGCCCAATGTGATACGCAACATACCTTCGAATGATGATGCATCAGAATACCAAGTTTCACCCCTTAATCTCAAATGGCTTGAAAGTTACAGAGTGAATATGAAAGTGTGATGAACAAAGGAATGGATGGATGGAAATATGGATACTATGTCCCTTCTTTTTGTGAAAAGGTGGGGACATATACAGCAATGATCTAATTATTGAGAATAAATGATCATTTACTTGCGATAAAATGCAATAAGGTCGAGTACTGAGAGGTAGTTGTGAGTACTATTAACCATTATGAAAGAAAGTTATCATGCAGTGTAATAGAAAACCGAGTTGCAAAATATTTATCTATGATGAGAAGAAAGCATTATTCAATGACGGATTTGATGGAGTACAATTTCTTTGTGATGAGAAAACTCGTAGGATAACTCAAACTCAAGTTACAGAGGGCATTTGTGATGCCTCAGATTGGGCATAAACAGAAGCAGCAACTGAAATAGGAATTTGACACCAATTCTCCAATCAAAGGGGGGACCACTCTCATCTGACTTCACCCTTGGTAAGCAGACAACATTTAGCACTTTTGTTGCTAAAACAACCCAAAAGACATCATCAATGTCCTGTGTTGCTTTGGAGGACTGGATTTGTGAGGTTGAAGAAGGATTCCAAATGTGCTGTGATTAGGTAATGAATTTTAAAGAAACAAGGGAAATAACTTCACAAAATTCAGTTCTAAATAATAATAGAACGGGAAATGAGTTTTCTAATCAAAGCAAGGCAAAAAGTAAGCAGCTTTAAATTAATATAAAGTTTCTCAGATTATGTAATCTAAATAAGTAATTCTTTTAAGATATCTGACAATATGTAGTCTAAATAAGGCATTTATGTAAGAGATATGACAATAAGTAATTATTGTAAGACATCTGACAATATGTAATCCAAATAAGTGATTCTTGTAAGACATCTGACAATATGTAATCTAAGTAAGTCATTCTTGTAAGACATAGGACAATATGTACTCTAAATAAATAATTCTTCTAAGGTATCTGACAATATGTAGTCTAAATAAAAATTTTTTGTAAGAGATGACAATTTGTAGTCTAAATAAGTAATTCTTGTAAGACATCTGATAATATGTAATCCAAATAAGTAATTCTTGTAAGACATCTGACAATATATAGTCTAAATAAGTAATTCTTGTAAGACATCTGACAATATGTAATCCAAACAAGTAATTCTTGTAAGACATCTGATAATATGATTTCTACAATGTCAATGGTCCAATAGCTTGTTTTATACACACAGCACTAGATTATTTTGATGACTGAGTGAGTGCTGGGACATAATTTTTTTTTGTAAGGTACGTTTGTAATTTGTAATTCTGAGTCTGTAATCTGCTACAAGTTTTTTAACCATCTACAAGGGTCCCAAGTTAACCTGAGTCTGCTTACATGGTTGATATCAGCCAAATAGCTGAATAAAAGTTAATGTTTTCTGTCAAAATTTGCTGAAATTCTCCTGATGGGTTTCTGAATATGTCATTTAAAGTTCGTCTATATTTTCTAAAAGTGGCCAAATTGAATGACTGACTGACATACTTTGTAAATGTTTGAAAGGCTGTAATGCCAGAATGTTTACTGTCTGACTTAGTATGAGTCTGTTAAGCAGCATTTAGGAATAAGTAGCTTTTATTTTTTTTAGTTTTCTTTTCTCAGCAATGGTGGTCATATTTGATGGAAGATCTGCATAATTTGTATAAATTGGAAAGGCTTTAAATGCTAAAATGTTTTCCGTCAATTTTGGTCTCTCTGTTCAGCAGTAGGGACCTGTGGTAGATCAATTGGTAGAGTGTCAGACTCATAATCCAAGGGTTAGGGGTTCAATACATGGCCAATGCTTACTTCCAGCTTGGTCAAATTCTTCTGAGTGATGGTTGAGTTGTTTCAATGTTTCTCTATTTTTGGTAACAGTGATCTGATTGGATGGCAGCTCAACATTATTTGTGTAAAACAGAAAGACCTTGATGAAAGGATGCTTTCAATTTCATTAAGTAAAATCCTGTTAAGAGATTACTGAGAAGAAATCTCTTCACGCTTTCTGTATACATTTTAGTAATGGCAGCTAAATTTGATGTCAGATTACTTTTTTGTACAAATCTAAGAATTTTTCTGTCAATTTTTATCAAATTGCATTAAGCAGTTTTGGAGAGAAATAAAAATGTAATAGTGTAATGCAATGTGTTGTTGCAAATGTGTTCCTTTTTGATGGTGTTCGTGTATGTCAAGCATGGGTATAATAAAGTGTACAGGTCAGAATGGCAAGTAGATAAGAGTTGTAAAGAAAAAATGATTGAATTTTTAAAATAATTAAAATGAGAAAAATGGAAAAACAAGAAAACAACTTTTGAAAGAACTTTATAAACGACTCAAATTGGTGAGGACTTCAACAAAACCATTACAGAATGAAAGCTCAAAAGAAGCAAGATTTAGTTAGGCCATTAATTACCTGCTCGAAATTCTTTTTCACAGCTTCTGCCCATACAGCTGCCACATGATCAGCTGAAATTTATGTGCCTGTCTATTGTACTGGTCCTATAGTTTGTGCATCCTACAGTAAAAGTGATTGTTTTTCTGTGTTGCACACAGTTTACACAGCATCCATTTCTCTGACTTTTCTAACTACAACCATTTCCCACACCAGTTTGACTGGAAGTTGTGCACAAAGTTTTGCTTTGTTGCTTGCAGTTGCTGCACTGTTATGTTCGAATCATTTGAGTACGTTTCAAGAAGAGATTCTCCCTCACTGTTTCTTCATTTATAATAATCCTGCAAAATTCTTTTTGATATTTCTGTGCGAACTTGCGTGTTCCTCCTGACTTAGCACATGACAAAGCTGCTGGCTACCATTTACAATACGGTGCAACTGTAAAATATTTCCCCATTTCATTTACACCTAGGTAATGAGCTTCTAAGCAATAAATACATAACAGGAGATGTATCTTTTAATGTTAGGCTTGAAAATAAAGTGGAGAATGTGAGAACAGAATTCTGCTCAAGATCATAGTTGGTCAAGCTTGTCATGGACAAAAAAAACCATACAAGAATTAAATATCTTTTACACCGTTCCAATCATACCGTGCATGTGACTGCAAGAAAGACGTCTGCACTCTGAACATTTTTTCAGCCTATAGGAGTGTAATATGAACATAAGTTTGTTTGGGGAAAGGTTTAAATAGTTTCAAGTTTGAAATGATCGCAAAATTTATGTCTGAATGGCCCCGATGAGCTGATATTTTGGTAATAATTATTACGGGAAAGGGAGGGATGTTCTTGTTGAAAGACTTCATTACATGATATGAGAACAGAAATATATCTGCTTTTGTACCCCATTTCGTCCAAACTCTTTTCTTCTTTTCATTTAAAAAACAATAGTCCGCATCCAATCACACAATCTGTGCCAGTGACAATCGAACTGTGGGGCTTTTGCACATAGGTTCATTCAATTTGGGCCAGCTTGTGATAAATTGCGGTATTCCTGCAATTCCGTGTCCTAGAAGCAACACTGTTGCAGCATCATCATCACTGATAGCCTAGTAGTAATATGCTGGACTTTGAATTCAGGAGTCATGGGTTCCAAATCCCGCTTCTTGTCTATCATATGAAACTTCTACCCATGGTTCGAGGAGCCTCCATGGCGGAGTGGTGTAAGATGCTTATCTTGTGATCAATTGCCTCTCATCATGTAGTTTCAAATCCCATTCAAGCCTTGTATGTGAGAATGCTGCCAGTTACTTAAAGTCAGTGGTTCTACCCTGGTGGTCTTTGATGCCTGGGGTCTTCTTCAGCAGTAAAACTGACTGCCATATATAAATTTTCTTGTGCTAAAAATGGTGTAAAACTCGTAATGATCTACCAACAACTTGAGGTCTCCTCTCTATATGACCTCATGTGTTAGAGAGACCTAAAACACCAAATCAACCAACTAATCAATAGCAACACCAGCAGCAGAAGTACTGGTTTATCATTTTTGCCACTGCTGTATTAGTGTATAAACTTTTACCATAGTAATTGTCTTTAAACCTATGAATATCGTCGATCATGTTTTCTGACATTTATCTAATGAACAGTCATCATCAGACTGTGCAAACAGACTTGTATGTTAGTAGCAAAAATTTAAATTTTCTCTATCAATGTCTATTGTTCTGACTAGACCTATTTATTATAGCTTATTCAAGTTATATTAGCCCTATTTGGAGATGTGCATAGTCTGATGAACATATTTAACAAACAATCTGAAGATGCATGAATGTTTTTCGGTGATGCATTTGGATTGAGTAACTACTAGGATCAATAAACCAAGAAATCAAATTAAGTTTGTCAGGCAGAAGCATAACTATAATCTGCCAATAGATTTTCTGATCTCTAAATTTGCAAGATTTTATTGGCTATACTGTTTCAGATGATAGAATCACCAGAATGGACAGAACAGGCCAGAACAGAGGTTATCACCAGAATGGACAGTTAAAATCGATTGAATTCATCTTTTAAGTAGCTTAATTCACTATTTTGTTTAGTTAACTGCACACCCTTTATTTACCTAACTTTAATAATTCTTCTTCAAGATCAGGAAACAATGTCGTGCACATTAAAGAATAGGAACACTTCTGCTCATCTTTATCATTATTATATACTTAAAAAACAGTCAATTAGCTTAATGTTGTTGCTACAGGTCAATACCCAGCGGTATTGACCGTAGTTAAGTAAAAATATTCACTGCTTCCTTGTATGGCAAATATGTGCCGGCATTCGTAAAACTCCAAGCCCATTCCAGTGATTATCTCCGTTCTGGTCTGTCTGGCGATACTGTCCACCCATACTCTTTGTCTTGTTTTGATACGTATCCAAATTTGTCACACATGCTTATCCAATTACTATGCTAATTGTTTGTCAACCTGAGAATGTGTATACCAATGTGAAATGGAACTGGATTCTAAGATGGTAAACTTCTACATTTTTGCATGTATTCCACTTGGATTCCATGTTTCTGTAGAAAACTAGGGAGTTTATCAACTCCCAATGCTGACCGAACACGCTGTAAGATAATGTCAGAGTAAAACGAATACCAATGAAATCCTATAACCTGGTCAAGTTCTCTCCCCTGCAGAGATGCTGCCAGGATTTGATCTAAAGGGGGAGGGGGTCTCCCCCCTTGTCTCCAAAATAAGGGCGGAGTTAAAAAAAAAAGGGGGGGGGGAAGAAATGGCCATAGTTCAATATTCACCCAACACTTAAATATCCCCATCTCTCTTTCTTACTGCTCCACTCTGTTAGGGCTCTATTAAAATCAAAATCCTCAAAAGATGTCCCCTCTAGTTGTATAAGCATTAATCTGTTGATTGTTTCTGAACTTGATGTGTTCCTTATCTGTGTATGAATATTTGTTCTGTGCTGGGAACCCCCTTTCACAGTCTGCTGTCTGTAGGGGCATACCCATAGCTAGCTTAGCCAGCTTGATGAAGCTGTTAAACTGTTCTTTGTGGTTGCTATGTACAATTTTCCACATCTCATAGATATTGTCTCTTGGATATATCTGTTCCAAAATAAATTTTTCACTAGCATGAACTCTGCCAAAGTTTCACTTTCTTGAATCAGTGCTTTGCTGCCTACTATGCCAGATTTCTTATATGTTCCATAATGCTGCATTAGGGTTTTGAGTCCATCAATGCCATAGTCTGCATGTTCAGAGGTATTTTGATCAAATAAATATCCCGACATTTTAATTCTTTTTAGATTCTTATTTTATTCAATTTATCTTAAAGTGCTATACTCAATATAGTTTTGTAGCACATGATCCCTCAGTGCTGAATTGTTTGAGAAAAGAAATGAAAATTGCACTCTACTTTTAAATTGCCTGTATTTTAATTAGGCTTGTATTGTTCATCTGATTTCAAAATACTGCTGAATAGGGGGTTGACCAGGAATTAGGGACGTTTTGCCCCATGGACGATTTGGCCCAAGACATTTCGCCCCACTTCAAAGGACATTTCGCATCACTTTACTGGACGTTTTGGACCATGACATTGTATGTTCTGACATCGTTTAATAAAAATCAATGTTTAAATTCAATAATTTTTTTTATTCAAAACTTATTTCCTTTGCACAAAAGGTTCCATGACTTACTCAAAACCTTGGCTGCAGCTTAAATACATTGATACCACATTGAATGGATTCTTTAACTATGAAGATCAAACAAGCTATATGGCTGTAATTAGGCACAAAAAACACTTGCTGAATTTCTATAAAAAAAAAACTTAGGAGAGAGGGGATTATGATATGAAATCTGAATGGTCCGAAACATCCAGTAAAGTGGGAACAATGGTGTAATGGTGATGAATTTCTATAAAATGTCCGACATTTCCATTGAAGTGGGGTGAAATGTCCTGGGTATAATAATTTTGTGTATCCAGTGTCCCTTTTTTATAATAATCTAGTGTCCCTAAAAACGTTCAGGTACCAGGTGGGGCGAAATATCCACTGCCATGGACTTAAATGTCCATTGAAGTGGGGCAAAATGTCTTGGGCTGAAATATCCACTGCCATCGGCTTAAATGTCCATTGAAGTGGGGCAAAATGTCTTGGGCCGAAACATCCATGGGGATATACATCCAGGTACCATTGACCGGCATGCTGTCTGCAATCCAGCATGTACATCGTATTCAATATCATTTTTGGGCTCAAAAGCACTCACTGGTATTTCCAGTAACATTTTCGCGGCTCAAGTAGACTGATATACATCAAAACTTCATAATCATTGTCATCATTGCTGTCATCAGCCAGTATTTGCCGAATAAAAACGTCATCTGAAGATGAACCACGTTGGTAGTCGTCCATTTTGGTTTTTCTGGGTGGCCCGTATATTAAACATGCATTTGTAAAACTTTCTTGATGACTATAAGGTTAAAACTACGACAGAATGCATGTTCCAGGGCCCAATGTTACAAATCAAATTTAGTTTAACAACTATTCGCGTCAGCCTGAAGTATCCAGCTGTGTAAACATTTGACTACCTGAAAAATGACGTCGTAACAAACGCTATGAGACCTCTACCGGCAGCAGGACTTGTGTCACGACAAGCAGTTTAAGGGTTAACAGTTAAATAAAACATGTATACTGTACAGGGTACATTTTTTTAATATGCGCGACTTCAAACTAATTTGCGGGAGTTGTCGCGCATCACTGCTTTCCAACGTCGTGAATTCATACAAAGTTTGCATGATTAGTGCACTCGCGTGCCCTGGCAGCATCTCTGCAGACCACTAAGAAGGGGTTAGATGTGATTTTAAATATATGTGCATTTTTTTCGACAACCCCACCAGTGAATTGTGATTTTGTTGATGCAACCCACACCGGAAGTGATTTTCCTAACCAACCCTCCACTATCAGAATAAAAATAGTTTGAAACACAACCACCTACAGAAGTTTTTTTGAAGTGCCGTCCCGGGGGGGAGGGGGGGGGATATATGTTTTACTGGAACAGCAATTAGTAATGGTGGGCATATTTGATGGCAGCAAAGTTGAAAGGCCTTGATGTTTTGGGTTAAACTTTATTCAGCAGTTTTCGTGAGAAAGTTGTTTAAAGGTTTTTCTTATTTCCAGTACTGGAAGCAATGTCGATGGCAGATTGGCATCACTTGTTAAAAACCCGAAAGGCTTTCATGCAGAATTCTTTATGAGAAGTCATCAGAAGAACTATTTTAGTAATGTGTCCATATTCCATATTTGATAGCAGATCGACCATTAATTTGTATAAATTTATAAGACCTTCATGCCTAGATGTTTTCTGTCATAATTGGCCACATTCTGTTGAGTGATTGTTGGAGGTAAAGTTGTATTCAGTTTTTTCCCCGTTTCTAGCAATGAAAGACATACTGGATGGCAGCTCAACATCACTTGTACAACAGACTTGAAATGCTTTGATGCTGAATCGTTTATGTCAAATTTTTTAAATAAAAAGTTGTTTTAAGGTTTTTCCTTTTCAAGCAATGGTGGCTATATTGACATCATCTGTAACATCTTGAAAGACTTTTATGCCAAGATGATCTCTGCTAAAATTTGCTGAAACTGCTTCAATGGTGTTTGAAAAGCTGAAAATAGCAATGTTGAGAGAAGATGGATGCCAGACAATGCGTGCTGAACCGAGGGCCATACTATAAGCCCTCTCAACCTTATGGCCAGGTGAAATAAAAATGTGGCAGTGTCAAATGCTATGATTTTTATTACCTCCAGATTTGGGAGGCACCCGAATGATGGTGCTGTGGTTGTTGATCTTCTGCTGAATTGTGACAATGATTAACTCTTTGAGGCTGGTATACTCTCTGTCAAACCCGGAAATCTAAAAAAAAGAAAGATGCATATTTCATTTTTGATCATACATTGATCTCATTTTCATAAATGATCTGCCACTGAAAATAAGCAACTATATTTCATCCACCAACTTATACGCTGATGACACCGCTCTATCAGATTTCAAGCAGCTAAAATCCTGCACCATTCTATCAGATTTCAGGCCTAGTTGTTTCCCTTCAGATAGCCTTGCTTTAAGAATAGATTCCTGGTGTAAGGAAAATGTCATGAAAAAAAAAACACTGACAGGACTAAAGTATTAATGATTTCTACCCAACAAAATTGGAAAATATCAATTTGAATCTCAAGTTGAATTAAATTTGTCTACAAATAGTTACCCATGACAAAATCCTTGGGGTGATGGTTGACAACAATTTGCAATGGAATGAACATATTCAAGTCATATGTCATAAAGTCAATTCATGTCCGTGGTTATGGTTATTAAGCAAGATAAGGCAATATCTATCAACAAAACCTTGGTTAATATATTACAGAAGCTATATACAACCATACCTAGACTACTGTAATGTTATCTCGGGAACCATTTCTGACAAGAATATTTGCAAATTATTCCACTTGCAAAAATGAGCGTGCAGGCTCATCCTAGATAATGCTGAAAACATCCTAAATGCAATGACTGATATTAAAAATGTTAACAGTAAGTGAACAAATATTTCTGAGAAAGGCTAGACTTATGCACAAAGTTTCAAACAATATGGCCCCATTATATCTCAAGGAACTATTTCATACCAGAAAACAAGGCAACACTCCCAATTTTAAGATCAATTTCAGCTAACTACTTTTCCATTCCAAAACCAAATAAAGAACTCTTTAAAAAAAAGTTTTCAATATGTGGGGTCACTAATTTGGAATAGAATCCCAAAAGAAATTAGAGAAATTGCAAATATAAATGCATTTAATTATAATCTAATTCAATAGATTAAAAGTGGAACCTGTTTGATTTGACAAATATATTACAACTTAAATTATAAATTCTCAAACCTTCCACTTTGTTGTTTTACTATTCTTGTACTGTATGTACACAATGTACCTAGTTGGAGCATGTTCTTACAAAATTTCTGTTTATTATGTCTATATATAAATGTAGCTTATTATCAATGCTTTTTAAGTTTTAATTGTGTGTGCAACTGTGTACATGAACTCTGTATGTAAATATGCATATAATAGAGGGCCACAAGGAGGATTAGTTCCATGCAACTAATTGTGTCACTCTCTTTAAATAAAGTCGTTATTTTTGATTAGGTTGGTTTAAACTGTTTTTATCCATTCTATTATCAACCATACAAAAAAATCAGAACTGCTGTTTGAGTACAGTTTTTTGTGTTTAAAAAGAAGAAAAAAAAAACCTATTTGTTGGTATTTTGTATAAAATTTATGTTTTTTTTAAATCAATCTTCAAATACAGATCATACATGGTTTGCTGTGCGCAAAAATTTGTCGAAGAAGTCGGGAAAGACTAAAAATTCAATGGTGAACTCATAACTCATACGACCTGAAAATTACCGTGGTCTTAGGTCTGGGACTAATCCTTTTGGGTTCTGACCTATCATATATTACTAGCACTAGTCTGTCTGACCTTTAATATTGTTTAGATGTCCTTCTAAAGTTAATAAAATGTGCTGTTTAATCATTAAAACATCTGACAAAGAGTCATGCAAGTTCACTGATGCAAGTACAAGTTGATTGTTCACTAGAAAAAGACTAGTATTATAACAAATAACTGGAATTCTGCAAATTTAGCATGCAATACAAGGAGCACCAGTCTAAGCTTCATCTTTATCAAAATCACACATTTGTCTTTCCTCAACCTCATCTAAAACCAAGCATCTACTGTATAGGTTTGCTGAATTTCACATGTCAGACATAGCTGTTGACCTTTGACTGTATAATGCGAACTATTTTAAATGACAAATCCACAAAATAAAAAACCCACAAAGATGTCTTTTTCACCCCAATCCACCAAATTTGATACAAAAGAATCTACAGTGATCTGCAGTGTCCCCACCCCCTTTTTATTAACATCGGCAGTTTGTTATTACTGTATTTATGCAGGCATAATTTTGGTTCTTGAGAGAAAAAACTGAAATGGTGAAGGGGTTTCTGGGGGCCTCCCCCAGCAGGGTCTCAAGGGGCAGTGTCGCTGATGAGAGGGTCCAGGGGGCCGAAGGTTCCTGGCCAAAAATGTATTTCAGACTCTAGGAGCATAAAAAATTATAATATTTTGCAAAGTTGTAACTTCATTCCAACAAAAAAAATCATTTGAAAAATAACAAACTTACCCAACTTTTAACAATACTTGAAGAATTTCACAATGTTCATTGTCACATCAACTTGTTTTCCAAAAATATTAGTGCTGAAGTTATTAAATGTGCATGTCAGTGTTTACATAATAATTCAGTCAAAATAATTTTTTCATTTTTGCAGCACATATTACATGTAAATCACACTTTTCTCTTCTCATAACAAATATTTTTTCTTTCATGGTAAAGGTTTTTAATTACATACATCCACTATATAAAAATATTCACATAAATTCACTTGTCTTTTCCCCCACTGGATACAACCTGTTGATACTGATGTGCTAGTCTTGCTTTTTTTGCAGCCTGGGCAAAGATTCCTTTTGCTTTCCTTTTCATATATTATAAAACACAGTTGCTTCTACCCTTTTATGTAAGAAATTTTTCTTCAAATACTATATTTGATGCTCTGTACTGAGTTGTAGGTTTCTACATTTATCCTCCCTGATTTGGAATCAATAATATCATTCATGACATTGAAGGATGATTCTACTTGTGGGTACATGAAAACAACTCAAATAAGACATGACCATTTTTGATAGACATGGGTGTCTGGCAACAATATCATCACTTCCCCACCAGTGATCTATACATGTTCCCCCCTTAAATTCTGAAAGGGAATCAGTTTGGAATTTTCTAACTTCATATCATACTGGTCCAATTCCTTCTTATTTAACATGTTAGACGCTACTGTAGAGTTGGTAATAGTAGTTCAAATCTTTCTCATTTAACATGTTAGACGCTACTGTAGAGTTGGTAATAGTAGTCCAATTCCTTCTTATTTAACATGTTAGACACTACTGTAGAGTTGGTAATAGTAGTTCAAATCTTTCTCATTTGACATGTTAGACGCTACTGTAGAGTTGGTAATAGTAGTTCAAATCTTTCTCATTTAACATGTTAGACGCTACTGTAGAGTTGGTAATAGTAGTCCAATTCCTTCTTATTTAACATGTTAGACACTACTGTAGAGTTGGTAATAGTAGTTCAAATCTTTCTCATTTGACATGTTAGACGCTACTGTAGAGTTGGTAATAGTAGTTCCAAATCTTTCTCATTTAACATGTTAGAGGCTACTGTAGAGTTGGTAATAGTAGTTCAAATCTTTCTGGCAAAAATCCCAGATTTCTAGTCCTCTGGTGTTCAGTTTTCTTACAAATTGACCAACTACATTCCTATCAACTTTGCATTCAAGCCATTCCCATTTCCACACATTTTTCAAACCTTTTGTGTCAGTGTCTCTATCGATAATTTGAGATGCCATGTTTGGCAAGCCTGCTTATTTCCATTAAGCGAAGATTCATTGGATAAGCACAAACTTTTGACCAATCAGAAAGCTCTTTACAGCGATTATCTGTTAAATAATATACAAAATGAATACTATTATAAGGAGAGCTGTGCAATGGGACCAGACAGACCATTATTTGAAAACCGGATTGCCGTATTTATGTGACAATAGGTCCATGCTAGCAGTTTCTTCCCACCATATTTATGTGATGACAGGTCCATGCTAGCTGTTTTTTGTCACCATATTTATGTGATGACAGGTCCATGCTAGCAGTTTCTTGTCACCATATTTTTTATGTGATGACAGGTCCATGATAGGAGTTTCTAATGACCATATATATGTGATGACAGGTCCATGCTAGCAGTTTCTCATCACCATATTTATGTGATGACAGGTCCATGCTAACAGTTTGTTGTCACCATATTTATGTGATGACAGGTCCATGTTAGCAGTTTGTTGTCACCACATTTATGTGATGATTGGTCCATGCTAGCAGTTTCATATTATTATTTTTATGTGATGACAGGTCCATGCTAGCAGTTTCTTATCACCATATTTATGTGATGACAGGTCCATGATAGCAGTTTCTTATCACCATATTTATGTGATGACAGGTCCATGCTAGCAGTTTCATATCACCATATTTATGTGATGACAGGTCCATGCTAGCAGTTTCATATCACCATATTTACGTGATGACAGGTCTATGCTAGCATTTTCTTATCACCATATTTATGTGATGATAGGTCCACGCTAGCAGTTTCTTATCATCATATTTATATGATGACAGGTCCATGCTAGCAGTTTCTTATCACCATATTTATGTGATAACAGGTCCATGCTAGCATTTTCTTATCATCGTATTTATGTGATGACAGGTCCTTGCTAGCAGTTTCTTATCACCATATTTATGTGATGATAGGTCCATGCTAGCAGTCTGTTGTCACCATATTTATGTGATGATAGGTCCATGCTAGCATTTTCTTATCATCATATTTATGTGATGATAGGTTCATGCTGGCATTTTCTTATCACCATATTTATGTGATGACAGGTCCATGCTAGCAGTCTGTTGTCACCATATTTATGTGATGATAGGTTCATGCTAGCATTTTCTTATCATCATATTTATGTGATGATAGGTTCATGCTGGCATTTTCTTATCACCGTATTTATGTGATGATGACAGGTCCATGCTAGCATTTTCTTATCACCGTATTTATGTGATGATATTTCCATGCTAGCATTTTTTTATCACCGTATTTATATGATGACAGGTCCATGCTAGCATTTTCTTTTCACTGTATTTATATGATGACAGGTCCATGCTAGCATTTTCTTAACACCGTATTTATGTGATGACAGGTCCATGCTAGCAGTTTCTTAACACCGTATTTATGTGATGATAGGTCCATGCTAGCAGTTTCTTATCACCATATTTATGTGATGACAGGTCCATGCTAGCAGTTTCTTATCACCGTATTTATGTGACGACAGGTCCATGCTAGCAGTTTCTTATCACCATATTAATGTGATGACAGGTACATGCTAGCATTTTCTTATCACCGTATTTATGTGATGACAGGTACATGCTAGTAGTTTCTTATGACCATATTTATGTGATGACAGGTCCATGCTAGCAGTCTGCTGTCACCATATTTATGTGATGATAGGTCCATGCTAGCATTTTCTTATCACCGTATTTATATGATGATAGGTCCATGCTAGCATCTTCTTATCACCATATTAATGTGATGACAGGGCCATGTTAGCATTTTCTTATCACCGTATTAATGTGATGACAGGTCCATGCTAGCATTTTCTTATCACCATATTAATGTGATGACAGGTCCATGCTAGCATTTTCTTATCATCATGTTTATGTGATGATAGGTCGATGCTGGCATTTTCTTATCACCGTATTTATGTGATGATGACAGGTCCATGCTAGCATTTTCTTATCACCGTATTTATGTGATGATAGGTCCATGCTAGCAGTCTGTTGTCACCATATTTATGTGATGATAGGTCCATGCTAGCAGTTTCTTATCACCGTATTTATATGATGACAGATCCATGCTAGCATTTTCTTATCACCATATTTATATGACAGGTCCATGCAAGCATTTTCTTCACACCGTATTTATATGATGACAGGTCCGTGCTAGCATTTTCTTAACACCGTATTTATGTGATGGCAGGTCCATGCTAGCAGTTTCTAATCACCGTATTTATGTGATGATAGGCCCATGCTAGCAGTTTCTTATCACCGTATTTATGTGATGACAGGTCCATGCTAGCAGTTTCTTATCACCATATTTATGTGATGACAGGTCCATGCTAGCATTTTCTTATCACCATATTAATGTGCTGACTGGTCCATGCTAGCAGTTTCTTATCACCATATTTATGTGATGATAGGTCCATGCTAGCATTTTCTTATCACCATGTTTATGTGATGATAGGTCCATGCTAGCATTTTCTAATCATTATATTTATGTGATGATAGGTCCATGCTGGCATTTTCTTATCACCGTATTTATGTGATGATGACAGGTCCATGCTAGCAGTTTCTTATCACCGTATTTATGTGATGATAGGTCCATGCTAGCAGTTTCTTTTCACCATATTTATATGATGACAGGTCCATGCTAGCATTTTCTTTTCACCGTATTTATATGATGACAGGTCCATGCTAGCATTTTCTTAACACCGTATTTATGTGATGACAGGTCCATGCTAGCAGTTTCTTAACACCGTATTTATGTGATGACAGGTCCATGCTAGCAGTTTCTTATCACCGTATTTATATGATGACAGGTCCATGCTAGCATTTTCTTATCACCGTATTTATCTGATGACAGGTCCATGCTAGCATTTTCTTATCACCTTATTTATCTGATGACAGGTCCATGCTAGCAGTTTCTTATCAACATATTTATGTGATGATAGGTCCATGCTAGCAGTTTCTTATCACCATATGTATATGATGACAGATCCATTATAGCATTTTCTTATCACCGTATTTATATGATGACAGGTCCATGCTAGCATTTTCTTATCACCGTATTTATATGATGACAGGTCCATTTTCTTATCACCTTATTTATGTGATGACAGGTCCATGCTAGCAGTTTCTTATCACCGTATTTATGTGATGATAGGTCCATGCTAGCAGTTTCTTATCACCGTATTTATATGATGACAGGTCCATGCTAGCATTTTCTTATCACCGTATTTATGTGATGACAGGTCCATGCTAGCATTTTCTTATCACCGTATTTATGTGATGACAGGTCCATGCTAGCATCTTCTTATCACCGTATTTATGCGATGACAGGTCCATGCTAGCATTTTCTTATCACCATATTTAGGTGATGACAGGTCCATGCTAGCATTTTCTTATCACCGTATTTATATGATGATAGGTCCATGCTAGCAGTTTCTTATCACCATATTTATGTGATGACAGGTCCATGCATGATGATAAACCCACATCCACATTTACAAAATGCTGGTAAATATTTGCTAAAGATATCTATCTCTGATAAAAAGTCAACCCCCAAAATGTTGAAATTTTTATTTGGCTGGCCATCTGGGCCTATCATAAGAGAAATACAGTTACACTGCCACAATTAATAACACTGAACATGGCAAATGGATTGGAATAAAGTTTTCCAACTGACCAGTTCCTCTCCATAACAAAGGTGATAATCATGTAACAGAATTTTTACATCATATGCCATTTTGTTTCTTACCTTATAACCTGTATTTGACCTTATGATTTCACCAAGTGATGTGGTGGTCAAAGTATCACTCTCTGAATCAGGGAAGTACAGAATCTCAAACTGATCATGTGATGTTGCACTCTCTCTCAGAACAGCATACTCGGGTTTTCCCTTGTACTTCTTTTCTAACTTCTGCTTCACAAAATCATCCCTGAAAAATATTGACTCTTATTTGTATAGACTATTTGTTTAAAAAAAAAAATTATTTTTACCAGGCAGCAAAGCCATTTTGGCTAAAGACTATATAGAAAAGGGGTTAAAGACTATATAGAAAAGGGGTTAAAGACTATATAGAAAAGGGGTTAAAGACTATATAGAAAAGGGGTTTAAACTGGGGTAAAAAAAATGGGAAAAGTGATAATTCCCTCCAGATCAAAATGAAAGAAGTGACTGAATTTGAGGAAGAAGTGAGTGAGAAGTAAAGCATACATCTAATTTTCATTTGGAAATGAATATTTAATGATTTAAAGTATAAATAAAGATTGTCTTTATTGTGGTCAACAGAAAGACATGATCTAGTACAAACAAATGATCAACTTATGTTATGAAATTAAAATATTGCAGTGCTGCACATTTATTATATAATGCATTGTTAAGAGAATGAGTCGTTTTGAATAAGCATGTTATTAATAATGGTGAAAAACAGAAAACTGTGTCAATCAATAATTTCTTATGTGAATAATCCTGGACCTATTCATACTTGATTCTAATCAAGAAATAATGTTGCCCTGTTTAGTATGTATGTAGCAGTGTTTAATGGCAAATCAGCACAATAATGGTTATATAGTGCCAATTAAAAGTAAAGTTCTAAAAATGTTATAAGAAAGAATTGCACAAAAAACTTTAAGATAAACCCTTCCAAATAAACATAAAAATAATCTACCAGACGATAAAACATAAAAGGTAAAGATGTTAAATTCTGTAAAATGTATGAAATATGAAATTATGAAATATGATTATGAAATAAAACATAAAGTTAACAGATATAAAATCCTTAAAATAATTGATTGAGAATTTGTTATATAAACTGCATTCCCTCGAAAAGTCTAAGATTTTCTCTGATGGTATCATAAAGTTCCTTGATTGAATTCATACAAAAAACTAATGTCACACAGGGTGCAAGTTGATACACTTAATAAGAATCTGTTCCACTGTCAGTGGATACTGGTCCTGTGTGGAATATCTTGGCTGTTAGCTCTATGGATAAGTTTGCACAAGTTTTGCTATTTCCACAGGTATTTCAACATCTGTCTTTTGGAATAAAACAATTATGGTTAGTATTAACCTACTCTAATGATCAAGTCACCTGGAGAAAACCACTGAAATGAGATGGGAGACAACATACCCCTGCATAAGCCAGAAATGGGGACTGAACTAAGAACTGCAGAGGAAGAAGACAAGCATGTTTCCATTGTGATATCCATGCTCCAAAGCACAATTGACATGAATTGCTCTATGACTTGTTTTTCATCAATGTGTCAAAATGAATATTTTACAATGCTTTGAGCCAGAACAAGAAAACTGTATGACTGATGTAAAAGTTAAATAGAAACATGGGCTTGTAAGGTACATATAATGTTTTCACTGCTTCAAGCATGTAACAAACTTTAGTAACCATATGGTAACCTACCTGAAAATGTTAGCAGGCATTTCAAAGTTTAGGTTACTAGGCCCTAATAATTTGATTGCTTCAGATATTTAGAGCAGAAATCAATTGAGTGGGGAATTAATGGTGGAAGATGTCAAAAAGTGAATGTGTTAGTCAAGGCAAATTAAAGAGTAATTATAAAAAAATCATAAAAGTTATTTTTAACAGTATTCCTTGATCTGTCCAAGAGAACAGTCAACTGTCATTATATGCCTCAACCTCAAGACAGCCTGTAAAAATCACAACTTGGAGTTCTCTAAACCATTTCCATTCATACTGCCTGGACTAAAATTCACTGATAAATGTCCTTGACCTTCATTTTCGTCTTATTATACTTTAATTAATAAAGCCCCAGCAATATCTGTACTTATTAAAATGAGTAATTTTACTACTAAATTTAATGTAAACTATGGCAGCTTAATTTAGGAACCTGCAGTCTCAAAATCAAAAATGGATTATGCTATTAATTAAATTGCATCTGTCTAATATTTTAAGTGTAAAATGTGGTATATCCTTGAAATCAGAAAGTGCTTTTGCAAGTTGTGGTTGCCACATTATGATTCTGAAAATCGCCAGAGGGAAACCAGTCGGCAATTTTCACTTGTGAATTATGAATATTTAATTGGAAATGTGACAACTGTAGTCGCAACTTGTAGCGCTATTATTACAGAAGTTCTGTTCAATCAAACTAAAGTTTTGTCTAGTTGCATATCCTTTTCTCTAACTCCATACATTAAACTACAGTTTCTCTAACTCAATGCATTAAAATACATTTTCTCTAACTCAATGCATTAAACTACATTTTCTCTAACTCAATGCATTAAACTACATTTTCTCTAACTCGATACATTAAACTACATTTTCTCTAACTCAAGATGTTAAACTATATTTTCTCTAACTCAAAACATTAAACGACCTTTTCCCTAACTCAATACATTAAACAACCTTTTCTCTAACTTGATACATGTAACTACATTTTCTGTAACTCGATACGTTAAACTACATTTTCTCTAACTCAATACATTAAACAATCTTTTCTCTAACTCAATACATTAAACAACCTTTTCCCTAACTCGATACAAGTAACTACATTTTCTGTAACTCAATACTTTAAACTACAATTTCTCTAACTCAATACAATAAACTAGATTTTCTTTAACTCAATACAATGAGCTGTAGTCTTAAATCCTTAATCAACCGACTAATTATGTCTTGATGGTGCAATTATCAATATAATTTCTTCAGTTTTAACTATCTGAATATTATAACAATGAAAAAGTAAAGCTGCAATGAAAATGTCACTTTATGTTCATATAAAAAATTGGCAAGTGTTTTGCACCCCCCCCCCCCAAAAAAAAGGGACATATTTCTTCAATAATACATGTACTTTAATCATAATAAATTAGGACTACAACTGCTACCTCACAAATCCAGCCCTTACAATTTTTTTATGCAATAAAACTGCTAGAAGTCATCTGCCACCTAATGATCTTTCCTTGGGTAGAAAGATTGATGCCAAATCCCGTCAATACATCAGTATTACTGGAGCGGATGTGCATGCTTTATGAGGTTTTAATTTGACTGCAGGGAGACTGGGAGGGTGTGCCCTTATTTTGATCTGGTTAGTATTATTCACAAATCACATCTTACTCCAAAAACTGGCTTCTTTTCAAATATGTTACCCTATCATAATACATCAGGAGAATAGGTAAGAGAAGGCGGGAATTACATCCCCTTACATGTATCCAGAAGAAGGCCCAATATCTGATTACCTAATGTAAGTGAAGCACTTTAAAAATCTTGTGAGAGATATGGCCTAGGTGATCATATAGATATGCCTGGACATGGCTTGTAAGAAAATCTCCTGCCCACGAATCCAGCAGAAGTAGAGTGACTGCATCATTGAGAAGTTGCTGAACAACTCATGAAGGTAGCCGGTTGTGCTGCTGCTATAGGTCCCACCAGGTCAAACTTAGCCCTTTGGGATGAAAGGTCTCTGAGGTAAAAGCAAGGGAAAGACCTCTTTGCCCTCCATCCCCCAGTTTGTATAACTGCAGTTAAGTAGCAGTTATGCTTGAATGATATCCTAGTTGCTGCTGCCCTAACTTTGTGAGCCAATATGCGCAAGAAACTCATTTGGTCTTGGGTTATTTCTCTATACACAGAGCAGATAATTCATCATATCCTGGATGATGAAGCCTGAGCTGAGATATCACCCTTTCCTTCTTTTTGTGGTAAAAATAAATGAGATCTCCCTTTTCTAACTGGCTCAGTTTGCATGAGATACCACTTCAAAGCCCTAATGGGGTCCTGTAGATGCCCTTGAGATGAAAGGCCTAACGACAAAAGAGATTTCACAACAAAGGACTGATTCCCCACAAGCAGGAGCCTGTTCTTAGCAATGAAATCAAGAGATGTCATGTGTGAAATTGAACTACAGTGGCAGAACTGCAGACAGTTTGGATTGACCAATAAGGCATGTATCTCACTGATTCTGTCTGCTGTAGACAAAATAACTAAGAAGCAGGTTTTGTTCGAAAGTTTAATCAAGGAGGCTCTAGACCTATATCCTCCCTACCATCATGATGAAATGGGTCTTGAGATTGTCAAACAGTAATCTTTGATAGATGGGGGCTACATTTTTCTCTTAGAAGAGCCTAAGGAGGAGGTTAGCTCTTTGTGGTGCGGAGGATTTTAAAGGAGTGTATTTCTGCTCGCACTGTTGGAAAAAAACTCTAAACTGTTTTCCCCAGTGTGCTTGCTTGATATGAGCCATGTATGCTGGTTCAACAATTCTGGATTCAGATGGGAAACCTGCATTCATTGATGCTTAAGAAGGTGAGAAAGGACCAGGATTTTTCTGAGAATCTTCACTGTTCAGTTTAAGAGCTCAATTATCCAAGAATTTTTCAAACTTAAGGAGAGCAATTGGGATCAGGTGGCATCTGATTCCCTCACTTTCTGCAAGACTTTGGGGATCAGAGAGGTTGGATGGAAGGCATATGCATCTAAACCATTCCAATTCATGGAAGAGTGTCAACTGCCCAGATATTTGGAGTAGGGACTGGAGAGACAAAGGTCAGTAGCTTTGCATTCCACCTTGTCACAAATAGATCCACAAGTAGCTGACCTCGCTGGATGCAGATTCATCTGAATATAGAGGGGTCAATGCACAATTCGGCCTGTGTTAACTGATTCCATCAGACAGTGAGTCCACTAGCACAAATAGTTTGCCTAGGATGTGGCCGACCTGGATCTGGATTTATCCTTGACGACACCACCAGAGAAAAACCCAAACTATGAGGCAGAGGTTTGGGGATTTGGTCCCACATTACGTTCTGATGTATTAATAAATGGAGATGTCAGACTGGATGAGAATTTAATGCACTGATTGAATGGCATTCACTATGGTCTTCAATCCCAGGAGACTCATGCATAATAAATGCTCCTGAAGGGTCTAAACCCAAAAAAAGAACAGGAGGGGCACACAGGCACCCCAAACTGCCATGCTGGCATCTGTGTAGATAGCAACTCCAGGAGGCTGAACCTTCAAGAAAATACTTCCAACGAGCCAGGTGAGGTTCTTAGGCCCACTTTGCTGTCAATGGCTGGAACCTCAGTGTGAAAAACAGGCATATATGTCTAGTAAAATACCTTGTTAAATTTTGATGGAAGTCATTGCTGCCTCTCCAAACAAGGTACGGTAATAAATCAGCAACTCAACCAGACTGTGGAAGCTGTTCAAATGCTGGCTGGTCTTTCTTGGACAAAAGATTGATTGATGCTGGAACATTGTAAGTTACCAAGATGGAGTAGGAGAAGATGGGCAAAATTCAGCCAGCAGAAGTCAAGCAGAAGCCAAGAAACTTATTCATTCAATGCCTTGAAGGCTGAATCTTATTTGGATGTTGTCAGATCGAGCATGGAAGATAGAGCCTGTGAGCATGGGTCCTCAAAGACAGAAGAACAGGATTATATGGATGTGATGCATGTGATGGAAGCTAGCAAAGCTGGCCAAGCTGGATCGTGAACAAGACTAGGGATCCAGTCAAGTTGTGATACTTTTATCTCCAGGCATTTATTGGGTGAATCATTTATGATTTATGAATGGTACCGAGCATCTAAGGCTGAAGCACTGCTATTATGGTGCAAGGTAGTGACAGAGCCAGGGTCAGAGCTGTCTGGTGTTAGTCTGCAATACTTCCAGGAGTCCTGTACTGGCAAGAAGAAGTTCATTCTCTTATTTTGGTGCCTGTAATATGCAACATCAGAGTCAAAGCTGGTGCCAAGACTAGCAATTTTGGTTGTCATAAATTATCTGTGTCCTGAAGCCAGGACTGGGTATACCAGATCACTATAGCAGATTCAAAGAGCTGCATGAGTAGGTTGAGACTTTTTCAGAGCTATGTTGTCCTTAGCTGATTGACATCTAATGCCAAAGTCTCATACTGGCTATCCCAGGAAAGATTACTGTAACCAGTGCTGGGATGTGCCACTATGTCCACTGGCCACCATACCAAGAAGGTACTAGCCCTAGATGTACAGCCACAAAGATCTGTTCTGCTCCTAAAGTAGAGGGCAGTGATGTCACTATATGACAAAACTGTAATGACCTGGCCTACCTGAGTTTCTTCTGGACTGGTGAGCTTTCTACCATCATCTTCTTTGCTTACAGAAAGTTGTCAAGTGAGATGGCATCAATGGCGAGACTGATGGAGTCCACATCTTTGCTGTGTATTTCCTTGCTCTCTCACTTGTCTGATTAAGTTGTTTGGCCAAGACAGCCACCAATACATTTTCTAGTCATCATGTGCATATGTCACAAGTATGGCCCAAATTGCACACCATACAACTGAGAGAGGCATCATGGTTATCTTCTGCCAGCTTAAAAAGCTTGCATCCCCAAGGGTTCAGGTACAGTTTTTCAAAGCATTCATCCCTGGTACAAGCGAGTTGTGACAGATACTCATTCCTGTCATCACTTTACTCAACACAGTCAGTACTAAAAAAACATCTGATAGCCTGATGCTCAGGGCCTCTCAAATTTCAGATCGGGCTACTCCTGTATTCTAAGTGAAGTGCCCATCAGGCTTGTCAAAAAACAAATCTAATTTGCCAGAGAAAACTTTGATCGCGCTGTCAAAATGCATAATGTTATTTTGCAGTTGTTGAAAGACAGGTAAATTATTAATATTTACTGTCATTGCTACACATAAGGCATGTACGACTCAGTTCTTCATGAACAGAGTAATCAATGCTCAACACTGAAGAAATCTATACAAAATGTGAAGTTGGCAGACATCCCGTGTGGAAAGATGTAGAAAAAACTACCTGAGGCAAACCAGAAAAAAATATGAATATTGTTCAATACTACATATTACCTAGCCAGTAACTCAAGACCTTTTTCTGATTTCAAAGGACTATGTGATTTTCAAAAGTTAAATGGTGTGAACGTGGGAAACATGTATAAAAATGATATCATGGTGAAAGAATTTACTTGCATCATGGATGCGTTTATTCAAAATGACAAGAAAGAAAATGTGATGAACAATAGATTCATAACTATTATGGCAGACAGAAGCACAGATGTGTCTGTGAATGAACAGGAGCTAGTTTACATCAGATATGTATATGACAGTATAGTGAAGATAGATCTGGTCAATATAGTTGATTTAAAGGTTTCAGATGCTAGGGCCATGAAAGATGCCCTGAATACTGCAATTGATAGACTCAAGTCAACATTTGCTGATTTAAATGACACTGAAAATGAGAAACCAAGAATCATTTGTGCTAACTTCAATGGGGCAAATGTGATGCAATGATTGAAAAATGGAACAATGAGATTTACATGTATCTTGGATGAGGCCCCATGGACAATCCAAATACACTGTGTGGCCCATAAACTGCAACTGGCAGCACTTGATGCTGTGAAAAAGCACTTGTACCTGCACAGATTTGAGGAGACCATGAAAGGGATATATATATTCTACCACTACAATGTCAAATGCAGGAGGGAAGTGAGAAAAATTGCAGAGATTTTGGATTCTCAATTAGTTCATATCAGTGGTATCAAACAGATAAGGTCTTTTATATTTTATTATTAATTCATGCATTTAAATTGTACAATCATGTAAATTGCTTTTGAAATATTGAGAGGCACTAATGATCTGTATTTTGTAAATTCGTAAACTTAATTGAGTGACAAAAAAAATTCAGACTTTTTTTGGGCCTTATTTCCTTCATTTAAATATACTTCAGGTTTGCTGGCCATCAAGCAAGTTCAGAGCATGTCAGGCCTTACACAGAAACATTGCAGTCATTCACACACATCTTGAGCATGTACAGTAGCAGAAAGGAAGTCCTCTAACAAGGCAGCCAGGGCCAAGGGGTAACTGTGTGAGATGTGTACCAAAAGGTTCATGATGATGCTCCATGTAATGTGCAATGTATGAGATTCTGTAATCCCTCTGCCTGAAGTTTCAACAAGAGTCACTGTTACTATGTGATGTATTATACATACCTGTGATTCTACCGGCGGTAGGCCAAAAATACCGTTTTAAAGACCATCTACCGCACATACCGTTTAGTATGCGAAATCTACAGGTTTTGAAAATTTCAAGAATTTTTTTTTTTTTTTTTTTTAAATCCGTTTTTTTTATGCGTTCTATCAACACATTAGATAAACCAGCCAGAACCAGTCTACTGGGAACCAGAAATGTTCGACCTATGATATGACCGTTGCGACGATGCGTGGTTGAGTAGTCGGATTACAATTGTTAGCATGTGTAGACAAGAAGCGGCTAATTGATTACCTTTTTGTTGTAATTTGGAGAGTTTAAGGCCAAATGCGAGATGTTGTTTGAGGTGTTATAAGTAATAAAAGGATCAAAGGTAATCCATGATGACCATGAGTCTTTGGTTAAAACTCGGCCGATCTGTCATGGAAAGAAGATAAAACGGAGAGACCGACCAAAAATGATCTTGGCAGAAACACTTGAGTAAGTATTTTGATTTGATGTCTTTTAATTGTTCTTGTATTGTTCACGATGGTTTAAGATGAATATTTAAGGGCAGCTTGTATATTTTTTTTGTTTCAACCAAGGTCATCACCAGTGAACCAGATATTACTAATGTGAAGTTCAGACTTCTAGAAAATCAGCATAAAGATAGTATCCTTGCTGTTGGCTGGAGAGCCAGGGAATTCCTGAGCAGCAATGAAGATCTAGCTCTAGAAATTACCAACAACTTCTTTAGGTAGGTCTAGTTCTATAGATACGGGTTGGACTGAAATCATGTCACTTATTAATAAATGTTCCTGAATTTCACCATACAATATTTCATTTTAAATTTCAGGAGTGCAAGAAAGTTTTACTGTGAAGTGGTGGGGAAAATGATTGACAAGTTTCCATTTGATGATGAAGTTCTACGAGCCAAATGAAGGTCTCATTCTTTTGTAATTAATGAACTATTTCAATTATTCTTTCACAAAAATTATGTTCAAGTCCTAGATAAAATATATCCGCGAGTTAAAAATGTATTACTTAATATTTAATTTTAAAGTTGGGATAAATTATTAAAATCATGTGTTTTTTAACTGTTTATTTCAAGTCTAAATCTAATTTGTTTAAAATTAATTACGGTGGTGAAACTTGCCAACAGATTTTTGGACATAAGCCTAGAAGAGAAACAAGCCTTTGAGGATGAGGCTCAGGAATACATATTAAGTCCAAGCCAGGAACTTCCTCCTTGGGGTGAAATGAGCTTGGAGCAGTATTGGAGATCAGTCAGCAACCTCAGAAACCCAGCAACAGGAAAACTTAAGTTAGAACTTCTTTCCAGACTGAGTGTAGTTGTCCTATCATTGCCACATTCCAATGCTGACACAGAAAGGACATTCTCCATCCTTCGGAAAATCCAGAGTGATTCAAGGGGAAGTCTGGACCAGAAAACTACTGAGAGCCTGCTAAGTGTGAAGGTTAACAATCACAGTGAATGTCACCAGTGGTCACCAGACAGTGATCTTGTGAAGGAAACTAAAAATGCCTGTGGATTTTATAAAAAATCTTTGCAGTGACCTGTGAGATGTACAACTCTTCCTTTTTCATTTAATTAACAATATACTGGCTCATATTAACTAACTATTATTGTAACATTTTCCATCAGATTCTGAATCTGAATCATGTTCAAAATTTGTGTTTTATTATAATATGAAGAGAATACATATGTGACAAAATGAACTTGTTTTGTTTTCAATCCCCTTAAAACACGTACAATTTATGCCTTATAAAAAATCTACCTTTTTAGAAGCCAATCTACTGATCAAAATTTGTAAATCTACTGGTCTGAAATCCTGGTTCTGTCACAGGTATGTGTATACCCATAAAATAATCAGTTTGCATTTTATTTGGAATTGAAGGAGTTTTAGTCCAAATTTGATGGGAAGCAGTTTGAAGGGATGGAATTAAAGGGAGATTTTCCAGACGACCAACTTTGGACTGTCCTAGTCAATGATCTTATCATCAACATTCATTTGATAGAAAGTAGGCTTGCACCTTTCTCACAATTAATATCTCAATAAAACAACCTTATCACCTCCTTATATTTTGAGCAAAGCTGTAATAATAGTAGCAGGACTACAAACTGTTACCTGGTAAATGTTATAGAACACTGGTAACTGTGATCGTTGGATTAAAAACTACAGAGTATATAATACTAGTCTAGTAATAACTCTGACTTGGAAAATTTATCTTTCTGTCGTAGAATATAAAGATTTGCATGAAATATATGAAGGTCAGAAATTATTGAAAATATTATGGTACAGTATTTATTTATTCAGTTATTAATTATATGATGAATCTGTTGCGTGGTTGAGAACTTCAATCAGAACCCCCTGAACTCCTTTAAAGCCGTTAACTACAATGAGTTTCCAGAGAAATGTAAACTGTCTAAGCATGGAAAGGATGAAGTTCAATGGTTGTTGGATCACTTTGCTCCACTCTTCCCTGCAGATCATGAATTAATACACAGAAAGTGCATCAACTTAAAGGCAAAGCTGAAGACATACAAAATTTCAGAGATACCCAAAACAGAGGTGTATGCCACAATTATTAGGAATTCCACATCTGAAAATGGCCAAAAAATTGTCAAGTTGTTGGAAATAATGTTAGTTGTGAGCTCCCCTACAGCAGAATGTGAAAAAGGATTCGGTCTCATGAACAACATCAAATGTGCAAAGGGAAACTGTATAAAGCAAGACTCGGTTCAGATGCTAATGAATATCAATACAAGTGATCCAATGAGTAAGGAGGACATTGATAGAGCAATTGGACCATGGTTGACATCAGACCCTGGAGGAAAACATTGCTTTACATAAAATATTTTTAGATCTGAATAAACACACAAGTCAATTTAATATGATTGTGTTCATTTCTTTTCATATTTAAAGTACAGCATATGCAATGTTGTGTGAAAAATAATTATAGTAAAAAATAGGGCACATGGAATTAGAGTCAGGGCCTGTGATTTTTTTAAAGTCACCAGCCCTGGGTCTGTGTCTGAAAAAATTTTCTTTGAGCACTGACAGTACACTTATTAAATACACTACTTACACTCTTACTAAAAAACCACAGGTACCTGATGCAAGTTTGATTACTAAAATGGGTTTAAACCATGCACATATTATGTTTGGAGTGAAGACAGTGAATTTGAAATCCTTCTAATTCATGGCCCATTAGATAAATATACAATAAGAGACAAGATTTGTAACTCAAGAAATTGCAGTTTCACACCTAGCCCTCGATTTCTTAATTCTTTTTCATTTTCAGTGACACTTTTCAGTAATCTAAGTGTCATACTAATGTGGAGAAGTTTTTCTTTTCAATGACAGCTATCACACACCTTTATGAGATACCCATGTGAGAAGTTAGGAGCCTGTAAAAGTCAAATTTTCGGATTTTTCATCTGGTCAAACAGTGTTATGTTTGGTATTTTCATGACTGAGCAGTTTTATTGATACATTGTCATGCCAAAGTTAAGATGCCTGCAGATATTTCAACTTGTATATAAAAGTACCTGTACAGAGTACCAGGTCAAGAACTGAGATGAAATAAATTACTGGGCAGGTAATTAAAATGGCTCTGGCAGAGCTCTCGGTAATGCAGGGCCTCACATCCTGGACCCCCAATTTTCAGTCTTGGACCCCCCATCTTTAGTTACAGGACCATTGGAAAAACATTCCTTTGTAGGCAAAGCCATGACCTGGTCAAATAAGCAGAATAGTGCAAGGCAAACAAACTAATTTTAACATCTGTTGATACTCTTTACTGTCTGTATCAGAAGGCAGTGACAAGTAATTATCTGGCACTTATCACCAAGAGTAATCACTCTGCTGAGTAGTCTTTTCATTTGAAGCAAACATCTGCCAACTGAATCCAAATAGACTAGATTTTTAAAAAAAATTGCTTTCCTTTGATTGGTTCAAAAATGTTTGGTTATACAATACAAATGACAAGGTGCAGTGCAGTGAAGTATATCAGTTTGATTAAATTGACAGATTGTAAGCAAATGTGTAATTTATTTGTGATTCATACTCAATTAAACAATGAACATGGCCATGTGGCAAACAAGTCTATTAAGTTTATTTGGAAAGAGAAAAGAGTATAGTGATGACACTGATAGTGTAAAGTGGTTAAGTACTGATCCCTGCGGTGATGAAAGTGAGCGTGAAAAGGAAAATGAAGCAGTGTACGATTGTCCCATACAAGTAAAGGTTCAAGAACGGGACATTAAGTACTCTGAAAGTTTTAATTGGCTTTATAAAGTCAAGAGTGATGAATAAATTTTAGCAAAGTACAGTGTGTACTGTAAAGCAAAGAAAAACAATCCTTTCAGGACTACTGGTTCCAGGAGCATTCAGTTCTCTGCATTTTTGTGCCATGATAAAAACTGAGATTACTTGCTGGCTGTTGAGGGACAAAAATGTCGGAGAAAAGACGGACTATTCTGTTAGTTGTATACATAAAAAAAATATTTTAACAATCTTAAATTCATTTAATTTCTAATGCACACACACACCCACATATATATATATATATATATATATATATCTATATATATATATATATATATATATATATATATATATATATATATATATATATATATATATATATAATGTATGTCGACAAAATGTTTGACTCTCATATTCCTGTGTGGGACCCCCAGTTTTATATTCTGTACCTATACCTACAGTTTCAGCACTCTGGGAGTCCTGGACTTCCTGTTTCAAAATACTACTGAGAGCTCTGGCTGACATGAATATCATAAGATGAAGTTAAACAAATAAAGCATAAATTCTTCATCTATGACAGAAGTAGAGTAAGAATTAGACATAAATATAGCTGTTGTGAGAGAACTCCACAGAAATGATGTAAAAGCTCAAGCAGGTTCAATTTTGTGAGGTCTTGCTTCATAGCACATGCAAAGTAGTAACTTATGCAAAGACATGATTTAGTACCAATGCTGTTACCCAAAGGGGAGATCACTCTTGTCTAACTTCCACCCATATGGGCAGATGACTTTTAACACCTTTGTTCCTAAAGGCAAGCATGGGAGGGCTGGATCTTAGAAAGTGGTTGTACTTCTTATGTATTATGATTGGGTAATATATCTGAAGAAGAAATTATAGGAAGAAATATAGGGACAAAACGTATTGGGATTTATATGAAATACAGGGACGACTTGGAAGCCTGCCATCAGATTGTGTGTAAATGTGACTTACGAGACAGGGCCATGAGCACGAATCAACTGCATTTCTCTGTAAGAAAGAGGGGCCACTTTGTCATACAGACTGATGTAGTAGTCACATGTGAGCCTGTAGATCCCTTCAACACAGGACACAAATGAATTGGTACTCCTCTCACTGTCAAAGTCTATCAGCTGCTATGAAAAACAAAGATATCTCTGAGGACAAAATATTTTAAGCCTGATTGTATGTGAAATGTTGGAGCATTTTTTTAACAATGGATCTCTTTACATAGTCCAAGTCATCGGTAATCATGAAAGTATGTATAGGTTGATGTGGATTTTTTGTACTATTTTTGCTTAAATATATAAGACCATGCTGAGTCAGTGAAGTACTGATCACTGTATGGTCACAAACAAGTATCAAATATTGTGATTTAAGATGAGAGATAAAACAAAGAAACAAATTTATTTAGACATTGTACTGTTCTTATGCTTAGTGCTTCAAAGCTTTTTGTCAGCGCTAACTACCCTGAAACACCATGATGAGTCAGTGAAGCATTGATCATTGTATAGTCACAAAGTATCAAATATTGTGATTTAAGATGAGAAACTGAATAAAGAACCAGTTTTATTTTCCAAAGAAAAATCAATAAATTGCAAATTTGATACAATAATTTATTCTTTAGTTTCACAATATGTATCCATGTTACCTGTTACCGTAATGCCTTATTTTAAACAGCTTGAAAGGATCGAAGGCAGAGTAGATGAACAAGTTACCAGTTTCTCATGTGTATTTCCAGTTGAATCACATAACAAAAACTACACAATGATGTAAAATGAAATTAGTTTATTAACATAAGCAATCAAAAAACAGGACTAACGAGGTTTGTAAGCATTAGTTATTTCTTAAATAAGGCTATTAACAATGTACAGTGTAGTTACAATGCAACGAATTCAGTATTTCACAAGGACGTGATGTGTGTAGTTACAATGCAATGAATTCAGTATTTCACAAGGACGTGATGTGTGTAGTTACAATGCAATGAATTCAGTATTTCACAAGGACGTGATGTGTGTAGGAGCTTTATTGGCATGATCTTCTTGTCAGATCGAGCGAGAATTTTAAAAAAATTTGTTCCACTATAAAACACACACTCCCACTTTAAAACAAGAAAAATAGGCATAAAAAGTGTGTTGTACATACCAAAATACCGTACATACACTTAATCCTCCTTTTGTGGATATGGCCTCAATTTACATGTATTGAAGCCTTCCTTTGTGGATATGGCCTCAATTTACATGTATTGAGCCTCCCTTTGTGGATATGGCCTCAATTTACATGCACTGAAGCCTTCCTTTGTGGATATGGCCTCAATTTACATGCACTGAAGCCTTCCTTTGTGGATATGGCCTCAATTTACATGCACTGAAGCCTTCCTTTGTGGATATGGCCTCAATTTACATGCACCGAAGCCTTCCTTTGTGGATATGACCTCAATTTACATGCACTGAAGCCTTTCTTTGTGAATATGGCCTCAATTTATATGCGCTGAAGCCTTCCTTTGTGGATATGGCCTCAATTTACATGCACTGAAGCCTCCCTTATTAGACACCTCCATATAAAGGACACATATAATCTACAGGACAACATTCATTCAGGGATTGTCCTACTATTGCCAAAGCCCATGTTACCTGGAATTGGGAAAATTTCCACATAAACAAGCTAAATTGGAAATTAGGGGAATAAAAGAAAAATCAGAATGTGTGTATTATTGAGCTATTCACAGCATGTTTTAATGCAATAAAGTAGTCAGTAAGCATAGTCATCAGGAGGGCTTCATTTTCCTAAACAAGTTAGTAATAAATATATACAATCCAGTGCAAGCAATTTTTTTTACCTAACTTAGAAATAAAAATAAACTGCAATGAATAAATGAATAGATCTTTCACCTTATTTATTTATTTCTCATTTATGGCTTACAGATGAAAGGGAACAAAGACTTTTTTATTTTACTTGTTACCTGAATTTCCAAACTAGCCCCTCTCAAAAAGGTCTATAAAAAAAATCCTTGTTATTGATTATATATATATATATATATATAGATATATATATATATATATATATATATATACATATATATATATATATATATATATATATATATATATATATATATTTCTATATATAGAGAGAGAGAGAGAGAGAGAGAGAGAGAGAGAGAGAGAGTGCACCTTCATATAAAAGACACTTGTTTCTCAACAAAAGACATTTTTGGGGTTCCTTAACTACCAGTAGCCATAATAATTCCTCCTTACATTATGTTTTCCTACAAGGATTTTTTAAAATATAATGTGGATAGAATATTTCCTGGTACAATACAGTCTAATCTCGTTTATCAGACAAAAGATAATTGTCTGACAAACCATTTCAATTTATGAGTGACTTTTAAAGGTCATATAAATGAAAACCTCATATCTGTTGTTATTATAAATTTCTATTGCTGAGTTTATAAATAATTGTGTTTACAAGTATGACCCTTGCAAAAGTTGGCACAATTATTACCTGCCTCTAATATGTATGAGGAAGTTATGTATTGCTGGACGAAAGAACTCGCCAACATAGAGATTACAGTTTCATACCTGTCAACCTCCTGAGACAAAAACCTGTACACCAGACCAAAAAAAAACCTTACAAAGACCAGAAAAACCTTACACCAAAGACAGGGCTGAGCAAAATTTTTTTTCATCCACTTGTCCAGGACAAGTGGTTTCAGAAAATTCACTTGTCCCACCTTACTTTTCACATGGCCACCTTACTTTTCACTTGTCCCAAAATGGTAATCACTTGCCGAGATTTGATGAGATGTATGTACTTAATCCATAGAAAGAACAAATGAAATAATATACAACATAATTATTTCTAAAAAAGAATTTAATTTTTCTAAAACAGTTGTTGATATACGTTTGGCTACTTCAGGTACATGTATATATGTTTTAGCTGCTGGATTTTGAAAAAAATGTCCATGTACATGTCTGCCACCTGTACCAGCACTAAGCCTGCAGTTGATAGCTGCGTCTGAGTTAAAGTCCTCAAGCTCTGGTCCATTTGGTGAAATGTTCATTATAATTTTTACACTCTCTTGATTTAAGGAATTCTCACACTCAGTAGCAGTCTTACGTTTTATCCCTCCACTTTCACAAGAATTTTACTTCTTCAAATTGTCCTTATTAACTTCCTTGTGAAAGTGAAAATAATTTAGCAAACTCATTTTATCCACATAGTAAATATCAGCTTGCTTGACAACTACTTCTAAAGTGATCATAACAAACATTTTCTCTTTTAAATACGAACAGAGCTCATTAATTAGCATAACTGTTTCGCTTCAAACGCAATATCGCATGTGAAAGTTGATTGTCTTTATAATCAATTAAAAATGAAAGAATCATTACTGTCATTTCATCAGTTCATAAAGGAAACCAACACTGAGGTCGGTAAAGTACCTTTCATTAATTTAATTACGCTGACTCGCTGGATTAAAATCAAAGTGAGTCACTCGTGAGGATCTGGTTTGAGTAAACACAGTGCAACAAAGCCGCTTAAAACACTGTTAATTAATCATACCGGCTTTGTTTTGTTTGAGGTGTTTTGATTTGCCAATAATTTGGTTGCTTAGCCCAATATGCAGTCAAGCGGTAACAGAATGTGCACATATGCGACAATTATCACTGACCACCTGTAGGTGTTATACAGGATGTAAATGTATACATGGAGAGAAGTAGAATCAAATATTCAGTACGCCCAGAGGGCATGAATGGCCAAATAAAGGTAGATGTAGTGATTAAAGCACGAAAATAAGGACTTGCATGATTTTTTAAAAAAAATATTAAAAAATGTACAAAATGGTTGTACGGCCGTACACTGCAAAACCCCCCAAAAAACCGTACAAATTACGGGATTCCTGTACAAGTTGACAGGTATGCAGTTTAGGGAATTTGCAACAGGTAACAAAATGAAGTGATCCTGTGGAAATGTATTAAATAGAAATTACAAATTCTATACCTACAGCCAATATGGTCCTAGATGAATCAAGAAAAATTGAAATGACTGCAACATACAGCTAATATGGTCGTACACAGAGCAAGAAAAATTTAAATGACTGCTAAACCTACAGCCAATACGGTCCTAGATAGATCAAGAAAAAGAAAACAAATGATGACAATTATTGGAAAGAATTACAAAAACATTGTGTATTCAAATGCAGAAGTGTAATCTCAGTGCATTTTCCAACTTTAATATTATAAAAGTCACATTGTAAAAATACATCAGATCCCTACTTTTAGTCAACACTATTGAAAATAAACTGAATTTCTCTGAAATTATAAATGGGGGATGCCACTACCTTTAAATGTAACTCCTTATCTCATAGCACAATATTTCTACTTGTTCTACTTGATATTTCCTGCTCTTATTTCTCCATCAAAAAATCTGTAAAGCAAAGGTTTCATGAAGATACTTGTTTGCATTTCAAATTTCTGTACCCTATGAAAGTAGATGACTTAATTATAAATATTTATTTTAAATACTTTTCTTCTCTCTTTCTCTCTTTTGCCTAGATGATTACCTAAATTATATGTCTAAATAATTTTTTCAACATTTAGAAGGATTTGTGACAAGTTGATCACTTGCAATACATGTATGCTTGGAACAAATCAGAATGTGCAATAGGGCCTACTTGGAAAGCTCTGCATAATACTTCCTGGTTTGACTCATTATGATCGATAGATCCCTAGTTTTTGCAACTATCTTCATTTAGAAATGTAAAAAAATGAAAACAATAGTCATTTTTCTGATCACATGTTGTGACTGTATACTGCACAAAATCTCTCATTTTTACATTAGAAGACTGTGCAGTCATCAATACACTTCTACCAGTGATCTCCCCAGAAATTTTTGATAGCATTGGGGTAAATGTGTGGTAGCACCATATAATGTTTTCAAACTGGTGTTAACATCATAAAAGTGAAACATTTAGTAGCAATACAATATAAAAGAAATATGTATATTTACATAGTATTCTTTATTTCCCTTTGTTATAATTATTTAATGCCAAAACTCATTAGTCTTTGAATTTAAATAAACCATGAAACTATCCAAGTTATATTTATTCCAAATGTCAAAGACATAATGTGGTTTTAAGTTCATCAGTTTCAATTATGAAGACTGTAAAAATAGCTCAATGACTGAGGTTTGTACGCTTTTATCTGCAATTTTGATAAATAAATAGAGGACACATATGAATGCAGTAATATAGTGATTAAAAATATCACCAATTAATTTATAATGTAATACATTCCAATTCCAAACAAGATGTTTAATGTTGGAAAAATACTTCCCAATATAAATGAAGCAATAATCCAACACGTTTTCAAAACAGGTAAAATTGGGAGATAAATATTGCTACTTTTCTTGCTTGGATAGACAGAAAAGAGAAATTCATATGGCAGCACCCACTTATGTTAAGGTTTATTGATCAAAGTATTTTTTTTTGGCAGAGTATTATTATGTAAATATAAGAGCAAATCATGGGTAAGATGCAATATTCCTCACATGTTCTGGAAAATAACAAGAGCAACAAAAATCACAACTACAACAATAACTACTTCTACTATTGTTATTATGATAAAAGTAAAAATAATAGATTGTAATAGTACCATAGGAATTGTACATGATCCCCATTTACACCCCACCCACCCACCCCCTTTCATCTCCTTCATCTAACCCATTATTAACTAAACAGATCTAAACCAAAATTTATCAATACAAAAAGATTTACCATTTGATCCAGCAATTTCTACCAATATACATGTATATAAAATCTTCTGCTATCTGAAATGGAATCACCAATCTCTGATCATAGTAGCTGGGCCAACATGGGTCTAGCCAGGCACTGGGTAATTTTTTATTTTTTTTGAAGGTAGTCTGTCCATTCAGAATGATTGTTAAGAATCTGCTTAACTTAAAACGTAATACGTGTCACACATTTTGAGCTGGTAGCAGAAATGACTGAAATATATATAATGCACACTGCCAGCAGACTCCATTGTCACTGGCCAATCATGTGACTGTGAGTCCAAATACAAAACCTGCATCAAAGGTCATGCACTGGCAGTCAGGCCAAGGCTGGTACAAAAGATAACAGCTATGTGAGCGAGTAATTATCCTGGATTATCTTAATTACACACCCAAGAATAGGTAAGAACATGTGTCATTTGAGCGATAAGGCTCTGAATTAGGCGACAGGATTTTTATTTAACAAAATAATTTTTGAAGGATATGAGGAAACATTAAAGCATATCAGCACTAGAGCATATGTGTATCGGCAGGTTCTAAAGTGTCACAGGCTGAAATGATAGCATATCGGACCACTACGGTAAAAGGCCCTAGGGAGAACAATATCTACATCAAAGACTGGTCAGCTCATTTCCGAATGATGTCACACATAACAGCAAATCGAGATTTTAACAGTAAATTACAGGAATTTGGTTGTAGTAAATTTTACCAAAGAAATAAATTTTTAATGTACACATAATGGTCTAAAAAATGCAAGAAAATTTTACATTCTAAAGATTTTATCCATAAATGACTTTTGAGAAGCATTATTTTCACAAGGAAGTTAATAAGGTAGATTCGGAGACAGAAAATTCATGTGAAAGTGGAGAGTAAAACGTAAGATTGCTACTGAGTGTGAGGCAACTATTTCTCCAAAGAGACTTAAGCAAGAATCCGTGGCAACAAAAAATGAGAAGAAGTTAGAGAAAGTCTGAATTCCAGTAAATTCCATTCCATTTTTGCTGATGGAAGTACTGATGCTACCATATTGGAGCCAGAAATAGTGCATATAAGATACCTGGAAAATGGAAAACTGAAAACCTCTGATGCAACAAACTGTATAATATCACGTTTTTGAAAAATTCAATTCTTTTAAGAAATAAATATATTGTACATTATTTTGTTTGTTCTTTATGGATTAAAGTGCATACATCTCATCAAATCTTGACAAGTGATTTGAAAAGGTAGGTGGGACAAGTGAATTTTCTGAAACCACTTGTCCTGGAAAAGTGGATGAATAAAAATTTGCTAAGCCCTGGTGTGTACTCAGTAACAATTAAAGTCCACTTGGAATAAAAATGGTGTATTCATTCATCCAATGACATTGCACTTAATTCCTTCACCATTCTGCCAAACCAATAACTATAAACATTAGTTTTTGTTGAGAATCACATTCTATCTGTATCCTTCACTTCTTGTCATCTCTGCTGCCATTGCTCACCTATTTTAAAGTCTAACTGACTGGTTCTTGTTATGTACATTCTGTTTATCCACCCAGAGAAAATGTTTTCCATGTGCCAGTCGAAGCTATTGGTGCTGAAGTACTTTTCTCCCTATCTGTGTCCACATTGAAAACTTGTGTTCAAAAATATTTTAGAATATGAGATTTTCACTATAAATCTGCAATAATTCTGCAAAATTTGGAATGATTGTCATCTCTGTTATGATAAAGATAACAAGATTATTATCTGACCTGTATGCCTTCATCTCTGCGGATCATGACTCTCCACCACTTCTTGCTCTCTACCTCCTTCAGGCTGATGTCAAGAGACAGAAGACTCGATACTGGTGCATGAAGGATCACTTCCTATAAAAAAAAAGTTTGTCATATCTCACATGCATCAAATTTCTCAGATGGAGATTCATTTTAATAAAAACAACATATTTGGTGCAGGAACTGAAAATTACAGTAGTCCGAGATCCAGGTCCTATCTTTTTGGGCCACGGACCTGTCATATATTACCAACACTAGCCTATCGAACCTTTAATATTTCTTAGTTGTTCCTATAAATTGAATAAACCATGCAGATTACTTTTCAAAACATCTGAAATGAGTCAAGTTCAAGGTGATTGTTCAATATTGAGACTGGTATTGTAACAAATTACCAGGAATTGGCACATTTTATATGCAATATGCAGAGCACCAGTCTATGTTTTTGATCTTTGTCAATTAAATGTGTGTCTTTCCTCAACGCCAGCTAAAACCAAGCATCTACTGTATGGGTTTCCTGAATTTTGCTTGCTGGACCAGTGCTTGACTTAAGCAGCCCTAAGCAATGTAGGGTGCTACTGATCCTGTACCAGCAAGTCAGAGCCAATATTTTCAGATCCTGTTCAGATTTTCGCCTTAAAGTTGCTGATGTCTGATAGTGTATTTTCAAGGATGCATGTAAGATGTCATGACTAAATTGATGAACAAAGGAATATAAATAAATGCATAATTTTGTAACAAATCAAAACTTTAGTTTGAAAAAAAAACATTGAGAAAATGGAAAATTATAAAAGAAAATATTTTTTTACAAAATACATACAAATTTATAAAGTTACTAAATAAAAAAAAAAATTTTTTTTAGATCAAGTACATGTATTGGTATAATTGTTTCTTCTTCCCCAGGTAGACAACAATATGTTATACACCATCAAGAATAACAATATGACATTTGTATACTGTAGGTTAAGGTATTCACACAAATACATATACACAGTCATACAAGATTCAGTGTGCATTCTAAAATATTCCATCTTTTCATGAATGTTTCAAATTTAGAGAGGTTAGGTATATATATACACATATATTATTCTTTTAACTATTAAGCAAGTATTTATCAAATCTACTGCATACTTTTGAATCCACAAAACCATGTATGACTTCCTCAGCTTTGATTTGGATGTTATATTTTCTTTGTTGTATATTTTCTCTTTCTCTCCAAATTATCCATACATATTGACACTGCCCCAGAATATCTATAATTGACTCTGAATTTGCTTTACAAAAACTGCAAGAATCTGATGGTGTCATATGTAAAAATATGCAGATTTTGTCCAAATATATATCACCCCAGTTTTCAAAATTCCAGTTTAGGACATATTCCCATTTATGTTGTGATTTAGTACGTTTAGTTGTGGTCTGTTAAAAAAAGTCCTTATAAAATGGTTTACATGTTTTCTTTACACTGTGTCAATAAAAATGATACTTTTTATTCAAGCAACTTAAGTTTTCCATATTTCTATAAAGACATTCTGCCATATCTCGGGGATAGCATCAAAAGTTCCATCATACTGAACAAAATTTATATAATTTTTTTTATATTTTTCTTTTTAATTCTGAAAATTGAAAAAATCACCAGTTTTGTACGTGATTTCATGCAGAAATGTAATTCCATGTTCATGCTATTTTTTTTGTAGAAGATCATTTTATTATCAAGCCTAATTTTTTCATTCAACCACAGGGCTTGAACAGAAATATTATTATACATGTAAGTTGTAGGGTCACATGCCACCAGAGAAAACCATGCTAAAAAGGCATCTTTTGCAGAAAGGATTAAATTTATTTGCTATGTGACGAAGTCCATATCTAGATTAGTTAAATATATCTGCTCCACCTATCTTGTATAGCTTATCAAAATGAATAATTTTCCATGGGGTGAATTTAAATGGGTTATGGAGTTTCTTCAACCAAGATATTTTTAAAGCTTTCTCAAAGTATGTTATATTTAGCATCCCGAGTTTCCCTCAATGACAAGATTTATAATTATGGATCTTTCAATTTTGTCTCTCCTGCCACTCCAATAAAACCTAAAAAATATTCTTTCAATTTCTTGAATAATATATTTTGGTGGGCAAGGTAAAACAGTAAAAGGATGGATAGGGATTGAATGCGCCAAGGATTTATGATGGCAATTTTACCTACAGTATACCGGTATATGAAAGATGACACAAGGACCAGTTATTCAGTAGCTTTTGTATAATATTAATTTCCATTTTAAAAAAATTATAGAGTTTTATCTGCCACACTCGGATCAATGAAAATTGCAAGTAACTTTAATTTGCCGTTATGATTCCAGTATAGATTTCTTTCTGGTAGCAATTCTCTACAACATTTATACTGACTTATAACCATATTGCTTGTTGTTTTTTCAAAATTTACTTTTAAACCAGAACAATCTCTAAATTTATCAAGAAAAAGGGATGAATCATCAGCATATTGACTTATTAAAAACTCTGAGTTATTTTATTCCACTTATAATTTGGGTGATAATTAACAGCAGAGCTAAACAATTCAATACAAATTATAAACAAGTATGGAGAGAGAGGGTCCCCGTGTCTGACTCCTTTGAAGTGTGAAAAAGGCGATATATAGCCATTACTGGTTACTCAGCTTTGTATATCTGTGTAAAAGATTTTAACCCAATATACAAAGGAGTTACCAAAGCTGAAGAATTTCAAAGTTTTGTATATGAATGACCATTCTAAAGAATCAAATGCTTTATAAAAATCAATTAATAAAAGAAGACCTCCTCTTCTGTTTTGTGTTCAAGGTTGTATATAAGTCTTGTTCAATTGCCAATATGTCTGTCTGGTAGAAATCCGCTTTGTGTCTCACTAACTTATAGTTTTTAAAATAGGCTTAATGTGATTCACAATAGCAGATGATGCAATTTTATAGTCTACATTAAGCAAGGAAATTGGCTGCCAATTACATAATAAAAGATTTGTCATTGCCATCTTTTTGTATGCAAGTAATAATTCCTTGCCTTTGTGTAATGGATTGTTTTTCTTGGCTGTAAGCCTGATTAAGCGATCTAAGAAGAAAAAGGCTAATATTATTCAAACAAAATTTGTAAAATTCAGTTGTAAACTCATCTAATCCTGGACTTTTTCCATTTTTCATTTGTTTCAATGCTCTCAGACATTCGTTGTATGTAAGTTTACCCTCACAGGATTCTTTATCAAAGTCTTATACCGGTAATTTAGTTACAAAGGGACTATCATCCATAAAAACATGGTTATGTAAATTTGGGTCACTATCATCCATAAATACATCGTTATGTAACTTTGGGTCACTATCATCATAAATACATCGTTATGTAAATCAGGGTCACTATCATCCATAAAAACATCCTTATGTAAATTTGGGTCACTATCATCCATAAAAACATCCTTATGTAAATTTGGGTCACGATCACCCATAAAAACATTATGTAAATTTGAGTCACTATTAATGCTAGTATAAAGAAATTCATAATAATTTTTTTGTGTTAGCAATATTTTACTATGATCTGCTATAACAGAACCATTGACCAAAACTAATTTTGAAAATATTTTTTCAGAGTAATTTTGTTTCTAAGTTACAAAAATATTCAGAGTTTTTCTCACCTTCTACCTGCCATCTAGCTTTTGATCTTGGTATAATTTCTTCAAGCTTTTGTTTTTAATACTTTGAAGTTGTTGTTTTACGGAATCAATTTCTAACTGGATACTTTCAGAAGGTTCCTGAGACAAAAGACTCTAATTTGGTTTTGATTTGTTATTCTTCCTAAATTTCATGCTTTATTGTTGAGGAATATTCAATTATTTTACCTCTAAGAATAACTTTCATAGTCTCCCTATAGAGCTGATCATCAACTGGCAAATGGCCTACAGTTGTTGTATATATTTCCTTTATAAGCTGTATCTCTGATTTAGCTAACGTCACAAACACTTAATCATGGAGCAGAGTTATTAAATTTCCAACTACCTTTTCCTCTTCCTTGGTTTCAGAAAGATAATCCTACTGAAATAAGTGATCTGCAGAAATGAAGAAATAATCAAATCTGCTCATTTTTTTTCTGGGGTCCTCTACAAGTATAGTGCCTTTTGTTTCCAGATGTCTATCAAATCAACATTCTCCATCACAGAGTGAATTTTTGACAGAGTTAATATTATTTTCATGAAGGTAATTAACGGTATCTAGTTCAAAGCATTGGAAACTTTCCAGTTTCTTCCATAATAATTGATGTGTTACCTATGTCTTCTAAAACATTTCGGATTTATAACAAAATTCTAGTTTATCATTGTTTGGTCTGTATATTGCACATAATGACATTCTATTACCTTTGATGGAGATACCCAAAATAAGAAAGGTACCCAATGAATCTGCTACTATTTATGAAGTTGATAATGATAATGATATTAAAAAGAATTGCACAGCCCCTTGAATGAGCTGAAACACCTTTATATTCCCACTCTGCCAGCCAGTACTGTTCTGTCTCTTTTGTGGAATGTGTGTCCACTAGAACTGAAACATATTTTTTCTCTCTAAATCTATTAAATATACCTCTTCATCTGATATTATCTGAATACAAGCCTCTGCAGTTCACACCACTTATAGTGAAAGAATTAGCCATAGATAACAGGTAATAAATAAGAATCATCACTATGTTACATTTATGAAATAACAATGTACCTCAGTGTCAGTGAGCTTTTTAAAAGGAAAAAGGCATTCTTTCACACTCATCCATATTCAATCATACATCCATCTGTTTTCACACTCTATCATGCAGGGTAACCATATCTGACTAGTCAAAAAAGAGGACACTCTTATCTCTCTCTCTCTCTCTCTCTCTCTCTCTCTCTCTCTCTCTCTCTCTCTATATATATATATATATATATATATATATATATATATATATATATATATATATATATATATATCCCATAATATATATAAGAGACAAAGAGGAGATTTAAGGACCGATATGTCCTGGAAAACAAGCACGTATGGAAGCCCTATATCATGTCATCAAGAAAATACAAGTTAATAATGGATGACGACTAAAGTTGAATACACAGTCAGATCTGGAAGAGAAACTTTCACAAAGCAGCCCTTTGCCACTTTATTAGATAATCTTATGTGTCAGTATTTTTCAGGGCAAAATTCTGTAGCTAACTGGAAAAATCTAATACCAACCTAGCGATGTTTACTTGTGTATTATATTGTCTTTTCTGTGTAGTTTTTTACTTTAGCTTGTTTTCATTTTCAAAATAATCATAATCAGATTACTTAACCATCTTACCCTTCCATTTTCATTTTGTTGGGGGGGGGGGGGGGAAGCTTCAGTAGCTCAGTTGGAAGAGCATCGGACTCGTAATGAAAGGGTTGTAGGTTCAATACCCACCCAAACCTAACTGGGTCAGCTGCCTCGGCATGTCCTTGGGATGGGCACTTAGCTCCCATTTCCTTTTTGCATGATATTGCCAATAATGTGTTAAAGTGATGTAATAAATCAAGGAAATAAAACACTTCCTGTTTTTAATCCAAAGTCAACAAAATTATGTTTAAGTCTAATTTAAGCCATGTGAAGCTGTTCCTTAAATAGAATTAACAAACAATCATGAAAAAAACAAGTTCTGACAGCAGTAAAAATTGTTAAAAGTTATGTAAAAAGAACATGTTCAGTTTTAAGTTTGCATGATCGCAATCTTTATCTCTTTCCATATCATAATATTTATAAAGTTTCCAAATATGCAAGGAAAATTAACAAGGTCACATTAAAAGAATACCACATAAAACTGGCACTAGTCAAAAATTGCCACTGCATTATTTTTTCACTTGCAGATACCAGGTAAAACAAAATTTCAATGAGCAAATTGCTAGCTTGCAAGTGTTAATTTAAAGCTCCGATGCTGGTTTCAGAGCTAATGATTTACTTGGAATAAACAAAAAGGCACTTGTGTTACTTCTAAGAATATGGCCTACTGACCCCTTCAACCTTCCCCCTCTCACAAAGCCAATCAATCATATCTGAACAGATATAAATAAATCATATCTCTATCCCAAGTGGTCTAAAAGAAATACATGTAAGAAGGTATATGACATCCAAGCATTAGTACAAAGAACTACATACAGTTAGGTGATTCCACATACTCCCTACTATGACTTAAAGGTCAGTGGTATGGGGACATTTTGGTGTGGTGAAGCTACATGTACTGTAATTTAACTATCATATAACAAACATTCCACTGAACCCCTGCCTGATCACTCAGTATATGTATAAATGTGTTTACAAGTACAATGTATATTATATGTATAAATGTGGTTACCAAATGCCATTTTATAAGAACAATGTATAGTTTGGTCGTGAGACAAAAATTTCCCAGCCAAGCAGGTCACCTAAATAATTTCAGCTTAGCTATATAACATATACAATTTCATATCTTTATGACTCCAAACCTTATCCTCCAATTTTCTCAAACTTTTCACACCTTATTTAATTCTGTCAATCACCATGATTTCAATGATTTTAAATAAATGGCTGTGTTACTTAATGAGTGGAGCATTTTCTATAAGTCCAAGATATCAATTAGGCAATCACATATATTTATCAGTAGGTTCTCTTTGATCCCCACAAAAGAATCCCTGTTTCTCAGAGATGTCTGAAAGTCTGCTTCTAGGGACTATCCACTTTTTAAAAATGCTACAGCACTCCCTCACTATAAAACCATTCCTGTTATAAGGCAAGTATGATCATGTATCCTATTTCATTATGTAGTAACGATATTATGTGTAATAATGTACTTCATTAAGAGGCAGTCTCACTATAGACCTTTCCATTGGACAGTTCTCCCATATATACCTCCCCCTGTCCGCTACGTGTCACTACATGCATCCACCATTAAGGTACTGATTCTACATATGCCTAACACTAGAAAGACTGAATAAAACAGGGCATGCAGAAAACACTTCCATATTCCTTTATTGCTATAAATCAACTTTATCTCCACATAAATCTTTGAATGTATACTCTCAAATACTACAGAAAACAGCTACATCACAATGTTAGTAAAACAAAAAATACACATTAATCAGGAAAACTGTGTTCACAAAATTAAGGTCCTTATTTCTGAAAAATTATCGCACAGGAAAACTGACCAATTACTGTCCATTTAATTTTAACAGAGTAAGAAATTTCATTTAAAAGAAGTTGTCCAAATTTAACTTGCAGAGGAATTCTGAAATTTGTAAAAATTAAAAAGAAAGAAAAAGAGAGACTGAAATGCCTAAGTAATTGAAAAATCACCCATTTGATACATTTCATAGTTTCATTGTTTACCTTTCTGATATGTAATCACAAACTAGAATATCTCTATATATATATATCTATATATATATATATATATATATATATATATATATATATATATATATATATATATATATATATACACACACACACACACACTTATGAGAACTTACTATAATATTATAATATTTTCAATATAATAAAAACCTTTGAAATGTCAGCTTATTTTTACAATTTGTACCTTAAGTAGTTTGTAGGAAGAAGTAACATTTTACTTCATGCTGTTTTTGATAAGTAAATAAGTAAATAATCACCTTAATAATTACTAATTCAAATACGAATTTGATTAAAAAATGAGAAAAAGGATCATACAGATGTAACCAAAGAATCTGATAGGCAAATTCGTTTATAACTTTTACATCTTCGGGGCATTTACAAATTTGACATTCATCGACATAGTGAAAAGAATTTAATTCATTGATCAATTAATTCATGTAATTATTTGTTGAAATTAATAGTTATTTAATTCAGCCATCTGTGTGTTTATTAATCTGTATATATATAATTCAATTATGTACCTACATATGTAATATTCTCATGAAAACGTATGAGAATTAGTGAATGAAAATAATATTTGAGCGAAAGTGAAGGTATGAAAATTATTACCTATTTTAGTTGGCGTGATTGATAAAAACAAAAAAATTAAATAAAAAATTTCTTTTGATGACAGTTTGATAAAATTACATGTAGTTAAATAATTCAAATCTTAGAACTATTAAAGAAATAACTGAGGAAAATAAGAAGTATACCATGAATCACAACCTCGGGATAAAAACAAACCAATATATACAAAATTACACAGGAAAAGTTCTAAATTATAACAAAAATAAAACTTTAGGGTAATCAATTCACTAAATATTGTTTTCACAGTGATACACTGTTAAGCTAAATGCTTGTGCAAATAAATGATATCTACTGTAAATGCATATGAATATAGCTTCCATAGTACCAAGCGCTGTTTGATATCAGTATGTAATGGCAGAATGTCATGTCATACACATATGGCTGTGTCCATTAAAACCGTAATGGAAAGGTCAATAATGCAGTATACTCCATGGCTCCCATGGAAAATGTTACAATGAGAGAATACAGTATATAAACAGAATCAGGATGCTTGATGGGACTTGCACTGCTATGATTCAGATAACACACACCTTGAGCACTATACTTTAATACAAACAAGAAATCACACACATGGATTAGATTACCATTTTACTAAGCAGTCTTATACAGTATCTCATAAACTTTATATCATGTTGATTTTACAAAATTTACTATATCATGATGGGGCTTTACTAATCCGCTAACCCAATGCATGTGACAAACTCAACTTCAGCTCAGTCAAGCTCAATTTTGCACCGGCAAGTCAAAAAAATTGAGGGGGGGGGGGGGGTATGTTCAGTTCATAATGCTTTATATTTTGCAAGATTTATATCCTGCGATCTTGCAATAGTACATATATCAGCACCTTTATTTAGCATTTACATGCACTGCATTCTTTATAAGCTGTACTGCCTGCAGTTCCTTTCATCTATTGATCTTTATTTCACACCATATAGTGTCAAAATCTGCCATTTCCTTTTAGTAGTCAATGTCAAAGTCACCTTTTCTTGTGCATACATAATAATGTGAATATTTACTATTTTATGCAAGTTTTGACAAAGAGGGAATAAATATTTACATTTAAACTTATCAGTTACGTTTTAATTGTAATATCTGTACATATATCGGATTCACCAACTTTCAAGTCCTAACCTAACCGCGGACAGTTTGTGAGCTGAGATATACTGAGCTTGCCAACTCTAAACAATCGGCTTGTCAAAGATTGTTCTGATGCATGTTGCCAATCTCAAGGTGACTAGGTGATAATTGTTAATAATATAACTTGTGAGATTTCTTTTACAGTGTGTATAGAAATAAAGGGCACTCGTCTCTAATGATCAGCCACCTTTATTTTGTTAAAAGCGTGATTGTTGTACCTATGTTGTACCGAAAATTTAGCACCCAAAAGCAGCATTTATTGTCTGTTGCTTATGTGATAATTATAGGAGACCGATACATACTTACTGCTTGGCAAATAATTTAATAGATTAATAATTAAAATGAGCGTTCTCAAATCATTCTCACAGGCCGTCTTGTCAAAGACTGTTTTGATACATGTCGTATATTTCAATGTGACAAGGTGATAATTGTTAAGTAAATGGATATAATAAGAGTTCTCAAATCATTCAGTTGTGAGTATAAATAAATCATTACAAAAAGTCTAGCTTTCATTATTGTTGACGTAGTTGAAGAGATGAGTCTGCTAGTATATCCAGGCAAAAAAAGGAAACTGGAAGAAGTTTCCATATACAGATCTAATGAGCTCATCAGGAACATTGATAAGCATTCTGAGAGTTTCCAACATGAGCCCTTAAAGTGATTCCAGGCATTTGACTTCAGGATTAAAACAAACCTGAGAAACTGTCTTAACCAGGAAACTCTTTAGCTTCTAATGACTGTAAGTACTCATGGTCCTCCTATCACAGACTTGGATGCAGAAAGTGCTACTGAAAATTGGACGACAAGTGAAAGGGGTAGCAGAGATGTTAGTGGACACAACACTCCCCAGAAAAAAGCAAAAAGTGAATTCATTGATACTGGAATATTTCAGTGAGGATCTCAGTTTTACTTAGTTTTTTTACTGAATAGATACTTAAATCTGCATGAACACTTAAACTTTAAGTGAAAACAGTAGATTAAAAATAAAATTGATATTAAAATTTGATTAAAATTAAGTTCACACAGTTTTGTTGGTTGTTTCATTTTCAGTCCAAGGTCTTTTACCTAAACAACTCTTGAAAATCTATTTCCAAAACCCTTCTCTACTAATCCATTTATCTATATGCATGTATATGCCTGTCTTTGTTCTTCTAACTATATCTGTTCTAGCCTTTCCTATTCCTCTCATCTATATATCTATTTACATGTTCTATCTACATATATCTCTTTTTATAACTTCAATTATTGGTATATAGTTTTAAGGTGCAAGCAAAGATAAAAAGAAAACAAAAGTTTTTTATTTGTAAAATAAATATAATGTGATTTTCTTCAAATATCCAATTTTTATTTTACCCTATTTGTTTACTTCAGTTGTGATACTATGTTGTCATATCTTTGGGCAAGCTCAAATCTCCCAAGGGGAAGTTCAATTTCTCAGTCAGCTTGCCCTGACTTTTAATAACATTTGTAAAGCCCTGCCTAATAAAAATTCCTTTTGAAGAAAAAGCCATAATTAATATGCAGTCTCTTGCTCATAATCAAAGTCATCCAAGATCTTAATGATATAAACACATTTCAGTCTTCTCTTTATCTTTAAAAGTAGCAGACTCAAAATTATCATTAAAACAACAGATGTTACAGTGTTGTAAAAGTAGATGGCTCAACTGGAAAAGTAGATGGAACTTTAATCAGCAGCCAGTTGATAATGAGAAGGCAGCCATTTACCAAGTTTATTAGAAACTGGAAGAGAAATATAGTCTCTAGATCTCGAGGTGTAACAAGTTCAGCCAATCAGATGCAAGATATCCAATTAATATAAGCTGGTCTCACTTATTACTGAACCTGTCTACGATAATGATAATACAACCTACCAAGTTTGATTAGAATCATGTCATAAATAGAGTCTATCCAAAGGTAAGCTCAGCCAATCATACACAAGATCATGTCATTAATATGCATAGATCTTGCTCCTAAGGAAACATATATCTTGATGAAAGAAGCCTATTTATCAACTTTGATCAAAATTTTATCAGAAATAAAGTTACTAAGCTTTAATAGTACTGGTATTCACATGCATGACAAATCAGATGCAAGATCACCTCATTAGCAAGTGTGGATCTTGCCCATTATTGAAATCATCTGAGAATGTAATGATGCAAGTGTATATTCCATGTTTGATCAAAATCGGATTATACAACTGGCCTCTAGTGTTGTAACAAGGCCAGCCATTCAGATGCAAGACTGACTCATTATATGAGTGGATCTTGCTCTTTATCAAACCCATCCAAGATCTTAATCAGGGCTGCATCTAGGATTAGTCAATTTTGGGCACTGGCACCTCTAAAGTTGAAAAAAAGGTGGTCCAATCTGGAAAAAAGGGGGACAAATCTAGTCATAGTTGGGACCTCTCAATTGAGAGGATCTGCCATAGCTCAGTGGGTACAGCCTCAGACCCATGATCCTGGGTTGTGGATTCGATATCCATTCAGGCAAGCCTGTGCTAGCTGCCTCGGTGTGTCCATGGGAAAGGCACCAAGCTCTGATTTCCTTGGCATGATCTAGCTAATGATACATTAAAAGTGCAATTAAAAACCAACAAAAACAAAACTCTCCATAGGATATAAAAAACTAAAAAGGAAAGCAGAATACGAGTGTTATAATGTATCCCTTTTTTAACTGGTGTTAAAATATGAAAATTAAAATCCATATTTTCTTTCTTTAGCTCATGTTTTAACATTTTTCTATTTTACACTTGCCAGTAAAAAACTAACCTGGCTAGATTTCCACCTGTCAATCACTGATATGTCCATCCTAAGTTCTGAAACAGCGCTGAATGTTTGAACTTTGCTGTCACATGAAAGTACAATTAAGAATCTCCAACAACACATCCAGTACAGACTTGTTCTTTGAAAGTATAACAAGGAATTGCGAGTCAAAATACAGCTGAACATCAAGGATGATGCATCAGCATTACTAACATTAGTGTCTATGTCAATCATTCAAATTCATCAATAGAACAAAACAGCACAGATTAAGCTCTGCTGCTGCATTATACAATGGTTGTCCGACAATATAAGACATTGAATATGATATGTATGAATCGGAGGAGGGGGGCGTGGGTAGGGGAATTATGTCTTACTGCCATAACAGTTTACCAGTGCTGTGGATCTCTGTTATGTCAAAATTGGCAAGGACATTGGAGGCCATATTTTCAAAAATATCTCATTCTCTGCAGCCCATATGTACACTGTTGCTCAGCTTAGAGTCTAATTGCTTATTGTACTACTTTTACTCTGATGCCTTTTTCCTTATATCGAGTAAATCAAGGCATAATCTAGTGGTTGCCTTTTTTCAAACTCTGTTGATTGCCATTTCAGTTCTTTGAAGTGCAATAGTACCTTACGAATGCTGAAGTTGGTTGAACTAGGAGTGCAATTTCTTTAACACAACAAATACATGTAGATGTATGTCTAATCACATTCAACCTGGATATACTTGTTTTGTTAAAGAAACTTAACTGGCAGTTCAACTAAATTCAGCATTCCATTGCTGCCGCTGATCTTCAACCAACTGAAATGGCAGTCCACAAATGTAACACTGTATAGAAGCAAATTAGGTAATTTCAACATTTCTTGGAAATAAAGCGTGCATGATTCATACATGTACACTCAATTCTTATTTTTTGCTTGATTATGCCTGCACAGATTCAAAAGTTTTGTATAAAATTTTGAATGTTAGCGGGTCGCACATCCTAGATGCAACCTTGTTGATGATATATGCCCATATTTCAGATCCGATTCAAATCAGGTCAAAAATATGGCTTCCAGAGTGGTAACAAGCTCAGTCAATCAGATGCAAGATCATCTCATTAGTATGCATAGATCTTGCTCATTATAGAACTCAATCAAGATCTTAATGATATATGCATATATTCCAAGTTTGATCAAAATTGGATTAGAAAGAAGGCCTCCAGAGTGGCAAGGTCTACCAATCAGATGCAAGGTAATCTCATTACTGTAGTATGCATTGATCTCACTCAATACTGAACTTGTCCAAGATCAGCACATATTCCAATTCTGATCAAAATCGGATCAGAAATATGGCCTCATAGTGGTAACAATGCTAGCCGATCAGATGCAATATCATCGCATTAATATGCGTGGATCTTGTTTATTATCAAACTCATCTGAAATTTTGATTATATAAGCCCAAACTTCAAGTTTGATTAAAATCAGATCAGAAATATGGCTTTCAGAGTTGTAACAAGCTCAGCAAATCAGATGCAATATCACCTCATTTGTATGTGTGGATCTCACTTGTTATCAAAATCAACCAAGATCTTAATGTTCTATGCACAGATTCCAAGTTTTATAAAATCAGATCAGAAATATGGCCTCCAAAGTGCTAACAACCTCTGCCAATAAGATGCAAGATCATCTCATTAATATATGTTTATCTTGTGCATTATTGAACTCGTCACAGATCTTAATGATATAAGCATATATTCCAAGTTTGATTAAAAAATCAGATAAAAAATATCACCTCCGAAGTCGTAACAACGTTAGACAATCAGAAGCAAGATGATCTTATTAACATTAATATAGAACTCTTCCAAGATTCTGATGATATAAACCCATATTCCAGCTTGACTGAAATTGGATTCAAAACATGGACTCCAGAGTGGAAACATGCAATTGCTAATGGACAGATGACTAATGACACATGCAGGGTGATGCCCTAAGGTCAATTGGCTTTACGGCTAGTTGGGCTAAAAAAAACCAAAAAAAACCATATAATTCTAATCATTAAAATTAGTACGAACTTTTTTTAATCAAAACACTATCTACTGCACAAACCTCTTTCATTGGCTTTTGACTGTAGCGTGCAATATGCAAGCATGGACGGGTATCAGGTATCAGTTCATCTCTATCAGCAAAGTCAACAACAATTATCACATCTTTTTTGGATACAATCTGCAATGTTTCTTCCATTTTATTTGACATGGTCCCCAGTTCAAGTTCATGTGCATCATAGCATTCCCGATACAGACTGGTTGGCGCTTTTGTGAAAAGTTTTACAATGTAACTGCTCATTAATGATTGTGTTTCTCTTTCATCCTGTGAAGGATGTTGATTACGCAAGTTCAAAAGTTTTTCCTTCATTCCTGATTTTAGAAGGAATTTGTCTGCAATACTGATTTTGGACAATGAAGAAGGAAGAAATTTACTCACATCTTTTAAAACATCATTTACATTTTCCTCGCTATTCTTCGTCTGTTTTCGTAAGAAAATCAGCATATCAAGGACAGCACACCCATACAACACTGCTCGTGCTAAATCCCTGATATTATTATCCTTACCATCCTTTCTGAGACACGAGGGATCTGTGAATCCATCATGAATGAAATCATCACGAACTTGAAAATACAAGTAATTAAATCCTATAACATCAAAGCTCAAAAGCTGATTTAGTTTATCTGCATGAGGAATGTAACGTATTCTAAAATAAAATTCTTCAGATGGGTGTGTTTTTCTCACCATGTCCTGAGGACTCTTCCAAAAAAAGGTGTCCTCTTTTTTGTGCTTCACAGCAATGCCAAATAATTTTGCCACAAGGGGTGATATTTTAAGACGCTTTGCAAGAGATTTACACACTATCTCAACAGATAGGGGTTCCAGATAGTAGGCTGATGTTTGAGTTGAATCTTCATTTTTTAAACGTAAGCTTGCCACATTTACAGACTCGCCATCATGTCCATAGTACAGATGTATCAGTATCGGTTCCGATTCAAATCCATTTAGAGCACTATAGCTAATTGCCTCTTCATGACGTAAACTTCGAAGTCTCCGTATGATATTTGCCATTCTGTTCTGAAAATAAATAAACACATGAAAAGAAAGAAATAAATTTGCTAAGAAATTAGTTTATCCAGGGCTTTCATAATTTTCAGAACAGGTTGCTGTTAATGAAAAACAGGCAGTTATGCAGGCAAGGCAGCACAGTAAGCAAGTTTGCTAGTGAGCCCTTGGTATGATTCCATCATAAAAAGTGAAATAAAAGATCCATATATAGTCGTTTCTTATATTCTTGCGGGTTCCATAAACTCACAGGAAATCATATCTCCGTAGTAAATACAATGGTGTGACACCTTTCTGTTGTTTATCACAGCAACAACGCAACAAGGAAGTTATCAAAGAGTTTGAACACCAAATATCAAAGAAATGTTTCGTTTTGTTGTAAGTTGGGAAGAAAAAATGAAAGGATAGAAAAAACAATGAAAATTAAATCCACCAGTATACCCTCCTTCACCACTACACCCCTACCAAACACAAAAACAGTAAATAAATTTTACCAGTTAACAGAAAATGGTCGTCTGTTTGTCAATGAATGTTACTGACATATCAGAATCACATGACAACTTACCGCATTGCTCGGTCAGGTGAACAAAAGTACGGTAGAAAATAAGGACCATAACTCTATTGAATCCTGCACACTTCTTTAAAGCACTAAAACTATGTTACTTTCATTCTCTGTTGCTTTTATTTTTAAAATAAAAATAGTAATATTTCATTATTATCGCATAGTACGTATGTTTTCATAACTGATAAAATGAAAATATTGCATAATTATTAAATTTGTCTCTTAATTATGAATCACATTAACAAGGGTAAAAAATTTTGTAACATGATGATCATAATTGACTTTAGCAACATTAAACATCGAAGTTATACCGAGTCTGAACTGACCGCCCTCCACCCGCCCTAACAAATAATGAAGATAATGACCAAGTCTTCTGCCATTTCCAAATGAAGTTTGTCAATAAGAACCATATGGGTGGAATCGAGTTTAGGAACTAAATGCGTTAATAAAATGTATTTTAATTTTTCTATCTTTGTCCAGGGGATTTAATTTTCATACTGTACCTTACATATATGGAAAACAAACTCCTTTTGGTTACGTCTTTCAGATGTCACAAATCTGAATGTATTCTTCTGCAACCAGTAAGTTGGCATCGCCTCACACCAAGCTATTATTGAATACTTGATCTGTATTAATCTAACCCAGTTAATTATACTGGTGGTGTTCTTTATTTAATTTTTTTAAACACCAATCAAACGTTGACTACGTAACATTTCCTCCGGAAGACGCATACGTTCGGTAGGGTCAGTAACCTAGATCATTATCAAACGGGAGTCAGTATCTTCCTTTGTTTTTTCGCAAGTTAAAATCTTGCGCGTACAATCGCGCTGTTCAGAACATCCACATTACATGTTCATTAGCTTTGACAAGTGACTGCTACTTTCTTTTAAGTTCTGTCCTTCCAAGTCGCTATATAGCGGTCCTACTAAACACCGCACAGACGCGCAAAGACGGGGCAAAGACATAACAAAGACGGGCAAAGACATAACAAAGACGGGGCAAAGACGGGCAAATACATTTTAAAATGACAATAGTGTAAAATACGGAATGTTGATACAAATTTTTTTAAAATAAATATATAAGAATTAGAAATATTTGCTTTGTCTATGTGTTGGACCGTCCTTTTCTTTAAATAATTAAATATTTTGACATATGGAAGTTACTTCTACTCTATCTTTTTCTTATTGCCCATGAAATGTCCTCGTGTAAATTTCTAAAATTATTTTATTACAGTAAGTGTTGGTAGAAGGAATAAGACACAAAAAGACGGACAAAGACAGGGCAAAGATATAGCAAAGACGCCACATAGACATTTTAAAATGACAATAGTAAAGAATACTGAATGTTGATACAAAATTTATGTAAATAAATATATAAGAATTAGAAATATTTGCTTTGTCTATGCGTTGGACCGTCCTTTTTTTAAAATAATTAAATATTTTGACATATGGAAGTTGAATTTTCTTCAACTTTCATTGTTACTTCTACTCTCTCTATCTTTCTTATTGACCACTAAATGTCCTCATGTAAATTTCTAAAAATATGTAATTACGGTAAGTGTTGAGAGAAGGAATAAGACACACAAAAACGAGCAAAGACACGCAAAGACAGGGCAAATACTTACAATATTGGAAAATATTTACTGTTGATACAAAATTTATATAAATAAATATATAAGAATTAGAAATGTTTGCTTGGTCTATGTATTGGACCGTCCATTTCAGAGACAGAGAACTACCTCACGGCAATTCCAAAGTAAACACTCAACCGTACAAACGAACTGATCCGAGTATTTTAGATCAAGTTAAAGAAAATGTAAAGTTTCAGAAGCCAAGTGATGTTTACGGCCAAATGACAAATCTTGATGGGTCGTCTTCGTTTCCAAGAGACCTCAAACAATGCCAAAATACTAAAAGTGTACAACGAACGAAAGGGAAAAGTAAAAACAACAACAACAAACGCAAAATATGAGGCCGATGAAATACTGAATCTGATAGGAATGCTGAATGAGAACAAATCTGTGGCTGAAATTATCCATTCGAGGAACAACAAACCGCCGATTATCATATGCTATACGGACGAACAGTTGCAGGACCTGCGCTCATTCATACAATGCAATGGTGGTGTAGTCGGAATTGACCGTACATTCAATTTAGGACAATGTTTCGTTACTTTGACGGTTTACAAGAGCCATAAAGTTATACGAAAAAACAATGGTGAATCACCCATTCTATTAGTGACACTCATGCTACACTGGGATGGACAAACATCTTCATACTTCAGGTTCTTTTCCCATTTGAGAGGAATCCTAAGCCTAAATCTGAAAGAAATTGAACTTTTGTTAGGACCAGATGATGAAAAGGCGATGACAAACGCTCTTGACGCCACGTTCCCGGAATCTCAACGAAGACTATGCACCAAACACATAAAGGATAACACCACTAGGCAACTTACAGATAAGATACCTACAAGCCAGAAAGACAGGACAAGTGCAAATGACTCGGCAACATTTGATGAAAGAAATGGAGAACTTAAAGAAAAACTTAAAGACCAGCCAAAATTTCTTAACTATTATGACAAGTACGTGAAAGACAAAATTGCTAAACACTGCATTAACCACGAAGACAAACTGTGGACAAATAACAACACGGAGTCAATAAACCATAGACTTAAAGTTGCATGTCATTGGAAACCACTGAAATGTGATGAACTCGTCAACAAATTACATGAACTTGTGAACACCCAACTGGTAGACATTAGACGAGCTATTTATGACACCGGTAATTTTAGCCTCAACAATAGATATGTCAAGTTTAAGTTGTCTCATGCTGTTTGGTCGGCAAAATCGTCAGAAGATAAAAGGACCTACTTTTTAAAGTTTTTCAAGGTGGGGAAAGAAGTCAAATCACCGACTGTAACATCTTCAGATGGGGCCTTCACAGTACCAAGGCCTCTATTCCTTGCGAGAAAGCCTAACCAGAAGACTTGTTGCAAGGGCACAAGGTCAACTATAAAAAAATGAGCTGTATATATTGTACTTAGATACAAAGAAAAGAAAATGAAAAAATATATGAGATCTTTTTCTCTTTTATCTTTTCTCATTTTATTTTCTAAAAATGTTAAAACAAATAATAAAATAAATAAAAATATTAAAAAGAAAGCAACATTAATTTTTGTTTAAAACACTAAAGAGATAAAGAAAAAGTGAAATATGGAAATATTGATTGTGTACAAATATATAAGTTTCTTAATTTCAGCTCTACAATTAACTTGTACAGGGAATAAAACCAATGAAATAATGAACTTACTATAGGGCTTTACTTATATATTTGTACTCATACATCTACATTTTTGGTATATGTACTATGTCATTTTTTTACTTTTAATGTTCGTTTAGAGATTTGCATTTGTATTTCTATCATTTTGCATCAATTTATCAAGGTATCATCTCTTTATACTTACATGTCTTAAATTGTGGATTCTTTTAATTATATTTAAATAATATGTATTGGGAAATCAAAAGTATAATATCAGTACTAATATAAAATTTAATACATGTTAAACCAATAGGTAATTATTAAATTCCTTGTAAACGATGCACAGTTTCAACGATATTTTATACATTTAATTCAGTACATTGATATGTTAACATTTGAATTCAAACAAAACAGTAATTTAAATACTTATGTTTTGGACAATTTTGGCTTGAGAAATTCACAAGTATGCAATTATCATACACAAAATTCAAAATTATGGGACTTAAAAAGCAGGGTGTACACAAACTATAAAACTATGAACACATAGATTAAATGCACATTTCTTATATTTCTTTAGATGAAACATGTACAAATAACAGGAAAGTTTCAGTTAAGTAAAGTTGTAAAATGTCTTTGCGCGCTTCTCTTTTCCCAGTACTTACCACATGCATATTAATAATATAAACTCCCCACAGAATGTACCACATCATTATTAAATGAGATAAAATATATTACAAATAATGATAAGAATATTCCATTTTTGTTGACAAAAGACAATTTGGAATATTTAAAATAATTCATTACAACTGTGAGTGCAAACAGACATTTAAGAAAAAAAAATAATAAAAAAAACAAAACAAAAAAAAAACAATCCCAAGGACATATGGGCAATAGAAACATTTCTGTTTTATAAAATTAGAATCAACATTCAGTATTTTCCACTATTGTCATTTTAAAATGTTTATGTGCCGTCTTTGCCATGTCTTTGCGTGTCTTTGCCCGTCTTTGCCCTGATTTGCGCGTCTTTGCCGTCTTTGCGCGTCTTTGCCCGTCTTTGCGCGTCTTTGCATGATTTAGTAGGACCCCTATATAGCGGTGTACGAGTAAAAATGACTCCTGGCAAAATAATATCTTGCCAAGTATTCATGTCGGTAACAGGCTGATTCAGACCATGGCTGATTCGGACCAGGCTCATTCGGCCCAAATTACGGGCTGATTCGGCCCAGATTACCGGCTGATTCGGACCAAATGCCAGGGTTATTCGGGCCATGTGAAATATTATTATGTTTCGTCTTGGATTTAAATGTGACATTTACATTTGTTTATAATTAAAATAAAGAAAATGATAACGTAACGAAAATGGTGGTCTTATTTCTGTTGAAAGATGAAATATATTTTATCAATCTTTGTTTAAAGCACAGTATGTTATTGGTTTTCTATGAATTCACAATGAATCATTTAATTTTATGCAATTACTAACTGCAAAAAATCGTGAAAACATGACCTATGCAGTAACATTTGTTCGTATATATATATATGTATATGTATGTATATATATATATATATATACATACATATACATATATATATATATATATATATATATATATATATATATATATATATATATAAGCAGGATTGGTATGAGAAATCAATCAAAGCCATGGGTAAATTTATATGTATTACAGTTTGATAGTGTTGAAAGTCGGCCATACTGGCCTAATATATGCAACGTTTCAAAATGTTTTTAGATATATTAATTAAAATAATAACTTTATATTTTCTTTATTGTAAACATCGACAAGTTATTTTGGTTTAAAATAAATCTAAATGCGATAGCTTATATATATTTTCAATTGATTTAAGCTCGTAATTTGCTAATCACTATCTAATATAAATTTAAGAGCTGAAAATCAACCTTTTACATTCTCTTACTATGTTTGCGAAAACAGTAATAACTACTAAAATAAATCAGGTATGTGTGTTCCATTGCTTTTCTTATAATATTTCACATGGTCCGAATCAGCCTGGCATTTGGACCGAATCAGCCCGTGGTTTGGACCCAATCAGCCCGTAATTTGGGGTGAAGTTTTTCTTTCTGGGTTTATTGAAATTTATTATAAAAATGTATTTCAAAGGGTTTATAATTGATTATTCAAAGGAATATTAAAATAAGTTTTTTAGAATTTGTTAAAATTATTCTAAATTAATATTTTTTAAAAAAAATTTCACATTTGTTTATTATATATATTCCAGAGAGTAAAGAATGCCTGTGTTGTTTCATTAGTTCGTTTGTGGTTTTTGCAATATATCTATCTATCACAGAGGGTCAATAATGGCAGATTTTTCTATACGGATTTTACAAAATAATTTGTTCATTAAATTTTCTTGATGAATATTTTACAGGTCATGGTAATTTATGTTTTCTAAGGGAACATTGCTATAAGTACTTAGAGTATTGCGCACCTTCTAAAATAATTTGTATTACTTAACAAAAGTAAAATAGCATGGTAATTTAACAAAATAAAGTTTTATCTGATTTCGGTGTTACAAAAATCAGGATATTATGTAATAATATTAATACAACTTAAATGTTTAATTTTGCAATATTTGTAAAACTCACACATGAGTTAAAACTTGGCCCATAACATTTCCATTTAGCAAATGCTTGCTTCTTTTATAATCACGGTTAGATTTGTTTTAGTTCTAAATATTTATTGTTTTGCTTTTTGTAATTCTTGTTCATTAAACATTCCTTTAATCTTTTCGTCATTTAGATCGTTTATTGCATAAACAGCTGGGTTTGTATACCTGATATATTTTGTTGTTTTTACATGAAACAGTTCTTCACTCCATTTGGATGGTATATCCTTTTTGAAAAGTTGATTATTTTTTTGCAAGAAAATTCTTACCATATAACCTATTTTGTATTTTCTTTTCCTCCTCTGTCGAAAACAGAATCATCATAGAGATTCATATAAATATATTTTTCATTATCTTTTTTACCAGGATTTACATGAGTCGTTTTAATCCTTCTGTGCTTGGTGTTATTATATTTATATATTATTATTTTGTGTGTGTGTGTGTGTGTGTGCAAGACATTGAAATCTTTATAGGTATTGTTTACCGTAAAGTATTTACACATTATATTTTTCATTGTTCTGTTAAATATTTCAACAGCAACAGCTTAACCTTCATTATAAGTATGGCACATTTCAATATTGTTTTCATGCAAACATTAAAAAAATATTTTATTATAAAATTCATTACACCGGTCGACCCATAATGTTTCAGGCTTCCTCGCGTTTATAATTTTTTTTTTCAAAGGCATTTTTTATAGCAGTTCCAGTTTTATTATGAATTGGTATACTTCGTACGTATTTACTAAATGTATCAATAATGTTTAGTAAATATTTATATCCTTTATTCCATTTACTAAATGTTTTCAAATAAACTAAATCGGTTGACCATATAGAACCTATTTTATCTGTTAGTTCACGGCGTTGAGTGAATTTTCTTATGATTGGTTTATGCAACTCATCAGCTCGTTGCGTATCAAGGTCTCTTTTAGTTTTCTGGTTTGCCTAAACCAAGCTTATATTTATAGCTTATGATAGGCCTTATATTTATAGCTTATGATAGGCCTTACATTTATAGCTTATTATAGGCCTAACATTTATAGCTTATGATAGGCCTTACATTTATAGCTTATGATAGGCCTTATATTTATAGCTTATGATAGGCCTTACATTTATAGCTTATGATAGGCCTTACATTTATAGCTTATGATAGGCCTTACATTTATAGCTTATGATAGGCCTTACATTTATAGCTTATGATAGGCCTTATATTTATAGCTTATGATAGGCCTTACATTTATAGCTTATGATAGGCCTTACATTTATAGCTTATGATAGGCCTTATATTTATAGCTTATGATAGGCCTTATATTTATAGCTTATGATAGGCCTTATATTTATATCTTATGATAGGCCTTGTATTTATAGCTTATGATAGGCCTTATATTTATAGCTTATGATAGACCTTATATTTATAGCTTATGATAGGCCTTACATTTATAGCTTATGATAGGCCTTACATTTATAGCTTATGATAGGCCTTATATTTATAGCTTATGATAGGCCTTACATTTATAGCTTATGATAGGCCTTATATTTATAGCTTATGATAGACCTTATATTTATAGCTTATGATAGGCCTTATATTTATAGCTTATGATAGGCCTTATAACGAACATTTTCAATGATTTTTGTCCTAGTGTCTTACCCTTATATGTATTTAACTCACGCAACATTTGTTTGTCACATTGTGATTTATTATAAGGATTTCCATCATAACAATAATCACGCTTCATGCATATGCTATCCAGCTTGTTTATGGGCGACTCATTTTCTAATGGATTACCTCCCCCACTGTATTTGTAAGAAGGTAGCGTCAATCTACCTTTTGGTAGCAATGGCAACATTGATTTATAAATATCTAATCCCAACTCTTTTTGATGATAGAAATCTTGTTTTTCTAGTATCACATATTACACAGTTACTTTTCATAATATTCCTACAAGTTTTAGTTTGTGTGATAACTTCATTATTTGTATCAGTTTCTGTTCTACATCTCAGGCAATATGATTTCATATTTATATAATCATATCACATAGTTTGTTGCTTATTATTTTATAATGTCTTCATAAAAAAATTAAATTGGGTTCTTAAACTTAAGTAATATATTAATTGGTTACTCACCTTTATAAAGATGGATTATGTAATGCACACAATAATATCCACACATACGTGAATCAATATGTTGAATATGCGTACTAATATAAATGATTGGTTTTTTGCTTTGTACCATATTTTTTTAATAATATCACACGGGGCAGGCTAAACGAATCAAACTATTCAATATCATCATTTTAGGATCATTATCAATAGCAACCAAATTTAAATTTATGCTTACATTTGTTTTTTTTTTTTTTTTTATTTGGCAACATATCTTTGCTAAAACAACCTCTAAAATTGTTTACCTTATTTTTTCATATTTATTTCAATCTGTAAATTTGTAAGAGGCTCTATCTTTTTTTTATAAATGGGGGTATGGTTGATGGTAAAAAAAAAGAACACCTTTGGTTTTTTGTTTAATACCTGTAACACGTGTCCTTGGTAATGCTATTTGTCGGCCTATACCTAATATGCCAGGTAAGAGAATTCCAGCAATGTCAGCAAGCAATGGACCAATAAACTCCCTTGTTTCTTTAGTTTTAAATGTGTATGTGAACATTCTAGATCAAGACCGTTATTCGTGGACTTTGTTTTCATAATACATTATATTTATGTTATTGTTAACCTTAATTTATCACTCCCATGTAATGGAGACGGTTCAAAAACCTAAGTACAACTTCATGAATTTGTGTTTGTTTGCATACTCTCGTAATTTATCTTTTTGATCTTGTGATAAACTCAATCCGAATTAAATGAATGGTATCTGTTATTATTATATTATATTAAATGAAATGCTTTTTAATTCCTGCCTCTTTTTATCTAATACCCGGCTATTGCTTTCTGTATTGCTCCAGTGGTAGCAACACTAACGGCTGCTAGCTCTAACGGAGGAAGAACCTTCCCTAATATTGGCATACTCTTTGGTATACGGGATTTCGTAAATGATAAAATAGCACCAATAAAACCTCCTTGTTTTGTTCGCTTGGTTTATTATGGGTTATTTTTTTTTAGCTTGTATACAAAATTATAATATCTTCTTTTTGCTTTAAGAATAGTGATAAAGAATTATTTATTCATAAATAATTCATAAATAATTCATCCGTGTCACAATAAAATTGTCTTGGATTTAATTTTATTTATATTGGTTGATTCTTAGTTTAAGCTCAGACAATACTATCTTTTTGATGTTGTGTTCGGTTCAAACGTGTTACTTTAACCATGATCTTATATTACATGTTATATAATAATAATCATCTTGCCATCGACAGTATTTATTCTTATATATCTATCACTCAACACAACACAGTATGCTTAGTATGGTGCATCTGCTCCTGCAAACTGAAAAGTACCTCAAATTTGCCATGTTATTTCAATATCTAATGTACTATTGATTAATTGCTTGTTGTGTTTTGCTACATCAAAATGAAATATTGAACGCAATGTTGAAAGATCAGTTTTATCTATTGAACTTCCTGTATAAATATATTGGTATTTATTCATGACGTCTTGTGCATCGTATACGGTTTACATTTAAGTTATCAGGATTAAAAACAATTTGAAAGGCCCTCTCAAGATATTGAATCTAATTTATTCTCACGAATATTTGCCTTATATTAGCTTTATCAAATATCATGCTGTTTTGTCTTTGTTCGTTAGCTGCCTACAATGCAATAAAGATATGTCTTGGCAGTAGCTCGGTCGCATATGTTGCGACTGTCCATATTGGTGAGAGCTCCTGTGCATAATATTGTTGTCTGTATACACTTAGTTGCTCAAATTATAATATTTTGTACATCCAGATACCAATCGTGAATCTGTATCAACTTGTATACTGATTCAACTTTTTGCATCCACAATGAAATATGTTGAATTTTAAATCTACCATTATCAGCAACAGCATTATCTTTATAAAATAATATCCTTGTTTTGAGAAGGATCTAATATTGGTGTATGCTTAATCCCTCATGTTATTCTGTCTAAAAACAGTGGATAATGGAAAAAATTGTACTAATTTCTTTGTCACCTGTTGTTAGATGATGTCTGTTTGAAAAACCAGTGTTGTAATTCATATTTGTAATCCTGCATTAAATGCATATCTGAAAATTAAACTTGTTATATTTGCGTCGTTCGCTGCTGTCGCAGGGGCTATTAATAAAGGGTCTATTTTAAATTCAATATAATCTTAAGTACTTGTACCGCTATCTTTGAACCAAAACATATTGGTTGTAGTTGAAGAATTATAATCATCTAAAGACGATACTAAATTCATTATCGTACTTGCTTGTGATAAATATAACGACATATCTTCTAGAATCTGGTCTTGTAAAATATATCTTAGAGATCTAAATAATGTCCAACTGTTATTCACTAAATGTAACCTTATCATTTGCATTAAGATTTGTATTATCAAATTTTATAATTTTCCCTCCGATTTCAAGCATGACTTTATGTGGTGACAGAAAAACGTTCCTATCTCTCGGTTCTAAGATAATTTGATTGCTATCCGTGTTGGTATCTCGTGGTAGATACTCAATATATTCATTTTTTAACAAAAAATTATTGAATTATCTATTGTCGTTTCAGAAAACAAACCTAAATATGGTGAAAATTAAAATCTTTTCATTCCATTTCCAGCCATTAAATTAGACTATATTTGCACTGAATGATAATTTAATGTCTTCTTAGATGTACCTTCGAAAACCTCTTTTCCCTCATTATTACCATTAGCTAATTCGGTTATAGTTTATTTTATCTCTTTTCATAGCTTTGATTTTTTTTATCTGTTCAATAATTTGTTGCATAACATTAGACCCTAATTGTTGTGTTTGTTTATCAATAGATTTTGTTGCTATTTTCGATGCTAGGGGACCATTTGAAAAAAAAGATCGTTTCATCGCACCAAACTCATTACCAAATATATTAAAACCAATAATTTTCTATTGTCGATGTTATATGTTTTTTAAGAACATGTATACTACTCTTTCACCATTTAGATCAACCTCTTTCCCAGACTGGATTGTAATACGCATTGTAATACTTGATAATTGGTACATTTTATCAATTGGCACGTATATTAACTCATTCTCTCGTATGACTAATAAACTACCTGGTGGTGAATTTGGTGTAAATGAATAAAGAACATCACTATTCGTAGCATTAACATAACTATATGTTACCAAGAAACATCTTATTAACGTGATAATTTCTGTTATGGTTAGTGTTGTACTTCCGTCATTTTCTCCTTTTGTTATTATTCTTGAATCAAAACTTAATATGTTTTTGATGCTGTTCTCTATTGTAAAATCAATTTTTGTAATTATCTGTTTATATTATTCTAAATCTTAGCGTATTAAAATTTGGTTCAATTGTTTTCTTTCCACTTAATTTTCATATTACTGCTTAATATCTTATTTATTGTATTATGTATATTAACTATGTTGTATGCTCCTGGTGATACTAACATATCAAGCTATTTTGTACCATTATAGTACCGAAAAGCATTATTTGTTGATGTTATACTAAACCATGAATACCATACCCATGAGCTTATCAGTGCTATTTTATAAGTTTTATTAATATCAAACTGTATTGGTGTGATAAACGCCATAGGAAAATTGTGACTTACACCATAAGTTATTTTCTCAGAATCTTAAAACAGTATTGTTTCAAATACCCTAGTTATATAATACATTAATGCAAAATATGAGACAGTTGTCAATTTTTTTTACTCGGTCATACTTATTATGTTATCACTATGTAGCTTATTTAGAATTTCAACAATCTAGTTATCAATAGATTTGCTTTTATTTCCCCATATTTTTTTCTTCCACATAATATTTACAATCTCTGAACTAATTGGTTTGGGTCCTTATAATATCGTTTATTTCCTCCATTTTTAATGCCCTTATAATTTTTGTTCTGTTATTTTTGTTGCTAATCCACATAAGTTATGCAATTGTTTGAAATTGTTTAAGGATTTATCGTTTTGCGATTCTATCTTTTAATTACAGGATCATAGTCAATCTTTTTTTCCTTAAAACACACTTGCCATCATTATTACATGCTTCCAATTTTAAACACACTTGGCATCATTATTACATGCTTCCAATTTTAAACACACTTGCCATCATTATTACATGCTTCCAATTTTAAACACACTTGCCATCATTATTACATGCTTCCAATTTTAAACACACTTGCCATCATTATTACCTGCTTCCAATTTTAATTCAAATAATTTACTAGGGTCAATATGCAACCTACGAAAGCATGAACCATCATCCAATTTGTAAAATTTCTGAGATATATATTGATCAGAATCTACTTCAGTTTCTAATTGTTTGAAGCCTTTGATTTATATTTCTCAATTTATTTTTGGTGATACATATGTTTCTTGAATATCCAAAGTGTTTGGGGAAGCAATCATGCCCTTAACATTTCACGACATAGTTCCAATGTAAGACTAGAAAAGTGTTTTTTTTAGAAGTTCTGATAAAATTCATTGCTTTTTGTAAATTATCATTTATTTCTTCAAAATGTGTGTTTATCAACATTGAAGGTCTTTCTAAAAATGATTTGCTAACAAACACAGGTCAAGTTCTCAATCCAAATCATACGCTTTTGTTTTAATTTTCTTTTGTGGTTGAGGTAATGCTGGAGGTGATAATGTTTCCGGTGGAGGAAATGCTTTTATGATTTGTAATTGATTTTGTACAAGAGTTTCAATTATTTTATCTTGTTGGTTGTCTCTTTCTTCAATTTTCTTAAGAATTTGTTTAGCTAATGGCATAGCGATCTCCCCTGTAAATATTTCCTTGCCTATTTTTCCCCCTAAAGTTTGATCTTTTATTTGTCTCTAGTTTGAAGCCATTTTCAACTATCTCCTTATTTTTCTGCATACTAGTAACCTTTTTCAAAGCTCAGTATCTATATTAATATATTATAAAATATTTATTGCAACATAATGTCAAATAATGTAAAATAACTGTATAATAAAGATATTATTATATTTAACATATAATTGATTTTAATGTTATGACCCACCAATATAAAGTTAAGTTATAAAACCAACACAAGTTCCATCACCAAGACAAAGTATTAACCCAATACCAAACCAACACCAGAACTAGTACCAAGACAAAGTATCAAACCAATACCAAACCAACACAAAGACAACGTATTAAACCAATACCAAACCAACACCAGTACCAGCACCATGACAAAGTATGAAACCAATAGCAAAACCAGCACCAGTACCATCGCCAACACAAAGTATTAAACCAATACCAAACAAACACCAGTACCATCGCCAAAACAAAGTATTAAACCAATATCAAAACAAAAACCAATAATGAGGCACTTAAATTATCCTGAAATGGAATAAAAAAGTTGAATCTTTTCTACCCGAGAAAAGCCTCAAAATTATGCTGATGTGTTCCTCAATTATTTTAAAATACTACTGAAATTAGACAAATATGGAGAGTATCATAATAAGATTTTAAAAATAATTTAAACATATAAATGAACCACTGTTATGGAATTATTACCTAAACAAGATATTAAATCATAATAAAATAATTAGACCAATACCAAAATCAATGAAAAAAAAAAAAAAAAAGTTAAAATGATCAGAGATGAAACAAATATTTGATATTAATCTACTAATCTCTCATCGTCTTTCTAAAGAAGACAAAGCTCAGATATAAAAAGGAATTGACGAAAGATAAATATAGAGATTATTATAAGATTAAAATTACTGCTTATGTCTTAATATTAAGCAGTGACATAATGACAAAATTATCGTGTAACGCGAGCACACAATTATGATTATGACCGGTATGACCAGAACAGGTTTTAAATTTCTTGATTTTTATGAAATATAAAAAGATTATATGGATGGGATAATTATTTTAACAGTGGGAAGTTTACCGCATCTTGCCATAAAAAGAACGTAAACATCTCACTTTTTACATTAAGGAAAACATGATACTATACGAAACGGCTATTACCTGCTATATTAACTTATAGGTGGAGAATTATAGATCAGCATTTCAATAGCTAATTAAACAAAAACAAACAAAAAAAAAAAAAAAAAAAAAAAAAAAAAAAAAAAAAAAAAAAAAATGCACTGCCAACAACAACAAAAAAGTACAACAAACAACAAACATTATACCACAGAAAATATTGTTCTCTCTGTCTATAAAATCTATAACTTCTTCAAAAAGGTTTTGACTATGATTATGCCAGACATACCAAATAAAACTCAACCCCCGATATATATATATATATATATATATATATATATATATATATATATATATATATATATATAATACTTCTACTAATAATAAACACGCATATTAACTAGTATCAAGGTCTCAAACAACTATATTATCAGGAATAATGAGGTCCTTCGCAATAAACCAGTCTATGTTAAACCAGCTAACGAAATAAAAGAACAGCTGGATAATATACAACTAAACAGAACAGCTCGAATTTTTTAAAGTTGTATACCAAAAATATGGATAAATTATTATTTGATATAATTAAAAAATGAACTACACACAAGACGTAAATTTTCAGGAACGTAAATTTATGTAAATCACAATGAAGTATACTAAAGTTATTGCAATAATCACAAATCCAGTCACTAAAGCAATTGATACAGACGTATTCGTTTATTTAGAAAGTACATGTTGTATCATGAAGTTGGTGATACTTTTAATAATGGTTTATTGACCAAATATTTTTTGTCTTATTACAACCGGTCTGTATTAACAACTGAGGAACAGGTTAAAATTGTCCCGTTATCTGTTCAGTTTAAAAATATACCAAGATACCACTATTAGGGGTAGATGCGAGAAAGGCATATACCAGTGATTTTATGGATATTGAATACTATCCAGTGTTCAATTATTTTGATACATGGCCTCAATGCGATGCAGAACCAATAGATTAGTATACCCAATATATTGTTATTAAACATAAAAGGTGGAAACCCAATAATATTCTCCTCATTATATAATAGATGTTATGGATACAAACTAAATAAAATTGATATAAAATATGAAGTAATATATTTCAGAATACCATCCAATTTAGTAAAGAGTAAACACTAAAAATTGGGTTAATAATGTTTTTAATTCAGGACTACCTCCAGAGCTGAAAAGGTGTATTATAAACAAAAATCTAGGACTAATAGAGAAACAGGTTAATCAAAAACAGTTTCAAAAGTATTCAAGGATTATCAGGACGTATACTACTATCGGAAGCATTTAGGAAAAGGTCATATTAATAATTTCCGATATAGAATGGGGAGAAATTGTGGAATATTCTCATATAAAAGAAAATATAGAACCTCTCATGGAGAAGTGGAAACTGAAAAACTATACCTGGTTTGTGTGACAGAAAAAACAGACTTAATGAATAGCTTTCACCTATTAAAGATTTGCTGTCAGAGATTAAAGCACTAAAAAAGTATACAAATTACAAAAAGTTGACGTGCAATGATATTACTGTTCATAGTGTTGCAACTGACAGCCTATTGGTTAATCAAACTCAAGAGAACATTAGGAGAGTTACAAAACTATTTGATCTTAGCGGCAAAAAAGGATGTTTTAAGCTTAAAACCATTCAAGTTTTTATGCGATACTAAAATATAGAGTTGGCCACCACGAGCAATTTTGTACCGCGGTATACCCCGGTATTTCTGAACATACCGCAACACGTACTTCGTTATACCGCAATTATATTAGGGACCAACAATTTAATATTCTGGGGCAGGGGCCTGGGATTTAAAAAAAAATTCGGCTCACAAACAGCTGGAACAAAAAACCTTGCTCTGATTTTTATCAAACTAACTCCATATTATTAGGGAAAAAAATTACCTTAAGATAAAGGAAAATAAAATATCTTAGCTAGAAAGAAAATCGCAGCCCCCCTTCCCCGGAATTAAGTGGCCAGTACCTTACACTAGATGAATTTGCTATGTGTATATTAATTGTTGCATACGTCATCTAAAACTGTAACTAAAATGGGATGACTAAGCTTACACTATAGCTGACAGACTGCAAAAAACACTGTGTAAGACATTTTAATAGCTACACTAATGATATAACAGGCAGGGAAACTTCGAGTGGGATGTCAACACCCTGGCAAGATATTTATCAGAGAAGGAGAGAAAACATAAAACACACTGACTCAACAAACGAGAAAATATTTAGTGGACTAGAGAAATTACCTAAAATTAAAACAGAAAACAACCGCTTTCTTGAAAATATTGGAATGATTATCGGTCTTACAAAGGAATACATGTAACACATTAAAATACGCTAGTAAACAGGGGTGAAACGATACACCTCTGCCACGCATCGATACGATTCTCGATACACAGCCTACGATACGATACATTATCGATACACATATCAACTTGATGGTCTTTGCATCTTTAGAATGTCTGTCAGTGGTAGGGTGGTGCCATTTTTTGTGTTGAAATATTGGGTGTATTGCTAGCATGCAGATTAGAAAATCCGAGTGTGGGAGCGGAAATGACTAATAGCCAAATCCTTCACATTGTACTTCCTGCAGATGCAAATCAACTGCCGGGCCACAGACATTTGTTTATGTTAGTGAAAAAGGAAATTATTGACAACACCAACTCCCTTTCTACAAATTGACAAGGTGGCTATCAATCGTGCGGTTTGGAATCTGCCAACTTGCCGATTCTGTGCTATTTTTTGTTGTTGTTGTTGTTGTTGTTTTTTTTTTATCCCATCGGCAGTTTCGGTTGCTGTTTACATATATCAACGTAAAAGGAGGTATTCCACACTTATTCCCCATGTACGATTTAAGTACTTTACACATATCATTTAATAGTCACTTTTGTGTGAAGTTTCTATGTTGCTTTGTGTCTATTTGGATAGAGTTTGGATGCCAATATTTCCAGTATGTCACGCAGTGAACACGCTACAGTTAGTTATTATTGGTGGTTATTGTTTTACCCTGGACTTGAACAAACAATAACCACTAATCTGAATTGCGTGTAACACTGCGTGACACACCGGATGTGTAGCCTTCAATTCGATCCAAGTAGACAAGATTCGATGCAACAGATAAATTTCGCGTAAAAGTGGTTATTAAATGATCAGTAAAGTACTTAAATCATACATAGGGAAGAATTCTGCAATGTCTTCTTTCCGCTGATATATGTTATCAGTGGCTGAAGATGCAGACGAAATAAACTGATTAACATGGAATTGGGGCGGGAGAAGAGGGCAGATTTCGAACCACGTGAGTTAGTCACCTTGTGTTAATTTGTAGAAGGTGTAGAAGGTGAGTGGGTGTTGTCAATTGCTTTTATTTTTTACTGACAGAAATGAGTGTATGTACTTGCTACGGCTGTCTCAGATGAATTCTGAATTTAAAGAATGAAAAGGCAAATGACTAATAATTATTCACGACTGCTGAATATTAAAGTAACTTGCATAGAGTAAGTATCGTTTTGTATCGATTATTCCCCTCTTGTATCGATATGGGTATCGATATAGAAAAAGTATCGATTAATCGTTTCACCCCTACTAGTAAATAACTAAAAAAAAAGATTTTTTAAAAAATCTGAAATATTTTCAAAGGTTGGATTTGGCCCAAATATATTTCACAACATCCCATTCGGCCGCCATGTTGGTATACGTGACACGTGTCAAACTTGGGATCAAAGGTTCATAAATATAATTATATTCGTAGTATTATAAATTAATTTGTGACAAATACAACTATTTTGTGAAAACATTAATAATTTTAGGAATTATTTTCTTATGATAAATGAAAATATGCTTTAAATATCATTAAATTCGTAACAAGATTGCTCGGTAATTTCCGTATATTCCTTACTGACGGAAACTACTGAAGTACCGGTGAAAAAGTACCGTGGTACGTACCATCGGAAAAAAATACCATGGTAAACCGGTATACAGGTAATAACGCGCACCTCTACTAAAATTGAACAACACACAAGCGTAATACCAAAAAGAGAGTTAGTAAATGTTACAGAACACACAATTAAAAATTACAGTTGAAATTAATACCATTCTTGTCAACCACAACACTTTCTAAAGTAACTCCTCAGTGTCGGGAAAACATATCGTGTCAGTCATAATAGTTTTAATAAAACATTATTTATTAGTCCCTATACTAAGTTAGGTCAACACTTGCGTAAAGATGGCCATAATTGCATTTACACTGAGCTTGCTGCTTGATATTGTAATAACTGATAATATAATAAAGAAAATGACCAGTTATGGAATGAGTCCATTCGACCGTATAGTATTTGATGAGATACTTTTATACGATCCCCATCAATTATACCTGATAAAGATGAGTAGTAGTAATATAGTAATTTTGTATTTTGTTACTGATCCAGGTCAAATGCTCACCCTACACGACTTTGTGCTCATATTACGCGAACCCATGCACGAATCGGCGAAAGTTACCAACAGGCGTTCATGCAAGTAAGTGGGGTAAGGTTTTGACCTGCATCAGTACAAAAAAAAAAAAAAAAAAAAAATACTACTGCTTATGTAGACACGTCTTTGAAATTGACAATTACGATTATGATTTGTATCAACGCTCGCGTGGTTAACATGCCAACTGGGTGCAACATAATCGGTACACAGATGGTTTGTGTGTCGCCTTACTCCATCAGTTCTTCGTCGATTTCTTGTTTAACTTCACCTAACAAGTCTTCTGTCAACCGTTTGCCTCCTTTTGAAAATCGTTGTTCCATAAAGTGTTTCATGATTTTTGCAGTAAAGCGTCTGGCTACTGCTGAAACCATTGTAAGTGTTGCGAGATTATGTAATCCCATCCCAATATTGTCGTTGATTTCAGATATTTTTCCCATTTTTTCATCCAGCTCTGATATTTTATTTCTTACATCATCGAATGTAGCCATTATTATATGGATACTATCAATTATGGGCTGTAGATCATTTTTGTTGATATCAGATGTTTTTATTGACCTAATACTCTTAAGTATAGGCTGTAGATCTCTTTTGTCGATATCAGATGTTTTCATTGACCTAATACTATTAAGTTTGGGCGATATATCACTCTTGTCGATATCAGATGTTTTTAATGACCTAATATTATTAATTATGGGCTGTAGATCTCTCTTGTTGATACCAGATGTTTTCATTGACTTAATACTATCAATTATGGGATGTAGATCTTTTTTGTCGATATCAGATGTTGTTATGAACTTAATGCTATCATTATAGGCCGCAGATTTTGTTGGTTGATACCAGATGTTTTTACAGCCTGGCAATATTTTAGAGCATTCTATATCTGATATAATCTGGTTGAGCTGATTCCATACATTTCTTTCACTTCTTTTGCAGAAATGGAACCAAGCAGGCTATGTATTTCCGCAATAGTTTTGCGGCGGAAGGTCTGCTTGTTTTCTTGGCATATATATACTTTTTATGTTTTTAAAAGGAAATTACTCGACTTTTACTGTCTGCAAATCCACTACGCGGTTGCATATCTGTGCCCGAACTCGGCCGCGCTATTGATTTTAACTTCGATAGACACTGAGTACAGCTTCGCAATCGTATTGAGACTATTTTGTGCCGTCGCGAGAAGTTCTGAATAGATATGTATTCGCGAATGCAGCCGTAACGAAAATATTTTACTGGAACCGCCTGAGACACCGGTTACTATCGATATAGCTCCGACAATAATTCCGATTGGTGAACCTATAATAGTTGTTATGGCCGTGATTCCCGCCATGCCAGGACCAACAGTTGCTGCCGCGGCAAGCCCACAAATAATATCAACGACCATACACACGAGTTTGTATTTCACGAGCAACGTGGTTCTCTTAACAATTTCATTTCGCAGCTGTAGTTCCTCTTCGATTATTATTTCAAGTCGTTAACATCGAGGGTCCATTATAATTCTTCTATTAATAATACAATTGCGTAGTACAATTGCTCGACAGGCATACCCTGTCCAGACTCATCACGTTCAGATACAACAAGCACACGCACTTCTGGCCAATTACTCTTTTTTACTGGTACAACTGCGATACAATTATAGAAAATATATTTCTGTGGTATACTTAAATCTCCAGCAATTGTGCGTTCTGGGGGTATGACACCACGTTGGCATCTGAAACGATTGTACTCGTCTTCGCCCAAGAACTGTTACACGGACAAGTGCGTCCTTGCTGAATAGCAGCGGATACCTTTTTTCTTAGTTGAGTCAATGTTGGTGGAATTTAATTAATTGGGAATGCAACCTTGGTGGTCTTATAAGTGAATATTACTTCATTGTTGTAGAAACAATCCCTGAGTCTGGTTATGTTATAGTTTTCAAGCAGATATTCGTCGACAAGTGGAACGAAATCACTGTCAATATTAGCAATACTGGTCAGCTTATACAACACTCCGTCGGTAAATTCCGCAACCTGATCACCGCGGTCAGAATCCATCACTTATATGTAATGATAAATCTAATCTTAAACAGAAACACCAAAGATGGTTAAGTACCCGAGTGGAAAGATGTGAAATGCTTCAAACTGAATTTCATCTCTAGCAACCAACGATATCGCTGTCGTATATATGAAAGATTTTGAAAGACCGGTGTCGGGTTCGTTATGTATTATTATTCGTTCACCAGGCTGATTATTTTTCAATGTTGTTAATTGACCCCACCCACTATAATAACCGGATACGATAAATAAATATGATTCGGACTCGAGCGCCGTTAAGATGTGAGGTTTAGGTTTATCAAAGCCATTTACGTCAGGAAAAACAATTCGACCATTTATTATGCCGTCAATTTTTGTCTCTCCTTCGCTGGTAAACAGTCCTATATATTTTATAAATGAAGCTACTAGACTTGGTGGTAAAAGCACTTTTATTATCTGTTCATCCACGTATTGTTTTGTTGTAGCAGCAGTATCATTAACATAGTCTTTGATAGACGCAACCGCAGCAAGAGTATTGATTTCCCCGTATTCAGTGATTGCGGCAAAGTTTTTCGCGACAGCGCCTGGCAGACTCACAATAACATCTTGAATGTCCACGTTAGATGCTCGCAATTTTCCAGTTTGATCTTGGAGAATTACAAGCTCGCCGGGTTGACGTCACCCCGGCTGATAAACTCAGGCAAATCCGCTTTTGAAACGATATTTTGAATGTCCACATTAGACGTTTTAAGTTTTCCAGTTTGATCTTGGAAAATCACAAACTCGCCCGGGTCGACGTTAGCAACAAACCGGCTGGTAAACTTAGTCAAACCCGCTTTGGTGGCAAACCTGGTAAAATCTACATCAGCGCCGCTTCGTCTAGAGGTTGAGTTTCCGTAAATGTTAATAGGCATTTTGTATACTATTAAATCAATAAGCGTTTGCGGGTTTGGTGAACGCTTGAGTGCACGCAACGTTTCAATAAGAAGATTACCGCATATTGGCCGTCTGAGTTTGCAACGGCATCGTGGAATAAAACAGTGATATACGAATGTGTCCGCCTAGGTTTAAGTAATCAAAGTCTCCAACAGCCTTTATCAGAGCCATCCCGGATGCAGTTCCGACATCCCCTAACGCAGCTGCTTTTGCAACCGCCGGAGCCGCAGCTTCTTACAACGCTGGAATGTACGCAAGGAATGCAAATATTCCACCGGTCTTTTGAATTTGTGCCACCTCTTACTTCGATAACTCTAATGTCACCGAGGTGTTCTTTCGTTTGGCCGTATTGAGTTGATCGAGTTGTGTTTGGGTCAACCACACGGGGATAATTCCAGTTAACTTTTCCGGAGAAAGTTTTAATGTGACCCCGCAATCGTTTCGTATTACGCTTTTGATCTTTGCAAGCTGCTTTGGGCTAAGGCCAACAGTTACTTCCTGATAGGACATTATTATTTACAAATGTAACAAGTTTAATAATATATTTGAGAAAAATCTAAAACTTTTCCACAGGCGCGTCAATAACTCTCATTCGACCACAGCAATACGTCTGTACTCGGGGTCACCGGGTTTTCCTCCTACACGTACTTTCAAGTACATGTCTACCACGGACTGTTTAACCAGGTCTAGATGCTCGAGGTTAAAGTAATAAATCGGGTACAACGTACGATGTCGTGCTGGGAAATCTGCAAGCCTGTGTTAACATCTTGATGTCGGTCCAGGTATTTCAACAGTCGATGATACACACGAGGGACTTGATAGTTGTCAAAGCTGAGCAAAATGTTTTCTGTGGGTTTTTGGTGATCGTTTAACCTCAGTGAGACCTCAGTCACTGCCGATTTTGTAAATAGCATTGGATTTTCCATTTGCTTATGTAGATTGTTTACCATTTGAAATGCTATAAACGCGTGCCGTGGTTCTCTGACACCTTGTTGGATACTTATTTGCCATGAGAATTCTCCTCGGACTTCACTTTGTTTAGAGTCTGTAGTCATCGCAATAAGGAAATTATAGATGTTCCGCCAGACGCCATAAATGCTGTCTAACGTTTGTCTATGGCTAATGTGAGATATATTGATGGCATCCAAAGTGTAAATTTGGATAACATAACTATACCCATATAGAGAGTGACAACATTATCGCGCCAAATTGCATCGTTGGCGTTGCCTTTACAGTTTAATATGATTGTGTTTTTGGCCCCGAAAATAACCTTATGAAAGTCTCTACCAAACCCAAATTTGAGTGATAGTGGAATCAAGCAGGAAAACTCTCCGCACACGTTAAGCTGGGCTCGACGCTGTGCAAATCCACCGTTGAAATTTGGGTTGACGTTCATGAGTATGTTTTATTTTACATCTGCGGCAGCATTGCCTGCCTGATTTTGAGGTTGTCTCCTGGCATACTGTACAGGATCAAGATGCTCGCTTGTGTCTTTGACAAACATCATAGAGAGGCCAGCAGATCTTGCGTAATCGTCACTGTAACGGGCGAGTCCGAGAATTTTTGTAGCAACGTCAACATTGTCGAGAATTGCTTTGATTTTCTTTCCATTGATGAGATAACGTGCGTTGCTGAACAATGCCATGATGCCGTTGTTGACAAATCCAACTTGATCACCGGCGCCGTATTTAGCATTATTGTCGCGCACAAGCTTTCATTGGACTTGCACGAACGCTGCATGTGCATGTGTCTGACATGAACCTGAAATTCTACTGACCCTTCCTTGTCTGGATCCCTAGCCTCGTACGAGTAATATTTGTAATTATGCTTGCTTTGATCTCGCAACGCAGGCGCATCTATGTCAAACGCGGATCCGGATACATCTTTAAGTTGAGCCATTGTTTATATATATATGGTTTTGTGTAATACCTTTTGCGGGACAACCGTAATCCGCTTCCCATTGCCAGATTTGCAATAGCTGAATCAGACCGACGTTGTTGGGTAGCTTTTATTGATGATTTTACTGACCGCGGATAGCGTTGTTGCTATTGATGGTACTGTAACCGTTTTTGGTGGTGCTCGAATTTCTAATGGTCATAGTCGATCTCGAATCGATTGAGCCACCTGTAATCCGAGATTTCTCAACCGATCCGCAGTAACATCTTTAGTGCTATCAACGACTCCCATTGCAACTTGTTTAGCAATTGTTGCAGCGCGCGAAGACAAGGCATGGGGCACTATTGATGCGCCTGTAAACAATCTGCGGACAACATCGCTTAAGCCAGTTCTGTAATATACCGCACAAACGGGTTTTCTCGCGTTAACAACACGCACAGGTCTTATACGTCCACGCACGATTGTCATTATATTTAAATATCAGGTCGATCTCTAATGTACAGTTGTATTGTCAAGGTCGTACCGCCCAGGTCCAGCATGTGCCCGCCCTGATCCACAAGGGTGAAACAAAGGTATGTCAACCGGGAATTGTTGCATGGAAGATACACAGGCGTGGGAATAATCGATATCAGATCACCCGGGGCCTCAGCCAGGGCAAACGCAAACAATATATGACCGTGCGACGCTCGCGTTGTCGAGGCTAAGACTTCAAAACTGCCACTGTTGGCATTACAGGTCAGACCAACCTGAGCCGTGGTGGTAATTTTGACAATGTCTGGCGCAAAATGGTAACTGGTACCGTCGGGTCCTGCGCGTAAAATTCGTTCGTTTGGGAGATTTTATTATTATCTTCAGGCCAACCAAAAACTGTTCTCAACGACGACTGTGCAATATTAACCGCGTACTCTGGAGATTTAATCGAAATAGAAGAGCTAAGTGTGGCCTCATGTTCGCGTATACAAATGTCAGGGTCTTTACCGGTCAACAATATGATTCTCCGTCGGATCTCATTATTTATTGATTAAAGCTCGTACGCGCCAGTGGAAAGTCCAACTACGTTCCAGGTAGTGCCACCGTTTGATGAAAAGACAAACGAGTTATTTGCTGGGAAGCCCCCAAATGGCTGCGATCGAATATTTGGCCAACTACGATAAACGCGCAACGACGCTAATGCGATCTCAAGTGTGCGGGATAGCCCCGCAGTGATTGGTGCAGGAAAAGTCACATGCAATTCTGGTTTCGTTGATGAGATTATAATCATCGAAGTAATGCTCGGGGTTGTATTTTCAACGACACGATGCAACGCAGCATTGATTTTGCGTAAAACAGGAAGCGCATCATAATTCATCATCAGTGTGGTATAAATCATCGACGTCTTCAATAAGTTTATGCGTCAACGCGTGAAACGTCCCACGGTCCATGATGTTGTTGATGAGCAACCGCTGACAAATCGATGCGGCCTCATTAATTACTTCTGGTGCGTCGTTACCCGCGCGAACTGATCCCACAAGCGTTTCCAATCTGTCCACGAGTTCATGATCTGCGGTCGTGCAATCACCGATACCTTCACCAGCGTATTTGACTTCTTCCGGCTGCTCTCCTGGGAGTCGACTTTTATAATCTTCGACATTTCTGTGAAATTCCTTCCACTCTGAGAATATTGCCGAATGCTTTTTAAAGTTCTCCCGATATATCCACTTAACCCAATTGTCAGATGTTTTATCATTGCTAAATGTTTTATAATATGGTCCTGCCACATATTCTTTCGAGTTGGGAGGAAAACGCTTGGCAAAATCTAGGACATCCTCCTCAATCTTTCTGAGGCCAAGCTCGTTAAATATATTAATCCGTGGTGTCAGTGACTTGCGCTCTGTAGCTTATTAACGGGGCGGTTGCCCCGGGCGCCAGAGGTCTTGGGGCGCAAAAACAGCTGATGAAAATTCGGGTCTCGTATTCTGGCCCTTTGGGCCATTATCGTCGCCCCGGGCGCCATTCACCCTTAGTACGCCACTGCTTGCGCTTGCGTAGCACCGTTGCCTCTTTTTATAGCCTCTATCGGAACCACAGGGACCACAGGGCGCGCAATCTGAAACTGTTCAATAGTCTGGGCTGTTCTGGAAATCAGACCTATCATTGTGATGGTTGTTTGCGCGTCATTTTTCAATTGTTACGCGGTTTCGCGCGTGGGTTTGATCAGCAGTGCAAACTTTTGTTCAAAACCCGCTGTGACGTCTTCCCGTTCGATCTGTCGCGATGCAAACATATCTTCGATACGTTCACGGACATCTTGCGAAGAAGTTTTAGTAGATCCTGTACAGTTTTGTCGCGTCGATCAGCATCCTCAGCTATGACATCGCTGGCGGTTTTTTCCATTGTTATTATATGGTTGTTAAATTGATTTGTTTGGAATATCAGTCAAGTCAATAGTGAGAATACTATGTTGGTGTTTAGTGACCTCAGCAAACATATTCCGATACTCATCCCACGAGTGGTCGGCAGCGCACCAAGTCCAATGAATGTTAGAGACACCTTGCGCGTCAATACCACTAAATATCATTAACATGTTACAGTTGTCTTTTATTACTTTAGGCACGTGTGCATTTCGTTGAGTCAAATAGATCACATCGGTGTTTTTATGTCGGCCTCGGGAAAATATTCGCGCGGGATTGATTTGGTTTTCAAGCATCACATCATCAAACACGCCAAGATTATTTGAGGTCGAATCAAGGTCATCAATTGAACGTGCTTCGTCGATTGTGGAAATAAAATCTACCACGGAGCCACCCAACGACGCCTGAAGCGCTTCCGTAAAATTCTCGAGTACATCATAGCATGGTTGTTCGTCAGCCGACGGCGCAATCACATACAGACTATCCCACGTCAACCATCGTAAAATCATATTCAACAACAGTTAGGTTTTCCCTGATCCAGTTCGACCAATGATCAACTCACGAACAGAGTTTGGAAACACGGAACCGTGTTTGAGTGGTTTGGGCGTTGCCTGCGCGGAAAAGTCAATGACAGTAAAATCTTTGTTTTTTTCCAAAAGCATCTTCGTTTTTTCTTTTTTGTGATGCCATGTTAAATGTCAATTTTTGTATAACACAATCGTGCCTTCATATTGTGTGCGATGCCGCACAAAAACACGTACTGCGAATCTAAATCGGGTTCAGACATGTAATGGTCAAGGAGGAGTATCGGGAACTTGTGTTCATTGTGTCGCAAAGAAGTTTACCTTTGTGGGACCTTCTAAACGCAAATACTGTTTAAAAAAAACTTGGCGGCGGTGATGTCCCTGCTGCATTAGCGAAGCTACACGCAACACCGTGGAGTATATATCCTGGTGAAGAACACATCCCTGGATACAGTTACTGTGGACCAGGTATACGGCTGGGTATACGACTTGATTCTAACAACCAATCGAAACCTGGAGAATGACCTATCAACCGCGTAGATGATGCATGTTACCGACATGGGGTCATACCGGAAATTACCATGGAGAGGCACTTGGGGGTCAAAAGTGTTTATAGGGTCAAAGTGTTTATAGGGTCAAAAAGGTTTGTAGCCTCAAAATGGTAACAATGTTAGAAGTGGCTGACCTCAATGGCGGTAACATAGTGACATTGTTAGAGTTGACCTCAATATGCGACACTATAGGTACGTACGGGAAATCCTATGTTAAATTTGTCCATATTAACATAATACCCCACAATATACCATCAACACACCGTGTGTAATGACCAATACCACGTCATCTACTATCCAACACCCCACACTATACCATCAACACGCCGTGTGTAGTGACCAATACCCCGTTATTTATACTATCCAACACCCCACAATATACCATCAACACGCCGTGTGTAGTGACCAAGACCACATCATCTACTATTAAACACCCCACACTATACCATCAACACGCCATGTGTAGTGACCAAAAACCCCGTCATCTACTATCCCACACCCATACTATACCACCAACACACCGTATGTAGTGACCATTACCATGTCATCTACTATCCAACACCCTACAATATACCATCAACACGCCGTGTGTAGTGACCAATACCCCGTTATTTATACTATCCAACACCCCACACTATACCATCAACACGCCGTGTGTAGTGACCAATACTATGTCATCTACTATCCCACACCCACACTATACCACCAACACGCCGTATGTAGTGACCAATACCCCGTCATCTACTATCCAACATCCAACATAAAAACACCATTTGCAATTTTTAAGATTTCTTTTTTAAGAGATGTGGGTTTTACCACTTCGACAGCAGTGGACACACCTCCCGGGTCGGGCGCCGCAGACCGCACAATTCTGCCCCCAGTTCCTTTCATTTTTCTTCCAAGATGTCTTGGTGGACACCACGAGCCTAAAAGGAGGCTTGTTGGCCTCCTTCACCCAGTCTTCCTCCTCCGGGATCCAGTCTGGATGACCTATCTGACGAAATTTTTCCTGGATCGTCATCCAGTTGGCGTTTCGGCGCTAGAAGTCTCGTTCTCTCTTCAGTCTCCTCTTCTCCCTCTTTTCCTCCGCCCATGCCCTCTTGCTTTTCTCCGTCTCTTCATGCATCACCTCTCTGACGAACTCTTTGGAGATTCTCAGAGAGGTGATTTCCCTCTTCAGGTGTCTCGTGTGGGTGTAGCAGTTCATCTCTTCCACCCGACTCGGGAGGTGCTGTACTCGTTCCATCAAGCTGATGGCCTCCATCAGTTTACCCACCTTGCAGTGCTGGTTTTCCATTTTTCTTCTTCTTTTTTGGTCTAGTCGACGATGAATGGTAAGACTGGTGAACGCGTCGCTTTATATGCTGGAACCACAGACGTGAAGGAAAACACCCATCATACCAAAAAAATACAACACATAGGAAGGGTAAGGAAGTGTTTATAGACACACTCTATAGAAACACACACCAAACATAAATTGTTTAGAAGGGAAAGGGATTTTTTGTTTTTAAAAAGACAGACACAAACATACACCCAACATACAAACACATATGGCAAAATAAGATTTCTTCTTTTCTAAGAAATGTTGGTGGCCCTGAAAAGGACCTTTGGGATTTTTGGTGAGGAGTTTTATCGCCTGGCACGACGGCCACGTCTCACTACCGGCTTAACCACAGCACAAAGGACGTCTTTTGGTGAAGGAGACTGCGAACTCTTCTGTCTCCATTTTACAAACCACTTCTTCTCCCTCATGTTGTTTTTGTTGTTGTTGTTGTTCTTGCTGCTGTTTCCATCTTAGAAAGGTTTGATACCTTTCATGTTCCTCCCTGTCTTTTTTCTGCTCCTTCCATTCTTTTCTTTCCCTGGCGATTTCCTCTTTCATGACTTCTTCTATGAGGTCTTGAACCATCTTGAAAAAAACGTGACCCTTCTTGTCCGTGTTCTTATCGATGAGGTGGTGTCTGACCCTGTGCATGGGCACCAGGGCTTCACTCAGTTTTGCCATTCTACTCATTCTTGTATTTGTTGACGAGTCAAGGAGGGTGATCCGACTGGCAAACGTACCGCTTTATATGCTGGAACCGAGAACGCGATGGAAAAGATGACCTAGATCGATAGAGAGAAATGAGAAAGAGTAGGTACCTCAGATCGATAGAGAGACGGCGAAAGAGCATATACATTCCATTTTTTTTTCAATCCATAAACAACACAACCATTTTTTTCAAAAATCAACATTTTTTAATAAACAAGAAGAAGCTTCTCTAACACAAAATAAAAACAAACATTTTAAAACATGAACGTATTTACAGCGTTGACAACGTTGTGAAGTCAAACGCGACTTCCACTGTTCTAAGTCATTTTGCCCTCGATGCACACTACGTTTCTGAGCTAAAGACAAGAGAAAACCTTAATGTTCACAAAACCATCTTTCTACTTTAGCATCGTTTCTAGCGTACTCCCTATCATAACAAGTCACTAAATCTTCTAAGGGAATCCAAGACTGCGTTGATGAAGAAAATACACACAATATTGTCCACACACCATGGAATCTGATCATTGTAATCTCACATTATTGAATCGAGTGAGTGGAGGCAGCATTTCTTCTCATAAAGTCAATGATGTCGTCGTCCAAAAGAGGTAATCCATAAGAATCAAAATACTCCACACTGTGTTCGTTGGGAAAGTACACTGCCACCCAATAGGTTCCTGGTCGATGACTGTCCATTTTTTTCACAGGTAATGATAAGTCATCAATTCACACCTGACTTTTTCCTTGAATATGTCTGTCAAGTAAGTCGATGAACGGGTAGTCTCTGTACTCTGTTGGAAGAGAGCTTCGATGTGTTGGGTCTCCAGAGAAATCAATGGAGGTGAGGAACTATCCTGCAAGTCTTTATATCACTTTCTCAACACCTTTTCTTCTGAGATCAGAGACCATGCCTCATCCAGATACTCTCCCAATTTTTCTTCTGCATTCATCATCAAACATTTGTCGTGTTGTTTCTGACTCGGATGATTGATTTGACATCCATAACAATGTTCTCTAGCAAGATGTGCAATTCTTCCAGCCAAATCCGTAGCAAAACAGGAGACTAAATGTTGTTCTTGTTCTGGCCATCTTGACAGCGTTCATTGGATAAATCCAGTAAACTTTGTAACACTACTGTTCCGATTACTTTTCTCTTCTTCTTCACTTATGGTTTGTGTCTGCTGTTGTAATTCTAGATCACAAAATCCCTCATCTTCTATCTTCATATGTTCTTCGTGTTCTATCTTTTCTAATAGTCTAGAATCACTTCTCTCAAACTGCTGATTTCCAGAGTATTGTCAAATTCTGCATACAATATAACGTTCACGGTGTTCACGAGAGCCAGTGCAAACTGAAGTTCCACACGAAGTTGGCCTGATTTTATAAGGTGGAAATGTCCTCGTCGCAGCCTTGGTCGAGAGTGAAAGCCCCATAAAGCATATCCTATTGCATAATCCTCGTACGAAATGCCGTGGCTGCTGTTGGTGCCTAACTGTCATGTGGCTTCAAACAGAGTCAAGTAAGATCTCAAGTAATAAAGTTAGGTTCAAAAGGTCTGGTACACAACGTCTGGCCATCTCGAGTGACTTCTGTCTTGGAGACATTGAAGTGTTGAAAGTCGAAAGGATTTTGATCAATGGCTCCGTTGAGGGCTGCATTACTGACGATGCCAATGAGCAAACGTTTGGAGAGCTGTCCTTGGAACACATGATCATCGACTTTGGATCGGAGTCCAGAGGCAATGGTAAACGTTTTCACTTCCACTCGTCGCACAGGATACTTGGCGGTGTGTTCTGCTCAAAGTTTGACTGATGTCGTTGGCCACTTTAGGTAACACTTCTACACTGCGTACGTAAAGTCTGGGTTCTTCAATTATGGTTTTGTACTCGTTCGCAATAGCCATCAAATGGTGTCCACCAGATGTCGAGCATTAAAATAATAGACTGCATGAATTCTCATGTGATAGATACTTAATTGAGGATTGGAGGGTGCTGGTCTTTGGGGTTCGCAAAAGCCAGGATCATTTTTGCCCAAGTGTTCTTGCACTTGTTCGTTCAGGATTTCGACGACTAAAGTGGTTTGATCTCCAGACACATTCCAAACTTGCGTAGGATGAATGATTTTTACCAAAGCAACTTCCCAAAGAGCTTCGTGATCCAATTGTATGGACTAAGGTAATTTGGCAGTGAAACAACATAGGTGTTGTTGGGAAACACATCCATAGAACTGTCACTAGGTAAGGTTAAATAAAATTGGTTATTCATAGTTCGAGGGTTCAGGTGTCCAAGGAGTCACTCGAGTTCAAAGGAGAATGATGTTCAAAATGTTCCAAAAGAGGGCAACTGTTGTTGTTGCTGTTGTTGATGTTGTGTCTGGAAGAAGGATGACTGGCGTTGGCCGCACAGTTGTGGTTGTTGTTGTTGTTACTGACCGTTCTATATTTCAAGGAAGGACTAGGCAGAAGATAATCGATGCAACTGCTGATTAAAATGGTCCACAATTGTTTGTTACCTTGTTGGAAACTCAAATTGGCAATGGCTGCTCCGATGACACAATACACCACAAAGATTTGGCAGAAAAAGACGATTTGATTTTTTAGGCACACGTTCTCCGCACCACATCCACAAAGGTTGTTTTTGTAATTCTTGAAGAGAGGAACTCTGTGAAGGAGAGGTAGCTGCTGTGTTGAACGGCATGTTGGTTACTTCTTCTTTTTATAGTCGAGGACTTGGGAAGCGGCAATCAAAACTAGGAGGATATCCTTTCCAACGCACTTTGACTTCTTCAACTCGAGGTTTACCTACTTTACGTGTTCTTCGTTCGAGAATGCTTTCGATATCGTACAAGTTGTCATCTTTTTTGGTCACTAGTTGTAACTCAGGCATGTAAAAAGTTCCTTTTAACACTTCTCCGTGCATGTCTTCCAATTTATAGACGGGAGGATCACGTCCACGAACTTGTCCAGTGACACGAAGCAATTCGGTAGTCCAGTTAGGTAAATAACCTTAAAGTGAGTTTGTTTTTTCCAATGCGAACCCAATCTCCCGTCTTGAGCACCACTGCTTTCATGTGTCCAATCTTAGGTGTACCAAACAATCGATCAAACACCCTCACTTCGTTTTCATGGGTGACGTCTTCGGGGGCACATCCAATGCTACGATGGTACGATTGATTGTAAGCTTTGACAAAACGTGGTAACAAGTCGATGTACTTGAGAGTGTGTTGATGTGTAAAATATTTCCACATGCGTTCTTTTAAATTTTTTTGAAAACGTTCCACGACACTGGCTTTGGTTTCAGGATTTTCAGTGGTAAACAAATGAATGTGGCGTTGTTTCAATTCTTTTTGAAAAGCTTGGTTCACAAATTCGGTGCCTTTGTCTGTTTGCCATCGTAAAGGGTGACAACCACTTTGTTTCAACACCAGTTTTAGAAGTCAATGTACGCTGCCAAATGAGAGACATCGGCTAAATCTGCTTGCCATTGATGATCGATGCCAGCCACTTTGGTTTGACTTCTGGAAAATTTTCGTCGAATGGGTTTGTGTAACGTCTATGTCGATTGTTCTTGTAGCCATTGTCGTACTTCTGGTAAACGTACACTTTTCAGTTTGCTTTTAGCTGCCCGATGCAATTGTTGAACTCCTCCATAACCAGCAGCATGTTCAGGATTGTAGTAAATGCTGGCTAAAAGTGTCTCCATGTTTTTATTGCTCAATAAATCACCCACTGTTCGATACTACTTTTGGAGTCGTGAGGTAGGGGAGGTTTGGACGAAGCTTGACGCCTCCGACGAGCCACAAGAGTTGGTTGTGAAGTGGTGACTTTTTTCACTTCTGTCTTGCCTTCTTTCTTTTTTTCTTCAGCTGAAGAAGGGGTGGACATCATCTTTTTAACCCAAGCTTTCATTTCTTCTCGATGAGGCGTAGGGGATGGTGTCAACAAGGAAGCTGCAATCTTGCTAGGCATGGGAGCAGACGGAGTTTTAAATACTTTTCGTGTGTCGTCTTCTTCTGTCGTCCTCGTGGCGGTGTCTGTCTTGGTGGTTTTAGGTTCGCTTTTCATCATGGCCTTGAAATCTCTCAGAGTGGGTTTAGCTGTTTCGTCTAAAGCTTTCTTTTGAAAGAGTTGAAGACGTTGCAATAGTTGGCCGTACCGTTGCGATTTTTCTGCTTCTGACAAATCACTTCGATCCATTAACGATTGTAATTCTTGTTGTAGCTATGACATCTCGTTGAGAATCAGATTGGGAGATAAATGAGGTATCCGTTGTTCGTACCAATGATGGAGTTCCATCCATCGTTTGTAAGGAACTAAAGTCAGTTTTCGTCCTTCCATAAGATCCAAAGGTACAAGTGTATTGTCTTTCCAAAGAAGGGTGTCCTTTTTATCTTCTTTTTCTTCTCGTCTTTATCTCATGACTCCTCCCAAAAGAGGTCCTGCAATCGATCCTAACAAAGGAGCCGCTATTTTTAACAATGCTCCTATCAGCATGGGTAGAAATCCTCCTCGTTGCACCAGCATTTTTTTCTTTTGACTGAAAGGTATTTTCTTTTTGACCATTTGGCGAAGAACGTTCCGATGTTTTCCAACTTTTTGTTTCTTTATCTTGGACAAAAGTACCTTTCCTGTCAACACATTCAAACAACATTCACACACGGTATCGATGATTTCTTTGGGGGCTGTTTGAATGAGTTGTTTTCGCATGGGAGGATTGGATTTAGTCAGGACGGACAACACATCCCAGTGTTTTGCTAGACGAGGTGGAAGTCCTTTTTTGGCTTTGCTTTTGTTGGGACGACTAGGGTGGTGTGCACTTTTTGGGTCCATCTTGGGTGTCAGGACCAAAATAGAACTGAGCTCATTCTGATGCCACACTTCTTTTTTATACTGGAACTCGTCTCCACTGATGGTCACCACGACGTATCAGCTTTATGACAGGCATCACTCGACGTTGAGGTGTTTTCAATGGACTAAATCGTGTCAGTTCTTGTTTGGATAAATCCAGTAAACTTTGCAACATGCCTGTTCTGTCTTGGTCTTTGGTTTTAAGTGAGGCCAATTTTTTAGTGGCAAGAGCAGCCGAAGTAGAGGCCCCCGGAGAAGTGACTTTAGAAATGAGTTTCCATTTTTGCATCAATTAAGAAACACGGGTCTTAAATCAGGTTTGGCAGGAATCATCACAAAGGGCGAAGAAGAAGAAGTGGTCGGAGAAGGAGACACCGTCACTACCTCTCGTGGCTTTCGGGAGTTCGTACGCGACCTAGCAGCAGTATCTCTCTTTCTGGCAGCAGAAGATGTTGTTGGTTTTTTCTTGGAAGGGCTTTTCTTCTTAGGGCTTTTCTTTTTCTTATGTGTGGTGGTGTGTTGTTGTGACCGACTTTGAGGGGATTTGGTATTTTTCTTTGTCTTCTATGTTTGGCTTGGGCATTAGGATCCCATTTCGAAAGAGAACGAATAATGTCACCTCCTAAAGAACCACTACCACCAGGTGTCATAATGGTTTGTTTTTTAGTGTGTGGATCGATTCTTGGATCTTCCAGTTGTGACAACGCACTTTTATGTTTTTCAAAAAAGCGTTGAGTTTGATGGGGTATGTGAATGATGCCTTGAAGTAATTGACGTGCTGTCAAAGTAAACCATCGTAAAACTTCTTTGAGACTAACTTCTAACAAATGGGCACCAACCTGTGCATTTTTTTTGCGACTGATGCCATGCAGGGCACGAATCAATTTGGCAGGAAGATGAGATTGAAAGGAAGTCATCTTGTAGACTGTGGGAAAGAAATGACGTGGTGGATGTTTTTATAGTTTTTGTTTCTTTCAGAGAGTTGCCGAAGGGGACGTGCAAATGACAGGACCTCCTTCTTGACACCAATTGTGACACAAATGGGTACGAAATCTCAAATAATCGGGAGTGGTTGGTTTTAAATCGATGAGTAAATACGCATGAGGTGTTTGAGTGGCATCGTCGTGCCCATAATTTAGCCAAGGAGTGCCTAACTGTTTGGCTAACACTTGCACTTGAGATTTGTCTCTGGGGCTTTTAAACAACACCACATAATGGGCATTGAGACTGATGATACGATAAGCTTTACTTTGTTGAAATAAATTTTGAGTAATGTAAATGGTACTGGCATTATGATGTCTTTTTCGTGTAAACCAAAGTTTAATTTCTTCTTTGTCTTCTCCTAGCATGTCATCGAAGATTACCAGATATGTTTGACTCAAGTCAGACACGATCCCATCATCTTCGCGAGGAATGCGTTCGACAAACGAAATTGATTCTCCTTGACTTTCTTGAAGTAAGGTGTAAGACGATTGCCACTCTTTGTAACACCACACGATACGTTGAGGTGGACGATCAAACAAATGAGATTTGTGTTCGATCAAACGTTTGACAAATTCGGTTTAGCCTGAACCACTGGGTACAGAAATCAACATGTTAAAAGGATGGCGCAGATACAAAGCTTCCCAACTTTGACGATCTAACTTTTCGTCAATCACTATGACAACAGAAGAGGAGGAAGACGAGAAAGAGGAGGATGCAGCCATGACTGGGGTATGGAGAATGTTGAGAGGAACATGAAAGACACAAGACATTTTATACATTTCATACATGTTTAATGTTTAAAAACAAACAAACAAAAAAAAAAACATATTTAAATGTCCAGAATTAAAACACGAAAAAAACATATAAAGCAAAAATGTCACTTTTGACTTTGGTTCTAAGTTTACTTGTTCTTTTTTTATTTTTGTCTTGGATGATTAGTGACACGCAAGGTCTTTGGCATAGTTTGCCACTTCTTGTAGCCAAGGATCGAAACCAAAACTTTTCCAGTCAAGTACATATTTCCAATCATTAAGTTGTTGGTGTAACCAACTAGTTATACACACTTTTTGGTAAGTATGAAGTGTAGATAAAGTTTGACAAATGTCTTTTTCACACGGAGGTACACAACTTGTTTTCATCACGATTCTCAACACTTTGAGCACAATGTTTGTCTTTTCGTGCACCGATAAAGTGTGAATGGTCATGTCTTTGTTGCATGTACTGTTCATCAAAAATAATCCACAACGAATTTCCTGGGAAACGAAATCCAAGAAAAGTAGTTACTAACACACACACCAGATAGCGTACAAAAATTCAATGGAAACAGTTCGTGTATCAGTCGTTTGTAATCTTCTAAGGTCTGAACACTATCATTGACTTCCTTCCACGGAATTCGTTCCAAGACTGAAGACAACGGTCCTAGCATGGTCCGCTTTATATCCAGGTTCACAAGGTTTGTATCTTTGGTGATAGTCTACCCCAAGGCATCTGTGATAGTTTCTCCCAAGAATCAGTCTTCTTATACTGTGGAAATAACAATAGTTTAAAAATCGAGAAATAACTTTGAGTTTGCGTTTCACTTGTATCTTGACAAACTCTCTGTAAATACGTTCTCGCAGCTCCAAAAGCAGATTCTGAATGTGCTCTTCTAAACTAGTCATTCACAGGCACGTCTTTCTTTTTCATGAAATAGTCACACAATTGCCAAATGGAATCTGGTGGTAAAGGATATCCAAGAAATTCAGTGATTACCATTCTACACCTCAGACGGGGTGAAGGCGTTTCGTCTAGAGGTGACACTTCTTTTAAAAGTTTTTTGTATTCCTCTAAGTTTGTAACATTTTCCTGAATTTCATTCCATCGAATTCTGTGTAACAGTGTCACATTGTAGGTTCTGCCATCCAAATTCTTAAAGATGTCATCTAGTCCTTCATGAATGTCCGACCATTTGAATACTTTGAAACTAATCAGTACTTTTATAGCATTCAGATACCAATGGTTAAAACGTCTATGTCGTAAATGATGCAATTGTTCTTTGCGTGTCACTTGTATCTGGACCAGCTCTTTGTAAATGCGTTCTCGCAGCTCCTGAGGCAAACAATGAATGTGCTCTTCTAAAATATCCGACATATTACTTCTTTGGACCGACCAAAGGCAGGTATTGACTGCGCTGAGACCATCTGCATGTTCCAAGTAAGCTGAGTCGTTATACTCCCATTCGTGAAGTGACACACCCAAGTAGATGAATCCAGCTCTGGCTAAAGCTTTGGGAGTAGGTCCTTCCAGATATTTAGGCCACTTATCTATGAACGTCTGGAATCGACTTTCAAAGTCACAATAGGCAGGCACAGCCACCGGCAACGTGAATTATTTGCCCATGTATGGATGGCATCCGCAGGCAGGTACACGCTTAGCATCACATTGACCAGTAAAGCAGAAAGGGCGTCGTGCTTCATCGCTTTCGCTAGTGGGACGGTAAGGCACACGAACGGCATCTCTTTCGATGGTCCCGGAGGAACTGTAAGGTCGTGCTGCATCGCTGATGTGAAAGAGTGCAGCATCCGTCTCATCGCAAGGCACCGCATCGCACTCGATGTCGTAATCGAACATGGAATCCATAGTAGACCCCTCACTCGGTGAATGTGTGGAATTAGTATTCATCTTCTTGCTCGGTCAATGTTTGTAGACACAATGAATTGTTGGTCTTGGAAGTTGTCCCTTTTTTATGCTGAAGCTCAGCGTGTCCTTACGGTAAAGTGTTGTCGTCTGGAAGTCGCACTCGTTTCTGGTAGACAATTTGATAGACTTTTTCTAAAGGGAGACTGACGATTTGGTGGTTTGGCAAACGCACAATTTTATGTGGTTCTAAAGTTTTCACTCGAAAGTCTTGAGCTTGTCCAGACTGTAAAGCATTTTTCAAGACCTCAAAGTTCACCACTTGGCTGGCTCGATAATTCAGGGTCAATCCTTTGACTTTGCATTTGGTATGGAGTTGGCTTTGTTGGTCTCGGTATCGGTAACCGTAATTTTTAGGGCCACCGCTGGCAAAACTGAGTATCGTCTCTTGGAGGTGCTTGTCCGTCCATGCCTCTAAACGATCTCCTTCGATGGTGGGGTGTTGGCTACTAGGGCGATGGATGTACATACAACTGTCGGTGTCAAAGTACAGGACTCGATCTCCCAACACTTTTAAAGCCTCATCGTACAATATCAAGCGAGCATTAGCTGTCACGTAGGCTGCAATGACGCCATTGCTAAAGTCGTCGGGGTGAACAAACTTGGGCTCTTCTTCGTAATTCACCAATATCAAATTGTCACGGATGATTTTCACGTGTTTCATCAGTTTTCCCTTGTCGTCCACCAGTTGAAAGTAGCGACTGGGATCTGTCAAGTATTCCGTCTTGGGCAAGATCGGACGTTGTGCCAATTTTCCCCACAAACAATTCAACATGACTTTGGCAAACGATCTTTTTCCTTTGTTCTTTTCTGTCTTCCAAAGTGATGCCTTCTACGGAACGGTACTGTTCTTTGAATTGGACTTGGTCTTCTGGCGTCTGACACCAAGAGGGATAGCTACTGGCTTCTTGTTTCAATTTGAGAAATTCGTTGACGTAGCTTGAGAAAATGCCTGAATTCGAAGCGTCGTCCTTTTTTATTGTTGGGTGGTACGAAAGTGCCAAATTTCGTATACTTTCAACAAGCGATATCCTCGACCCAGAGCCCGAAACAATTCGACGCTGACACACGTTCCTGTCAAGCGCGTTCGTCCTCCGTGTGGTGACAAGGGTTATCTTGGTTGCATGTTTCGGCACACGTACGGCATAAAGGAAACATCAGTTTTCTTTGGCAATGATGGAGTAAGACAGGATGGTACAAGTTGGTCGGAGGTAAGACTTTGCATTTGATCAATCCTTCGTATTGACGAATGTGTTCCACGTCGATGTGTTCTGTCAGGATTTCACGATGTCCGGTAGGAAATCGCTTGTATTTGGACACCTAAGGATACAACGAACACACGTCGATGTATTTGATTCCTTCTCCTCGAGATTCGTCTACGTCGTACAGTAAGCGTGTAGCATTGGTTCGTCCTCCAAACAAACTGTTGCGCGGATACAAAGGTTCGATGTCGACCACGTCGTAACTTTCGGCAATGCGTCTAACTTCAGGATCAGTTTTGAACGTCGGTCGTACTCGTGCTCGCACATTTCTACCACTTGGTATCCTTGACTTTCTAACTTCAGCCGCCGCTGGTAGGTGTGTTCCTACAACTCTTCCATGGTGGAGTCTGAAAAAGGACTTTTCATGTCTCGTTGAGGAAATCAGGTAGGGCATCCGTGAAACAAGCATCCCTGAAATTCGTACACCGTCTGAGGGTTTTCTAAATCCCAACCATCCACAGAAAGACTTTCCACTTTCTTTTCTCCTCCTCCGTTTCTGGCACGTTGTATCCATTTGTCTTCCTTTTGGCACAAGCAATGGTTTGGCAAAGTATTGACGGCTGGCCGAGAGAGAAGTGTTAGGGTCTATGATGGCTAGTTCGTTCTCGGGCATGAACTTTTTGGTGTACACTAATGCACAGGCTTTGGGTAGGGTGCACGCTTCCTCCAAAGAATCGACTTCTCCGTGATCTAGAAATAATTGTCGAAACTTTCCACAGCAACGGCGTAAATTGTCTACATCGGATCGACAATACTTCAACATTTCTTCTTGAAAGTCAAACGGTTCTGAAGCGTGAGCGTGGTACCAAGCGTGAAAGGCTTATCGGTATTCGGTGTGCATTCCGTCGGGGTCGTAATTGTGAACGTCACTACGTGTTGATTGGAATCCGTATTGAAAAAGTGGGGAAAATATCCTTTGGCCATTTCTGTCATTCGAAATGTTTTAGGCATTCGACTCAAAGGCATGGTCATGTGAGCCATGACGGTAGCATATAGATGACAGTCCCCATAACGTTGAATGTCCTCTTCGATCCAAATGTCGTCGATAGGATCTAAAATCCATTGGGCAAAATCGGCAAGAGTGTTGGGGCCACGAAAGATTTTTTCACGTCCTCCTGGAATCTTAATACAATGGTGACAGTGAAAATAGACTTCTCACAAGCCCGATGAGCAACGCAGAAATAAGAAATGGGAATACCCGTCTCTTGCATATAATCAAAGTCAAAAAAGATAAAATCCACTTCTGTCTTGTTCTTCTTCTTCTTGTGCTGATCACCCTTTAATTCTTTCTCCAGTTCGTTGTCATATTTTTGAATGTAACATTGATGATCAAAGTCCACGATTTGGTCACAAATACGACATCTTTTCTTTCCGGGACAAACTTTTGCTTATGGGTTGGTGGTTCGAATCAGCTGTCCACACTTGTAGCACAATGTCAGTAAGTCACAAGAACTTTTCTGCTGGTGTCCTTGTGTCATGCGATGTTGTTCGTAACATGAGGGACTGACAAAGGTTCGTTGACACGTCCAGCAATGAATGTGTTCTTCAGGAATACATGGTGTGGAAGATAAAAAAAGCCCCGACATCTCTCTCCACAATGAATGTGTTTGTTCCGACTACAAAACCCTTGGTCACATTTCTCGCAATAATATCCGTATCCAAGAAATCCTGTGATACTAGTGATCTCATCGAAATGTTCTTGATACTGATACACGTGAATGTATTTTCCCTAGGGGAAATTGGATCCTCCAAACACGAGAGCTCCGCAACCCTCTTGAGGGTGTACTTTCAACGTATACCGAGGAGCCAAGACGTCTATAAGTTGTTGCATTTCAGAAATGCCACACACGGTCTCTTTCGATATGCCTGCTTGTTGTAACAGGAGTTCTGCTTCTTTTCGTTGTTTGGCTCTGTCCGATTGTCGAATGCTCTCCCATGCTCTTTTCCATTCTGCGGTCTCGTTCTTGTCGGCATACGTTCGCCCCACCACGATGACACGGGCACAGCACATCTGGTCTTCGGAATTGTTAATTTAGACGATACTGCGTTTGGTACTGCGAATGTCGTCCACCAGTAACACTTTGCGTGGTCCGCTACCTCTAGGAAGTGAAACGTGGGTCATGTCAAGTGTGGCTTTTCCATCGGTGATGGTAAACCCGTCATTGGATTGTTGAGCGTGTTCAATTTTGTCCATGACTTTAGACGGTGTCAATTCTGCCGGGGTACTAAACTCGATCCAGACAGGAGACTTCAAACATTCGTGATGGATGGAGAGTCTCAAACGATCGTCCTCTTTCGCTTGGCATTGTCGTTTCAATGTTTCTAACAAAGAATCCCACAAGTTGGTAATGAAACCTGCGGTTTTCTCAGGGGGTACTTCAGACTTGAACTCTTACAGTTGACGGTGTAGGTGTAAGCCGTGGTTTTAAATTTTCTGGATGTCACTTTTTGCGTCTCTCGAATGTGATTCTAGACTCTCTTGGTCTTGTGGAAGGTATGGTTTCAGGCTCACTCATGTCCTCTTCGAAATCACTGGCATGGACTTTGGCTAGCACTTCAGCTAACGGTGTTTGAGGCGGTACGGAAAGTCGTCGTGGCCTCTTACTTTCTTCTTCTTCTGGTTTCTCACTGAAATTGCGTGATCGTTTCATCTTGATGTCCAACTTTGATCTGATTGAGTTTTACACAGGCTCTCTCCGTATATATATAGAGAGAGAGCTTCTTGCCATCCGAGTAACTATTCGTTATTCAACTTTCAAACAGTGAAGATGGAAGAGCAGTCAAGACTGGTCGCCTTTCTGATCAGAGATTTACAGAGAGTCATTCGAAAGTATATCACTTTCAGTAAGACTAAGGACTATTCCTCCTCATCTTGAGATAAAATCAAGATGCTTGCTATATCTGCCAAGAGAAAGGGCATTGGGCTCCAGAATGTCCACAACGTCAAAGTAAAGTAAAAGAAAACAGTGACAAAGGGAAAGATATCTGTTATCATTGTCAAGAAAAAGGACATTGGTCTTCAGAGTGTCATAAGAAACAAGAGAACAAGCAAGAAAGGGAGAAGGCAGAGGGCTCTTCAGCACCAGAAGAAGAAGAACCCATCCCCGTCGTCAAGAAATGTAAAAAGTCAAGACGTCTGGAAGACAGTGAAGAAGAAGAACCCATGATGCCTGTGAAGAAATTCAAGAAGAGAGACAGACAGTGAAAGAAAAAAATGGACTTGAGTGATGCGTTGTGAAATGTTCATTGTGATTTTCAAAAAAGAGAATATACCAATAAGGAAAAAAGTAAGTGTCTCTTGGTTTTGATTTTTTATAGTATGGACGCACACACGCACTCATACACTATCAAATGATGGGATTTAAGTGTTACTTGATTTGGTAATTTCATTTCTTTTCTAAGAAATGTGGGTGGCCCTAAAAAGGACCGTTGGGGTGTCTTTGTTTTTTTTAAAACAAACTCATCGACTGGACATGATGAGCTTTAACTGCCTTAATCCCTTTCCACGGCAAGTCCTACTCCTCCTGCTGCTGCTGCTGATTTGGTAGTGGTAGTAGTAGTAGTAGTCAATGGTGGTGGTAGCATCTCAGTAGTAGTGAGAGTGGATGATGTGATGGACTTAGAATGTTTAGCCCGTGATGGTCCTCTTTCTTTTGGGTTGTGTTAAAGAAGTCTGATACATGTTTCTCAGATTCTTTAACTCTGCTAAAATATCTTGTAGCAGACTCACCGTTAGATTGTCATCACTCCCTTCCTTCTGTCCTTCACACTTCCAAAATTTCTGCTTCTCTTCTTCTTCAGCTTGTTTTCTTCTTTCCTCTTCTTGCTGAAGAAATGCTTCTTCTGCTTCTCTCTGACGCTGCAATTTTTTTTCCAATTCTTCTTTCTGTCTCTTTCTAAAATCATCTGTCACAGGTAAGGAAGGAGAAGACGGTGGTACTACGACGGTTGTTTCAGGCAAAAATTCTTGCGATGACACAAAATCCAAATTAAAATCTTCTGGATGAATGTTGACCACTGCCGTCACCGTACTATCACTTCGAACATACGAGGTTTCCGTCGCAGGCTCACCCCAATACATCGTCTTCTTTGTATCAGCCATACTCAAAATGCCGCAAAAGGTAAAACAGTACAAACGCTGTGACGCCTATATACTTAAAGTGACGTCACCCCTCACCCACCCGCTCTGTTCTGATTGGAAGAGAGACCCTACATTTTGTAACGCGCGTTTGGATTGATAGACCATTTCGATCCGCTCTTTGGCTATATATACCAGCGTTTTTGTGACATAGTTTCACTTGTTCTCAAGACAAGATGTATACTTCAGTAGAATCTTCAAGTATCGTATTGGGCATGCTCTTCAACCCGGACTACCCCATGTACGTCTAAGCATCATGGGCTGTCACGAAGATTACGGCTATAGCTCTTTGGAAGAGACGAATCTATGTGGAGAGACACGGGTGTCTGAAGCGGGTGCTCATCTACGGACCTGAAGTCCGTAGAAGTTTGAAGAGAAGAAGACCAGTGAAGAGGTGTGATATGTGTTAACTACCTTTGGTTAACAAACTCCAACGGTCATTTTCAGGGCCACCCACATCTCTCAGAAAAGACAAATTAAAACTTGCCAATGGTGTTTCTATGTTTTTATGTTTGTGTGTGTGTGTTTGTGTGTGTGTGTTGGGTATATGTGTATATTCTGTCCCCATAAATACTTCTGTCCTATAAACACTTCTACCCCATAAACACTTCTACCCCCATAAACACTTCTGCCCCATAAATACTTCTGCTCCATAAACAATTTTGAGGCTATAAACTCATTCCCGTGTTAAAACTATGGACAAATATAACATAGGATTTCCCGTACGTACCTATAGTGGCGCATATTGAGGTCAACTATAACAATGTTACTATTTTACCGCCATTGAGGTCAGCCACATCTAACAATGTTACTATTTTGAGGCTATAAACCTTTTTGAGGCTATAAACCTTTTTTGACCCTATAAACACTTTTGACCCTGTAAACACTTTTGACCCACAAGTGCCTCTCCATGTTAATTTCCCGTATGACCCTATACATTTTGGACTCTGTTTAACATAGGATGTCCCCTTGACCCCCAGTTCTCTCATATAACTACTAATGAATGAATTCCGAGTGAATGAATGTTCCGAATGAACGAATGTTCCGAATGAATGAATGTTCCGAGTGAATAAGTAGTCTGGAATGTCCTGATGTACCACAACAATGTAATCCACATCATTCTTGAGAATGTTACGATAAAACTCCAAAAGTCATATATTTAAATCCAAAGGTTAATGTAAGCACTTTGTGTTAATTTAAATGAATGTTCAGATAAATAATTCCTTTCGAATTATGTATACAGCAATACAGCATTACAATACTTCAGGATTAGAGGATTACAGCACAACTATGATTCCAAACAAACTAATGATTCCAGAGACTGATCATAAAAAACAAGAATGTTTTTAACACGAGATTTAAAATTGGAATGATTATAATGCGTTACCAAGTTCTTATATACTCTTTGCAAATGACCTATTTCACAACAGGAAACGTGTCATTAACGACCCACAATGCAATACTAAATGCGTCATTCAAGTGAAATATTCTCAAGAAACAACAACTCTGACCTTGAACACAAATGTAGTCAACTTCCTGTTGACAACTTAAACAAACTTAAAGTACGACTTACTATTTGACCCCATTTTGAAGTACAGTCATAGATCAAAAGCTTAGGCTATCATTCTTATAGATTCTATATACATAACACAACCCTCGAATTAAGTATAGGTAAGTTACACACAGTTGCACGTGCCACGTTGACCTTTATGATTATTATTTAAGGATTTTCTTGTCTCTTTTGGCGCAAGTAATACAATGTTTAACTGTCAAATGGCGGATGACTTAGGCTACACTCACATTGGATATATTAGGTATTGCGAATATTTTGCTTTATATAGTATTATTTTCACAAAGAAAGATAAAATTCTCCCTCTCTTAACATAGACTACTTGCGACATACAGTGACAAGCACCTAATTGAGGATTATATTTCTCGACAATGGTAAAACTCTCTCAACTTCTAATTCAAACACTTTTATTCCTCTCAAAAACATTGAAAATATCAATTAATTCTCCTTTATATATATATATATATATATATATATATATATATATATATATATATATATATATATATATATATATATGAATGCATTGAAAACACAAGATCTTAGCTGTCCTCTATACAGCTGTAAATATATACTGGATACGTCACGAAGAATAATTCATAATTAATTATTCATTCCTTACTACACGATTGTTTAATATATTCACTTTTGGCAAAGCATGTCATGTTTATCATTATTAAATCCCTGGTGACCGTCTTGTGCTTGAATGATTCTACAATTGCATACTCTCTACTCATATAGGCTTTTGTAAAATAGAGAACTCTTATTGAATTGAATTTAGACGTGGCGAATTACTGTCTGAATTAGAACCTGGTGTGAGAGAAGTTGTAGAATTTGCACTGATGGCGTATAACAAAAATGAGGTGTAATTGATTTGGTAATGGGAAAATCCAAAGTTTCGAAAGGGTTATGTTAAACTCAAACATTTCTGTGGGATTTTGTAAACTTTAAAATAAGGCTCCATTTGCATAAATCTTTGCAACATTCCATTTATTTTCTCTGTCGGTTTCTCTCTGTCTCTGTCTCAGTCTCAGACTCCCACCTTGGAATTTCAGGTTCTTCTGTCTTGCGAGGTATCAAGCATTGTGATGGGGACTCCTAACATACATTTTATGTTAATTACGGGTACAATTTACATAAAATAGTTATAATATTCATATATTAAAAAAGTGTTGCCACTTTTAGGGTGGCGATGGCGACGTCGGTGACGGCGTCATCAAAGTTAATGTTTTGTGTTCAAGTTACTTAAAGTCATACATCTTCTGCATTGGTTGATGTATTCAACTAAAACTTAAAATTGCTATATGCTTTAAGTTTGTACCATGATATCCCTGTTTTGCCAACATAACCAAGAAGTCGTGTCATCATAACGCAACTGCAGAGAACTTGATTTATCATTTCATGATCCATTGTTGTGTGTGTGTTTGTGTATGCGTGTGTGTGTGTGTGTGTGTGGGGGGAGCAAATGTTTTATTTTGTAGACAGTGCATTTGCTCTATTTAAGCGTAAATTATCTAGCTTTGGTATTTGGGGTTTTGTTTGTATCGTCTGCACGTTCGTGTCTCTCTATTCCCCTACAATGTTTGTATGTCTGTTTGTTTGACTTTCAGTCTGTTTTTTATTCAGTCTTTATCTTATATTGTCTATTATATTGTTCTATTCCAACTTGTATCTGAATTCAAATAGTCTTTTTAGCAATGTACAGTCTGCATATCGCCCTCGCCACATTACCGAAACTACCCTTCTGAAAGTAGTTAATGACCGTCTGCTTTGGATAGTGGAAAGATCACAGTCCTCACCCTCCTTGACTTGTCTGCAGCATTTTGACACAATAGACCATGATATATTACTTCACCGTCTCCAGCATGTATTTGGAATTCACGATACAGCCTTACTATGGTTCAAGTCCTACTTGGTCAACAGGACACAAATTGTGTCCGCAAATGGAAAACACTCTACACTCAGCCACTCTCAAGTGTCATAGATCGTCATCCAGTGCCTCACCAATTGTACGCTGATGACACCCAAATATACAAATCTAGCCACCCAACTGAAGTTGATGCTACCATCCAAGGCATAGAGAGGTGTATTTTCAATGTGAAATCATGGATGACATGTAACAAGCTGCAGATGAATGATGATAAAACTGAAGCCATTCTGATTACAGCACAAAGGCTTTCTCATTCACATTCTTTACCTCAAACAATAAGTATCAGCAACACCAACATTAAATTCACACAATCAGTACGAAACCTAGGTGTTACTCTCGACAGTACTCTCTCATTGCACCAACATGTCATGAACATATGCAAGACTGCATATCTGGAGCTGAGTCGCATCAGCTCCATTCGCAATTATCTTTCAGTTGATGCCACTAAAACACTTGTGTGTTCCTTAGTACTTTCAAGATTGGACTATTGTAACTCAATTCTATCTGGTTCGTCTCAGTATCTACTCCAGAAACTTCAAAAAGTTCAAAACACAGCAGCTCGGATCATCCTTAGAGTACCACGAACCGAGCACACCTCCCCCCTGCTCTGAACCCTACACTGGCTACCCATTCGATCCAGAATCAAACACATAATTTGTTCTCTGTGCTACGTTTCGTTGACCGGCTCCAGTCCAACATACCTATCTCACCTCACCCATGTGCCTCTTCCGACACTCGTATTCTCATTATTCCCACTATCAAAATGAAGTAACACGGACAACGTTCTTTTGCATACCAGGGCCCAGCAACGTGGAACGAATTGCCCACTGAACTTAGACACAAAGACACTGTGATCTCATTCAAGAGTGCTTTTAAAACTCACCTATTTCGACTGCAAGAACAGACTTAAAGACTTAATAATGTTTCCTTACCTTAATTATTTTCAGCATGTTTTTTGTTTTTTAATTTCATGGTGTTTGTTTTCGTAGTCACATCATTATATATGTTTTTAGGTGTTATCTAATGTTGTAAAGCGCTTAGAGCTTCTAAAGATTAGGCGCTATACAAAGTCCTCATTATTATTATTATTATTAATTGTAGTCTATCAGTCTGTCTTTCCGTTTGTCGGTCGTTCTCGATTTTTCGATACATGCAACCAATAAGCATTATCTACGATGTACTTGGACTTCAGACAGAATACACTGCAATTTTCAATAATCAGGTCGGTCAATCTATTTTCGGAAAATTGTTTCTACATTCGATTTGACTTGCTTGAAGCAATATATGCAGTGTGCGCTTTCTTCCATTGGTTTGTTTATTGTGACGCGACAACGACGACCCTACACCTATACAAATCTGATATACCGCGTATTTTGTACCCAGTTGTCACGTGCACCCAACTAAACAAGCACACAGGTAAGATATATATCTCTCTCTCATTAGTCTTCTTACCGTATATCTGACCATCTGACATGTAAACAAATTGTGTAATGTAGAAAAACTGTTCACACACATACACATCCGTAACACTCACAGATAGACGTGGATAAATCCTAATGTATTCAATAAATGTTCTATTGTTACATTGGGAGTAATGTTGGATTAATAGAATTGTGGTTTTATCTTTTATTTTTAAAGACAAAAAGTCAACACATTAGCTCTCTCTCTCTCTCTCACACACACACACACACACACACACACACACACACACATGGTGGGAAAGTTTCACTTTTTGGTTACTTATATAATGAGGTTTGCCTTGAATTCGGTGTTTTTAAGCACAGTAAAACTTGAATGTTACATCGTTGTGAAGCAAGCGGAGTAAAAAGCCTCTCCCTAGGACACATCATGACGGTGAATCTGGGCTGATGCCATGGTGGGAATAGAACTCGCACCCCTTCTGGTTACGAGTCCAACGCCGTAATGAGATACTTCGTAATAAATATATGTTAAACTGACTCGTGAGGGTGTGACTGATATCCAGTGGACTATTGACTATCGGTATCCGGACTCTTCGGAGAAAGTTGATCCTAACCATATTTTTGGTCGTCAATAAGATTAAATTATGTAGAGAACCCGTCGTACAACCTGGGTCACTCGGTCTTTCTGTTTCTCTTTAAATATATATATATATATATATATATATATATATATATATATATATATATATATATAATATATATATATATATATATATATATATATAGACATCGGACAGTGCTAAACTAATTTTTATCTAGCATACGCACTTTTGACTCTCACTGAGTCTTTATCAAAGACAAACATAAAACAAAGACAAGACAAACAATAAACACAAAATAAGGCGTTGAAATTACAAAAGTTTACATGACTATATCTAATGGAATGAAAGGTTGAAATTGTTCGTTGTCGCGCCTAGTCGGCTTCAACTCAGATGTTTAAATGGCAAACCTACAAAAGAGGAGCAATATCGCCATCTGTTTTCTCAATGTAAAGTGATGTAAACGTAAATTATATCCCGGATAATTAATTGTTTCTATAATGAGAGTAACGACCATAGCAATAATAATACCAAGAACTACAAAACTAGTAGTAAGTATTGGTGAGTAATGAGCAAATTTAATGAATTATTTAATTGAAAAAGTGGTGGCTGTAAACAGATTATGATTTTATTTGCGTGTGGGTGCCCTTTTGGAGTCTTCTTGGTTTAAGCCGCTTGGTTTTAGTGTTTTAAGGCGGTGTATCCAGTAAAATTCATTTTCTTTCCTGGTTTCTGAACTCCAGTTGGAGTTGTGAACAATTGGAGTTAGTACTACATCACTGAAAGTGTGGCCAGGGGAAGAGATATGTTTTGCAACTGGACTTCTGTCCAGCTTCTTTGTCATCCAATCAGATCTGTGAAGATTGATCCTTTTGTGTAGCTCTTCTGTTTTCCATTTAACTCGGAACTGTCTTTTTTGGTAATAGTAGGAGTTTACTAAATGAGTGTAAATAGAAATAAAAGGTACAGGAAAGATTCTAAGAAAAAGAAAACTCAGTTCAAGAAAGGAAGCATTTCAACTGCTTGCCTTCTGATAAGTATATACCACAAAATTCAACAGTGATGGGTAAAACTAATCCTGTCCGTCAAAGTTCATCTCGTGTGCACTTGGATCAGGATGAATATCTAGATGTGGTTAAATCCGGTGCTTCTGTCAATGAGACTGATCCAATTGATCCAACTGATTCCAATATACTATTATGTAAATTGAGACATGAAAAAAACATCCAACCCCAAACAACAACCATGTGCATATATATATATATATATATATATATATATATATATATATATATATAATATATATATATATATATATATATATATATATATATATATATATATGTGTGTGTGTGTGTGTGTGTGTGTGTGTGTGTGTGTGTGTGTGTGTGATATAATACGTCGGCGAGACCGTTTATTTCAGAAAACGTAAGAATAACCACTAGAACCACATTCTCAACAAAATCAACGCGAAACTCGCCAACCAATTCTACTCAACTGGACATTCAGTACAATCGGTCGAGATACTACAGATTGAGTCTAATCCGGGGTAGATCTATATTGGACGCTCACGTAATGGACAATATTGGATACTGCAACTGAGAACTCATGATGAATTTTGTATCAATGAAATACACTATCCTGCCCAATCAATCTTATCAAAATTCCAGTCAGACATCAGTGTATCACCCGTACTCAGTTCTTGCGACAATATTTAGACAAGTGAATATTCCTTAATTCTTTAAATAAATTATTATACTGTTATTATTATTATTGTTATTATTTCCTGTTCTGTATCCCGCTGCAATATTTTCATGACACACATTCTTTACCACCTCCTCCATGCATAACTTTACTGGAATATAATTTCTTCAGTTTATATTGAAGTATCTGTCTAAGATATCGTTGATTTTTGCCATGCATGGTTTCCGTCCTTTGTCCTCAGTCTGAAATCGTGTCAAAAAATGATTTCGTTCTCCGTAAGATAAACACGTAATGACACAGATCACTCATCTTTTGAATCTTTTGATCATTGTTATAAAAGTTTGCTAATTTGATAAGAACACAAAATATATGGATAGGTTATTCATTTTAAGACCGTTTTTCACTTGTTTCTTTTCTATTTTCTTTTTTGTTTTTCATTATTAACTCTTGCTTGTAGACCCCCCCCCCCCATTGTCATTCAAGCGTGTAATAGTACAGGGTTCCTCTCGGCTTTTGCGTTTTGTATTTGTTTTGTGGATGTAAACTGTTGCTTCCCTGACAAAGAGCTTGATTAGCTCGAAACGTCGGGAAAGTACTGCATACCGATTTCTCTCTCTCCCTCCCCTCTCTCTCTCTCTCTCTCTCTCTACACACACACACACACACACACACACACACACACACACACACACACACACACACACACATACACACACACACATATATATATATATATATATATATATATATATATGTATATCCTTCTTTCTGTTCACTTAAAATTGATATATTTCTTTCTATGTTCTCACTTTTCAAAATCAATGAACTGGACCTGTTGATCATTTTGCTTTAGTCTTCTCTGACAAACTGTACCATCCAGCTTTTACCTACTGTATATCTTGTGCAAAATTAAAGTCTACTCATCAATCGTATAGAACAGATCAGAAGATAAATGTACATTGTAAAATCCGTTGTTAAAGACTTTATACATTTGAGGATGTGGAAATTATCGGTACAGCGTTTTCTTTATCAAATAATTTACATGCAGTATCAGCGATCAGTTATTGCATCAAGACTGACGTCGGCCCCCCCCCCCCGTCTCTCTCTCTCTCTCTCTCTCTGAACTGCACCGGTAGCTATTCATACTACACCTAATTGAGCTTCTGTTATACCACCTTAAATGTAGCCATGTTATAACCTGCATCCAGTTTATAACTTTATATGCTACCTTTTAGTTCTTTATAACGCCTGTATTGTGTTCTATCTATTTAACCAACTTATTTTTAATCTCGTTCATTGTTTACAGCCTAATGCCATAGTCAGTTATGTTTTCCATAAGCTCTACAGTTCTCATCTACTGAGTAACAATAGTATCTGGCTGAAGTCCATGTGCTATTAAGTTATCAATTGTGAACTGGCTAAATAAACTAGAATAATCAGCTTTACAATTTCTTCAATATCAATGTTTGACGGTGGGGCAATTGAAAACCTAGCTTTATCAAAAGCAGACCCAATGAGCAGAGTTTAATGTTTAATGGTTTATTGTGTTGATAATGTTACTGTTACATTCGTCATTTGTTTGTAGGTATAAGCTATATTATTTATTAGAAAATAAGGTTAAATTGCTTTCGCTATAGACTTTTTTTTACGTTTGCCTGTCCAGTGGTCACACTTTTATTTGGTAAAAGTTCATGTGCTATCAGATAGTTAATAGTGTGTTATGTATGATGTTTATATAATATTATATATATTTTAGGAAATTATAAATGTTTCTTCACTTTAATATTTGCTTAAATCTTTATGTTTATTAGGAAAAAAATGTATAACTAGTGTCCTTGAATTAGGTTGTTTTGATCAATATGTTTTCTCAATTTGAAGGTCAAGGTTGAATTTTGTTTACAGTTAGAATTCCATTAAGATGACACACATTCTAGAACATTCTGTCATGTGACCAATCTAGAACATTCTGTCATGTGACCAATCTTTATATATACCATGTTTGGTGGACATTTATTCAGTTCGACATTACCAGCAGTCTTGTAAAGAGCTATTACAGTTGTGAAAATTCATTCCAAATTCTAAGAGAGGAATTATTTTTAAATATTCATTGGATTATAACAGTGCTCATAAACTTTTGGATACTGGATTTTTAATTGACAATTTTGGAATTTATGTGAACTTATTCAGAGATTTTGGAATACTTCATTTTGACTTCAGCACATCAAGATTTCTAGTACATCAGGACTTTGGAGACCATTGGCACATAATAACATTCAAGAACACATTCTATATTTAGGACTTGTGATTAGAACAATCATTCTTATTGGATTATTAGGATTTCAAAACACATTACTGTAAGTGACTTTTTGATTTTTCATTTTAATTGTCTAGTAATAAATTGCTTGTTGATTTTTACTTGATTTGTTGGTTTCACTTTCTTTCTGTTACATTTTTCTTAGACCACAGAGTCGTAACAGAAATTGGGGGTTCGTCGTTCCGGGATTGAATTTCTTTAAAGCATATTAGAGATATTAAAGTTATTTTTGAAATTCATATTGATTTTGTGTTGCAATTTTTTTTTGTCTTTGGCAAAGATTTTTAAATAGAGAAATTTTTGTGTGTGAAACCAACAAGCATTTACAATGGCATCTAATGTTCAGAATTTCATTTCAGAACCTACCCAGGAGGGGTTAGAGTGCATGAGAAAGGATGAGTTGCTCGAGCTTGCAGAAAATACAGTCTATCTGAGGCAAAAGTATCATTGACAAAACAGGAGATAAAGATTATTTTGATTCAGTATTTAGTAGGAAAGGGAATTTTTGAAAATAGTGCTTTATGTTTGAAGAGAAAGCCTGTATCTGGTTCTGACAGGAAATTAAGGGAATTAGAGTTAAAGAACCAGATTGATTTAGAATTGGCAAAGCTTCAGATACAGATGGAGAGAGAGAAGGAAGAGAGGCAGATACAAATGCAGAAGGAAGAGAGGCAGATACAAATGCAGAAAGAAGAGAGGCAGATACAGATGGAGAGAGAAAAAGAAGAGAGGCAGATGGAGAGAGAGAAAGAAGAGAGGCAGATACAGATGGAGAGAGAGAAAGAAGATAGGCGGATACAGATGGAGAGAGAGAAAGAAGAGAGACAAATGCAGATGCAGATGCAAAGAGAAGAAAGGGAAATGCAATTTAAGTTAAGAGAATTAGAACTGGCAAACAGAGCACACTCCACTCCTTTAAATACAAGTTCAGGTTTTGATGTTACTAGATATATTAGGTTAGTTCCCCCTTTTCAGGAAAAAGAAGTAGATAAATACTTTCTTCATTTCGAGAAAATAGCTGAAAACTTGAAATGGCCCAGAGAGCATTGGACTTTGTTGTTACAAAGTGTACTTATTGGCAAAGCTCGTGAAGTCTACACTTCACTGTCAGTACAACAAAGCACTGATTATGATGTGGTTAAGGAGTACATCTTGGAAGCTTATGAGTTGGTACCAGAGGCATATCGACAAAGGTTTAGGAATTGTAGAAAAGAAACTGGACAAACTCATGTCGAATTTGCAAGGGATAAAGAACAACTATTTGATAGGTGGTGCTCAGCCAAGAAAGTTGATCAAGGTTATGATAACCTCAGACAGCTCGTATTAATTGAAGAGTTCAAGAGGTGCATCCATAGTGATGTTAAAACCTATCTTGACGAGCAGAATGTGGAAACTTTGGAAAATGCTGCTCGTATGGCTGATGATTATTCCTTGACTCACAAAATTTCATTTGGTAATAAATCGTCCTCTCAGCAGTTTTCTGGTAAAAAACCATTTCAATCTCATTCGAGTACTTCCAAATTTCACAACAGCACAACTGTTAGGAATCAAACATCTGATAAGACTGATCAGAAATCCTTATCTCTTCCTACGTGCAATTATTGTAAAACGAAAGGGCACGTTATTTCTGATTGCTTCAAGTTGAAAAATAAGCAACAGAGAAAAGACAGAGCTTTTCCAAATGCTCTTATTTCTACGAGGTCAAGGTCACGGTCTTGTATTGAAAGCAATACATTTGTTGGGTCAAACAAACCCCAGTCTGATTCTATTTTGGAGGCTTATGAACCATTCATGTCAGAAGGTTCTATATCACTTATTGGTGATTCTGCCAAACCTATCCCAATTAAAATATTAAGGGACACTGGAGCTTCTCAGAGTCTTTTATTATCAGGTACTTTGCCTTTGTCTGAGGAGTCTTCTTCAAGTGAAAGTGTTCTTGTTCAGGGAGTTGAGTGCGGCTTTGTAAATGTTCCTCTTCATTGTGTAAATTTGGCATCAGACTTAGTTTCTGGACCTGTGACTGTTGGGGCAGTGACTTCTTTACCCGTAGAGGGTGTTCATTTATTACTAGGCAATGACCTAGCTGGAGATAAGGTTGTGGTTAATCCACTTGTAACTGACAAGCCTTGTTTGGATCAGAAAGTTGATCCTGTCGAAACTGAAATCCCTGATTTGTACCCTGCTTGTGCAGTTACTAGAGCTATGGCAAAAAGAGCTCTTGAGAGTGATGTTGATCAGGATATTATTCCTTTAGCTGACACATGTATTGGTCAGTCTTTTGATGAGGTCACTTTTTCCTCAGGTATTGATCAATCAAATGGTATTGATCACAGTGATCCTCTTTTGGCAACTCATTCTCTTTGTTCTAATCAGGATGACAAACGACAATCCCTTGTCGTTGAACAGGAGCAAGATCCCGAGATATCTTGTTTGTTTCAGAGGGCTATTAGTGAAACTGAAGCCACACAAGTTCCAGTGTGTTACTTTGTGAAAAATGGGGTCCTTATGAGGAAATGGAGACCACCTGATGTACCCGCTGGTGACGAGTGGTCAGTGAGCTATCCAATTGTTGTTCCTAAGTCATATCGACAGGAAATTCTTAATTTAGCCCATGAAACTCCTTTGGCTGGTCATTTAGGAGTCCGTAAGACTTATCACAAGATCTTGAATCATTTTTATTGGCCGAAACTCAAAAGTGATGTTTCTAAATACTGCAGATCTTGTCACACTTGTCAAATGGTAGGAAAACCCAATCAGAAGATACCTAAGGCTCATCTGCAACCTATTCCTGCATTTGATGAACCATTTAGTAGAATAATAGTAGACTGTGTTGGTCCTTTACCTAAAACCAAGTCAGGCAACCAATACTTGTTGACCATCATGTGTGCATCTATAAGATTTCCAGAGGCAATTCCTCTGAGAAATATAAAAACTAAAACTATTGTGAAAGCTTTGGTGAAGTTTTTTACACTTGTTGGCCTTCCCAAATCTGTCCAGTCGGATCAAGGGTCAAATTTTATGTCTGGAATTTTCCAACAAGTTATGCATGAATTAGGCGTCCAACAGTTTAAATCTTCTGCCTATCACCCTGAAAGTCAAGGTGCTTTGGAAAGATTTCATCACACTTTGAGGAATATGATTCGATCATATTGCTTTGATACAGAAAAGGATTGGGATGAGGGTGTTCATTTGTTGTTGTTTGCTGTTAGGGAATCAGTTCAAGAGTCGTTGGGTTTTAGTCCCTTTGAACTAGTTTTTGGTCATACTGTCCGTGGACCATTGAAATTATTGAAAGAGAAACTTCTTTCAAATGAAGATTCAAAGATTAATCTTCTTGATTATGTTTCTGATTTCAAATACAAGTTGTCAAAGGCCTGTGAAGTAGCAAGAACTAATCTTCACACTACTCAGTCAAATATGAAATTAAGGTATGACAGAAATTCACAGGAAAGGAGTTTTAAACCTGGTGACAAAGTTCTGGCTCTCTTTCCCATACCTCAGAATCCTCTTCAGGCTAAATTGTTTGGTCCTTATACCGTTGAAAAGAAAGTAAATGACTTAAATTATATCATTAACACTCCTGGGAGACGGAAACAGAAACAACTTTGTCATATAAATATGTTAAAGGAATATTTTGACAGAGATAGCTCAGCTAATTATTCTGTTAATTTAGTTGTACCTGTCCCACACAGTGAAGATATCAACGATGGAGTACGATCAGACTATAGTGACTCTGGTATAACCAATCTTCGGAATTCATAAATATTGAACAACCTAGACCAGAAACTTTCACATCTACAACAACAGGAAAGAAATGAACTAAAACAGCTATTACATGAATATGAGCACTTGTTTCCTGATGTTCCAACACGAACAAGTAAAATTTATCATGACGTTGACATTGTAGATTCTGCGCCTGTGAAACAGCATCCTTATAGGATGAATCCTCTCAAACAGAACTATCTGAAGAAAGAAATTCAGTATTTACTGGAGAATGATTTCATAGAACCAAGTAAAAGTAACTGGAGTTCACCATGCATTCTTGTTCCCAAGCCAGATAATACATTCCGTATGTGTACTGACTATAGAAAAGTCAACAGTGTCACCAAAACTGATTCATTTCCAATCCCAAGAATGGACGATTGCATTGATAAAATTGGAAATGCGGAATATGTCACCAAGTTTGACCTTTTAAAAGGATTCTGGCAAATTCCACTGACGGAAAGGGCAAAAGAAATTTCAACATTTGTAACTCCAGATGGACTTTATCAATATAAAGTCATGCCGTTTGGAATGAAAAATTCGCCTGCAACGTTTCAACGTCTGATGAACATGATAACATTTGGTCTTGATAATTGTGACGCTTATATCGATGACGTCATTATCTACAACAACACCTGGGAAGATCATTTGGAAACCATTCGAAAATTCTTCGATCGACTCAGTGATGCGAATCTGACAATTAATTTGAGCAAAAGTGAGTTTTGCCATGCTTGTGTCACATTTTTAGGACATATTGTGGGACCAGGTCAAGTTAAACCTATAGAAGCTAAGGTCAAAGCTATCTCTGAATTTCAAGTTCCAATTTGTAAAAAGCAACTGATGCGATTTCTAGGTATGGCTGGATATTATCGGAAATTTTGTTCCAATTTTTCCAAAATTGCTGAACCTTTGACAAGTTTATTGAGTAAGAAAACCAAATTTTTTTGGTCTGACAAGTGTCAGGAATCTTTTGACAAGTTAAAGGCCATGCTTAAGAATGCACCAGTTCTTTCTGCACCAAATTTCAGCTAATCATTTAAATTATCTGTTGATGCAAGTGATGTAGGGGTTGGTGGAGTATTGATTCAGGAAGACAAAAGTGGTGTGGATCACCCTGTGTGTTATTTTTCTAAAAAACTAAACAAGCACCAGAAAAATTATTCCACAATTGAGAAGGAATGTTTGGCTTTGATATTGGCTTTACAGCATTTTGAAGTGTATGTCACCTCAGCTCTTTCTCCAATTATTGTGTACAGTGATCACAATCCCCTTACTTTCATCAACAAAATGAAAGATAAAAATCGGAGATTGTTGAGATGGAGTTTGATATTGCAGGAATATAACATTGACATCAAACACATCAGGGGAAAAGACAATGTGATTGCAGATGCACTCTCACGTGCCTAGAAATGTAATATTGCTTGATGTAATTAAGTCCAGTATCATAAAACATGTTCTTATGTAATTTTGGTTATTATAGTATTAGATGTATATTCAAAAGAAAGCTTTATTATATAAATCTTTCTTTTTCTTTATGAAGGGAGGTGTTATGTATGATGTTTATATAATATTATATATATTTTAGGAAATTATAAATGTTTCTTCACTTTAATATTTGCTTAAATCTTTATGTTTATTAGGAAAAAAATGTATAACTAGTGTCCTTGAATTAGGTTGTTTTGATCAATATGTTTTCTCAATTTGAAGGTCAAGGTTGAATTTTGTTTACAGTTAGAATTCCATTAAGATGACACACATTCTAGAACATTCTGTCATGTGACCAATCTAGAACATTCTGTCATGTGACCAATCTTTATATATACCATGTTTGGTGGACATTTATTCAGTTCGACATTACCAGCAGTCTTGTAAAGAGCTATTACAGTTGTGAAAATTCATTCCAAATTCTAAGAGAGGAATTATTTTTAAATATTCATTGGATTATAACAGTGCTCATAAACTTTTGGATACTGGATTTTTAATTGACAATTTTGGAATTTATGTGAACTTATTCAGAGATTTTGGAATACTTCATTTTGACTTCAGCACATCAAGATTTCTAGTACATCAGGACTTTGGAGACCATTGGCACATAATAACATTCAAGAACACATTCTATATTTAGGACTTGTGATTAGAACAATCATTCTTATTGGATTATTAGGATTTCAAAACACATTACTGTAAGTGACTTTTTGATTTTTCATTTTAATTGTCTAGTAATAAATTGCTTGTTGATTTTTACTTGATTTGTTGGTTTCACTTTCTTTCTGTTACATTTTTCTTAGACCACAGAGTCGTAACAGAAATTGGGGGTTCGTCGTTCCGGGATTGAATTTCTTTAAAGCATATTAGAGATATTAAAGTTATTTTTGAAATTCATATTGATTTTGTGTTGCAATTTTTTTTTGTCTTTGGCAAAGATTTTTAAATAGAGAAATTTTTGTGTGTGAAACCAACAAGCATTTACAATGGCATCTAATGTTCAGAATTTCATTTCAGAACCTACCCAGGAGGGGTTAGAGTGCATGAGAAAGGATGAGTTGCTCGAGCTTGCAGAAAATACAGTCTATCTGAGGCAAAAGTATCATTGACAAAACAGGAGATAAAGATTATTTTGATTCAGTATTTAGTAGGAAAGGGAATTTTTGAAAATAGTGCTTTATGTTTGAAGAGAAAGCCTGTATCTGGTTCTGACAGGAAATTAAGGGAATTAGAGTTAAAGAACCAGATTGATTTAGAATTGGCAAAGCTTCAGATACAGATGGAGAGAGAGAAGGAAGAGAGGCAGATACAAATGCAGAAGGAAGAGAGGCAGATACAAATGCAGAAAGAAGAGAGGCAGATACAGATGGAGAGAGAAAAAGAAGAGAGGCAGATGGAGAGAGAGAAAGAAGAGAGGCAGATACAGATGGAGAGAGAGAAAGAAGATAGGCGGATACAGATGGAGAGAGAGAAAGAAGAGAGACAAATGCAGATGCAGATGCAAAGAGAAGAAAGGGAAATGCAATTTAAGTTAAGAGAATTAGAACTGGCAAACAGAGCACACTCCACTCCTTTAAATACAAGTTCAGGTTTTGATGTTACTAGATATATTAGGTTAGTTCCCCCTTTTCAGGAAAAAGAAGTAGATAAATACTTTCTTCATTTCGAGAAAATAGCTGAAAACTTGAAATGGCCCAGAGAGCATTGGACTTTGTTGTTACAAAGTGTACTTATTGGCAAAGCTCGTGAAGTCTACACTTCACTGTCAGTACAACAAAGCACTGATTATGATGTGGTTAAGGAGTACATCTTGAAAGCTTATGAGTTGGTACCAGAGGCATATCGACAAAGGTTTAGGAATTGTAGAAAAGAAACTGGACAAACTCATGTCGAATTTGCAAGGGATAAAGAACAACTATTTGATAGGTGGTGCTCAGCCAAGAAAGTTGATCAAGGTTATGATAACCTCAGACAGCTCGTATTAATTGAAGAGTTCAAGAGGTGCATCCATAGTGATGTTAAAACCTATCTTGACGAGCAGAATGTGGAAACTTTGGAAAATGCTGCTCGTATGGCTGATGATTATTCCTTGACTCACAAAATTTCATTTGGTAATAAATCGTCCTCTCAGCAGTTTTCTGGTAAAAAACCATTTCAATCTCATTCGAGTACTTCCAAATTTCACAACAGCACAACTGTTAGGAATCAAACATCTGATAAGACTGATCAGAAATCCTTATCTCTTCCTACGTGCAATTATTGTAAAACGAAAGGGCACGTTATTTCTGATTGCTTCAAGTTGAAAAATAAGCAACAGAGAAAAGACAGAGCTTTTCCAAATGCTCTTATTTCTACGAGGTCAAGGTCACGGTCTTGTATTGAAAGCAATACATTTGTTGGGTCAAACAAACCCCAGTCTGATTCTATTTTGGAGGCTTATGAACCATTCATGTCAGAAGGTTCTATATCACTTATTGGTGATTCTGCCAAACCTATCCCAATTAAAATATTAAGGGACACTGGAGCTTCTCAGAGTCTTTTATTATCAGGTACTTTGCCTTTGTCTGAGGAGTCTTCTTCAAGTGAAAGTGTTCTTGTTCAGGGAGTTGAGTGCGGCTTTGTAAATGTTCCTCTTCATTGTGTAAATTTGGCATCAGACTTAGTTTCTGGACCTGTGACTGTTGGGGCAGTGACTTCTTTACCCATAGAGGGTGTTCATTTATTACTAGGCAATGACCTAGCTGGAGATAAGGTTGTGGTTAATCCACTTGTAACTGACAAGCCTTGTTTGGATCAGAAAGTTGATCCTGTCGAAACTGAAATCCCTGATTTGTACCCTGCTTGTGCAGTTACTAGAGCTATGGCAAAAAGAGCTCTTGAGAGTGATGTTGATCAGGATATTATTCCTTTAGCTGACACATGTATTGGTCAGTCTTTTGATGAGGTCACTTTTTCCTCAGGTATTGATCAATCAAATGGTATTGATCACAGTGATCCTCTTTTGGCAACTCATTCTCTTTGTTCTAATCAGGATGACAAACGACAATCCCTTGTCGTTGAACAGGAGCAAGATCCCGAGATATCTTGTTTGTTTCAGAGGGCTATTAGTGAAACTGAAGCCACACAAGTTCCAGTGTGTTACTTTGTGAAAAATGGGGTCCTTATGAGGAAATGGAGACCACCTGATGTACCCGCTGGTGACGAGTGGTCAGTGAGCTATCCAATTGTTGTTCCTAAGTCATATCGACAGGAAATTCTTAATTTAGCCCATGAAACTCCTTTGGCTGGTCATTTAGGAGTCCGTAAGACTTATCACAAGATCTTGAATCATTTTTATTGGCCGAAACTCAAAAGTGATGTTTCTAAATACTGCAGATCTTGTCACACTTGTCAAATGGTAGGAAAACCCAATCAGAAGATACCTAAGGCTCATCTGCAACCTATTCCTGCATTTGATGAACCATTTAGTAGAATAATAGTAGACTGTGTTGGTCCTTTACCTAAAACCAAGTCAGGCAACCAATACTTGTTGACCATCATGTGTGCATCTATAAGATTTCCAGAGGCAATTCCTCTGAGAAATATAAAAACTAAAACTATTGTGAAAGCTTTGGTGAAGTTTTTTACACTTGTTGGCCTTCCCAAATCTGTCCAGTCGGATCAAGGGTCAAATTTTATGTCTGGAATTTTCCAACAAGTTATGCATGAATTAGGCGTCCAACAGTTTAAATCTTCTGCCTATCACCCTGAAAGTCAAGGTGCTTTGGAAAGATTTCATCACACTTTGAGGAATATGATTCGATCATATTGCTTTGATACAGAAAAGGATTGGGATGAGGGTGTTCATTTGTTGTTGTTTGCTGTTAGGGAATCAGTTCAAGAGTCGTTGGGTTTTAGTCCCTTTGAACTAGTTTTTGGTCATACTGTCCGTGGACCATTGAAATTATTGAAAGAGAAACTTCTTTCAAATGAAGATTCAAAGATTAATCTTCTTGATTATGTTTCTGATTTCAAATACAAGTTGTCAAAGGCCTGTGAAGTAGCAAGAACTAATCTTCACACTACTCAGTCAAATATGAAATTAAGGTATGACAGAAATTCACAGGAAAGGAGTTTTAAACCTGGTGACAAAGTTCTGGCTCTCTTTCCCATACCTCAGAATCCTCTTCAGGCTAAATTGTTTGGTCCTTATACCGTTGAAAAGAAAGTAAATGACTTAAATTATATCATTAACACTCCTGGGAGACGGAAACAGAAACAACTTTGTCATATAAATATGTTAAAGGAATATTTTGACAGAGATAGCTCAGCTAATTATTCTGTTAATTTAGTTGTACCTGTCCCACACAGTGAAGATATCAACGATGGAGTACGATCAGACTATAGTGACTCTGGTATAACCAATCTTCGGAATTCATAAATATTGAACAACCTAGACCAGAAACTTTCACATCTACAACAACAGGAAAGAAATGAACTAAAACAGCTATTACATGAATATGAGCACTTGTTTCCTGATGTTCCAACACGAACAAGTAAAATTTATCATGACGTTGACATTGTAGATTCTGCGCCTGTGAAACAGCATCCTTATAGGATGAATCCTCTCAAACAGAACTATCTGAAGAAAGAAATTCAGTATTTACTGGAGAATGATTTCATAGAACCAAGTAAAAGTAACTGGAGTTCACCATGCATTCTTGTTCCCAAGCCAGATAATACATTCCGTATGTGTACTGACTATAGAAAAGTCAACAGTGTCACCAAAACTGATTCATTTCCAATCCCAAGAATGGACGATTGCATTGATAAAATTGGAAATGCGGAATATGTCACCAAGTTTGACCTTTTAAAAGGATTCTGGCAAATTCCACTGACGGAAAGGGCAAAAGAAATTTCAACATTTGTAACTCCAGATGGACTTTATCAATATAAAGTCATGCCGTTTGGAATGAAAAATTCGCCTGCAACGTTTCAACGTCTGATGAACATGATAACATTTGGTCTTGATAATTGTGACGCTTATATCGATGACGTCATTATCTACAACAACACCTGGGAAGATCATTTGGAAACCATTCGAAAATTCTTCGATCGACTCAGTGATGCGAATCTGACAATTAATTTGAGCAAAAGTGAGTTTTGCCATGCTTGTGTCACATTTTTAGGACATATTGTGGGACCAGGTCAAGTTAAACCTATAGAAGCTAAGGTCAAAGCTATCTCTGAATTTCAAGTTCCAATTTGTAAAAAGCAACTGATGCGATTTCTAGGTATGGCTGGATATTATCGGAAATTTTGTTCCAATTTTTCCAAAATTGCTGAACCTTTGACAAGTTTATTGAGTAAGAAAACCAAATTTTTTTGGTCTGACAAGTGTCAGGAATCTTTTGACAAGTTAAAGGCCATGCTTAAGAATGCACCAGTTCTTTCTGCACCAAATTTCAGCTAATCATTTAAATTATCTGTTGATGCAAGTGATGTAGGGGTTGGTGGAGTATTGATTCAGGAAGACAAAAGTGGTGTGGATCACCCTGTGTGTTATTTTTCTAAAAAACTAAACAAGCACCAGAAAAATTATTCCACAATTGAGAAGGAATGTTTGGCTTTGATATTGGCTTTACAGCATTTTGAAGTGTATGTCACCTCAGCTCTTTCTCCAATTATTGTGTACAGTGATCACAATCCCCTTACTTTCATCAACAAAATGAAAGATAAAAATCGGAGATTGTTGAGATGGAGTTTGATATTGCAGGAATATAACATTGACATCAAACACATCAGGGGAAAAGACAATGTGATTGCAGATGCACTCTCACGTGCCTAGAAATGTAATATTGCTTGATGTAATTAAGTCCAGTATCATAAAACATGTTCTTATGTAATTTTGGTTATTATAGTATTAGATGTATATTCAAAAGAAAGCTTTATTATATAAATCTTTCTTTTTCTTTATGAAGGGAGGTGTTATGTATGATGTTTATATAATATTATATATATTTTAGGAAATTATAAATGTTTCTTCACTTTAATATTTGCTTAAATCTTTATGTTTATTAGGAAAAAAATGTATAACTAGTGTCCTTGAATTAGGTTGTTTTGATCAATATGTTTTCTCAATTTGAAGGTCAAGGTTGAATTTTGTTTACAGTTAGAATTCCATTAAGATGACACACATTCTAGAACATTCTGTCATGTGACCAATCTAGAACATTCTGTCATGTGACCAATCTTTATATATACCATGTTTGGTGGACATTTATTCAGTTCGACATTACCAGCAGTCTTGTAAAGAGCTATTACAGTTGTGAAAATTCATTCCAAATTCTAAGAGAGGAATTATTTTTAAATATTCATTGGATTATAACAGTGCTCATAAACTTTTGGATACTGGATTTTTAATTGACAATTTTGGAATTTATGTGAACTTATTCAGAGATTTTGGAATACTTCATTTTGACTTCAGCACATCAAGATTTCTAGTACATCAGGACTTTGGAGACCATTGGCACATAATAACATTCAAGAACACATTCTATATTTAGGACTTGTGATTAGAACAATCATTCTTATTGGATTATTAGGATTTCAAAACACATTACTGTAAGTGACTTTTTGATTTTTCATTTTAATTGTCTAGTAATAAATTGCTTGTTGATTTTTACTTGATTTGTTGGTTTCACTTTCTTTCTGTTACATTTTTCTTAGACCACAGAGTCGTAACAGAAATTGGGGGTTCGTCGTTCCGGGATTGAATTTCTTTAAAGCATATTAGAGATATTAAAGTTATTTTTGAAATTCATATTGATTTTGTGTTGCAATTTTTTTTTGTCTTTGGCAAAGATTTTTAAATAGAGAAATTTTTGTGTGTGAAACCAACAAGCATTTACAATGGCATCTAATGTTCAGAATTTCATTTCAGAACCTACCCAGGAGGGGTTAGAGTGCATGAGAAAGGATGAGTTGCTCGAGCTTGCAGAAAATACAGTCTATCTGAGGCAAAAGTATCATTGACAAAACAGGAGATAAAGATTATTTTGATTCAGTATTTAGTAGGAAAGGGAATTTTTGAAAATAGTGCTTTATGTTTGAAGAGAAAGCCTGTATCTGGTTCTGACAGGAAATTAAGGGAATTAGAGTTAAAGAACCAGATTGATTTAGAATTGGCAAAGCTTCAGATACAGATGGAGAGAGAGAAGGAAGAGAGGCAGATACAAATGCAGAAGGAAGAGAGGCAGATACAAATGCAGAAAGAAGAGAGGCAGATACAGATGGAGAGAGAAAAAGAAGAGAGGCAGATGGAGAGAGAGAAAGAAGAGAGGCAGATACAGATGGAGAGAGAGAAAGAAGATAGGCGGATACAGATGGAGAGAGAGAAAGAAGAGAGACAAATGCAGATGCAGATGCAAAGAGAAGAAAGGGAAATGCAATTTAAGTTAAGAGAATTAGAACTGGCAAACAGAGCACACTCCACTCCTTTAAATACAAGTTCAGGTTTTGATGTTACTAGATATATTAGGTTAGTTCCCCCTTTTCAGGAAAAAGAAGTAGATAAATACTTTCTTCATTTCGAGAAAATAGCTGAAAACTTGAAATGGCCCAGAGAGCATTGGACTTTGTTGTTACAAAGTGTACTTATTGGCAAAGCTCGTGAAGTCTACACTTCACTGTCAGTACAACAAAGCACTGATTATGATGTGGTTAAGGAGTACATCTTGAAGCTTATGAGTTGGTACCAGAGGCATATCGACAAAGGTTTAGGAATTGTAGAAAAGAAACTGGACAAACTCATGTCGAATTTGCAAGGGATAAAGAACAACTATTTGATAGGTGGTGCTCAGCCAAGAAAGTTGATCAAGGTTATGATAACCTCAGACAGCTCGTATTAATTGAAGAGTTCAAGAGGTGCATCCATAGTGATGTTAAAACCTATCTTGACGAGCAGAATGTGGAAACTTTGGAAAATGCTGCTCGTATGGCTGATGATTATTCCTTGACTCACAAAATTTCATTTGGTAATAAATCGTCCTCTCAGCAGTTTTCTGGTAAAAAACCATTTCAATCTCATTCGAGTACTTCCAAATTTCACAACAGCACAACTGTTAGGAATCAAACATCTGATAAGACTGATCAGAAATCCTTATCTCTTCCTACGTGCAATTATTGTAAAACGAAAGGGCACGTTATTTCTGATTGCTTCAAGTTGAAAAATAAGCAACAGAGAAAAGACAGAGCTTTTCCAAATGCTCTTATTTCTACGAGGTCAAGGTCACGGTCTTGTATTGAAAGCAATACATTTGTTGGGTCAAACAAACCCCAGTCTGATTCTATTTTGGAGGCTTATGAACCATTCATGTCAGAAGGTTCTATATCACTTATTGGTGATTCTGCCAAACCTATCCCAATTAAAATATTAAGGGACACTGGAGCTTCTCAGAGTCTTTTATTATCAGGTACTTTGCCTTTGTCTGAGGAGTCTTCTTCAAGTGAAAGTGTTCTTGTTCAGGGAGTTGAGTGCGGCTTTGTAAATGTTCCTCTTCATTGTGTAAATTTGGCATCAGACTTAGTTTCTGGACCTGTGACTGTTGGGGCAGTGACTTCTTTACCCATAGAGGGTGTTCATTTATTACTAGGCAATGACCTAGCTGGAGATAAGGTTGTGGTTAATCCACTTGTAACTGACAAGCCTTGTTTGGATCAGAAAGTTGATCCTGTCGAAACTGAAATCCCTGATTTGTACCCTGCTTGTGCAGTTACTAGAGCTATGGCAAAAAGAGCTCTTGAGAGTGATGTTGATCAGGATATTATTCCTTTAGCTGACACATGTATTGGTCAGTCTTTTGATGAGGTCACTTTTTCCTCAGGTATTGATCAATCAAATGGTATTGATCACAGTGATCCTCTTTTGGCAACTCATTCTCTTTGTTCTAATCAGGATGACAAACGACAATCCCTTGTCGTTGAACAGGAGCAAGATCCCGAGATATCTTGTTTGTTTCAGAGGGCTATTAGTGAAACTGAAGCCACACAAGTTCCAGTGTGTTACTTTGTGAAAAATGGGGTCCTTATGAGGAAATGGAGACCACCTGATGTACCCGCTGGTGACGAGTGGTCAGTGAGCTATCCAATTGTTGTTCCTAAGTCATATCGACAGGAAATTCTTAATTTAGCCCATGAAACTCCTTTGGCTGGTCATTTAGGAGTCCGTAAGACTTATCACAAGATCTTGAATCATTTTTATTGGCCGAAACTCAAAAGTGATGTTTCTAAATACTGCAGATCTTGTCACACTTGTCAAATGGTAGGAAAACCCAATCAGAAGATACCTAAGGCTCATCTGCAACCTATTCCTGCATTTGATGAACCATTTAGTAGAATAATAGTAGACTGTGTTGGTCCTTTACCTAAAACCAAGTCAGGCAACCAATACTTGTTGACCATCATGTGTGCATCTATAAGATTTCCAGAGGCAATTCCTCTGAGAAATATAAAAACTAAAACTATTGTGAAAGCTTTGGTGAAGTTTTTTACACTTGTTGGCCTTCCCAAATCTGTCCAGTCGGATCAAGGGTCAAATTTTATGTCTGGAATTTTCCAACAAGTTATGCATGAATTAGGCGTCCAACAGTTTAAATCTTCTGCCTATCACCCTGAAAGTCAAGGTGCTTTGGAAAGATTTCATCACACTTTGAGGAATATGATTCGATCATATTGCTTTGATACAGAAAAGGATTGGGATGAGGGTGTTCATTTGTTGTTGTTTGCTGTTAGGGAATCAGTTCAAGAGTCGTTGGGTTTTAGTCCCTTTGAACTAGTTTTTGGTCATACTGTCCGTGGACCATTGAAATTATTGAAAGAGAAACTTCTTTCAAATGAAGATTCAAAGATTAATCTTCTTGATTATGTTTCTGATTTCAAATACAAGTTGTCAAAGGCCTGTGAAGTAGCAAGAACTAATCTTCACACTACTCAGTCAAATATGAAATTAAGGTATGACAGAAATTCACAGGAAAGGAGTTTTAAACCTGGTGACAAAGTTCTGGCTCTCTTTCCCATACCTCAGAATCCTCTTCAGGCTAAATTGTTTGGTCCTTATACCGTTGAAAAGAAAGTAAATGACTTAAATTATATCATTAACACTCCTGGGAGACGGAAACAGAAACAACTTTGTCATATAAATATGTTAAAGGAATATTTTGACAGAGATAGCTCAGCTAATTATTCTGTTAATTTAGTTGTACCTGTCCCACACAGTGAAGATATCAACGATGGAGTACGATCAGACTATAGTGACTCTGGTATAACCAATCTTCGGAATTCATAAATATTGAACAACCTAGACCAGAAACTTTCACATCTACAACAACAGGAAAGAAATGAACTAAAACAGCTATTACATGAATATGAGCACTTGTTTCCTGATGTTCCAACACGAACAAGTAAAATTTATCATGACGTTGACATTGTAGATTCTGCGCCTGTGAAACAGCATCCTTATAGGATGAATCCTCTCAAACAGAACTATCTGAAGAAAGAAATTCAGTATTTACTGGAGAATGATTTCATAGAACCAAGTAAAAGTAACTGGAGTTCACCATGCATTCTTGTTCCCAAGCCAGATAATACATTCCGTATGTGTACTGACTATAGAAAAGTCAACAGTGTCACCAAAACTGATTCATTTCCAATCCCAAGAATGGACGATTGCATTGATAAAATTGGAAATGCGGAATATGTCACCAAGTTTGACCTTTTAAAAGGATTCTGGCAAATTCCACTGACGGAAAGGGCAAAAGAAATTTCAACATTTGTAACTCCAGATGGACTTTATCAATATAAAGTCATGCCGTTTGGAATGAAAAATTCGCCTGCAACGTTTCAACGTCTGATGAACATGATAACATTTGGTCTTGATAATTGTGACGCTTATATCGATGACGTCATTATCTACAACAACACCTGGGAAGATCATTTGGAAACCATTCGAAAATTCTTCGATCGACTCAGTGATGCGAATCTGACAATTAATTTGAGCAAAAGTGAGTTTTGCCATGCTTGTGTCACATTTTTAGGACATATTGTGGGACCAGGTCAAGTTAAACCTATAGAAGCTAAGGTCAAAGCTATCTCTGAATTTCAAGTTCCAATTTGTAAAAAGCAACTGATGCGATTTCTAGGTATGGCTGGATATTATCGGAAATTTTGTTCCAATTTTTCCAAAATTGCTGAACCTTTGACAAGTTTATTGAGTAAGAAAACCAAATTTTTTTGGTCTGACAAGTGTCAGGAATCTTTTGACAAGTTAAAGGCCATGCTTAAGAATGCACCAGTTCTTTCTGCACCAAATTTCAGCTAATCATTTAAATTATCTGTTGATGCAAGTGATGTAGGGGTTGGTGGAGTATTGATTCAGGAAGACAAAAGTGGTGTGGATCACCCTGTGTGTTATTTTTCTAAAAAACTAAACAAGCACCAGAAAAATTATTCCACAATTGAGAAGGAATGTTTGGCTTTGATATTGGCTTTACAGCATTTTGAAGTGTATGTCACCTCAGCTCTTTCTCCAATTATTGTGTACAGTGATCACAATCCCCTTACTTTCATCAACAAAATGAAAGATAAAAATCGGAGATTGTTGAGATGGAGTTTGATATTGCAGGAATATAACATTGACATCAAACACATCAGGGGAAAAGACAATGTGATTGCAGATGCACTCTCACGTGCCTAGAAATGTAATATTGCTTGATGTAATTAAGTCCAGTATCATAAAACATGTTCTTATGTAATTTTGGTTATTATAGTATTAGATGTATATTCAAAAGAAAGCTTTATTATATAAATCTTTCTTTTTCTTTATGAAGGGAGGTGTTATGTATGATGTTTATATAATATTATATATATTTTAGGAAATTATAAATGTTTCTTCACTTTAATATTTGCTTAAATCTTTATGTTTATTAGGAAAAACATGTATAACTAGTGTCCTTGAATTAGGTTGTTTTGATCAATATGTTTTCTCAATTTGAAGGTCAAGGTTGAATTTTGTTTACAGTTAGAATTCCATTAAGATGACACACATTCTAGAACATTCTGTCATGTGACCAATCTAGAACATTCTGTCATGTGACCAATCTTTATATATACCATGTTTGGTGGACATTTATTCAGTTCGACATTACCAGCAGTCTTGTAAAGAGCTATTACAGTTGTGAAAATTCATTCCAAATTCTAAGAGAGGAATTATTTTTAAATATTCATTGGATTATAACAGTGCTCATAAACTTTTGGATACTGGATTTTTAATTGACAATTTTGGAATTTATGTGAACTTATTCAGAGATTTTGGAATACTTCATTTTGACTTCAGCACATCAAGATTTCTAGTACATCAGGACTTTGGAGACCATTGGCACATAATAACATTCAAGAACACATTCTATATTTAGGACTTGTGATTAGAACAATCATTCTTATTGGATTATTAGGATTTCAAAACACATTACTGTAAGTGACTTTTTGATTTTTCATTTTAATTGTCTAGTAATAAATTGCTTGTTGATTTTTACTTGATTTGTTGGTTTCACTTTCTTTCTGTTACATTTTTCTTAGACCATAGAGTCGTAACAAGTGAATTGACAAAGTGAAAACGGAGTAATTAGTTTTGAAATTGTCTGGTATGCAAGTGTGATGGTGGACATATTGACATATTATATAACTTCTGCAAAAGCATGCTGTAAGCAACTGTAAGAGCAGATTTAAGTGTTAAATGGTAAACATATTTAAGAATATTGTTTGTTTCACTCAATATTCGTCTATATGTGAAAGCTATGCTTATTTATTTATCTGGCGTGTTTACTTTGGAACACATCGTCTTTTGTTGCAAGAGTCATATATGTTTGGTATTTACTCAGTAATGTTTGATTTTACACTGTTTCTGTTTTCCCCACAACAAATGCAGCACCCATCGCAAAAACGTCTGATTTTGAGTTTCTTTGCCCATTTGTTTCTTTCTATAATTGACGGTGGTTTGTGCCATCACATGCACTGTGTATCTTGCGTCGGCCTCTATTTGCAATTTTGCAGTACAAAGTTTCCAGGTAGTTGGAGAAGACAGCAATCTATTTGTAATATATAAATCCGATGAGGAGATGTTTAAAATTTCCTGCGTGTGAACATAATAATCTTTCTTATTGAAAACCTGTAAAATTAAGAACCCGAGAATTTGAATCGTGTCAGCTTGTAGGTCTGTGGTATGTACTTTGAAGATATTAGCTTTTGTCTTTTAATGTATTCGGCCAAACTCTGCTTTGTGCACATGCACAAGTGTTCTGCTCTTAGTTGCAAATTGCCGATAGAACGCATTCTAAAGGGACAGAACTGAATACAAATCTCAGGTTTAATGTCGCACTGAAATGAGGCATCAGTAAATTACCATTTAGACTTCTAGCCCCTTATATCTTGCTACAGGTGTACGATTTTGTATTGATTATTGTTAAAGTACTTGACGATCCGGTGAAAAAGTTTTCTTTACCCACTGAAGACTGTTAAAAAATATCACGAATGTGTTAATGGTCGCATGCCTATTTAAAGCATGTGTACATTGTCACATACCAGATCTAACAGAGAAATTGAAATAGTTTCTTTGAAGACTGAAACATCAACATTCTTGTGTAACATGACACAGTCCAACTAGATGTAAACACGTTCATTTTCATTACATACTACAAAATAACATTTTGTAACACAACGAGACAAAAGAAGAGGGAGGTGAGGGGTATAACTTAATTCGATTTCATGTTGCTACTTAGTCTGTGTGCGTGTGTACGACTAGATTGTACACACATTCCCAAAGCATTAGCAAAACGAAATCGAATTACCCCCCCCCCTTTTTTTTTTGATTGTGTCCAAAAAATGTGTATTATAGTAGACACGTATATCCTCTTTTACGGGGCTTTAAGGCATTATTAGAGTAGATATTTTTAGTTTGTAACGATAAGGTAAAATCATGATTTCTCAATATCATGTACTTCCTTTTTAATTATAAAACTCAATTCTCCATGGAGTCAATATATGCCTACACACTGACTCTACCCTTATTTATACACTTTGTTTCTTGTTTGTAATGAAGGTTATCACCGGTTTTCTTCATTCACCATTCATTGTTCCATTAAACATCTATTTTTCAACATCTTCTCCGCTTTCCTTCGCTGGCTTAAAATCAATAATTTCTTATTCTTTAATGGCGAATAAAGACATTTGTGCCTGATGTTAAGTTCTTTTCTATTTGTATACCAAACGGTGGTTAAAAGTTCTGTCCCTTTGTAGAAAAGCACACAGCCATGACAAGCCCCACTACTTATTTCTAAGCGAGAAGAAAGGTTATCTTAACTCGATCACGTTTTTCCTTGCAAAATAGACCAAGGATGGTATGATTTCTTTGTTGTTGCAGAAATGTTTTGCTGGTTCAGTTCATACTTTATCGGTCCATTGTTTATCGTATATAAAAATAATAATAAACCTACAAATCCAAATGAAATTACAGCCGTTCAATTTCCACGCCAAGTCAATATTATGTCCTTCCTGTACAGTCATCTGCATGAAAGCCGCAAAACAAATAGATTGGTGTATGTGCGTATATTTTTGTAGTTGTATATGCTGTGCTGGTTTGCGTGAGTGTTTGTAGTTTGTCTATTGTATGTTCCTTATTGGGCCATGTGTAACTATATCTTAATGTATGTACCACCGTATTGATTCCATACAATGTATGTTTGTAATTTGTCTTGTGTATGAATAATCCTGAATGTTTTTTAAATTATTGTCCTGAATAGTGGGCGATAAATACGACTTTAAATAAAGATTACTTGAACATGAACCTGAACGTGAACACAAGTCACTTGACATCAACAATAATGGGGGAAGTAGGTTGGATGAGAGGAAGAAGGGAACTTTTGAATGTGTTAAATACAACTGGTCATCACAATAGGTATCTTGCATCAACTTTGTATTTTGCAGAACGTATTATATTTGACAATATCATGGGAAAACGCTTCCACATTTGTGGTATGTCATTCTTAAGCACATACTTTCAACTGGACTAATCTATTTTATATCATGATGTAAGATAAAGTTGTCTCCTTATGCAGACGTAAGGTCGAAAGGATCTCACCTAGCTGGTTGTAGATCGGGTTGATTCAGTGACGTATTGCACAGAAGTAGTACTTGTCTACGCATGTCAAATATAAATGGCGATCATATTTTCAGCGCTTGAAATGCAAAGAAGAATCATAACTCAAGCACATTTTGATTCAGCATAAATACATTTTAATTTTTTTTTTTCGCTCTACTTAATATCACCGCGGCTCTATGCATACCAACATTGTGATGCCAAGCCAAGGCAAATCCCGTCGAAACTAAGACATTCACTTAACGTCCTAGTCCGCAGTGATTACTTCCCCTAACAATGTATACTAAACCAGGTCAAGTAATTTACTAATTATATTTTTATACCGTACAAGAAGGTGGTCTGCTTATCACGCGGGTGTATTGAATAAATTCAATTTTAAGTCCCATGAATATCATTGATCGTCTTGCTTGTCATATTGTCAATACTGATAAGTTTACTGATTTCAGATACAAATATTTCATCGTGTTTTGGCAACTTTTCTGTAGATCAATGTTTACTTGAAAGCTTTTATAACAGAGTCGATTATTATTACATCGAACCCACTAAAAGCCCGTGGAACAAATACACCGATAGCTATTCCTCCAATATCTGATTCAGCTGCTGTTACACCCATACCATGCTAACCTCCATTCAATTCAAAAAGTTGTTATACTACTTTGTAGTTCTTTCTAACGTCTATACAGTGTTTGGTCTATTTAACCAACTTATTTTTTAATCTCGTTAATTATTTGCAATCTGAAATTAATATTGGAAGTTGCCAATTCGAAAACAGAACATATACAATCTGATGTTGAAATATTTGCAAAACAGGTTTACGAGATTAAAAAATTATTGGTATAGAAACAAAACCAACAAGAATATTTGGAAAGTTTTGAAAGTAAAATTAGCTTTAGGTGAAAGGTTCAAGTAACTGTTTAAAGAAAAAAGGTTTAAATATAGCTGCTGAAGCTACTGCATTAGGAATGACTATATCAACTGTTGCTCTGTCAATATCACATTTTGTAATAGATTTAGAATGTGGTTGTTGAAGAGGTGCTGCTCCATCAGGAAGTAAAGGTAATTCGTTCACTGACAAAATAACAATAGGCTTAATAAATATTAGTAATTATGTTAGACAAAACAAGTAGCAGCGATATTGCGCGGGATTATTTGTAGTGTGATAAGATGAATTTGGAAAACATCTGGACAGGTTGTTCCTTTCCTAGCTGAACATGTTATTTTCTTCTTTTTGGTTTAAGTGAGTTTGATATTGCATTTTTGTTCAGAGGTTTAAGGAATGATCTTACAGAAGTATGTTCTTTAACTATTGTAAAAAGTAAACTATTTCAACTCCTACAAACATTAGTATTAATATAAATGACCACTTGTATTATGGTCATTATTGTTTTGTGTCATTTCTATATTGGACGTCGTTATTTCCATATCGCATCTGAACGTACGAGCAGCGAATGCATATGCAGTAGAAACATCATCATTATAGTCCTTCTTTACATAACTGTTGCTCAGTTTGTATGTATTTTTTTTATTGTCCTGCACGGTTTATTGTCCTACTGTCACAGATTATTTATCAGTATTTGGAATATCATCCTTTTCTACGTCGATATTGATGGTAGGTTTAATCCAAGTTTAAACGAGTTTTGGGGTTTCTGTAAATTGTTTGTATTATATCCAAAGATATTATCTATTTTCATAACTATGTCACTCGGCAATATAAAGATACTGTCACCACCAACAGCTTAGTCCAATTTGTCTTTCAAATGTTTCATGTATTCGGTAATAGTTGAATTGACGACAATGACAATTACAACTATTATTCGGTATTTAAGGCCACCGACCCATATACAAGTAATGTTATGAGTTATATAACACAAAAGCTTTTCAATCAACATGAGCTTATTCATTGCTAAGTTACATTCATATGCCTTAAAATATTCTTATATTGAGAGAGAGAGAGAGAGAGAGAGAGAGAGAGAGAGAGAGAGAGAGAGAGAGAGAGAGAGAGAGAGAGAGAGAAGCAATATATGGAAACACAGCACATTATTAGTAATATTACAGCTGGAAAATATTAGATTGGCCCATCTTCTAGAGTTTGTTTCTCTTTTGGAAAGCATAGTAAGGAAAGTAAGATACATTTCTAATAATACTGGCTTTTTAATCTGCAGAAATAAATACAACGTTTCTTCTGTAGGATAAGATTGTTGGGAGAAGTTTTAGTCCAAATAAAATTGGCGGACCATGACGATATTATATTCATCGTCTATTTGTAAGACATCACGTAGGGTACAGATTTATTCATTTAGTGGTAGTTTATTGTGTGTTCTATTTTCAATAATTACACATTTTTTAGAACTTTGCTTTTAATGTGTAACATATAGCTATTATTGTACTGATGTGTCGTTAAGCGATAGTAAATAATACATGCATTTAATCAATAGATTCTTTGTAGAACATATAAAACATGCAATCTCCTGTCTGAACTTTAATGAGGGACTAATATATTTAGATAATATTAAACTTTTAGCTGAGATTTAAAATGTCTACAATGATGAGCTTTCTTGCAATTTGAAGTGTCCGAGACCCATTCTTGTAACAAGTTATCTTGTAAATATTGCTTAAAGGACAAAAAAAAAAAAAAAAAGGCATTGATCACTATCGTCTTGTAAGATCCACACATATCCCCAGCCAGATCTATATATTAAATCTTTGACTTCTGAGACCCATTTAACTCTACCAGCTTAATCAAGTTTCGCTAACATCTTGTAACATTTTGCAGGGTATGTATAATTGTTCATTCTTGTCAATTTAATCCAGCTCTTAATATATGTTGAAAAGTATTGAGTACAGAGAGGTTAACAGCTACATTCACTTCTAGAAAGTAAAGAAAAAGTATTCTGCGATAAGTTTTATTAATTGGTAGAAAATGTTATGGACATTTCAATCTGGTTTGAATATTCATATCCCCACAATTCTACCCAGTAGCATCAGATGGGAAAGACCATTGTGTCGAATAATTTCAAATATTCAGAGAGACTTTGAATCTTATAAATCGAAACGAATGCTTTTCTCGCTTGTGATGCCAAAGATTATTTTACCTTCGTTCAGATGAGTTTGGGAGTAAAGACAAGCCCCATATATGCACATGCTGATGTAGTTTCAATTAGATGACATCAAAAGTTCACAAGACAATAATTCTACTTTTATCAAGAAAATATTCAATACTCTTTCATCGCAAAAGTCCTCTTCAACCTTAATTTGAAGTTGTGGGTTTATCACATTATCTACACAAATAGCAATATCATCAGCACACAACATGGCGCAAATAATATGAATATCAGGACAAACAAATATTCCATGTCTAAATTTATCTCTTAATATAGTAATCAAATAGTTTATAAATAGATTTAAAATCAAAGAACTTAGAATATAACCTTGTCTAGTTTCTATATTAAAAAGAAAAGAACTGTATACTGCTGATCAACTCGTATATATATATATATATATATATATATATATATATATATATATATATATATATATATATATATATATATATATATATATATATATATATATACACACACGTTTGAAACGTTTGGTAATAGTACCTTCATCTGAGTTGTGCCCTTTGATTTTAAAAAAATAATAACCCTATTATCATTTTAGCAGTGTCTTGGACCGTGGAAACCTGCCGTGTACAAGATTTTTGTTTCAATCTTGTTACGGAATTATGTATCATTTTGTTTTTAAATAATGGTATAGTTTTATGATCTCTGTATAATAGTCTAACAGCTGTCGTCTTGCAGAAAGTACATATACGGTACATGTGACCCAGTACATTGGTCTTGGGAAAATCAATATTGTCGGTTAAACATGAGTCATGTCACGTGATCTAGCGCGTGAGAATTTGTACTTTTGAACTTCTGACCTAGATTTTGCGATCCCAGAGAAGTGATTCATTTTTGATGACCAGAAATTAGAGTTTAAGATCACAATTCTGATGTGTTTGTTTGAGACATAGAATAATTGGGTTTTTATTTTATTTACGCAGTCAGAGGCTATATAATAAGATGTTTTGGAGCGTTCGCCATTCTTTCATAGTTCGTTCAGCCTGAGAGGTCATAAACGAGATTGGTTCATTTTGTGTGGATATTCTGCTTCAGTGATATTATTATTATATTGTACATTTAGGATTTAGTACTGGTTCTTAAACTTTAAGAATTATACAGCTCCGTTGGAATTATTGGAAACATTTCTAGAACTTGTGTGATATTCCATATTCACAAGGATTACTTGGAATTAATAACACTTGGATATAACTAATTCTTTTTAATACATCAGCACTTTGGAGGTTTCATTCAGAACCTACTTCATTTGGAATATTTGGATTTACTTCCGGATCTGTGAACTTTAGGACTTTTATGGACATTCTATACTGTAACTTATTTTTAAATCTTTCTCTTTTATTGTTTGTTTAAATATTTTAATATTTTAGGAAATTAAATATTTCTTTTAAATCTTGAAAGCTTTTTTGAGTCTTTTCTTTTGTTACATTACCCCTAGTTGTAACAATCTTGTGAGCCTAAGATATATATGTTATATCATTTGTATGGGAAAATATGAACGAGTTTTCTGAGTTATACTGCACGATGTCAGGAGTGCAGTATAGCTCAGAAAAAACGAGTTCATATTTTCCCATACAAATGCAGTAACCTTTTTATTATATACTCATTTTGCTTTTCTACCTAAGGCTGAATAAAAAAAGAACACACTACAAGAAACAAAGTAACTGAATTTCTGCTATATTCTAAAGTAAATACACAACCGAAGTTAAACCAATACACAGTAACAGTATTCATGCGCACATGGCACCGCCCAGTGACCTTTGAACTTGGTAGAGTACAACGCGTGGTCAGTGATTTGTTTCAAAAAGAAATCTCATTTTGGTCTACTTAAAATTGAAATTTTGAGTCATATTGTGAATGACTGCGCCATGGAACAACTTTCCCAGTTGATCTGGAATGGAGGAATTTTGTTTTTCTGTCGATTCAACTAAATTTTGCTGGTTCAATTGTGGTGAACTTGCGTTATTAGCTGGGTCTATTACGTACGATGTACATGTAGCTAGAGGGACTGGCCTCGACAGCAAGCTAGCTTACACATGTGTTACTGTCCTGCCATTGATAGTTTTGGAATCATAAGGCGGACAAAATACGAAATTCTTTTAATTGAAATTCTCAAGAAGATGCAGGATTAAATATTTTTGTTAGGGAATATCAAATTCATTTCGTTTTGGAGTGCAGTACATTCTCCTTTGGAATGTGATTTCTGTTGGAAATGTAGTCTAGATTGCAGTGCAATTTCGCGCCGTGGATCAGAAAGTACATTTTGAAGAAATTCAAGATGCAGAAAAGTAAGTACATATATTGCCATTCTTATTACCAGCTATAGATGACATATTTATATGTACTGTCACTATAAATCGAAACAATTTCTCAACCAAGAAAAAAAAAAAAAAAAAAGAAAAAAAAAAAAAAAAACAGGCAAAATTGCAAAGCGGCTGGGGTGTGAGAGCCCATTTCGTCAGCGGAAAATAAGGCTTCTTCGTATCGTGGCTTCCTGGCTCCGAGGCACTTGCTTTTATACCAAAACCCGCCTTCTTTAGTTGTATTTTTTCGAATTTAGTGCTTGGACTGACTTGTAAAATTAGCGGTCTCTGAGAGAAACGGAATATCATTTGGTCATAAGATGCCTTTTTATGCTATTTTTTTTATAGACTCTACAGAGCACGGTTCATAGTCTGAACCATCGGTTAAATAAGTGTTTAAATGATCAGAATGATATTTTCAATACTGCATGCCTCGCGTTTGTTGTCATACAGCCACCGCTGTACATTGTGAATATCACGTTCAGTCACTTGCTTGGTTGAAAGATTTTTTTTGTGAGTCAATGAATTCATCCACATCGTCAGCTTTATCATTTCTAATCTCAAACAGCTTGTTTAGTTCATCCACAGACAAATCTAATAAAGCAAAAGCTCCGGTGTCTGCTACATTTGCGTACATTGTTTGTTTACAATAAAAAGTAGTTCCTAACACGCGATACTATTTTTAGACACACGTGTCGTGCAGTATGAAGCCGTGCAGTATGGAGAAATACTGCACTATTCTGACAATGCAAAGTTAATGGAGAAAAAAATGAGTATATAATAAGTAGCAATCTTGTGAGCCTAAGATGTAGATTACATAATACCTGATTCTTTGCTATGATCTGACTATTTTCTCCTCTGCGAAACTGTAAAGTAAGTGCAGAAAATACGTTCATATTTGTCTGCTAGAGGGTGAATCCTATCATATAATAGTTTTTATGAAAACACCACCATAAATGTCCACGTCTTTCTTGCTTTTAAAGTGGATTTTTTCTTATCCATTTAAGTCTTCTTTTTACTAGTAGCATCTTTTACTTTTTTATTCTTTCCGTTGATGCATTACTAATCTTCATTTAGGTGGAATGTTAAAATTGTTTCCAATCAAATTAAGTTGTTTTGCATCTATTCCGTTATTGACAGAACTAAAAACATCTTGTTAAATGTATTGCAGACTCGCTCAATAATTTCATAATCTGGAAGTAAACAGATTTAACTCACTTAAAACTCATTTGTTTGTTAAATGCCTACAACGAGACAGATCCATTCACACGGCCAATTTAATTGATGTTGCCAAAATGTCATGTCACACTGTGCTCTACATCTGATCAAAGATCCATAACTGTCATATTTAATGAGTAGTTATTAAATATGTTCAATGGTTTGCATGTGAAATAATCTTACCCAGTGTAGTAAATGTTTATCTCGTTAAATACGTTTGCTGCATCTTTAAATATGGTAACTCTCGGTATGGAACGTCAAACTGACTTGCAGGACAAAGGAAAGGAGTACTGATTCTTAGCTTTTGAACCAACATGTAATTCATTCAATAATTAAACCTTATCTTTACATATTGATTTCAAAAATATGACTTTAGGCCTATCGTCCATTATTTAGATTAAAAACAATTCATGTGAAATTGTATTTTCTTGTGCAAATACGCTGAGCCTATATATAGTGTTTTTGTACATTCACATATAACTTTGTGTTGATTTCATTCTCTAATCTTTCCATTTTCTCCACTGTAATATCAGTTTAATCTCATTAATTTTACGCACTGCATGTATCCGACGCTCAAGATATATCTATCTATAGGGCACACAGGCTTACCCTCAACAATAATTTCGAGCATGTGCAATACCCCTATTAACGCCAAGTTCACCCTTTGTGATGATATGGAGTGTTTTCTACAGAAGGCGAGAAAAACACTGAATAAAGACAGTAGCTAACGAAAATAAGGAAGGGGAATACCCAGCCATCGGGTACAATCAACTGATTCTGGGTGGAATGGTGTGCATGTATGACTGGGAAAAATAGGAGGTTTGTTCATTTTGGCACAGCATGAATACCCCGACGAAAGAATTTTTGTTGCAGCCGTTCCCAAAGTGTGGAGAGTAGAGATAATCATGCAGAGAATACAGATGTGAATACTTCTACCGCTGAAAACTTTCAAGGGTCAGGCGTGATGTAAATAGTGACAAGAAAGACATTGTTGTAAATAAATATTTTTTCGTGGTTGAGTTGGAACATTAAAAGTCCCAAGAAATATAAAAATAACTTTAAATTTTGTAATTACTGTAAATATTTTGACTTTTGAGTTTTTTGTGAAACATCGGGTATGTCTTAGTATGAATTTCCTGATTTCTTTAAAGGATACAATGATTTTAGTCATGTGCGTTATAAGAGAAGTCTTGGTAGAAATACGTGAAAGTTACAGTATTTAAGTCACATTTAGTAAATGAAGTGACATTATTTGTTAAGTCACATTTAGTAAATGAAGATATTGTCTCGAGGGTTTGTTGTGATATGCAGGACTGTGTTATACTACATATAATTGATGATTTATAGAATATAAAAGAATAATATACTGCTATTTTAATGCTTGCAGGTGATTTAAACGCCAGTATTATTTGACTATATACCTGATTATAATCATGATCATATTTTTGATGCAGATGTTTATTTAATAAGAAATAATGAAACTTACGTTTACTTCGGTTTTCCATTCGTACCAATGTATAGTATGTTTGACATACATGTACTGAATGGGTGGACTATATAATGATAAAGTTAGTAATATAACATGTATCACAAATAATGGCAGAGGTATGGTGAATTGTGTAGTGGCGTCAACAGAGTTGTTTTTCTTTATTAAAAATTTTGGAATCGATCACGGAGAAATTATCTAATTTTCCACTCTATTGTTGTTTTACACTGGTTGATAAACCAATCCTTGTTAATAATATCAGTAAAGGAATGCAACACCATAATCATCATCATCAGCAGCAACAACATAAGAAGAAGAATCAAATACCTTTCTACAAATAAAATATTCACTTTTATTAAATATTCATAAAAAATGAAGAGTTTGGAATTGATCATTGGTCAAACAAGAAATTAAAAGTAAGCTTATTTGGATTCTATGTAAAAAAAATTTAAAAAGTTTTGTTTTAATATTTGCAGATATCCAGCACTATGGCTAAATCGCCAAGAACTTCCGACCAAGAATATGAGAACTGGATTCGTTGCAGTGTGGCACTTATAACCTTGAAGAAAAGTTTATTTCTTTACGTAGACAATGTTGTGCGGAAGATGCACCAAAATATTAAAGAATCCGTTATTACTGAACTAGGTGATAATCCGTCTCTTTATCAGTGTGGCGATTGTTACTGGAGACAAATCCACAGTGAACAAGGCACGAGAACATGGTCTATAAACTGTAAGAACAAGATATGTAATGTTTGGTTGAATGAGATTCTAAAGTATCATGTTTCCCCCAGTAGCTTTAATATTTTCTTGAAGAATGCAAACCCAAGTATGTGGCCATCGAACCCCGACGAAGTAGCTAAGTTATTTGTGCCCTGGACACACCGTCATATACATATTATCCCGGAACAACTGGATTTGGTGGCAATGATGTCGATGATGAAATTTTGTAAAAGATTTCACTGTGACCTGGATAATCCGCAGCTTTTCGATGATGTAAGTGTCCACAATTGTACATCTTCATTTGAAGGAATGTGTAGACGTATGTATATATTTCTGTATTGAGTTTAATGGAACATCAGCACAATCCACGCCACACAATGATGAATAAGATTAAAGCATAAAAAACAATGAAAATGGTCAAAAGTGTAAACATCCTTAAAATACATGTCAGATCTCCAATATAAACTGAAAAAGTCAAAGACATTCTCAGCTGGAACATCATCATGGGTTGCATCCCAGGGTAAAAGGTTGTCGACCCTTATCACGTGCATTAGGGCGCATCTGACCTATTCTACATCTTCGAGCCGATAAGGGGAATGTATATATGTACGGAATTTCATTGATTGAAAAAGATATTGTGATTTATATACCCAGTTTCCTCATTCTTAATATTATCTTGGTATTACCTCTTTGCTGACTTTGGTCTAAATTATCCAAGCTGTTTTGAACAAAAGTTTTAATGGTTTTTTTGTTTTTTTTTCTATCTTTGGGGATGAAGTCCATATTGAATGAATACTCACATCATTTGTCTGGTGAAAGTTTGTTTAGCAATTTTTTCCCACCTGGCAGTAGGTATAGATAAACCTATGCTATGGTCCGAAGAACGATGTGCGTCGATCACAACATGCGCTCGTATTTTCTACATCTTATCAAGAAACAATTAAAATTTCTACCAACATCCTGAGATCCATATAATTCCAGATTAAATAAATAATGCCAATCCGACATCAAATATGGTCATCGTTGTGAAGAAAGTAAAATCTTCGAAGGATTTCTTCTTGAAATTCGCTCAATACAGCTTAAGCAAATTTTATAGATAGCGTCCATTCATCAACACCTATCAGGTTGGATAAAATATATACTGATCTGCCATAAATGAAAACTTTTTCAAAAACTCCTTAACACAAATGAATCAGATTTAAGGTAGATTTTTTTCCTAAAAATTTCTTTCCAACATTTGCTCTGAAGAAATTAATTATTAGTGACCATCTATTACTGAAAACAAAGAATATAAAATAAAAAGTGAAAAATGTAAAGTACAATTTCGGACTTCTGAAAAACCGCCAGTCCGGTCGGTTTAATCCAATTCTTTCAGGGGTCATTTGGTAACAAAACATTTCAATTTTGTATTAAGAACGTTGATACACAATTAAGCATGCCCGCTGTTTTTACAGGTAGAAAAATCTTTCAACTGTTTTTTTCTTCAAAAACCGTTTGACCGTTAGTTTTAAAAACTCTTCAAGCGTATAGCGTTTATATCTTGTACGCGATAGTTCTTGATCAAATGCTAGACATTTCACTTAAGATATAACAACATTAGCTATATGAACGATTTCAATCCCACTTAGCCTTATTGTTGAAAATTTTCATTGGTTGTGTGTGATGTGTTTAATAAAGTCAGTCTTATATTGCATGCCTGTTGTGTAACGACTACCACCGGGCAGAGTCGTTACACAACCATGTTTAATTTTTTAAAATTATATATATTTATATATATATATATATATATATATATATATATATATATATATATATATATATATATATATATACTTTGAAATTGTAAGTAGGAATTAACTTACACTTAGGCACAACATAATATTTTTGCATTACATTGACTACAGGCTGCAGGGAAATATAAAATAGGGGACTGAAATGGAAACAATACATGATATATTTATTATAAAGTAAAATAATACGATAGGTACTCACTTTAAACAAAGAAACTACACTTCGATTTATCGACATGGACGCAGTTGAAGTCTTCATTTGGCAGGTAGTAACAAAGTGTGTGTGTGTGTGTGCGTGTGTGTGTGTGTGTGTGTGTGTGTGTAGAACCAAGAGGTCCCGAGGGATGAGTGCATAAAGCATGTTGTTATGTTGTTACATGTTATTCAGATCTTAAAATAAAAATAGGCGTCGATGAGTAACTTTGTTTTCTTTTCTCGGAAATTTAGTATGAACTCTCAGTTCAAAATTTTCGAAAATGGTTCATTTTCGTAAGAAAATATTTTTGACGAAAAAATACGATATAGTAATTTTCATACACACTATTTCTCTATCCTTGTCAGATTGTGTCCATCAGAAACAACTTGGCCCATTCCGGAGATTTAAGAGTGACCGATGGAGACACACTGAAATGGTTTGGGACGTTGTTGCTGTTCATATCTGACTTGAATGTTCAAGGCACAGTGGCTTCGGAATTGATTTTGGTAAGGATAAGTTTAAATTTATGTATTTCTGCTTTTTTCACAAAGCAGGACAGAACAACCAGTGTGAAAAATGGCTATCTTTATTGATTAAAAGTATGCATATGAACCTATTTGATTTAACAAACGCAACAACAACGACAACTTGAATTACGTGACTACTACAACTTTTAGTATCTTGGTTTTTTGTTCTATTTGATATTGTTTGTGCTGATTTTCTTTTCTTAACAGTCAAATGTTAGGTAACAGTCTACCTGAAATAACGCAGATTCTATAATTTATTAAAAGAAATAAAATGTTGGAACTTTAAATTTTACAGTGAGTGAAATTAATTGTAATTGGTGTTTGAGTTACAAAGTCATTTTTTAATTAAAGGATAGGGAGGTCAGAAAAAAGGTAACGGAATGTGCACTCAAAACTCATTCATCGGGGCTGTTAGTACATAACAATACCGTAAAATGATCTTTTTGGCGCGCTATTTATGTTGTAAAACATTTTGGTAGAGTGTCTTCTGCGATATTACAAAGCTGCAAAGCTATAGTTATGTACAATTAGGTTTATGAACAGTGATCTGTGAAATTAAACCGCCGTGATCTTGTGTAGCATTAAAAAACCGCAAGTTTTTGTTCTTCACGAACAAAGTTGGGTTTTTCAGTACACGCATGTGATCCAGAGGCCCAAGTGGACCTGAGATTGCTCACCTGACTGACATATGCCTAAGACAAAAATGCAAGAACAGTTGGCGAAGAAGTCTAGGCCAGTAGGATGCTTTCTGTATAAATTCTTTTAAAAGCTGTTGATTCTAGATATTATGAAAAGAAATTGTTTCAAGGTTTATCTAGGTTTTGTATTGGCATCAATAGCTGAAGGCGCATCAACATTATTTGTCTAATATTGAAAGGTATTTATACTAGGACCCATCCTCTCAAATTTGGTCAGTTTCTATTAATTGGATTGTTGAGATAAGTTGTGTAAATGTTTTTCTATTTTAGTAACGGCTGCCACAATTGATGGTGGATCGGAATTATTTGTTTACATTTTAAAAGCTTTAAGCTAGGACGTTTTTCAGTCACATTTGGGCGAATTCCTTTAAGAGGTTTGTAAGAATATATATATATATATATATATATATATATATATATATATATATATATATATATATAGTTCCAATGACGATATCCCGAATTTTCAGCATTTATGAACTTACAGCATATGTCTAAGCCTACTGTAATATAATCATGTACTGTCAGGACATTCTAATATGCTTAAAGTCATGTAATCCTTGAGAGCGAAATGGATATTGCTGACTCTGGGACATTTTTCACTACCTCTCTTGACAATGGATGCTAATGAAAATTGAACACCTTTTTCAACTATTGCATAAAAATATACTAAGGCACGTTTTTCAATATTTCTAGTATACTGACATGCAGGTTTTGGAGCACATCTCTCCCACAACAGTTTCAACAAAACAAAAAACAAAGGAGAGAAAGACACAAAACGATGGATCACGTTTTTTACTACTATTTTGACCAAAAAGATCACAAAATCACTGGCCAACTACGAAATTGTTTACCTCTTTTTCCACCACTTTGCTCACAAAAAAGAAAAGAGGGATATAAACACTGAACTACCCTTTTCACTACATCATTGAAATACACACCCAACACTGAAACACTTTCTGTCACTACTGTATATGACAAAAATAACAATCAACACTATTTTCACTAATTCCCACAAGGCAGCTAGCTTCTCCAACCATATTGCGATTTTCCCTCGTGATCAATTCTTGTTATATTTTGGAATTATAAACATCAATAACATATGGTAAGTTTGAAAACTGTAAAAACAATTCAAGTTTGTTAATTGTACATTTTTTTGCGTCGCGAATGCACAAAGAGGTAAATATTAAATATCTAGCGAAAATTATGATGCAATTTTTACCAGCCAATTTTAAACTATTTTTGATAAGAACTGTATGTAAGAAAATGCGAAACCTATGTCAAGTGATCGTTGGGGGAACCTATGCGCTTGATGGGTTGGCCACGTATCGGGTAACGCCTGCTCAATTGGAGGGCAGATAGGCTCAGTTATGTAGCTCGAACTATCTAACAGAACAGAGTATTGTTCATAATGTCGTTTCAGCAATGACTTCAAAGGTAACAGGAGACAAAAAGATTGATTGAGTCCGCCTCAAAGCCAGCGAAATTAATTACTGAGTATGGTGGTGGGTTGGTGGGGAGCTTAAAGTCAGCAAGCTACTAATTCCGTTCTGTGCGTCAATTGTACTCAGTCTACAGGAATAACTGTTGCATTAAAAAAAATAACAGTTTGTCTCAACACATTGTAGAGTTCATACAGAAATGCACACACAATTGACTTGATTGAATAATAAATAACGGACAAAACCAGTATTTAATATGTTGGTATGATAATCTGGATAGCCTATTTTCCCGTGCTAATGCAAATCTGTTTTGACAAAAATATTAAAAAGGATAAAAAAAGAATGAATTGAAAATGGTTAACTCAACAAAGTAGTTACCTACTTCAGAAGACAACATACATTTCCTACAGAAATAAATGTCTTGCAAGTCATTATAGACAACCAGTGCAAAACTGATATTGTTGACATGCACAAGTATACATCATATAGAAATTAGAATTATGAAAATAGCAAAATATTGATTTGACAGAGATGAAAATATTTTTCAAAATATGTTTCCGCTGAAAAAAGTAAAAACATACAGAGAAGATGACAAGTACAATCCTTGTAGGGCTATACTAAAAGAACGAAAGTCAGAAAAAAGAAACATATCTTGATAAGAAAAATAATGTTATAGCACACAAAAAGCAGTCTATTAAACGATTACATAGCTCACCTATATGAAGCATTTAGTAGCCTCCAGTAGCCCATATAAACAATTATCACACGGAAAATAAATTCAGAAAAAGGTGATCTTGACAATGAAATGTTGGCCCCTCAGACAAGGCATACACAATAAAAAGAACATTTTCTATTTTATAGATGTAGAGGTACTATAATAAGTTTAAAATCATTGTTCTTAAAATCTACTTCAGAAGCTGTTATCACTGTCCACCTCTAGAAGCCAGATTTTAGTGGATGCAAGTCACTGACTCTGAGTAACCTCGGAATGACAGCCATTATGACCACTATTATAAGCATAGTTCATGCATCAGTAATTACATAGATTAGCCACTGCAGATTAGGTGTCAGATGAAATGCATGCAGTCCACTTATTTATTTTCTTTACTCATTCACATGTGTAGCACACCGTGAACCCATTGCCTATCATAATATACAACGCAGAGTCATTGATGTGGAAGGTTTACCATTGAATAAACATATTTATTACTACTTCCAACTGCCCTGGTCGTGAAGAGCTATATATAGCATGTAAAATCTATTTGGTCGTGAGCTAAACACATATACTTTTACTATATTAGTAAATCATACAGTGTAGGTCACATTAATCTTATGTTTGTTGCAAAGGTGTGGTACTAACAGAGATGCATCCAGTTATAAAGTTTAATCATTCTAACACGAGCAGCACTCTGTAAATGATCTTTAAGCACAAAATTTCGACAATGTCACAGAAGTATGAAATATAGGGCGGAATTAAGTCCTATAAAAGCTAGTGATTTAAATGCATGACAAAAGTATAGACAAACATATTCGGTTACCTAACAACGGACCAATATGGAACACCTAAATATAGAAAAGATTAAAGAGGGAGAGTACTCTGAAATAAAAAGAACAAACTTTCAAAAAAGAATATCTACCTTATGTTAACTGAGGTGATGTTTAAAATTGGACAAGTCCTAGACCTACTGGATTACCTTGTGCTTTGCATTCTGTTATGTATTTTTCTATTAGATAAGACAAGAAATTAAGGTAGAGGAATTATTTTGGTATTGAATATATATATATATATATATATATATATATATATATATATATATTAAACGGATACCCTAATGTAGTGCAATATTACTGGCATCCCGATACCAAGTACGTGAGATAATTACAACATTCTTGAACACGTATTCTCACAGAATATATTTGAATAGAATGAAAAGACAAAATGAATAAGTAACTTGCGGATTCTTTTAATCAAAACGTATCAAGATATTCATTGGAAAAAATACAAAATTTCGGTTCACTAACATCCAGTAATTAAATTACGAGAACATAACTCGAAAATGGACAAACGCTTGAACCTAGAATGTGTTGCATAACATGACCTTTGTCATTAATGAATAGAAATTATATGCTAATGGTTCTTGAACGTTTATTGGTCATTTTGTGCAATAAACTAGGAGATGAGAAAAAGCGACGATTTTACATAACCAATGACAGAAAATCTATTATCAATGTGGAAAATAAAGACAACAAAATGCTTTCTCTGTTCTATAGTATATATTGTAAGTACACACAGAGTCCGCGTAAACAGACCGTCTTCATATATAAATACTGGTGTTACAAATCCTTCATGAAGATAGACAACATTGGATATTTTGAAAATGAATTTAGTCTATCAGTCAATTTGAATAAAAATGTGCAAAATAAAAAATAAAATAATGCTGAAAATACAGGATGTTACAAAAACCATTGGGAGTATCAGCAGAGAAAGAGAGGAGAAAATTAAGTACACGACTTAATATGCTTTCTATCGAATAATTCAAATGCCCACAAGTATGAAATATATCATGATTGTGCAATAACACAGTTATCGAGATTCGTAACTTCTTAACAGATTAAATTAAGCGAACCTGCACGACTCTGAATTTGTTCTTGTTTGTTTGTTTTCGGTTTAGGGGCACATAAACACACGAAATTAGGTTATATAGTACCTCGGCCTCTGGAGTAAGGAACATTGCTCATAGACACACCACATCAGCCGACCTGCGCTGTCATTGCTGAATTTTTAAAAGATTATGTAATCAGGGAGATAATTGCACAAGCATCATGCAAGATAAAGCATCTATAATTTATCAATACGAATTAAAAGTGTCCTACATTATTTGAAGGTATAATTCAAGCCATACACACATGCAAAGAAGAAAACTCTAACAAGTCATGAAACATACAGAACGAAAAAACATATACCATCAGGAATTTGTATACATATGAAATACAGTCCTATAGAGACAAAAAGGAAATGATTGCTTTCATGTTTTAATGAATAATTACAGAAGCTTGTCGTACTAGATTATGAAGATTGAAAAGCCCATAAAAAGTCAAAAGTAGTCTTGATAAAGGAAGACGAAAAACATATTAATTTCATCAACCTATATCACAATTGTGAGCAAGAGATTATTAATCAATAAAGATAGACCACAATCATATTACCGAAAATATATAGGCCAAAGACACAAAAATTATTGTAATTTCGATTATAGATATCCTATACACTACTCATTCACTTTTATTCATATTTTAGCAGACCATGCTTTAGACTTACGTATGACCCAGATCATGCAAATATATATTCAAGTAAACATTTCCTAGTGAATAGGTTTTAAAGAAACGGAGAAGAAATCCCATTCAAGAGAAACAGATGTTTTAACAGCTTGAGATTTATGTGACAAAGTCTAGAACAATTTGATAACAATCTGAGTGATTCCAAGTGTTTTAATCTAAAAGTATATTACAAATATGGGATTCAAATACTTAAAAAAATAATAACCAGAAAAGGTCAACAGGGGTACTTTTTTTTAACATAAACCATAATTGAAAGTTTCTTTGGCTTAATTCGGTTTCTGAGCAAGAACATTACATAAACATAAATATTTACAACAAAAAAGACTATACTTGTAAATTAAGTTTAACTAAGGCTACGTTGGCTGTATATTCTGACGTGTCCTTTGTTTTATCTAAAAATGAAATTTATGTATTTTCATTTATGTAAGTTATTAATTTCTTCAGAAATGTTTCGCCTTCAACACTCTTACAAGAGTTTTATTATACACTTAAGTCTAAAATACAGGAACTTATCTGCGAAATAATTTTCATATTTTTTTCATTCCTATATTTTCACATGTGAAAAAGATATCTTTATATTTGCATATGTGAAAATATAAGATTTCCCATCATGCCATGCGACACTTGATTCTGTGTGCTACAGATGTTATACCTGCAGCATCAAAAACAAGCACTTTGCGAGCTAGAACAAATAAATAGAATGTGTATTATCTTTCAGACATGGAAAGTAATTTTCTAAAAGAAATTTGACTCGACGCCGTTCGCGTCTGTATGAAGCTATTTCCCCTTACTTCCTTGACAATAACGATAAAATCGCTGTGATGGATTGCTGAATCGGACTTGCTTTGTGGTCCGATATGTTAAAATAGTTTACAAAATGTCAAAATAATGTAATTTACTGCGACATATTAGGTCATCCCAATAATACAGCTCTCTTAAGTCACTGATATTTATATGATCAACCTATGAAAGTGAGGTGAATAACGAAATGAGGGGTGGGGGTGTTGTGCTGAATAGCGAGTTTAATCTTCTAAGATTCGATTCTGGAGCAAGTTTGGTATATGATAAAAAGAAGAAAATGTTCTTTTTCTGCGTAAATACCGGATATATTTCATCTTGTGGTTCCAAAAACTATATATTTTAACTCGTGGCTTCGCCACTCGTTAAAATATCACGTGTTTTGTACCACACGATGAAATATATCCGGTATAAACGTAGGAAAAGAAAATATCCTCTATGTATTGTTCTATTAAATAACTGCTGATGAAAGCTTGTTAAAAATGTGATATCTGAGGATGGAAATTACAATACTTGCCTTTATAAATATAATACTTTGCATGCATTAAGATGAAATTGAATACGTCATTTGCCTCTTGTCTATTATACATACCAAACAACACCTTTTCTTTAGATAAATTACAATTTTGCATACGAATACATTTATTAGTAATCAGTGACACAAAGTCCGCCCAAAACGTCTGAACTGTCACATTCCCAAAAAGAATGGCATATGCATTCAGAAAGCTGCACACAAAAAGAGCAGGTATTACCATCTATTATACCAATTTTAAATAAAAATGTATTTGTAGCGATTATTCGTTATATAATTTCTATTTGAAATCACCTTACTTGTGTGGACACTTTGTTAGTCTGAATGTAAGAGAGAAAATGTTTTGCCAATTGTCATCGTCTATTTGACTAAATTCTCTGTGACACTTGTCTCTTTAGGTAGGAATTATCCCATTTTGATCAATTTCTTGTAAATAATTTTGCAACCCTTTTTTGTCCGCTACAATGTAAAGTAGTTTGGAGCTGATAAAGGGATCCACGAATTGTTTTCTATTAGTCTAATACCAACTTTTGTCTGATATTCAATTACTGCTCTTATTAAGCCTTGGTATACTAGACTATTTGTTTGAATTGAAACAAAATGCTGAAACTGATTCATATTAATCTATTGTCCACCAGTATCCCTTAAGTTGTTGATTGTCCTAAATCCATGTTTAAACCAGTCTTTACAAGAAACAGATTAACCAACTGCTCTAATATTATATTTGTGCCTTATATGACTGTTTAACAAATCAGCAGATGTATCAGCTGAAAGTATGTTAAAAATTAATCAATGCGCAAAAAAAACCATCTCTCCAAAAACTATAAGGTGCTTAATTTTTTCTTCAGACATTCTACTCCAAATAAGTGCAAATTAGTGATATGTTGGCAAGATGTACCTAATATATGCTTCAATTTTGTAGATGTATTTGAAAGTCGTCTGATCCAAGTGATTTTTTTTATTGTTTCTACAAATGCAAATACATCTTTCGGTATACAAATAATTATTCCATCTTTCTGTGTTGATGAAAGTTGCCCGATATTGTAATCATAGTTTATGGATCTGACTAGAAAATGACATGAATTTTACCCCAAAAACTTAAAAAACTCAGTAGTAAAATCATCTAAGACTGGATTTTTATTGTCTGCCATCTGTTTGAAACTTGTTACTGCTTCTGCACAAGATACAGGACCTTCTAAAGATAGTGTCTACAAGTTATCTAGTTTTGTAATATCAACATTCAGATTATTAAAAAGTTCATTTAAACGGATAGGTTCTACTTTAATATATTTATACAAATGCTCAAAATATTGCATAGTTTCTTGAGAAGCTTTATTTTGAGTTGATGCCTGCAACCCATCATCCCTTATTAACAAAGACATCATTTTACTAAAATAATTTCTTTTCTGAAGGATGCAGAAATACTTTCTAACCTTTTCTCCATCATGAACTCATTTTGCTCTTGAACGAATCATAACCACTTTCATTTGTTTTCCTGTATTCCACCAACTCTACCTTTTTACTGCTCAGTTCTAGAGAAGATTCTTAAGTTTTAAAATCTTTGTCTAGTTCCTTAATTTACTATAATAACTGTGCTTCTTTTTCAATGTGTGCTTTTTTCTTATATGTAGCATAAAAAGTAGCTGTATTTCTAATAATAATGTTTCAAAGTATGACTGATCATTCATCACAAATGGTATTTGACATTCATCATGTGAATTCTCAAGTGTGTTTTGAGCATATTGTTCTACAACATTACGTACCGTTTGTTTAACTAGCTCTACATATTCTGTATCTTTCAATAATGAATTATTAAACTTCCAAAGATCTTTTCCCTCTGGTAATTTTTGGAATTCAAATTTAATAATCACCATAGAGTGATTTGTTCTGTACCCAGGTTTGATCAACTAACAAATGTTCTGATATAAAAAATCTAACCTAGCTTGTTTTAAAGAGTTTTTTACCCCCAAATATACCTGTGAGTATCCATATTTAATTCCATCCAAATATCAATCAGATTAAATTCATGACATAGATCAAGTACTTTTTCTCTTGTCTTGGGATTATTGATATTATAATAATTAAAAGTATCTATGGTAGGGTTCAGGATAAGATTAAAAACACCTGCTAAAATTACATTTTCATTATCATTATTAGTAATATCCCTTGCTATCTCTTCATGGAAGACTGATGTATATTTGTGTAAGCCACATATATTAATTAAAGTCATTTTGTGATCCTGAATACTAATATCTAAAATGAGCTTATTACATTGGTTATCACCTTTTAATACAGTGTGCTTTCCATTTAAAAGTATTGTTTAGTAGAATAGCAAGACCCCTAGCATTAGATGTATTTGTGGATGTAATATATTTTTCCAAATTTCCAGCAAAATGTGTATCTTGTAAATATGTATAGAAAATGTTTTTGCTTTATAATTCTTTTCTTTTTAGGGTCCCCTAGTCCCTGATAATTTATTGTACAAATTTTTAATACCTTCTATTTGCTACTTTGAGAGAATCTTGATTGTGGATGAAAGTTTTCTGACCAATGCCAGCTCTAATATGTGCAGAGATTCTGTTACACAAGATAGGTGAAAGCTGTAGATCATTACTAGGTAATTGTGTAGTTTCAAAAGTGACATTGTACACGAATTTATATATAAATTTTAAATCAGGAAAGAGATAAACACAAATTTGAAAACAAATAACAAAAAAGAAGACGCTAAAATGTATATCAATCCTTACAATTTACATATTGCCAATGTATTCTGTCTAAAATATGAAAATCATAGCAATTAAAAGTTGTCATGTTGACCTATTAATAATTTCCAGTAATTCCTGATGGCTAAGCAGTCAAGGCACAGTATAGTGACCGAAAAAAAATTGTGTGGAGTAAGGGAGACAACTCCATATACTTATGTGCAATTATATTCCTGTGTATGATATTTGAAAATATTAAAGCATATAACTGATAATGTAATAAAGTATATTCTGTACTGAGGATATGTATATATATATAGTACTAGTTTCCAAACCTCATACAATACAAACAAAATCGTTGCATGCCAAACATGCATAAGCAAACTGTGCTTCAGACTATTGTAGTATGCTACATTGAATAACGTAATTTAAAGGAGTTATCTGGTGCAGCAACCAATTCAATTAGTTGCACAATGCTTAAAACAATTCATTGATCTATTGCAAATGATATTCACACAGAAGACACAAATACTTAATCAGTATACATATTGCTGAGTACTTTTCTATGTACAATATGTGGTGCTTAAAAAAACCCCAACCAAATCCCCCACCACCACCACCACAACAACAAATCACTATTCAGATTGTTATAAAAGCAAAGCTGCCAATGCTAAATGCAAGCATAAACTGAGGTAGAAACATACTGAATCATGCACAAATGTCCATAATTATCAATGGCAAACCAAAATACTGAAATTGTACAAACCATCATGATATTAGGTCTGCTGCAAGCAGATGTGAAACAAAAAAAAAACAATAAAAAAAAAAAAAAAAAAATTACAGAACAGACGAAATAAGGAAAAAATAATAAGGTGCGGAAATATTAACCAAAATGCATAACATCGCAAACAAAAATTAAATGCACAGACAGTTTAATAATCAGGTCATTACTCTTAATAACTGTTTGTATAGGTAAGGTTACACAAAACCCATAAATCAAGATAGGGAAATAACTCCATATAGTACCTATATTCAAGTATTTATCTATTTACGGTATTAGCTTATACATCCTTATTATTCATTCTAATTCTGAATTCTATGTAATATTTTCTATGAGAATTGACAGAGAAGACCTGTATTTTTATACTTTGCAATACACGAATACATATACAGAAGTCTACAAGATTTATAATTGTATATCTTACGTTTACACTATGTTGCGTAGAGAAATGGAATTCACTATCCAAAATGTTATTAACGCAAGACAGGCAATACTGGACCAAACTAGAGCAATTATAACTCAAGGAAATAAGAATCAGTTTCATGCACACAATAACAAGAAACAAAAAAAGATAAAAGGGTTGTGCTCCGCAAAGATAAATGGGAATATAGACTGCTACATTAGGGCAGGCAAACATCATATCAAAGGGAACATAGCAAGAAGAAAATGAAGGTAAATAAAAAATGAATCTAAGGTTTGGGTTTGTAGGTTTAACGCCATTGTCAGCACATGACAGGCCATACATGGCGGCCAGTATATCTTGTGGAGAAAGAACCCGGGAAAACCCCCGGGAAGAAGCTACTGGCAAGCTTTCTTACATGCCAACATTGGCCGAGCTTGAGACTCGAACCCACGCGGGCAGAGGTGAGATGGCGGTGATCTGTAAAAACGAGCGAATTAGACCACTCGGCCATCCGGGGCCCCTACAAAAATGAGTATAACATCAAATCCTTGTCAATACTGCTAATTCTACTACTGTATTTCATTATTTATTATTACAAATTGATGTATTTCTTCTCCTGCCATGACGAGGAAGTGTCTCTTTTTTTTGTTTCCAAGATAAGAGACATGCCCCTTTTGTTTAATTCTCGTTTTCAGCCTTGGCCCACTGGTTGGGTTTCTTAAAATATACGTTACTTCCGGCAAACCGTCCCTAGCTTTTTCATGACAGGAGGTAAATCTATAGCCATTTGAAGACATTTCCCCAGATTATTGGCAATGTTCAACACTCACTACTTTCATGTCCTCAAAATAAGCAAATCACTATGATTGGTTTGAGTCCTTGTTTGTAGCTGTAGGCACGTACAAAGCACATGTTTGCAACATATTCAATATATAAATGCATACATTTCACAAAGAAATATCTTATAACACTAAATATTATCATGTGAGCCCTGGCAGGGTTATCCATAAAACAAAAGATTAATCTTTCTGTTGTGCTATTCAAATTGGACCCTCATTTGAAGCTTTTCTATGTCGTCTGAGGCTGAAGCTTGCTTCTACTCTACTTGTTTTATTATATTTTTCTTCATTGGTCTCTAAAACAGACGTCTGCTTTCTCTCTAGCTCGCTTGTTCTTTTTGAATGAAACTGCATGCTTGTTTCAACCTCATTTACTCTCCTTTTCAAGTCATTCACTTTAGAAGAAAAAGTGACTTTAACATCCTCCAGCTCATAATTTATTTCAACAAATAGATTCTGGAATTTTGTGCCAATCCTATCCAACTTCCCAGTAATACTTTCAAATCATCAGTTTTTTGTCCATCTTAACCAGCATTTTTGTTATTTCAACATTGATTTCTTTTCCCCAATGGAGGCCTCCAATATCTCACTAACTGTAGACCCACTGCCATGGTAGGATCTGTAGTTTTATGTGCAATTCCACTAACAATTCTAGAGCAAGTCACGTAAGATTGACTTTTTTTGCATTACCTGCGCCTTACATTAGTAAAGTTTATATTCATATGTAAAATTTAAACACATTATTTGCATTACCTGCGCCTTACATTAGTAAAGTTTATATTCATATGTAAAATTTAAACACATTATCACCCATAAATCAGCTGATCAAGACAATGGCACCCAAAACTTTTGACTAGCCGATGTACAGTAAACTGGTATTATGCAGTAACCACATCAATAATTATCTAGGGGTTTGATACATTTAGCTTGACTATACCCTTCTTGACTGTCTGTTTCATCATTTTAAAACCAAAGGCATTAGCTGTAGACTAAAGTTTAGCTGCACCAGCAAAGCACTGCAATCTCGAGCTACAGCAAACCGGAAGTCTTTACCTTGTATGATATGTATTGACTTCTGTTATATATCTATTATTTTATGCAATGGATATTAACCTTGTAGATTCTTTACTAATTACTTGTGTATTTGTTGTATATTTGTTTTAATATCAGGGCCATTAACTAGCTATTAGGTAATTATGTAACCCTGGATAATTTAAGGATACTATTATTATGAGTAGTAGTAGTAGTATAAATATGTAAAATATTAGTCATCATTTGTAAAACCTGGAACTAATTTAAAATAAGTTTTCTAAGACTTGGAAAACTTGGAAGAAACATCTTAAAGTTTTATGAAAAGATATATAATATTTTGGTTTTCTGCATGATAGGCTCAATAGTCCCTTTTTATTTTTGTTATACAACTTTGTTGGGTTAATGGCAGCATACAATAGATATGGAGTTTACCCGTTTTAAGACCGTTTCTCAATATTTTCTTCTTTCTTTCTTCTATTTTGTATCCTTTGTTTATATATTTCCCCGTCATTCAAACATGTAGGAGTCATGTACTTCTCTTGGTTTTTGTGTGTAGTGTTTGTTTTGTGGATGTAAATTGTTTCCTCTCCTGAAGAAGAGCTTTAGCTCGAAATGCTAGGAAACTGTTTTGTATTTGCACCGTTATCATTTTTTGTGTCTATATATATATATATATATATATATATATATATATATATATATATATATATATATATATATATATATATACATACAAAGAGTACAAATCATATGGCGAATAACAGTTCTTTCAAGTGCACTGGATCCAGCAAAGGATCGCGTGTGTCAGGGATTGATTAAGATAAATGCAATAAACTGACAACAAACAGTGCAAAACTAGTTTTGCACTGTTCGTTTTAAGTTTAATGCGTTTATATATATATATATATATATATATATATATATATATATATATATATATATATATATATATATATATGTGTGTGTGTGTGTGTGTGTGTGTGTGTGTGTGTATTCCAATCTAATCAAAAAAGGGAATCAAAAGGCAAGATGTGTTTATAATATCATGGTCATGTGTAGAATGTATTTTCAGTACCGAACAAGAAATGATGAGCCTGTATTGGAATTTATATTTCTTTCAATAAACAGAGAAACCTAAGATTATATATGTACAATCGAATAATCATACAAGAAATGAATCGAAGTTTCATCGGTTTCTTTTCAAAAAGCTCATGTATGAGACTCAGAAACCTTGAACTTAAATCACCTTTATGTGTGGAAACTATTTTGTGAAGAATTTTATGTTGAAAACTTCAAAGGAGTGTAAGTAAATCATAAAATAAATCGCAATGTTGGTCCACAATTCTTCTTGAATCTTTTCATAGGGTAAAAAGCCGAATTTATATAATTTATATCGTGTATAAGAGACAATAATGTTTCGCACAATTTTTATGTTTTTATTAAACCAGAGTGGTTGATCTACAATATCTGATATATTGTATTTAAAGGGATCGCAGAGAGAACTTCCTGTAAATGTGACCGATATTGAATAATATCTCTAAAAGCTTTAAAATATGCAGTGATGGCGTGCATGCCTTGTTTTTCTAAATCGATCGCAACAAACCGTTTTTTTTTTATCAAATAAAAGTAATTTCAAGGATGCAATATTTAGAAGATTAAGTGTCTCTTTTTATCCAAGTCAGTGGTAATGCTCAGCAGAATGATGAGATATGTGCTCATTAACTCTTGTAAGGGTAGCTTTCCCAAGTTTTACCCTGCAGCGGTATTTTTTTTTTGTTGTAAATATTTGAGCAGGTCCTGATTTCAGAAAGATTTCCTAGGTTTTTTATTTTTTTTTAAATTTTTATATTTACATGTTCACGTTCACTTAATAGTTAATTCATTTATAGCTTCTTTCACTGTGAAAACAGCTGGATCTTGTTTGTGTTTTCCTATATCTGGAAAAATAGGTGACATTTTGTCGCCGATGAAGCCTGGTTCTTTTTCTAAATAATGTTTTGCACACTTTATGGCAGATAAACAGTGACAAAAGGTAAAAATGATTTCCATTTGGGAATACTATAAATGACCTTGAAGAAGGGAGGTACAATTTTAATTTCGATATAAAATGTCTGACGCAACCGATTAAGGACAAAACAAGCTAACCTCAGACAAGACGGTTTTTAATTTCCACAGGAATCAGAAATATATATATATATATATATATATATATATATATATATATATATATATATATATATATATATATATATAAAACTGGAGTATGACAAAGCTAAAATAAGATTAAAGAGTATATTTAAATACATATAATTCAAAAGTTTATTAAGAATAATGCAAGAAATTTTTTAAAGGTGCGAAGACGGAAAAAATTATGTTATGTCAAAGGTAAAAAGTGGACTATTTACAACTACGTATTACTCATCAGGGTAATATAGTATTATCAATGAAAATCCTACGAAATCCAGGCCCTGAGGAATTAAATTTACCGCTGTGTTAGCAATACAGCAACAAACATAACACAAACAGAAGAATCACAGACCAAGTACTAAGAGTTACCACTGGATACCAAAAAGACTAGTAATGTAAGACGATATGGGGACAAACGTGAATTAACATTACGCCCGTAGACAAACACGTATGGGACCATATGAGGACAAACGGAAATTTAACATCGCGCCTTTAGTACATATGTTTCACATGTGTGGGACTGTATAGGGACAAATGGGAATTTAACATTACGCCTCCATGTTGAAAAATGTACAGGATCAAATAGAAAATGTATTGTTGATAGTGTCCATAGGTTCAACATGTGTGGAACTGTATAGGGACAAACGGGAATTTAACATTACACCTCGATGTTGAAAAATTATATGGACAAACGGGAAATTTAATGTTAAAAATGTTCCTAGGTTTAAAGTTATGGGACTCTGTGGGGACAAACGGGAATTCAATTTTACACCTCCAAGTTGAAAAATTTATAGAGACAAGGGGAAGTATGATGTTAAAACTACATCTGCAATCCAACACAACGTTTGTAGTGAGGAATACCCAGTTATCTACTATACAACATACCACATTTACTATCAAAAACACCCTTTGTAGTGACCAATATCTAGTTATCTCTTTCCAACACCCAGTTATCTACTATCCAACACCGCACATTTACTATCCAACATGCCTTTGGAGTTACCAACATCCACTCTTCTACTAACAAACTAGTCAGCAGCAGGATGGACACTTACCCTTACCGAGCTTATCTGGAGAATCTCTTGACGTACGGAAATAAAGCCAAGAACACACATCTAGATGGCTCAGTGGTGTGTAAAACTGACATCTTGGGTGCCTTCAACGACACAAAGTTGACAGAATCTGACGATCCCATCAGTTTCGTATTTATCGATTGCCAAAAGAAAATCGAACAAAGACTTAGTTTGGAAATGTATTTTGTTGAATGGTACGGATTTACGTCTGCGACTGAATAAAATTAGTACCATGCTTCATATGATGGCCAATGCTAACGAGTACAAAATTATCATCGAAAGTGGAAACGACATCAGTCAAACTCTGACGAAAACTACAGCCAAGTATCCTCTAGGACACGTGGAAGTCAAAACCTTCACCATTGCCTCTGGATTCCGATCCAAAATTTGAAGAGATCATGTTTTGCAAGGTCAACTTCCTAAACGTTTATTTATTGAAATCGTAGGTAATGCTGCTCACAACGAAACTGTTGATCAAAATCCTTTCGAGTTCCAACACTTCAAAGTGTCCAAGATAGAAGTCTTTCGAGATGGCTGATTATTGTGTACCAGAACTTTTGAACCTAACTTTGCACAGAAAAATTACTTCTGCTCTTACTTGACTCTGTTTGAAGCCACTTGACAATTCGGAACCAACGGTGGCCACGGCATTTTGTACGACAAGTATGCAGGAGGATATGGTTTGGGTGGATTTGATTTCACGCCGGACCAAGCCAGCGACATATAAAATCAGGCCTACACCGTGTGGAATTTTACTTTACACATGCCCTCGTGAACCCAGTGAACGTGATCTTGTATGCAAAATTGTATAATACTCTGGAAATCAATAGTCTGTGAGAAGTGATCATAGACTATTTAAAACATGGTCCACGAATCCAACGAGATAGATGAAGATGGTGTTTTCCATCCAGAAGAGCAGTCACAGACACAGTGTCTAGATGAAAAAGATACAGTTATGATGTCACAATGGCCAGAACAAGAACAACACTTAGTCTCCTATTTTGCTCGCCACTTGGCTGAAAGAATAAAACTTCTGACCAGTGAACATTGTTATGGTTGTCAAATCGATCATCCTATCCAAACGCAACACGACAAATGTTTAACGATGAGTCAAGAAGAAAAATTGGAATAGTATCTTAAATAAGCATGAACACTCATCCCAGCAGAGAAGATCTTGCAAGAGTGGTATAAAGACTTGAGTAACCATTCGCTACCTCCGTTGACTTCTTCGGAGACGAAATGCATCGAAACTCTCTTGCAATAGAGTATTGATACTTCCCGCTCATCGACTTATTTGTCAGATCTTTTTGAAGAAAAATTCAAGTGTGAACTTATTACGTATCATTACCTGTGAAAATGAATATCTGGGAAATTCATTACCTTCTGACTCACAGTTTGTACACAGCTCCCTGGAATCCAGCGGTGTATGCTAAAGATGAACTTCCTCATCTAAAACCAAAAGACGTTAGAGCTTACATCATCAACACAGACGACAGTCATCGCTCAGGAACCCACTGGATAGCCGTCTACTTTCCCTACGACCACAGAGTGTAATATTTTGTTTCCTATGGATTACCTCCTCTGGAAGACGATATCATAGACTTTATGACAAGAAATGCTGTATCCACCCAATTCAATAATGTGAGATTACAAGGATCAGATTCAATAGTGTGTGGACAATAATGTGTGTATTTTCTTCATCAACGCTGTCTTGGATTCCCATTAGAACATTTACTGACTTCTTTTCGAAGTGATTTCTCTAGAAACGATGAAAAAATAGAAGGTGGTTTTGTGAACATTGTGGGTATCTGTTTTCTTTAGCTCAGAAACGTAATGTGCATCGATGGCAAAATGACACTGTACTAGATCATTGGAAGCCTAGTCTTACTCCACAACGTTGTCAACCTTGTAAATACGTTCATGTTTAACATTTGTTTGAGTATTTGTACGCGAAGGGGAAGGAACTAGCCCTAATCCTCCCTCTTTATTTGCTGATGTTTGAGTTTGAGAGACTTATTTTTAAAAGTAGATTTTTTTTAAAACAAAAGTGGTGTAGGCTCGTTTTTTTGAAAGAAAAATTTCTATTAACGTGCTCTCTCTCTCTCTCTCTCTCTCTCTCTCTCTCTCTCTCTCTCTCAATGTTTAAATTTTTCTAAGAGGATGTTTTATTTTACGTGCGCGTACCGAATTTAAGGGATGTTTTTGTTCACTTCCGTACCTGTAGCATACAAAGTGGTGCGTTCATCAATATTGGCATCCATCGTCGACAAGATAGCAAAGAAGAAAATGAGCCAGAACAAGCAGGTTAAGCAAACCCCTAATTTACATGGAGTATATGCAGCACCTCCTGGACCAAGTGAAAGAACTGGAGCTGCATCCAAACAGGAGATTGATCAATAAGACAAGAATTCATTTTAACATCTGGAAAAAATTGGTGATATCGATGATGGAAGATGAAATTGAAGTAGCAAAGAAATTGTGGAAGGAGGAAAAGAGGAAATAATATAGACTGTCATTTATAGTCCTAACAACAGAAAATTGGGAGATGGAGGATTATGAGCCTCATTTTAGACTCCCACAGAGGCGTCCCTGCTGCTTAGTGAGGCCAGTGGTGAGGTCTAGTCGTCCTGGATATCGATAAGATCAACAATCCAGGACACACAACTAATCGGTCCTTTTCAGGACCATCCAGATCTCTCAGAAACAGACATACTGCTCAATCATTTCCAAAAGATCTATGCTTTTATGTGTGCATGTCTCTGTCTATTCACAACTAAAACTTCCTTTACCCTCTACTCTTCTATCTTGTGTGCTTGTCTATCAGTGTGAGCGATAATAGGGTTGTGTAAGAGCACTCCTTGAATCTGAAAGTCACATATTATGTCGTCTAGCTCTCTGATCTGAAAATGACGTCACACCTCCTCCTGTATTCTGATTGGAGGATATAAAACACATCGTGATTGAAATATGTTTCACCCGTTTTGATTGGTAGAACCTTCCAATCAGTTTAAATTAGTCCGTAGATTATATATAGAGGTGCGTACGTCTCTGGTGGCGTTCATCGTCGACTCATCAAGATGGCGGAACATTGTAAAGTGGGAAAGTTGGCAGAGGCCATGAGTTTATTGCGGAGGATGGAGTACCTCCTGCACCTGGTAGACGAAAGGGATATTGGTAGAGAAGTCAAGGGCTTATTTAAAGAAGTAATGGAGGAGGAAACAGTTAAGATAAAGAAAGCTTGGGACAAGGAAAACAGGAAGAAGGAAAGAATGAAGAGAAGAAAAAGGCGCAGGAACGCCTCAACAAAAATTAGAAAAGAGTTCAGGAGAGATAAATGGAAAGGGAGCAAAGAGCCGGGTCTGGAAGGTGCAGTATATGCTAAACCATTTTCAGGGCCACCCAATTCTCTTACCAGCAGAGATACTATTCCGTCATTGCCAATCTATGTGTTTTATGTTTGTGTATGTCTTTGTATGTCTTTCATAACTAAAACTTAAACCCCTACCCCTCTTGTGTGATAGTATGTTTGTGAGTGTAGAATGTGATTTTATGGCCCAATTTTTTACATTCTATCCTTGGTTAGTAGGTGTGGGTATTGGTCACTCCAACACCGTGTTGGATAGTATGTGTTGGGTATTGAATAGTAGATAACTAAATGTTGGTCATTCCAACGGCGTGTTGATGCTATATTGTGGGTGTTGGTTAGTAAGTGGGGGTGTTGGATAGTAGATGACTGAGTGTTAGTCAATCCAAACATTGTGTTGCATAGTAAATCTGGTGTGTTGGAGAGTAGATACCAGGGTATTGGTCACTCCAAACTTTGTGCTGGATAGTTGATGTAGCTTTAACATTACACTTCTCCTTGTCCCTATAAATTTTCAAAGTGGAGGCGTAATGTTAAATTCCCATTTGTCCCCATAGAATCCCATAATGTTAAACCTATGGACATTTTTAACATTGCATTTGCCGTTTATCCCCATAAAATTTTCAACATGGAGGCATACTGTTAAATTCTTGTCTGTACCTATACTGTCCCACACATGTTAAACTTATGTGCTAAAGGCGTAATGTTAAATTCCCGTTTGTCCCCATATGTTCCCATACGTATTAGTCTACGGGCGTAATGTTAATTCCCGTTTGTCCCCATATCGTCCCACATTACTACTAACAAGTAATGCCCAAGGAAATAGACTTGGATAAATACAAATAGACCATCGAATGAACAAACGTAAAAATCGATGACTCTTCTAGATTGTATGTTTGATAGATTTCAAAGAACACATCTAGCACCTACAGTGTAGACAGACCATAAGTTATTTATAATTAAAAAATTAAAGAGTAGCATGATATGTGAACACTGTATAAAATATCGATTCCAAATGAATTCATTACAATTAAATAAAGATACCTATGATAAAGAAATAAGAAATGCGTGGAAGAATATCTCAATTAAAAAACACCCAAGGTTTAAGAACTTAAATTACAAATACAACCAGAACATGCTAATAGGATAAGAGCAAAGTTGCATTTGAGTACTTTGTAATAAAGTTACCATGGAAATTATCCAACATTTTTAGAGGAAAAACGATTTGATGGGTTTTATTTAAAGAAGAATATGAACTTTTGCTGTTATTTATACGGCATTTTGAATGAAACATTGCTAAATACATGTCTAATTCGGTAAAAAGTGTTGTTGTCGTTGTTGCAAAATGTAACGGTTGTATATCTCCTAAATCTTGAAAACCGTGATCAAGAAAGGGTTAAAATATGACCAACTATTAACTTTTAAAAATATTTGTGTCGCACAAGTTTTTGAGTTTTTATTTGCTCGTTTAATCAGACAGTCGATACCGCTAAATAATTAGAGTTATTTCAAGAAAAAAAAGACCTAATACAACTAAGAGCGGATAACAGAAAACATCTCTTTATAATGGTTTAATTTCCTAATCGTACTTTTATCTTCAGTTTTCGTAATAGATAAAAGGTTTTAGAAGTCCCCATACATGTTTAAGGTATATTAAAATAACTAACCTTACAATTGTTTGCCTCTTGTCGGATTATTACAGAGGTTTTGTCAAGCTTGGAAAAAGTTTTTCAACTAAATCAATGCTAATAGTGGGATTAAGCCACAAAGTAAATGAGTGTTCAGATTTATTTAAATGTTTATTTTACCAGCAATATTCCCCATAAACATGACCATGTTACTTGATAACAAAACTACTATTCCGGGTCATCATAATCAAATGAATATTTACCATCCGATAAATATTTTTGAAATTAAATAATGATTGGTTATGAAGCCTTTTATTACTGATAATAATCTTGGCATGACCTTTCAATTTGTGTCTTGTACCTTTTGAACGGAACCTGTTAAACAAGTTTTATTTTTGTTTGTTTGTGTGTTTGTTTGTTTTTAATTTACCTAATGCACAAATAACATAAATCCTGATAGATTGACTAAGTCTTGCAATGACCACTTCGGCTAATATATGCACTAATATTGCATAAAAAGAATTCGGACAAAACACACCACTTCTTCTTCGTTAAATTTGGAACATTCATCTCATCAGCTGACAGTGTTCTCCAATTTTTTACTACACCAGCAGCATAATTATAAAGACAGGTATACGCTTTCAACACTAGCTGTGGATTATGCAAAATCTACATTAATCATTTTATGTTCGATAGCTCCAATATTCCTCAAATACTTTCCTTCAGTACAGTTATATCTCCAGTCATGATGATGAGGAATAATAAAATCAGTACAGACCAAACAAAATTGTTTCAGATTATTTGTTGCATTAAATGAGGTTCCATTGAGTAAATGTATCGGAATCTCCAACGATAGTTTTTGAATTAGAAAATAATTATGAAATCTATAAATGGCGTTGACTATCTCTGGAATTTGTTTCATTGATCACTGACACTACTACTTCATTTATTTGTTACAACATTTTTTGTATCAAGTGGGTCTATACATAATAATGGATGCATCTATACGAAAGTTAAGTGCCTAGGCGTTACAACTATTGGATGGACTGTAAGAAAAATAATATGCTTCTATGTAATATCGCTTCATTTTTCAAAAAAATCTTTGACCATATGTATGTTTTAACTGTAGCATTAAACTGAAGTGGAGAAAACGGAAAGTGACACGCAAAAGATTGCACGCATTTTTTTTTACTGTTTGTACACGTTGGGTTTTCCATGCTTGTGAAAAGAATAATATTGTACTATTTTGCCACACAAGCATTTAAATGTATCATTAATTTATTATTTCTGATATTTAATTAAACGCCGTAAGATATCCGTAATACATTTACTGTTTTGACACATACATTTTAACATTTTTGATATTTTGTTTCTCCTTCCTATGCTTCATTGACTGTTTGCGATTATGGCAGCTGTCATAACTTCATTTATTACTTATTATGTATTTCAATGTAAAAGTGAAAATAACAAAAGCAGTGGAGCCACTAAAATTAGTTGAAATAGTAAGAAATAGTAGTCCAGTGCTATGTGTCATTTTTGGTTGAATGCAGTGCTGTAAAAGAAGTGGTCTAGGAATTTTAAACAATACAGCGATGAGAAAGGTGGTCCAGAATTCATGGTGAAAATAATGGAGAAAAGTGGTTCATTATTTGGTCATTTGTTAAAATTAGGTAAGGGTACCGTGTTTTGCAGAATGTATCTTTGTCAAATGCAATCCCTGAAAACAGTGGATCAGAATCTGCACGTAAAAATACTTCAGATACTGGAGACATTGGTCCAGTCTCTATTTTTTTTTTTATTGGGGGGGGTGGGTAGAGGGGCGGAGGGGATCGAGGGTGGGGTGGGGTGGGAGCGTCAAAATGTATTAGAGGGAAATATAGTCTGGGGGAATTAGTACTTTTCATTATACTTACTAGTTTATTTAATGAACTACTGATTAAATGAGTTTTCTTCATTCTGCATGAGACTTAGTTGTAACTGCACTCAATTTCACCCTCAGCTCTTATAACATTACTTAACTTTTAGTTACGGCAGATGTCGGTATCAGATGTTCGACCACAACAGCACACAACCATCGATATAATAAAGAAGACCACGGAAGCAGCCAAGAAAAGACCTGTACAGGTTATCATTTGGAAATAGTTATTTTTTTCTATTAACTTAAAGCTTGCACTTCTTTACTTTTATCACTGAAGATGAATTTATTTATCACGAGACAGAATATATGAATTAATTAATAGATTCAACTCGTCCATCCATACATCCATCTACACAAACCTATAGTAAAACCTCCCAACTAACGCCGTTAGTTAAACTGGGGGTGGAGGGTGGGTGGAGTGGAGGCACTTTGAAGGTGGTATCATTGCAGAGAACAAAGTGGTTCTTTTATCATGAAGATGGAAAGTACCAAGATTGTTGTTATTAACAAGGTTACTCATTTGGGGTTGTCTCTTGGATAGGTTTTCCTGTACATACGTGCAAAAGACACTGTCCTTCTTAATTTTAGAGTTATAGGTGAGTGCTAATGTTCGCAGACAATAGTGAAATCTGCACTACAAACCAATACGTCTGTCAGTATTTGGTGATATTTTAACCAAAGTCAAAGTCCATGAATTTTAATCTACACGTTCTTGATGAAATTGTACTTGTGTTTGTTATTTTCACTATATACACATTAAAAACAGCTCAAAAGTGATCAAGCAATCATCTGTTGTAAAGAAACTCCAATCCCTTTTTTGAGAATTATCAGTATATATTGTACAAATCCAGATTATCCAGATTTGAGCAACCAAAAGTATATGGTCATATACAAAACCCTTCAGAAATATAATCGTGCCCTGCCTCCACTGTAGTAATCTCTTAAAGTTTATGATTTCCAACGAGTTGGGAGAATTCATTGTATGTTAAAATATTTTGCATCCGCTCATGGTTAATTTTGCAACAATAATCCCTTTTAGTATTTATATCGTCGACATCGAAAAACAGAGAGGTCACCAGATGAACAGAGGCTGTATGAAGATTTCAGCAAGAAACCCAGGCTGAGCATGGTGGAACCAGTTGAAACAGAAGATAACCCATTAAAGGCATTATGAAATTTCTTATTTAATGAGTATTGATTCCATCACAACCATATCATGTATATTGGTCAGGTTTAAGTTGCAAAGCAAATTCCCACATTTCGAGCTAACCCATGTCTTTGCCAGTGGAAGAAACAACTTACGAAAACAAGACAAACACGTAACATATTAACCAGTATAAAATTTGAATAACCTGAAATATCTATGAAAAGACTAACCTATTGAATGAATTTAAGATAGTTACTGAGAACTTTATCCTCTCTGTAGAGAAGTGACCAAACATATAGATAATACTTGCTGTCAGTCAGCCCAATATTTTAAAGCTCGGAAACACAACGAAATTGCTGATGCAACGAAGTATTTTTCAAGCCTCAAATTTTTTTTTTCTTTTCCACTACGAACTTATATGGTGTACAGCCATCTGATTAATGCGATCATTCATACTGCCCAGACTCATCACGTCCAGGTGCAATACGCACACGCACTTCTAACCAGTTACCCTTTTTTACTGGTACAACTACCATACAATCATAGAAAATATCTTCCTATCGAATGTTTAAGTCTCCTGCAATTGTGCGTTCTGGGGGTATGACACCACTTAGAACCATATTAATTACGCCCTTGGTTTATGCCTGAAACGATTGTACTCGTCTTCGCCCAAGATATTTCTCTTCTTAGTTGAGTCAATGTCGGTTTAACATAATCAGTGGGGAATTTAACCAGTGTGGATTCAGCGGTGAATATTACTTCATCGCTATTGAAACAATCCCTGAGTGTTTTCATGTCTGACGGTGGCGTATCTTTTTGTTGGGCGTTTTTACGTGTTAATGATGTGACTCCAAGCTGGCCTCGAGTTGGTAGTGGCACATCAGGGTGGTCCCAACGGTCTATTTTTATCTTGCCATTACGTAGACTATATGTGAGCTATTATTTCCGGTTATAATAAACATGTATGATCCAAACTCGCGCACTTTAAGATGCGATGTTCAGGTCTATCAAGACCATTTTAAAGAAAACCGAAAACAAGTAAGGAGTCAGCTTTTTCCTCTCCTTCTTTATTTAATATTCTCATAATTATGTCCCATGAAGTTACTACGCTTGTTGTTGTTGGTGGTGGTGGTAGTGGGGGCAACTTTGCAATCTTTGCATCCATGTGTTGTTTCACCTCAGCCTCGGCTACATCAATGCAATTTTTGATATACGCAACCGACATACCAGAGTTTCTGATTCCCCCGATGTCAGTGATTTCGGCCAGGTTTTTCGCGACAGCGCCTCGCAGCCTCACAATAACATCTTGAATGTCCAGGTGCGACGTTTGAATTTTTCCAGTTTGATCTTCAAAAATCACAAGCTCGCCCGGGTCGACGTCTACAACAACCCGGCTGGTAAACTCGGTCAAATCCGCTTTGGTGACAAACCTGGTCAGAGCCACATCAGCGCGGAGTCGTCGGATGGTTGAGCTTCCGTAAATGTTAATATGCATTTTGTATACTATTAAGCGTACTTTAATGTAAAGTCAATAAGCGTTTGCACGCAATGCTTTAACAACAAGATGCTCGAATATTGGACGGTCCATTCAAGTTTGTAATGACAGAGTCGAATAAAACAGTGGTTGTCATCCACCGCCTCGGGTTAAATAATCAGCAACTTCACGTGGCGGTGCCAGCCCGTAAGTCAAAATATAAAAGATGTTTGGGTGTCACTACATATGCGACCCAACGAGTCCCAGGTCCTGTTACTGAATCCAGTTTAACTATTCCGGTTTCCCTTGTGCGGGGAATCATCGATGCAAGTTCATCCCGCATAAAGACACCACGGAAATGCTTTTTTATTTTTTCCGAGATGCTCAGCCTCCCATCGTTTTTTTCAGAGCCATTCTAGACGCAGTTCTGACGGCCCCTAACGGAGCTACTTTTGCAACAGCAGGAGCAGCAGCCGTCAACAACGCTGGATGGCTGCGAGGAATGGAAATATTCCACCAACGTCATGTTTCATCGCGGCAACTCCGGCCGCTGACAAATTAATAGATATTCCGCGGCGTTGACGTTTGGCTGCTTCAAACTGTTGCGCCTGTGGGGTAGTCCCTGATAACTTAACTCGGAAAGTTTCAAATGAACTCCGGTTTGTTTTTTCATTGCGGCTGAGATCTTTTCGAGTTGACCTCGGCTCAACGTGACAAGTTTACGCAGATGTGACATTTTATTTAAAACGTTACAGGTTCAATTATGAATTTTCCACTGGCGCGTGTAATGACCCTCATTCGGCCACTCAAGCCCTGCAGTAACAGAGTCTTGTCGGAGAGAATCACAGCAATACATCTATAATTGGGGACAGCTGGGTCCACAGGCGGATTAACACGTGCTTTGAAGTACATGTCCACCACTGACTGCTTAACCAGGTCCAGATGCTCAAGGTTAAAGTAATAAATCGGGTATACTGTAGTAAAGTCATGCTGGGAAATCTGCAAGCCTGTGTCAATGTTTGGTGTCGGTCCAGGTGTTTCAACAGTTGACGATACACACGCGCGACTTGATTGTTTTTGGGTGGTTTCTTGGTGACCGTTTAACCTCAGCGAGACTTCAGTCACTCACAGATTTTAAAATATCATCGAACTTACTCTTGGATGTTCATATTAACCATGTTTTGAAATGCTACACGCACGTGCCGTTTTGCGCTGACATCTTGTTGGGTATTTATTTGCCATGAGAATTCTCCCGAACGGAGCCTGGTGTTGAGTCTGTGGTCATCACGAGGCAAGTAAAGCGTGCATATTCCGCCAGACGCTATAAATGCTTTTAAACGTTCGTCTATGGCTACTGATTGACTCACTGAAGGCATCCAAAGCGTAAGTTTGGATGACTCAACTTTACCGTAGGCAGGGGCAGGTTTAAATTTTGGTTGGCGCCAAACAGTGTAGGGCCGCTAGCACCAACAGGTCTGTGAGGCATACCAGGCAGGATGCGGGTACAAGAGAACAGCCTGCGTGCGTTGACTAAAAATATACGGCATATGATCTGCATGTACATTTGTGTCTTTGATGAACATCATAGACGCGCCAGCGAATCTTGCATAATCATCGCTGTATCTAGCGAGTCTTAATATCTTAGTGGCAATGTCAATGAGGTAATGTGCGCTGTTGAACAACGCCATGATGCAGCACTGTTGTCTCTGTGCACAAGCTTCGCACGGAAGAAAATACCGAGATGTGTCCTGAACCAGAAGTTCTATTGGCCCTTCCTGTTCTGGCACCTTACTTCGTACGCGTAATATTGGTTATCTTGAACACTTCTATCTCGCAACACAAGTGCGTCCATGTCAAACGCGGGATCGGATACATCTTTGAAATGAGCGATCGTTTATACATTTATGGTTTCGCCTAATACCTTTTGCAATACAATCATAATCCGCTCCCCATTACCAGATTTGCAAGCGTCGAATCAGCTATACGTTGTTGAGCAGCTTCATTGATGATGTTATTAACCGGCGCTGGCATTGTTGCTGTTGGTGGTAATGTAACTGTTTTGGTGGTGCTCGAGTTACTAATCGCCGTTGTCGATCTTGAATCGATTGAATTGCTTGCAATCCCAGAGTTTTCAACCGATCCGTAGCAACGTTTTTGATACTATCAACGACTCGCATTGCAACTTGTTCAGCAATCGTTGAAGGCGCGCGAAGAAAAGGCCGCGAGCACCTTTGGTGCGCCTGTAAACAATCCACGGACAACATCGCTAAGGCCAATTCCGTAATATGTCGCGTAAACGGTTTTCTCGCGTTAACAAAACGCACGGGCCTTACACGTCAACGTACGATTGTCATTTTATTAAATATCAGGTCGATTTCTAATGTACAGTTGTATTGTCAAGGTCTCACCGCGCATGTTAAGCATTTGCCCGTTCTGGTCCACAAGGGTAAAACGAAGGTTTGCCAACCGGGGATTGTTGCATGGAAGATACACAGACGTGGGAGTAATCGATATCAGATCACCCGGGGCCTCAGTCGGGGCAAACCCACACAATATATAACCCTGCGACGCTGAGGCTTCATAACTGCCACTGATAGTGTCACAGGTCAGATTAACCTGAGTCATGGTTTTAATTCTGACAATATCTGGCGCGATATTGTAGTCGGTACCGCCGGGTCATGCACGCAGAATTCGTTTGTCCTCTGGAATCTTATTAATATCTTAATACCAACCAAGAACCGTTCTCAGCAACGACTGTGCAGTACCAACCGCGTACGTCGATCGACATGGCAGAGCTGAGTGTAGGGTCACGTTCGTGTATACAAATGTTAAAATCGCGCTTAGTCACTAATTTGATCCTCCGTCGGATTTCTTCATTGATTTATACAAGCTCGTACACGTCTGTGGAGAGCCCAACAACATTCCAATTACTTCCCGACCACCCTTTGCCGAAAACACAACCGAGTAATTCACGGGGAAGCCCCCAAACGGCCGCGATAGAATATTTGGCCAACTTAGGTAAACGCGTAACGACGCTAATGCGATCTCGAGTGTGCGGGATTGCCCCGCAGTGATTGGCGTCGGAAGACTCCATCAAATTCTGGTTTCGTAGATGAGATTGTAATCATCTAGGTGACGCCTCGGGGTTGTATTTAAAACAACACACTGCATCACAGCATTGATTTCTTGTCACACGTAAAGCGCTTCAAAATTCATCATCGGTGTCCGTGATGTTGTTTGTGAGTAACCGCTGACAAATCTGGTGCGTTGTTGCCCGCGCGAACTGATCACATGAGCGTTTCCAATCTGTCCAAGAGTTCATGACCTGCGGTTGCGCAATCAACAATGGGTAAACGGATACCTTCACCAGCGTATTCTTCTTTCGGTTGCTGTTCCTCAAAACATTCTTCCAATCGCGGTCTCGCGAGTCGACGTTTATAATTTTTAACATTATTGTGACATTTCTTCCACTCTGGACCTGTTGCCGCATACGTTTTAACCTTCTCCCGATATTCCCACTTAGCCCAATTATCTGATGCTGTATTGTCTGTAAATGTTTTATAATATGGTACTGTTACATAATCTTTCGAGTTGCAAGGAAAAGAAGCTGCAAATTTTAGGACATCCTCCTCAATCTTGTTGAGGTCAATCTATTTAAATATATCAGGCCGTAGTTATCGTGGCTTTCGCTTGGGTGGTGCCGTTGCCTCGGCCGCCTCTTTTTGGACCACAGTCGCCTCTTCTTGGACTACAGGGTCCACAGGGCTCGCAATCTGTTCAATGACCCGGGCTGTTCTAACAATCGGACTAGGTTCCCTTTCTGTTCCAATCATTGGGGTGGTTGTTTCCGCGACTTGTTCCGTGGTTTCACGCGTTGGTCAGCGTGCAAACGTTTATTCAAAATCTAATGTGAGGTCTTCTCATTTGGCTTGTCGCAACGTAAACATGTCTCTTACTCGTTCACGGACATCTTTGTAACTGCGAAGAAGTTTTATTCGATCCTGGGCAGCTTTGTCGCGTCGGTCAGCATATTCAGCTATGACATCGCTAGCAGTAGTCATTATACATTCATAATGGCTGTTAAATTGATTTGTTTAAATCAGCGCGATACTTGCGTGGCCCATCAGTCAAGTCAATTGTGATGAAACTCTGAGGGTCCTGGGTGACATCTGCAAACATATTTCGAAACACATCGCACAAGTGGTCTGCAGCACACCAGGTCCAATGAATGTTTGCGAGACCATGCGCGTCAATGTTACGAAATAACAATAACGTTGTCTCGTTTTACTTTGGGGACGTGTGCGTATCGTTGTGTTGCATAGATCACGTCTGTGTTTGTGTGTCGGCCTCGGGACAATATTCTCGCGGGGTTGTCTTGGTGTTCAAGCATTACATCGTCGTACGCAACAAGATTATTCGCACTTGAATCAAGATCATCAAGTGTAGGAGCTTCATCAATTGTGGAAAACAAATCAATGGAGGACGATTTGCTTCTTGGCGAGGACTGAAGCGCTTCCTTAAAATCCTTGAGTACATCATAACATAGTTAATCATCAGCGGATGGTGCAATCACCTATAACCGATCCCACGTTAACCATCTCATGATTAGATTCCACAAAGTCACCCACGGGATTGCTCGAGCATTTTTAGCTAAACAAGCATTGTGGCAAATTTACCTACCCACACAAGGGAGAATTCCCGTGGATGGTTTGATGTCAAAACACCTAACGAAGTTCATCAGGCTGATCTTTTGTTTCTTCCACATTATCGTGTAAGCGGACGTACATACATGTATGCGTTAACCATTGTGGATGTTATCAGTAGATACGAGCAAGTTGAGCCGCTGACGTATAAAGATTCAGAAAGTGTCGCAGATGCCCTTAAACGTATTTACACACGAGGACCGCTAACATGGCTACGGCTGTTTCAAGTGGACCCGGGCAAAGAATTTGTCGGAGCCGTTGCTGTGTTGTTAACAAAATATAAGGTGCTTGTTCGTGTTGGACATGTTAACATCCATCGTGACCAGGCTATTTTGGAACGATTTAACCGTACACTTGCGGAACGGTTATTTGGACATCAGTACGCAAAGGAATTGTTGACCCGGAGTGCCCGATCACGCGAGTGGGTAACACGGCTTCGTTCAGTCATACAAGCACTAAATAATGAAACCACACGCACACCTGGATTAAAGAGCTGCTGAGGGTATTCGAAATAAGACTGTCACCGTTACCTATGAAATGATTTCACAACGACCACCGTTAGACCCGCTCGGAAACAATTTTGTTCGGTATTTGTATGCACCGGGGGAGTTAGAAAGTGGACAACGTCTTGCTAGTTGCCTGGTATGGTCCGTCGATTTATTTACAGTCTCGGACCGGATTGATATTCCGAGGCAACCAACACGTTACTATTTGGTACCGGTCCAACCATGGGAAGTAAAGCCACCAAGAAGAACATTTGTGCGAGAGGAATTATAAGTCATTCCCGCAGATACGAAACTACGTCAAGATTTATTTTGGGATCTGTGCGTGCCCGTACACGTACGTTGTAACACCATCAAAGAATATCCACCATTTGGTGTCAAGCGGTGACAAACTTACTTTAGTGCAACGATACACACCCATGCGATGTTTCTTTGACCGAATGACATTGGCCGCGAGTGTGAATTCGCGTCGATTGCGAAGACATTCCACATGCATATCGTGCCGAAGAGCTTTTTGCACAATCATGCGTGGGACACCTTTCACCGTCTTGATGTTTTTGGAGCCACCAAACACGATCAAGTACATTTTAGGTCGAAGTCTCACCTCGAATGGTTTACCCAAGCACTCATCTTTGAACTTACCAACAACCTTTTATGTTCGTTACTAAACAGTGGATCATCTATCGGATACTCGCTTGTATCAAATTCATTTACCAGCGATGCCTCGCCTATGTCGCGTACACGTCATTGGTTGTGACATGTATCAACAATGAATTCGTATCCGAGTACAGCATCTTGATGTTGTCACCGTACCGCGGTTTGATCTTATCATAATAAAACTCGTACATGAGCAAGTTCGATAAGTCCAGCACTGACGCGCCAACGTAGATAGGCTTTGTCAGCTTCAGTTTCGATTTTCACTGTATACGGCAGTGAGTCCACCATCGAAGATCTTCAGTGACTCGAATGCTGGGTCATCAATAAGCCTTCGAAGCTTGTCTTGTTCACTATCACGGACAAGGTCAACGCGAATCCGTTTCCGAAGATTCTCTATAGTTTTGCCGAACAGGGCATTGTTCATAAGTTTGGAAAAGTCTTTCTCAAACTTGTTGGTGGCCTTTGTCCTCAGATCCGTATTCATTTGAATGTAAGGGACCATTCATTCGCTCTGACGAAACCCAAGCACTCGGTGGACTTTGCTTACGCGCATCCCCAGCCGCAAATATTGTTGGAAGTTTCGTGTGTAGACTACGTAGTTGTTTTTAAGTTCTCAGGTTTGGTACTAGCTTTGTACATTCTGTAAACTTGCGTCCGGATTATCCCACTAGCGCAGACTGATACGCAGATAGCCAATCTGGATACTCTAGATCCACTTCATAAAGTACCCGATATCACTGTCGCTTTTATATTCGTTTATGAGAAGCGAAGCTACCAATGGATCGATCCACTGAAATCCGTCAACAGGCATAGGCTGCATTATTGCCCATCCATACAAGCTGTTGGTGTAAAGATACATGATGTTACTGTTTGGGACAGCGGGGTCATATCCGTCCTCGTTTGGGTTGTTGGCTCTAGCGCAGCGATGACTCGCCATAGAAATCCCGCCACGGATTATACGCTCGACAAACAGATAATGACCAATATCGGTGAGCAGTTCCAACTCCACCTTGGTTTTCGACAGCAGCGCATCCCAGACCATTCCCGGTGACGAAAGGTAGTGCGATGGGTCAAGCTTGTATACATGCAAGACTGTATCACGAAACGTTTCAAAGATATCCGCGAGCAGAAGCACATCTGTACGTCGATACAAATCATGATAGTCACCCATTTGTTATGCTTTCGAATGCGGACCAGACTTTGTTTGCATGTTCATAGTCGGGATACACTCCTTTTCTAGTTATCAACTTTAACTTGTCAGGCTTAGCAGTACCATATCGACTGGTGATTTTGAATCGATCGTTGGATCCCGCAGCAAGGTTGCTAGCTAGCTTGTCCAAGCTGGTATTCAGGTACTGCAGCGAGTCAATAAACTGCAGCTGACCCAGCCTAAACGTCTTGTATTTTTCCATGTTGTTGGGATTGCTCTTATTGGCGCCTTTGATGCTGCGGCGACTCCTTGAATTATTAAGTGGCCATCATACGCACGCAGGTTCTGAAGTACCACAGAGATTTTTGTTTTACTTGGGTAAATTCGCAGCTGTAGATTGCATGAGCTGTGTGCGTCTCCTCTATACATGCCAGTAATGTGACAGTGATCGCGAACTTTAGCATCAGTACCAAATGGACCATCAGAGATCCAGAAATGAGTGGCCGCGGAAAACTCACGAATGTTATTGTTGGTCATAATCATGTTTGGGGGCGAATAGAGCTGTTGTCTGAGACATTTCGCCGTAACCTCGAGCGATTTAAAGAAACACCTCAACCGATGACATCATACAACATATATTGAGCCTCTTGGAAAAACCTGTATGATGCATTTTAAGGAAACAGCGATTTATTCTTTTCTGTAACGTTAGAAACACTCCATTTGCCGGGTAATATGATGCCACCATTGTATATATTCATTCAAAATACTAAATACATCAATCTGTGTACTTTTGCCATTATATGTACAGCGGTAATTGTTTAATATGAAAGGAAACATTCAGCTGAAGCTGTGCTTGTGAATCAGTATTTCACTGAGACTATAAGCACGCTGCTGATTTTAAGCTGTTATACATGAAGTTCTTACTGTCAGCTGATGTGTGTAGTCGATATCAATTACGGCGGTTTAAATTTGCAATCCCAGATGAGCCGCTAGCTTGTCAAACTACAGACTAGAAGGCTCAGAAGTTGTTTCAAACCAAAGAATTATGCGTGCCATCTTACTTATAATTGACATTAACCTTACATACTTGAAGTTAGGAGGCAGTTGAGAAAACATGCGCGCGCACCCCCTCCTATATTATCCAATGTAAAACTGTGCCATTTTGAATTACTATTCCAGGGATTATTATATGGCCCCGTGAAATGTAAACATACATAGTCTTGGAATAATAATTCTAGGTCTCTCAAATATTGATAGCATTTCTACCAGCAGTCATTTGAGTAGTTTTTCAGATTGGCAGTTATCAATTTGGCTGACTCTTGTATAAGGACAAGAAATGTACAATTCTGCTTTGAGATAATAGTAGGCACGCCAGAATTACTACATTGCTTGATTAAAAGTTTATTTTCCATTTGAGAATCAAACGACACGCGGAAAGCAGAATTTGATAATCCTTATGCAAGAGTCAGCTCCACTATACTGGCAGATAACACAGAGACTGTATGCAAATATCGATCGGTCTGCTGGCTGACCCCTGCCTAGCAACGGGCTGCACTGATAACGGGAAACTATACTCATGTGTATAGGTTGGGTCTGTAATACATTTCCAAGTGGGGCTACACTCACGTGAAAAGGTTGTGTCTGTAATACATTTCCAATAATAGTGGTCGCTTTGTTTACTTAGATTACATATTACGGTCAAGTCCACTCGGGTGGAATGTATAGTATGCGTGTATTGTCAGTGTGAATGGTCAGGAGGTAATTCCTCCAGACCATACATGTAATATGCATGCATCCGAATGACATATTTTGCGAGTGTAACCTCATGAATATTCCACTGAAAGGTCAAACAGACAGGTCCTTCCTGTACACAAGCACAAAGCATTTTGCAAAAAGAAATTATGTTATTAAATACAAAATCTATATTTTCATCTGTTTAAATCTCTCCATCCTTCGGTACTTTGATTATAGTATTCGCGTAATGCCCCGAAGGTTCCCTTGTCCGTATCAGTTCAATACCGCAGCATGTTTAGAAAGTGTTTAGCAGAAGATATCTACACAATTAGAATGCTTAAAAATAAACTGTTTCGTAACATTTTGAAACTTAAATTGTGTCAACAGATTACTATGTATTTGAAATTAATTTTATTCTGTTGCCACATAGTTTCAGTTATTTTTGTTGCAGGTGACTTCAAAAAAATGTTGTTTTCCAGTTTTATAACAACATTTCTCTCACGAATGAAATTCTGCAGATGAAAATCTCATTAATGTCATTACTTTAAAATGAATTGTTTGCCTCAAAAAGTTTGCATGACACACAACTTCAGATTGTGACTTGGAGCTTCTAGGAGTGGGACATTTAAACAGTTCACCTACGTAAAATTAGGATATATGTTTGCAAAATAAAAACCATTTTTAAAAACTAAAATATATCATTATCATGTGAGCATTGGGTCGGAAATTCCTCCGTCCGACAAAATGTCTGGAAAAGTCAAGTGAGTGTGTGTTTGAGAGAGAGAGAGAGAGAGAGAGAGAGAGAGAGAGAGAGAGAGAGAGAGAGATGGTTGGTAGGTTGCTCTTTATCGGCGAATTCAACACATTATTAGTGAAGAAATGGGCGCTAAGTATCTTTCCCAAGGACCCACCAAGGCAGCCCCCCCCCCCCCCGACCCTTAGATTACGAGTCCCACGTTCTATCCATTGATACAAACATAGATGCACACATTCACACCTACTGACATCACAATAAGTAAAACCTTAAATTAAGTCTCATTGTTATAGTGGAAAAATTGTTTCGGAGGACAAAATTCTTCTTCTAATATGGCAACTGGTATGACCAAACATGTTTGCAAATCGAGAGTGGGTCCTTTTTTTGGGAGGGGGCAATCTTTCTCGCTTTCCCGATGTAGTAAATTCCTAAAGTTCATACCAAAGCATAAATTATGAGAATGGAGTTTCTAATAATATCTTCATAATGTTTAACTGGAACCGTATTCTTATTACATGACCTCCCTTTTAGCTGAGAACAGAAATGGCCGGAGGTCATGAAGAATTGGAATCACTCCTCAAATACAGCCTATCATCACAAACACAGATAGAGATGACCACAGCAGAAGATAAAAACATAGGGGAAGAGGTAATTCTACAATATCAACAGATTGACATATGAATTAAAATGGTCTTGTCATCACTCATCTTGCAGGTTTCTTTAATTATTATTTCATGACCGGGCCGGTTGCAGCTGCTATGAACCATGCGATTTTGTGACGTCAGCTGTGTTTAAGCATCAAATATAAACGTGCTGCTTGATTACAGATCAATGTGAAAATATTAATCGTAAAGAACATTTTATAGACAAATGTTTTCCAGGGTACACTCAGTAAAGAATGCAACCCTTGAGCTTCGTCCTCGTTCTGAAACTTTTCCCCAATGATTTGGCAAACTTTGACACACAGCGAATTGTGTAGGACTCGTATATTTTTAAACTACTAATTGCATGAAGTGGGCAGCTATTTGGCGGAGTTTATGAAACTGGCAGACGACTTGCACATTTTATGAAATATTTAATTGAGGTTAATCTGCTTTTCAAATGTTATAAATTTTTGGCCGTTTGTACATGAATATAGAAATTTAATGGAAATAATGGCGTTTAATACAGAAGCTGGTAAACTGTGTCACTGGTATACACAATTTGCAGTGTTTATCAACAAAAATAAGTCTACTAGGCGTAACAATTGAAGCAGCACGTTTAAATTGAACAAAACTTTAATCATATTTGCTTGTCCATTTGGGAAAATTATATATTTAAAACAGAAATGATTCTCAATCATCGCTTCTGCAAGTCAAGCATTCTACTAACAGAAGAGGCATAGCAGATGCGCTAATTAATTTAATGAGACGCATCAAATTATAATATTGTGGCTTCCTTATACCACCGGGATATGATTGTCATTAAATGATTTCCGTGATTAGAATCTAAAAACAAAAACAACTTCCATGACCTTGCTTAACAACACAGTCGCATATCTGGAGACAAGGACGGAAACTCTTCAATTCACTGGATCAAAAATAAACTCCAGTAAGCAACCCAAATACAGTTGTGAACAAAATCGATGCACAAGCGATAAATGTAAATAACCCTTATGTTCTTGACCTATCTGTCTACCTATAGATACTACAACAGCATCTTTCAATGAATCTATGTAGTTGTACGTGTGCCCATATTTAGTACAAAAACAAAAACAAAACATAAAAGGTAAATATTGAGATTCAAAGTATGATAGTCTTAGGTGTTAAAATCAGAGTAGAGATAAGAAATTTTATAAAATAAAGTGGTGGTTTCTTAGGCCATAAAATCTAAACTGTGCAAACTCTTAAACAGCAATATTTTTGTGGGAGTCTGCTACACTATACGATGACCAAGGGAAAACAAATTATTTTAACTGGTTGTAGCCTGAATTAGCCTAAGTACTTCAGCGACTAAAATATGAAATAGCATATATTCTTCAGATTATCTATCAAAAGTCCTTAAAATTCATGGTAAATTCCTACTGATTGGAAAACATATGCCCTTTTTCTAAAAATGGTAGTAAAATTCCATATTCCATATCTGAGTATTTTTATGCCATAAATCGATCTTTAATTTTCTTTAATTATAAACTGTTTTCCATGATTGACATTGTAAATTTTACTCAGTTTAATTCAATACTTGATAAACATATGTCCAGAATTTTCATAAGAATCTAGAATGTTCAAGTCATTGTGAACATTATCCTCACCGACTTGACATTCAATTTAATTCAACTCAATAATTGCTTAAACTAAAATTTCATAAATATAATTCGAGATATTTCGTAAGAATCCAGAATGTCTAATTGAGTGTAAATGTTGTCCTCGTCGACTTGACTTGTTACATTCAATTCAACTCAATAATTGCTTAATCTAACACTTCATAAACATAATTTATTAAGTTGTCATAATTTACTATCTTGTCCAAGTCACTATGAATGTTTTCCTTACCGACTTGACACACTCAATTCAATTCCGCTTTAAATCATTGTTATTCAAAAGTTATGTCAATGCATTTAAATATTATTAATGTGCATATCAAATCAATTTAAACAAGTACCAAGCCATGGTTGAAGTGTAAAGTCAAGCAAGTGTTCTCCTTGCGGATTTTATATTTAACAAATTACAATCAAGTCATATTATTCTTCCAATGTAGACTTTATTGCAGTTGAATCCAAACATAGTAAATCTTATACAATTTTCATTCCTCAAGAATGATTATTATCATAATGAATTAATAATATGGTGCTAATATTTAAAATGACCTTGTGTGAGTTTATCACATACAGACATGTACATCAAGACAATGATAATATTCTGGCCATTGTGTTTGTAGAAAAACAAGAATGGTCTACAACTGTATTGACGTGTTTGTTAATAAATAAATCATCTTGTGTTATGGCTGAAAAGAAATCAAGAGTTTCTGCATTCTCACCTCCTTAGTCATCAGATAAGAACCATACACATTCCTGGTGTCGTACTCTGATGTAATATTATCAGGACCGAGCGCGGTTGTTACAATGTTATGTATAATAACCTAATTTTTGACATCGTTTTCTCGAATACCTTATATTTTACATATACATTTGCAGTGTCCCCTCCATGGTCCATGTGGAAAAATATTAGTGTAAAACGTAACTTTGACCGTGCGCATGCACAGTGTGAGCTGACGTGTTCTCTAGTTCCTCCATGACTGATATAATGCTTGTCAGTTTTTAAGGCTTTTTAGGAGTTTATGCAGTCCGTTCTATAGGATCTATTATGTCATACAAAATAAGCCCCACTTTTGGCCTTGGCAATGTAAGCTGGTATAGGCCGCTGTCACTTTTATGAAACATATAGTGGTAGTCAATGTTTTAGGCTTTCACTGACTTAATGTAGTCCATTCTATGGAATATGTGTATATAATAAGCCCGGCTTTCAACATTGATATGTATATCTAAAAAAAATCTTACTTTTGCCATGGGAATGCGCATTATGAGCTGCTGTACGCCTCTGTTCCCTTCATGACCCATACGGTGATTGTTAGTATTTAAGCTTTTAAGGGCTATGTATATTTTGTTCTATATGATTTATTATAGTAAGTATAATAAGTCCGATTTTTTTTATACATTTGTCCCTTTTTCAAGAGAACCTGATTGTTTCCATGGGCATGCGCAGTGTGAGCTGGTGTATGATCTCTGTCTCCTCTATGATCCAGATTATGGCTGTTAGTGGTTTAGGTGTTTAATGACTGTATTTAGTACGTTCTATTGGGGTCGACTGCATTATCCATAAACTCCAAATTTTGACATTGATCTCTTATTCTCTGAAACTTTGTTTTCGGGCTATCAATTCTATCACAGTTAACATCCGCGTCGGGTAACTAGATTTTGATTGCTATGGTTTATAGTGAGTGTGAATACTATGATGAAAAATCAATTTGTATGGGCAATCTACGGGGTCTGGTAGTAGTTATTTATGCCAGGTATTAATGTTTGCTAAAGATTTGATACCTGACTCCCAGAGTCAATCATTCAGGGATGGCTAATGCCAGATGTTAAACTGGCTGCAACAGGCATGATGGTTCTTTTTTATTTTTTAATTTTTTTCTGGCACTGATTAGGGTAATGCAAAACAACAACAACACTAAGATGAGACAATAGGAACTAAAGTTATTACGTTCTCTCGAGCCACCATTCTTATACTTTCTTATGCAGTATAAAAGGAAATAAAGTCTGTAGGATAATCAATAAAATAAAAAAAACAAATTGTAAATGAAAAAAATGAAAATATGTATTGTGAAGATCAAATATATTTATTTGCTATCGGGTTTATAGTGATATCAGGGATATAAACTTGCAAACATTTGAAACTAATAGTTATTCTGAACTTATAAATAAGACTGACCCTATGTATAATACCGAAAAAGATCTGACAATAACATCTGCAAAATGTTACATATACAGGACAAATTATAATTTATAGGCAGGTAGAATGATATCTGTTTTAGCTCTTTGAAATTGTTTCTTTTTTACATATCAATGTTAGAGTTCATTTGTGCTCCAAGAGCATATAGGAAAACTGATGAGTCATAAATATTAAAATCCGGATGTTGATTAAATCATATATTTTTGGTATAATTTATGGAGAAACGAAATTATTAATTTCACTAGACATTTGCAGCAAAATTTGATTTACTATTGATTATTCATTTACAGTGGAATCGCGTTAGGGAATATCTAATGTAGACAACCACATGGTTTTACCGGCAACCAGATATTGAAGTCTGGTTATCCATTTGGGCAACCATGTATTTCGAAAAATTGTCTAGCCATGTATATATATATATATATATATATATATATATATATATATATATATATATATATATATATATATATATATATATGACAACAGTTGTTGAATAGTTTTGATAACTGCAAGTGTGGGGGCAATAACATTACTGTGCTGGGCACCAGTAAAATTTTCTTGGCAAACAGTTTTTCAAATCTGGTTGCCAGGGATAACAATGGATTTTGATTTTGTTTCTACCCTTAAATACTGATTCCATTTTGCCTCTGCATTTTGTTGTTTGTCTAAGTACCAGCTGGTACAAATTAAATAAAGTCGGCAGTGGTTTTAGGATAGCTCGCTGGTCCTCAATATTTCTGTCGTAGCTAACATCCTCAGTACCTAGTCATTTACTCCACTTAAAGACAGTAAGTGACCTGAGACAGGCACTAAGTTCGTTCTGCCTTGGGCCGTTGCCACCACATGCTCGGCATTTATCTAACTCGGCAATTTGTTTACTTTGGAAGAATACATTACCTTGAAAGCACGATATTGACTGCAACATAAAGCTAATCCTCACAAAATCCACTCTCCTCAAATCGTCCCACAATATGCTTCTCACCTCCTTTGCCTATAATCATGTCAATGCACCTAGCTGTTCTTGAGTCACTATATTCGGAAACTTTTTTTTTTTTTTTTTTTACTCTACTTATTTCGTTGTTTGCCATTTCTCTCTTTTCTGTGTCTTATGATAGCTTTTCGTGTTATAACCGATTCCACTCTTATCCATTTGTACTGCTTGCTACACCTATTTGTGCTTTAATCTAGCCTCTGTATCAGAAGCTGCTAGGCTTGCCGACCATTTCCATCTTGATCTGACCTCTGGGAGCATGTTTTGCATTACTTGGTAAAGTAAGTCTCCAAGTTTCACGACCTCTTCATTCAATCGTTTTAAGGAAAGGCTCAATTTTGTACTTCTGTCGCACAAGGCAATCTTGGGAACTCCAAAACCACTTTAGAATGAAAATTGTTTGATGAGTGTCTCTCTCTGCCGCACATGAGATGCGGCAAATCTCATGAATGGTTAGTGGCCACATCTTTCGCGGCAGTATCTTGAACTCCAGACTCCACAATTTCAACTTTTCTGGGAGTCCACAGTCGTCCATAGCTTTCAGGATCTGTTTAATTTCAGCGACTTCCTTAGTGACTCTCAATATTTCTGTCTTCTAACGACCTAGGCTCTTCTCTGGTTCTTCCGAAATGGCAGGGCTGAGCAAATTTGTTTTTCATCCACTTGTCCAGGACAAGTTTCAGAATATTCACTTGTCCCATCTGCCTTTTCACTAGTTCCATAATTTTAATCACTCGTTGATGAGATGTATGCACTTTAATCCATAGAAAGAACAAACGAAATATTGTACAACATATTTATTTCTTAAAAGAATTAAATGTTTCAAAAACATAGGCTGATATTATACATTTTCTTACATCAGAGGTTTTCAGTTTTCCACTTTCCATGTATCTTATACACACTATTATTTGCTCTTATTTTTGCTCCGATGCGGTAGCATTGGTACTTTCATCACCAAGAATGGAAAGGAAATTACTGGAATTCGGAATTTACATAAATTATTCTCTTAAGACTTGATCGAATGATACAACGAAGTCTCTTGCCCTGAATATTTCCATATCAGAAAATGATTTTACATAACGGGAAAGATTGTAGCCTGTGTTAAAGAGAGCTTTATTTTTTTTGTTTCATTTCAATCACATTTAGTCTTAAAGGGCCTTTCCTAGTGTAGTGTTAGCAACTATAACCTCAGGCATTTTCTGCACGTGCTGGGTAGTGTCATGCATATTCTTTGCTGCACAGGCCTTGTGAGGTCCAGAATTGTCGTGAGACTTCATTGGTTCAATCCTGAATTTGTCAGTTCCATTGACAAATACACTGGTTGAATTTCCAACCTGTGCCAGTTTGTGATATTGTTTGCAATAACTGCAAAACATTTTTCCTTCTAAGTCAATGAATTCAAGGCAGGGATAACAATCAACCCAATGCGGCTGAAAATTTCTGAGTTTCATAGTAGGGTCATATTTTCCAATTTTTGTGGCACCAGAGTCTGACTTATGTCTCTTTGGAGAAATAGTTACCTCACACTCAGTGGCAGTCTTACGTTTTACCCTTCCACTTTTACATGAATTTTCGCTTTTTGAATCTTTGATATTAACTTCCTCAAGAAAATAATTTAGTAAACTCATTTCATCCACATAGTAAATATCACATTGCTTGACAACTACTTCTAAAGCAATAATAACGTTTATCGATTTTGAATTAAAGATGTGTTCGGCCTGTTGGCCATTTACGGCTAACGATCATAAGATTACATTTGGTCCTTTAAATATGAACAGAAACAGATCTTAATTAGCGTAATTGTTTTGCTTCAAATGCAATATCGGACGTGGAAGTTAATTCTCTGTAAAATAAATTAAAAATTAAAGAATCATCACTGCCATTCAATCAGTTCATAAAGGAAACTGACACTAATGTCGGTGAGGTGCCTTTCATATCATTTAATTGGATTGACTCGCTCATTTGAAATCAAAGAGTGAGTCGTTCGTGAGGATCTGCTTTACTCAATACAATGAAGCCGTTTAAAACGCTGTTAATTAATCATACCGGTTTTGTTTGTTTTTTTCACGTGTTTTGATTGGAAAATAATTTTGGTCGCTGAGTCCAATATGCAGTCAAGCGGTAATAGAACGTGTGCACATGCATCAAGTTATCAATGACCACTGGCAGGTGTGATACTGCATGTAAATAAATACATGGAGACTGGTATAGTCAAGCATTCAGTATGCCTGGAGGGCATGAATGGCCAGCCAAAGGTAGATAAAGTGATTATGGCATGAAAAAAGCACTTGCCCGACTTTTAAAAAAAAGAAGGAAAAAACCAATTTTCCCGGACTAGCGACTTGGAAACTTTTTTACTTGCCCGACTTCGAAAATGAATAGTCTTAGATGTCGGGCTATGGGATTTGCTCAGCCCTGAATGGTAACATTTTTCTGTGTATCCTACCCTTCCTGGTTGCAAGGCTCCTTGACTTCTTAGACTGTAATGTAATGCAACGAGGTAAAGGTATATAATAAGCAAGGAGATAAAGTACAGCTATCCGTGACTTATTAAGTACGCAGACTTTCAAAAACTGTCACTATCCCAAGGTCATATATGGAAAATCTGTGATTGCAAGTGAATACTCATCCTCACACACACACACACACACACACACACACACACACACACACACATATATATATATATATATATATATATATATATATATATATATATATATATATATATATATATATATACACACATATATATTCTGTTTTTCCTTGTTTGAATCTCGCAAATCAAAGCTGAGATGTGGTGAATGAAAATTGGCATAACTTTAATACCCATTATAATACAGAGTTAAACTTTGGAACACAAATATAAAATTGAATTTTCTACAACGTTGATATAATATATATGGCTTAGTTTTTTCACTCCTTATACTGCAAGTTGCTCAATACATTTTCACAAAGTCCTATTTTCTAAAACAAAATTAGCGTGCCAACTTTCTATTGTGCACATTTTTGGTCCTTAAGATGAGGTGCTGACTATAATGGGTAACTAGTTCGTACACTAGAATGCTTAGTATTGTCACTATTTTTAAATCTGGTTATGATAAAGTTTCTTACTATTAAAGAAATGTAGACAATATTGGACTTAGGACCTTGCTATTGCCAATGTTCATTTATACTTCCCTTGTCACAAACATTGCCATAAGTCAACAAAATTGAACCCTTGAACTTTGAAATTTCTTCCCCGTAGCTGTTATACTGCAGAAAATGAAGTCAGGAAGCTTCACTGAAATGAGTCAGCAAACTCCAGGGCTATAGTTGAAACGAATATCAAATGAGCTGAAGGGATATCGAATGAACGCGCCTCAAGTCTGTACAAGTTAAATTACAGGAATCAGTGAACGAGAAACTTACGAAGTTGATGGAGACTATGATGGATGACTTGAAGATATTAATAAAATGAAATATTAGGACTCAAGTGCAAAAGATATTTGAGCAGTACCATATCACCAGTGCCTGTGCAAAAATCTGAAAAGCTGCGCGAGAGTTCTTGAAAATAATAATTTCTATCCCATTGCAGGAAAACAAAGGCCTGGAAAGGAAAGTTCAAGCAGCTTTAAAACATGCCAACAGTAATAAGCAGTATTTTTGCACTAACAACATAAAAGTCATAGAGATAGACGGGAAAAAGGAGAGGTTACGGCACAGGTGGTTGCCGACGTCATCTTGGAGGCTTGAAGTATCCAGTTCACCGCTGAGGTAATAGATATTGCATATAGACTTCCAAGGAGAAACAAAGATGCAGTGGGAACGAAACCCGTAATCGTGAAATTAAGAAGAGAGAGGTGAAAGATATTATCATGAGTAAGCAAATAAAATATGAAAGATTGTAACCCGAATGTGAAGATATCCGATAATTTTGCTGACGGTAATAAACAGGATTCTGGATAAATTGTGGAAACACAGCAACAGCAGATGCCCTGGTAGTTATGACAGAATTAAAAGTTGTCTTGGAAGGATTAAACGCTGACGACACAGATAAAAACACCAAGACATTTCAACATGTGACTGAGGAGAACGCCGTACGAACCTATTGTGCTACTTTATATAATCAGACTTGAAAACAGCTGGACGCCAGACAATCAGGACTATGACTTGACCTACATATATAAATATTTGTATATAATACACTTAGGACACAAATTAGTGGGGTGTTCCTTCATATGTTATAAATGTCTTAAATATATGAACACAGACTTTTCGGTTCGGAATTCAGTAGAGTGAGATCGTCCATGAAAACACTTATTGGTGGGAGCTTTTGAGCCGCTACACAATTATTTTAATAGCCAAGACAAACAGGATAGGTGAAATAGTGCATCCCATGGGAATCCCTAGTTGCAACTATACCACTCTGTTGTGTAGGACTTTGATGTGAACCGCATCTGCAAGCTCTCGTAGTAGGCTAAAGGATCTTCTATGGTTTGTACAAGAAATTATGGCATGCCTGGTCAAACTAGTAGGACTGAGCCATACACATTTGCAAGGCCTAGCCGCACAACAGCAAGGTCAGCCTTGTTTGCCTTTGCTTACTGAATAGTGTTACAGATTACTGTAAAGTGTTACAAATTACTGTAAAATCAGATATATTCGTAGACGATCGAATTTCTTTATTTTCAAGGTAAGAAATATCCACGAAATTAAATCCATCCCGAAATATCATATTGCTAAGCAACATTAATGTAAGCATTGTGACATCAACAAATGTTATCCCAATGGAATATTCCGTTTACTACTAAACCACGAAATTATACTTCACGAATACTTATGATTTTATGCTGTAATGCTTTAAGCAACTCTGGAAACTCTGACAAACCTGCTATGTGGACATATTTGTCAACAAGACCATTCTAAGGTAAAACCTCTGCCAGTCTGTCTGCAAGGATCCCACTCCCACTGTCCCACCACCACCACCGAAAGAAAAAGATTTTCACTTCCACATTGAGAAGAGAACTGGATATGATGTTGCCAGTGGTCTTTAATGATTCATCTTGTGGGATGTGCACACAATCAGCAGCAGAGGCACTCCTGAACATGCTTTATATACTTTGTAAGATACTCCATCTGGACCTGAAGACTTCTATGTCCGCGAGATTCAAACAAATTCGTTAACCTCACTGAAATCTGGTTATAAAAGTTTGAATGGTAAACTTGTGACTGCTGGTCTCTGTCTGTCTTCAGTATCCTCTGTCAACATAAACTCTATGTTGTCAGAATAGTTCATCTTCAGATAATTCTCCAGCTCTTACTGAAGGACTTCGATCGTGCCATGTTTAGTCTTTCAAATAGCCTCTTGACCAATGGAAGTGGATTTTCCTTCTCTTCAGTTGCATCTTCTTTCTATTCTGAGCAGCACTCTGTTGAACGGATAGCCTTTTTCGTGGGTCATCTTTTAGATGCAGTAGGTACAACCGGTAATATTGGAACATTTGTCTCCCAATTCCTGCCTTTTTTGTTTGAGTCACATCGTAGTTGGTTATATATCCTCCTCTCTACTTGGCTTTACAATATTCTGTCACCAGCTTACATTAACAAAAAACTTGCGCAGCCATAGAAGGGGTTGGTCTCTTCTATTACCTTCATCCTGTCCTCTGTGCTATCCTTCAGTACCTTTGAGAGATCTTGATCTATCTTTTTCAAAACTTTCTTATCAGCAAGACCTGGCAACTTAACCTTGAATTTTCTTACTTGAGATCATTCTGACTGTACACACTTAACATGTAGAGGTAAACCATGTCTTTGTCGCTTTGACGACCTACATCGAGATGCATCTGCACTGTCACTGCATTGCATTGGATGCTCTATAACATGATCCCCTCGCTTGCTGTCACTGCTCTACTCTTCTTTCGGGTTTGGTGAATAAGTAATACCCTGCATGTGACAAACCTCCTGTCACACCAACATACGATCACTTCACTCTTTGTAAGTATACAAGATCCAAGATCATCTTTGTTTGAACCAGTGGGTCTCTCAAGTCTCATCCATCTCACCTCTCCGGAGGCCCTGGTTATATTCGTTTTGATGATTGTATAGCGGTGTTATAGATGCTTGGACTTGAGCTTCTTCATGAACTGCCATCAGCCTATTCCTACTTTTCAGGCATTTTTTCCTAGCTGTCACTATTTACGCAGTACAAATAAATATACACAAACAAGCAGATATTAGCTGCCTAAAAGACCAACATTCTGATTAACTTAGAGTCAATCCCTTCAACGTTTGTGACCCATTATTCTCAGTATCATTCATAATTCGGTGCTGGACTCAAGACACCACCATCAGGGATCGTACTTTTATTGTCATCCTAGCGCCCACAGGCCTGCATTTATTTATTAGAAACAAAAAACAGTATGTACCAAGGAGAAGCAAACATAATATTCAGCTTGATTTATTGACTATTGCATAAAAGTCAGTAATTAAAGGAACGCAAAGAAATTCTTTAGCCCTACATCATACAGAAAAATGAGTTACAATATCATTCTGAATTTTGCGGATATTGTGATGAGTATAAATCTCCAAAAAGATGGAGGAATCCTCACTAAAATAGAACCTTATACATCTGTCAGTATTCGGTAATATCATTTATGTAAAAGCAATGTCCATAAGTATTATGAATTCTACTTTCTGTCATTTTCATTGCAAGCACAGAGAACATAGATGGAAAGTGTTAAACAAATATTATGTTATATAGTGCAACCATTATTTTCTGATTACAAATAGAGGATTAAAATATCTGGTATGTTCATACCAATGGAGAAGTACTATTAAAATACTTTGCATTGGTGGAATTATACTAATTTCCATTATTTCCCTAGTAGTTTATGACAGAAGACGAAAACCTTTGTCATAATCCGAATACAGCTATTGAGAAAAAGGCACTTATGAACTCAGCGGCAGAAATTCTGGACGAAGTTCTATGCACAAAAGACACTCAAGAATCACTTACAATGATGGAAATAACCAAAGAAGAAGAAATGAGGGCAGTGAATAAAATCAAGGCCTCCATGGATGGGGTGGGTTTACAGCATATCATTTGAAACTTAATATTGAATGTTTTAACTTATTCCACGAATTGCCTCACTGAAGTCATTACTTATTAGATAAATACACAACAACCAATGAAATAAATAAATACTAAATAAGTACACAATATTTAATGGTTTGATTATGGATTAATGTGATTTCTCAATCATATTTATATCACAAATGTGATCTCATCAACGATGTTGTTTTCGGTATTTTTATAATGTCTTATTACAAATAATCCATGTGCGATAATACCAGCTTTCTCAGATGCAGCATGCTTATATTTTTTAAATTTAAAATTTATTAGAGTAAATCACCTCTTCTAATAATGAACATTAAGGCCTTTAAAATTAGGTCTTTACATTTGGGATTGTTTCTAAAACTTTCTCTTTTGTTTAAATGTTAGGTTAAAATCGTGTCGACTGATATCCACGTGTAAGATGCTATTCGCCTTACCAGTCCATTCAACTAGTGAATTCTCTTCAGCATTCTCTCTACTTTGAATTCAACATTTGACAATGATAGATTTATTAAAAGTTTCTTTCAACAAATCCTTTTAGTGTCATAAAAGATACTTTATTCGTTATTTCAGTGTAAGTCACATTTTAAGGCATTAACGGAAAAGCTTTCAGCCAACCCAAAAGTCAGATATATTTCGATAGACGGGAACTGCTGAAAGTTTGGCAAGCAACTGAAGACTTACAAGAAATGTTTCATAGCAGGAAGCAAATAGACCAAGAAGATAGTGAATACGAAGGAAAGAAATCCAGTAGTTCTGCTACAAGTAAGAATTATGATCATCATTGAAAGAAAAAAGAGAAGTACGATAGTAACAGTAACATACTCCTTCTCGTCATATTCTTCCTCCTCTTTCATCATCGTCGTCGTTGTCGTCATCATTATCTTCGCTTCCTTCTTCTTCCTCAATAGAAGCTGACGAACATGAACGCAACTACTGCAAAACAATTACATAATTATATTCAAGTAGGAACCGTACGAAAAGAGAAAATAAGAGGTCTAACAGCCCTTAACACTGAGACTAGGAAAAGTGAGTATCCATAGACCAATAAATTGCCTGACGATGGTATGGCATAGACATCGGCAAGATCTACATGATCAACATATATGACCTATTACAGATAATTACCCATGAACCATCTGGATCGGGCACTGGAAGTAGTTGTATTAACAATGTATGATCCGAACAACAATACATCAACTACAAGAATGACAGGCATAAAATAGAGACAGGGTTTGAAAAAATGGTTTAGCCCCTGCTACCATATAGTATATTAACCGTCATGAATTAGTAACACAACGCCTGTTCTTGATCATCATAAATTCCCTACGTAAACATGTACAGCAGATTATGGTGTTTTTGTATCTAGATTGCAATATGTTGTTTGTTAAATAGATTTTTTTATAGTTCTGTGCTATCCTTATAAACTATGATAATAAACGAAGTGCCCAACATTTTCGATTTAGATTTAGAGAATTATGTTGATACTACCCTACGTTCTGCAGAGATGAAAAAGGTAACATAGTAAATAATTTGCATTGCGGTGGTTTTGTTTCCTGAATGTAAGCCTCCATGTATGCTTATATGTTGACTGATTAAACTCGACGTTTCAGTCTTCCTTAGTCTCTGTATTCTTAGATGCACTTTTTCCAGCGAGGTACTGTCAAACTTTGGTCAAATTCTTTTGAGCGGTTTTTAAGAAGAAGCCGTTGAAAAATCATATACCTTTAGAATAAGATGTCAGGTTTCATAGCAGATCGGCATCATTTGTATAATTTGCAAGGTTTTTATGCCATGATACTTTCTGTCAATCACGGGCAAATTCTGTCTAGCGGTTTGTGACAAGATGTTTAAGGATTGTTATATTTTTAGTAACCGGTGCCATATTTGAGAACAGATCAGCATCATTGATATAAATTGGAAAGTCCTTGTTGGACATGAAATTTTTCAAAGTATCTTTTCTATTTGCACTGTAGTATTGAACTCGGCTTCTAAACTTTAGTTTTCCATCTCAACCGGATTTGCATTACATGATAGGCATATGCTAGGGCCTCCTCTGAGTAGGCAATCCACATGGCAGTCAAAATTACAAACATCACAAACATATTTAGACGATCCAGAAATATAATTGTTGCGGCCTGAAGGGTAGATATATACTACTTTTATCCTCGGCTGCAATTATTTTAACGCTTGACTGTTCTGTATCCAGAGGCTTACAGCTAACCATGATTAGCCACCAACATGAATCGTGCTCAGTAGACCTTGTCATCTGAAGGTTTCTGAAACCTAGATGTTCAAATTTTCCAGTGTAACAGTTCAGATGAACATTGGATAAAATTGTATGTGGTAGCTAATAGTGGAATCCACGACGTTAGAGTTCAGCATCTGGAGCATCGTTTCTCAACAATGACCCTTCAGCCCAGTTTTACTGGCCGTGTAGTGCCTGAATTAATGAACTGTGGAGTTTGTTGACTGATAAACATTAACATGTGGCTTTCTGCACACATTAATCTGTGTGCATTTACCATGAAATCACATGACAATTCCATCCAAACACTATCCATGAAATGGTCTATACTTTCAATGTCTACCCATAAAAAGGCCCGCACTATATCTACGGTGGATCAAGTGTTCTCCAGCGTTATTCAAAACAGCCCAGGAGAGACATTTTCTACACGGATCTAGTTCTAAGTTCATATTTGGGCTGACATTTGGTGAACTATGTCCTGGTTTTCCGCATTACGTGCTAGTTGAATTCATTAAATCGATCCTTACTGGCATATCATGATATGATGCAGTGGAAATGATATGGTGAATCTCGTGTAGGTCATGTTTCATAAATGGGTATAAACTGGTCTATGCTCATACCACTAAGTATTATTCGATGTAGGGTAGTGTATAGATTAAATGTACAAGCAGTATTTATATTTCATCCCGACACAAAATCTGCCATGTAGGTTTCTTAAACCGCGTTACCTTTCTTGTGCTTTTAGATAGACCTATTAGAAACATTGAATTTTACATATGTGATATAACAAAGTAGACACTACTTGTATAAATAGTTACAAAGATGCAGCATCGACGGTTGATATAATCCCTCCACCAGTGAGTTCACATTATATTCCCTGGTCTTAGTGGCCTCTGATTTTCAGCAAACGTAATTTGAATGTCGAGTGGGATAGTTCTAACACTTCAGCCTGTGAGAAACCAACGAGACTTGAACATAAGGACATATTTTACTTTTCGTTTACTATGGATTGAAGTTTGAAAATACATTGGTAAAATTCGACAATATGAAAATCCAGTTAAATTTCTTGCATTAAAAAGGTGCAACATTAAAACTCAAACGTCATTTCACCAGTAAAGGCTCGAACGTGGAAAATTATTTTGTTCCCGTTTACAAACAAAAGAAGAAAAAGAACAGTGTTCTGATTTTTATGTTTCTATTCAGGGAAGGACACCAAATAAAAACTATAGTTTTTACGCAAGAAAAGCAAAAGATATTTTTTGTCTTTATTTGAGAATTAATATAGGTATTAGCTAAGTTTGATTTCATACTTTTGTTGTCTTTCGTGAAAATCTGTGATGTGATTAGTATATGTGCTTTTATTGTTTATACAGGCGTTCCATCAAAGCTATATCATGATAGCTTCGTGTATCTCATTTCTTGGTGCCTTGGGTTCTATCTGCATAATAAATATATTTTCTCAACTTCTAAATTAAGAAGTATTGTTTTATTGTCTCATTGAACTAACGAGAGTGCTAAGCAACGATATGTAATACTAAATGAGTTCTCTTTTTTCAGCCAGTTCCAAAGATCATGTCTCTGAGCAAGAGTTAACGAATATGATAAATGAACGAAAATTCAAAGATATTTCTGACATGATAAAATCTTCGAGGGCGGATATTAAGCATGTATGGGCTGGGTATCGCAAAGGTTCACCTGAACTTCCGATATTTGTGGTGGTTCTCTTCAACGGCGGATGCAAAATTTCGCGTGAGGACCTCCCGAAACCATTTCACACATACGAATGTGTATGTCGATACGAGCATGAAGTGAGCGACGAGGCTTGTGAAATTAACAACGATCCAATGAAAATGGACATTGCAGAAACAGATAGGAAAAAAATAGAGACAACAATTCATGCTAATATTGATGAGCTGTTGCAAAGGCATAGTAACATTGAAATGGTCAGCATTTCTGGCGTTCGTTCACAAAACTACGGATCCAGCAATCCAGAACGCATTAAAGAAGCTTGCATTGTAATTTACGTACATGTAAAGGGATTAATTCCGATTGGCGAGGAGGAATTTCAATATCGTGATTTTGATTTTCCAATAGATGTGAGAGAGGGTAAATTTTTTTTTAACGATAACTTTCCTAGAGCAAAGGAATATCATCGTAATCTGGTGATGGGATGCCAGATTGTTGGAACAAATTCTGGAACGCTTGGTGGCTTTCTTGATTTACCGCCTGGAGGAGTAGCCTGTCTTACTTGTGCACATCTTTTCCTAACAGAGGAAGAGGGTCAACAGTTCGTAAACTGTCCCGGTTCAGAGCAAGAGAAACGTAGAAAGATTTTTCCTTGGCAAACTATTAGAGTAGGTCAACCTGATCATATGAACAACTTTGGAACAGTTCGTAGCATAATTTTACGGCCGGGTTCTTCAACAGAAGTTGGAATCGATGCTGCCATTGTTACAATTACTGACGACAACAGACTACCGACATCTGGGAGATTTCCAAAAGATAACCGTAAAATTACAGGTGAGAAAATCTAGTGTTATATTGATGAATTGTTTTCAGCTTTACACTTATTAACTCGTATTTTTTGGGCCTTTGAAATCGAAATTTGTATATTTCTGCCTAATGTAGGAACTCAAATTTCATTTATAACAAGCCTGTTTAGTGATATTTTAGATTATAAATGTACTTAAGTGATAGCTGACATTAGTCAATAAAGAAATAAGTACTGGTAGTATCAGCAGATTTCACATCGACTCTTAAGTCATGATATCTCGCTTTTTACATCAGTGATGAATGAATATTACAAAAGTGACAACAATGGACAATTAATTGTGAAAGAAATCATGTGCATCGTGTTGTATCTCTGGAGGAGGAGGAATAGTCGACGAAAAGGGCAAACGTCTTTTGTTTGATTCAGCAAGAAGTACAAATTTGACATGGCATAAAAAGGCGTCAAGGACGTCCGGCAGAGACGTATTCATACAAGGTATCAAACAATTTCTTTCCCCCGACTTCGAACAAAACATTCACGTGGTTAAGTGTTGATTACATGCCTCGATTTCATACTTTCCGCACACTGGGATGAATAAAAGTTCGGTTCGGTGATTCTAAACATCCATGCGACGAAGTCAGAAAACATCCAGAACACCACCTTTATCTTTTTTTCCGCTGAAACCCATAAGCTGCTAAATATATTTCTTAGTTACAACGTATTAGATATTTCTTAAATTACTCAAATTAGATTTTAAACACTCAAACATAATTTATGTACTTGATTTTCATAAATATTTACTCCAATATATGTCCGTGGTAAATAGGTTCAGTCTGCGTGTGCAATAAGGGAACTTTTGGGTGTTATATACCCTTTTGAATAAATTCAATGACAGGTAACTGTAAGCTTCATGGGTCATAAATTTGCCGCTGTGGAGTACAAACTGGGAGATGATGCTGTGTAAACCTACCCAAACGTTTGCTATTTTCAGGTAACCCTACTGAGGCAAAATCAACACACAAATTACTAATAATGAGAGACGGTCGTTTTATGCGCTTTAAGATGATATATGTTTCATCATATTTTCTTTAGATTTAAAGAATTTATTCAAATCGTCACGCTACCTATATAATAAGATTCCACTCCACAGTATCGTATTTTGCACAAGATTTCATTTCTTAAGAAGAAGAGAGCCCCGACATTTGACATATTGGATCATGTGTTTGCATTTTTTAAAAGAAGAATCCGGTAATGCTTACGCTGGCATGAATCGGTTTTATTTAGGCATTTAACATATACCCAATCATGTGGGTTTCTATATCAGTATGATTACCACAGGGTTCGAATGCGAAACTATGAGCTCAGAGTGAGCGCCCATTTTTAAAAGCGAAAATGTGTACCAAATGTTTTATATGAAACTTTACTTTTAACTTTTAGTTGTTTTTACTGAGTTTTTGCTATTTTGAAGCATTTTTTTGTAGTTCACAAGCTGGATTTAAACGAGTGCAGGATAAACTTGACTTAAAATGCGACAAAAACTCCAGCTAAAAAGATACATAATTTTATTTTGGATCGTATGACATGAAACACATCCCAGATTTTGGTATTTTTTACCGCCAAGTTTGAACCTCAAGCAGATGACATACTTATCAAAAAGTGAAATTTTGTGAAAATTGTGACGAGTAACTGTAAGGAACTAAGAATAAATATTCTTTTTACTACCTTAATTCATTGTTTTCCATGCGGTTTTGTGTGTACTATTGTGGCAAAGTTAAGACAAATACTAAAAAACATGGCAGTAGTTGGAGACATTCTCTTGAAAACAGTTATGTGCCAACACCTCACTCCACCCCCGCCCGATTATCATTACATGTCATGATGGTCGCTTCAGACAGTCAAACGGCACATTGTACACCATAGCGACGTACATTAAATAACACGATTCTAACTTGAAATGTTAAACATGTCATTATAGGGTTTTTGCTTACTTTTTAGCAGAAAGGGTGTAAAAGTCCAAGGTCATCGGAGAAAATGGGTCACAATGGTAGAACCTATTTTGGGTCAAAAAGTGTATAGAAAAAAATCGCGATTTGTCACATCAATAACAGACACGTTAAAATTGAGTAAAATAGATTCATTCAGTGCATTTATACAACATTTATCACATATTTGAATACTTTATTATCTGGACATGAAGGTTTTCATTGAAAATGTGTCACATCATGTCCAATCCAAGCATTCATATCACTCTACGGAGGTATGGACATCGTAGCATATTTTCCAGTATAAAATGCGGCAAATCACTGGGTGAATGTTATGTTTTGTAAGAAGAAAAATTCTCATCAAAACTTGTGATATTTTAATCCATTTATTACAGTATTACGACCCTATAGCTCGAACAAACCTAACAAACAACTTGCAAATGGCACATTTCACAACAGGAAACGTGTCATATTATGACCCAGAATGCAATACTAAATGCGTCTATTAATAAAATTGTACCCCAGATACAGTAAACAACTCTGACCTTGAACAAAAGGTCAGTAAACATGTTGATCATTCTTCAGTAATAGTACATTAAATATGATTCACTATTTGACACAACTTTAAAGCAGAGTTATAGGCCAAAAGTTTAAGCACGCTATAGATTCCATATACATAATTCCGTAACAACAGAAAGAAACAAGGATTAACCAATAGATGGAAAAAACAGAATTATTAAAGCTAATGGAACAGTAAAAGGCATCAGTTATTATCCAATTTGGCCCCTAATAGCTTCGTTGTGAAAAAGTTCCGTAAGGAAATATGGCTTGAACGTCCATGTCACACGCAATGTCATTGTAAATTAAAATGTTAATAACAAATAAAAACCCAAGAGCCATGTGGTAATGAATGTTTCTTATTCCGCTCACCTACCAACCTGTGAAAAAAGAAGGGGAATCCTGCCTCCCATAGCCAAAGGAGTCGAAAATCAGTCTTTGTTACACGTGTGTTAAAACCGATGAAGTTATATCTCAGTTTACAGCCTGCTTTACGTGGCTAGGATATATATGCTAGTAGGTCTGTAAGGGGATATAAAAAAATCTTAACTTACATTTTTACCATAATAACAATCTCAATAAAAGATCTTAACTTACATTTTTACCATAATAACAATCTCAATAAAAAGATCTTAACTTACATTTTTACCATAATAACAATCTCAATAAAAGATCTTAACTTACATTTTTACCATAATAACAATCTCAATAAAAGATCTTAACTTACATTTTTACCATAATAACAATCTCAATAAAAGATCTTAACTTACATTTTTACCATAATAACAATCTCAATAAAAGATCTTAACTTACATTTTTACCATAATAACAATCTCAATAAAAGATCTTAACTTACATTTTTACCATAATAACAATCTCAATAAAAAGATCTTAACTTACATTTTTACCATAATAACAATCTCAATAAAAGATCTTAACTTACATTTTTACCATAATAACAATCTCAATAAAAGATCTTAACTTACATTTTTACCATAATAACAATCTCAATAAAAGATCTTAACTTACATTTTTACCATAATAACAATCTCAATAAAGATCTTAACTTACATTTTTACCATAATAACAATCTCAATAAAAGATCTTAACTTACATTTTTACCATAATAACAATCTCAATAAAAGATCTTAACTTACATTTTTACCATAATAACAATCTCAATAAAAGATCTTAACTTACATTTTTACCATAATAACAATCTCAATAAAAGATCTTAACTTACATTTTTACCATAATAACAATCTCAATAAAAGATCTTATGTAAGAAATGTTCGGTAACCTCAAAGCACAGTGGTAGGCTCTTGGAGCTACAACTAAGGGAGAAAATGTATCTTGTTGAAAGTTAAGTAGGTAAAGATTCCGAATAGATGTGTGAGTGCCTAAGGTGTAGCTGGCAAATATGGACATTCGACTGTTGACTGTGCAGGAACACTTCATAAAGCATTACGTTGTAAAACTTAACTCTGGTTGGTAGAGCAATACCATTCAGTATTGTGAATTATTTTGGATACACTTTCATCTGAAAAACAATATTCTTCTGTTGACAGGCTACCCACCAGAAAACCCAATACAATTTTGTAGCGGGAAGTGTCTGGAAATTGGTCGAGAACATGAAGGGTGCGAAGTATTAAAGTTTGGAGCCAGTACTGATATAACAAGAGGACTCTTGAGCCATGAGTTCATACTGGTAGGGTTATCAAACATACAGGGAATTTCCTACGGCTACACACTTTACAACCAGATCACAGTCTTGCCTTTGAAAATTTTTCCAGGATTTGCTGCGCCTGGAGACTCTGGAGCCCTTGTTTTCATGGCAACTAATGGAAATCGACATGATTTGGCAGCTATCGGCATGGTTGTGGGCGGTAACACAGCAGGTGCAACATTTGTCACGCCAATAATAGACGTTTTCAAAGCCTTTAAACTTGATAAAATGATCAATACAGTATGCTTCAAATCATTCGACCAATACTGTTCCAAACAGCAAATTGTTACATTGGAACATCTGAAACAGGAACAAGAACAACAAAGAGAGGAAATAAAAAAGCAGAATGACAAAATTGACAAGGGTTTTAAAGAAATACACGAGAAACTACGAAATCTGCCTGAAATTATTGAAAAGATTTTGGAAGGAAAAAAGGAAAGTAAAAAATAATATTTTCAGGATTCTTCTGCTTTGTGGCAATACATCGGAATGAATCTCCAAGTTTCACCTTATTCAACCCGTACAATACTCTTCTTACAATAATTAGCTTAAATGCATTTCTCAAGGACTCTTTCCGTTATTTTTTCTCAGCATGCAATATTTTCAATTATCAAAAATATTTTGAACAATTTCAGCTTAAGCTACGGGATTTCTGAAGAAACAGTATGTTTAGCAATAATTAAAAGTCCGCTCTCTTGGATTATCAACCGTATATCCACAACAATGTCGAAAATACAGAATAATGCGGAAACGTTAATACATGTTAAAGCTTTCATACAGCGTAAAAGCAAGTCAAACTGGTAAGAGTATAAGAGTACATGATCAACCAAATCACTTTTAGTGGATATTTTTGCACATTGTGAATAACATTGACGATTCAGTACTGTACAAGGGTCAAGTTTCATGAATTATTTTCACCACAATTCGTCTATTAAAATCTTTTTGCCGAGAAGAACAAGTGGCACATCACACAATATTCATTCAAAGGAAAAGAAGTGAAAAGAATATACATGCATGAGTGCTACATTCCACTTATAAACGACTTATGGCCTCGGAATTCCGTATTTTCTTGAAGGTAATAATAATATGGAAGAATTCCCAACAGAGTGAAAAGGAAAGAGTATGCATAGTCGTACACAGAGTTTTATCAGCAGCTACTAAATATTTAAAGTCAAATTAAACTTTAAAAATCCCTTGCCACTAAATTTTAATTGGTTGAGCACATTACATTCTGGGCGGGGGTGGGGTGAGAGGGAACGCTCATTCATAAAATCAGGAGCGGGCGGCTTTATAAATATGGGTGCAAATGAGATTTATTAGAAATTGAATGTTTAGCTTTTGTTGAAATTAAACCTTTTGCAATCTGTTTTAATTAGTGTAGAGTATAGAATCACTTGTTTGGGGATAGTGTTTACATAACGATGTTTATAGCATTGGAATAAGACTTATTAATGTATATCAAAAGGCAGCAACACATTAATTTATGTCCGTATTTCACGGAAAAGTGCCCTTTCCAGCGCAAGTCTTCATAAAGCAATTGAGATTCTGCAATTTGCCAGAACATTCGCAAATATGGTAAACTGGTTTTAGGCAGTTTTCAGACATGAAGGAAACACACTTTGCAATTTATGGATATTTCACAATTTCCGTATATTGTTCCTCACGGTGTTATTATCTTTATTTTTTTTTTAACCCAATAATTTCATAGATCAGCGTGTCCCTGTTTAATGTCACTATGCTGGTGACTTTTTGTTTATACCTCCACCAAGTTCAAACCGATTTTTGCCATGATGCAGTGTAAGTTGTACTTCATTTTGAATTTAGTTCCATTTTCAGGAAATGGTTTTTTAAAATTTATATTGACTTTTATTCTGTCAGTTATTTTATTTTTTCTGACTTGGAATATATTACTCTAATCTATTTTTTTTTTTTTGTTTGTTTTTTTTTTGCTATGGATGTGGGGGTGGGGTGGGGGAAGCGTATGAGGTGTTGTAGTTATATTATGGTTTACTTAACATTTAGTTACTTAATCCTTTTCTGAGTTTATTGGTTGCGTTTTATAGTCTTCACTGTATGCAAACAACATCGCTATACACAAATGCTGGAGATTGCCTACAGTTTCATTAGTGTAGAGAACATATGACGGTAGTTAAAAATACAAAATTGTAACGGATCTTATTTCATTTGCTATATGTCTAATAAGTATTTCTTTTTGTGTGTGTGCATTGTATTCGCATAAATAGTGTTTCATTTCCAAATATGACACTTTTTATGTTCGGTACTGTGTTAAGCGGTCGTTATTGTCAATGCTTTCACTAATATTTTGAAAAGGAGGCCAATTGTATGCAACAGGTGGAAAAAACTTTGATAAAAATACAAGATTTATTTTGGAAAAAGAACAGACGACACAAAACTCGTGTCGAACAGACAGTTCAGCCGTCTACCTACTTTGAGCAGGAACAATCATTGCTATACCTCAACCTTGGCTTTTGGAGATACAGTAAAACCTGTTTATAAAGAACAATAAGAACAATACAAATTATATATGTGTGTGTGTGTGTGTTCTTTGGTATCCTTACACAGAGGTAGATTATGTAAGAAACTTGTACGAAGATTGGGCTCGCAGAACGAGGTCCAATATTTTCTGGACTCTATACACCACATACCGTTCCAAGTTGTTATCCTGTCTAACAGTGTTTTATTATGTCTTGATCATGCTGCGCGCGCTCGTGTTTGTCGTCATTTTTGGTCTTACTGTTGATGATGTATTTGTGGAGCACAGTCACGTTAGTGACAAAGCAACACATAGCAGTCACTTTTCTAACGGCGACAGCGTGACTGTCGCCGTTAACAGTTTTACTATATTTCTGGTCAAACTTTTCCATTGCCTCATATTTCTTTAAACCCTTTATGGATTTCAATTTAAACTTGGGGGTCTCATTATCTCGTTTATTCTGCGACACAGCCTTGGACCTTGGAGTCAAGGTCACAGATGACCTTCTTGTGTGTGTAGTTATCTTCGCTTGGTTTAAGCCCCCTTATCTCCTTACAGTAGGAGAATTTGCATGAGTAAAGTTTTCTTCGCTCGCAATTTGAAGGTTCGAGGGTACTTTCATAATTGCAGGAAACTATGTAGAGGATCGGACCCAGTAGCCACACGATGCTTACTTACTCTTGACTCTAGTTGACTCTGGGCAGAGGGGTTCGGGTGTAGCAAAGATTAAATGTTCATTATATTTCAATGTTTATTTTTCTCTAGTTTCAACAAAAGCACTGCAAATAATGCAGAAAAAGTTTTCATTCGGTAACTGGTTCCGTGCAGACTCCCTTCAATAGGGCCATCGCCGCCGATTTTTTTTAAAGGTAATTCATTATCTACAATGGTCGGAGGAGAGGGGGGGGGGGATATTTTTTGGAAATCAAATAAAATAAACCAGAACGGAAATGCGTGGTTTGTTTTAAGTGATTTCAAGTCCCTCTACGTTAAAGCTCGAAGTTTTCTACACATTTAGGTACAAAATCTGGTGTATCGGGAACGACCTACTAGACTAAAAAATCTGTTTTTTAGTCATAGTTTTAACTTTTGCCTTTCATTTTGTAGCATAAGTGTTCTGTATTGATCAAATCTGGAGACATTATACATACTGTATGCTTGGTTTTCAATGCTTTCTACAGTTTTATGTCCTTGCTGAAGTTAGAATATATTTTTTTTGTATGTTGTTTTGCTTGGTTGCAATAATTCTGTGCACGATACAGTCTACATATAAATAGTTTTAGCCTATACATACTTGTCCGTGTGTCCTGCATGAATTAGTTAATAATTTAATAACTTTTCTTTTTGAGTACGAATACATTTTGTGCATGTAATTTTAAAATATTCTTTGCTTAGTAATGTGTCTGAAATTTGAACATTTCAGAATTAATTTTGTCAAAAAATATATTATTACACTTTGAATGGGGAAATTTATAAAATGTATGTGATACATTATACATTCTGAAAAGAGCTTCAAGATCTTTTATGAATTGAGTTTTTGATCTGAAACAATGTTTCACAGTGTCTATGTCTCCTCTTTATTCCACAAAGGGAGCTTAGATTATTACCTCTATACCTCCACCCTACCTTACATTAATTCTGACGTATATCCCAGTTTCCATTTCAATGTAATAAGCTCAGAATGCCAAGCCGGACTGTGACCATTTTGGTACATATTTTTATACCAACAGCATCGACACAAAGAACTTTCCTGTTAAAGAAATTCTATAGTATCAACAGCCTTTGTATTTTAGGGGTAATAGAAATTCTATAGTATCAACAGCCTTTGTATTTTAGGGGTAATAGAAATTCTATAGTATCAACAGCCTTTGTATTTTAGGGGTAAAAGAAATTCTATAGTATCAACAGCCTTTGTATTTTAGGGGTAATAGAAATTCTATAGTATCAACAGCCTTTGTGTTTTAGGGGTAAAAGAAATTCTATAGTATCAACAGCCTTTGTGTTTTAGGGGTAAAAGAAATTCTATAGTATCAACAGCCTTTGTATTTTAGGGGTAAAAGAAATTCTATAGTATCAACAGCCTTTGTATTTTAGGGGTAAAAGAAATTCTATAGTATCAACAGCCTTTGTATTTTAGGGGTAATAGAAATTCTATAGTATCAACAGCCTTTGTATTTTAGGGGTAAAAGAAATTCTATAGTATCAACAGCCTTTGTATTTTAGGGGTAAAAGAAATTCTATAGTATCAACAGCCTTTGTATTTTAGGGGTAATAGAAATTCTATAGTATCAACAGCCTTTGTATTTTAGGGGTAAAAGAAATTCTATAGTATCAACAGCCTTTGTATTTTAGGGGTAATAGAAATTCTATAGTATCAACAGCCTTTGTATTTTAGGGGTAATAGAAATTCTATAGTATCAACAGCCTTTGTAATTTAGGGGTAATATAAAGAAATTCTATAGTATCAACAGCCTTTGTATTTTAGGGTATCAACAGCCTTTGTATTTTAGGGGTAATAGAAATTCTATAGTATCAACAGCCTTTGTATTTTAGGGGTAATAGAAATTCTATAGTATCAACAGCCTTTGTATTTTAGGGGTAATAGAAATTCTATAGTATCAACAGCCTTCGTATTTTAGGGGTAATAGAAATTTTATAGTATCAACAGCCTTTGTATTTTAGGGGTAATAGAAATTCTATAGTATCAACAGCCTTTGTATTTTAGGGGTAATAGAAATTCTATAGTATCAACAGCCTTTGTATTTTAGGGGTAATAGAAATTCTATAGTATCAACAGCCTTCGTATTTTAGGGGTAATAGAAATTCTATATTATCAACAGCCTTTGTATTTTAGGGGTAATAGAAATTCTATAGTATCAACAGCCTTTGTATTTTAGGGGTAATATAAAGAAATTCTATAGTATCAACAGCCTTTGTATTTTAGGGGTAATATAAATTCTATAGTATCAACAGCCTTTGTATTTTAGGGGTAATATAAAGAAATTCTATAGTATCAACAGCCTTTGTATTTTAGGGGTAATAGAAATTCTATAGTATCAACAGCCTTTGTATTTTAGGGGTAATTTGCTCGAATAGATTTGACTCAGACTTTATTTGAATATTTAGCCATAGACATTTTTCCCATAGATTTTTTAAAAAAATGTTGTGCAACGGCTCGAGCATTAAATGCTTTATTAATTAAATATTGATTGTGTAGGTTTTTACCACAAATTCTATTCGTGTATGCACACACACACACACACACACACACACACACACACACACACACACACATATATATATAAGGTCATATTGTAGCTGAACTTTTGCAAGTACCGCTGTCAACCATGTGACGTAGGACCACTTTTGTACCGAAAACATGGTGTTACATTTTAATTCAACCCTTTTGTGCCCATGTTATATAGACACATCACGATGTTGCGTTTCCCAACATCCGGATGGCAATATTTGAGAATGTTCCCCTCAAATACTCTCTTCCTTACGCCCATAATCTATTTTATTGTAAATAGGTCATATCAACCAGCTGCCTTACTATTATCAGCAGTGTTCATATAATTGTTCACCCTGTCCCTAATACGCGCGAAAATAAATGTTTTCTCACGCACCGATAAGGCCTGTATTGTCAAAACAACAACAACAACAACTACATATGATAATAATAATAATAATGGTAGTAATAACAATAATACTAATATGGCTATTGTCTATGCTACATTAAATATCTTGCATTCTCTTTATGAATTTCTTTCTTTTTCCTTTTTTTTTATCGAGTCTCGAGGACTCAGCTCACATGACAAGTAGGGTATTGTTGCGACAGGATTTGCAAATTTTTTTCATATAGTCGAATTTAAAATGACTGTAAAGTATTGGTTTCTTGCAGGGCAAAAAGATATAAGCTAGTGAGCCAACTTTCCGTTTCTCTTTGTCAGTTAGGGACAGATAACACCTGTTAGCATAAAGATAAGTCAGCTAACTATCTTCCTGTCTCTTTCGCTTGGTCATTAACTAACAGATACCACTTCTTAGCGTACAGAAAATCAGTCAGCCGGTTTTCTTTCGTTTTCCGTTATGTCAATCAAATACAGATAACGCCCGATATGTAAGTAAGGGGAAGCATGGGCTCTGTCTGGGGATAAAGTTCCTTCTTCTAGACTTGGGAATGTACGGCGTGATAGCATCTTTTCTAGCACCAAGGGGTACGTCAGACGCCTCTCGTTATGTCTCTTTTCGGCAAAGTTCGGCAAATTCCGGACAGGGAACTTTATATAAGCGGATCTTGGCAGGCAGACTCAAGCATAATTGTGTCTGCAATCCTGAAAGTTATCTTCTTTTCTATGAAATTATCTTAATCTTTGTAAATTATAGATTTTACCTCTTTGTTCTTTGTGGATTTTAAGTTCTTCGCTCGTAGGCTATGTCAGCATAATAATTATAAGTGCTTGAAAACTTTGTAGTCATCGTTTCAGTTTTATATTTGTGAAATTATAAATATAAAATGCAACTGATTTTGATATATTTGTTAGAAATGTGTGTGTATATGTATATATATATATATATATATATATATATATATATATATATATAGAGAGAGAGAGAGAGAGAGAGAGAGAGAGAGAGAGAGAGAGAGAGAGAATTACAAACAGGCACCAAACAGAGCGGAAAGTGCTATCCCTGGATTCTACAGGAGAATGCTTGGTATCATTAACATATTTTTTTTAAAAATACGAATAAATAATATTTTATCATACAGGTTAGAAAATTCTCCGTGGATTACGAATTAAAATTCTCTAACCCTGTATGGTAATATTATTTATTCGTATATATATATATATATATATATATATATATATATATATATATATATATATATATATATATATAGAGAGAGAGAGAGAGAGAGAGAGAGAGAGAGAGAGAGAGAGAGAGACTAACAAATATACACCAAACAGAGCGGAAATTGCTATCTCTGGATACCAGAGGAGAATGCTTGATAACATTAACATAATTTATTAAAAAAAATACGAATAAATAATATTATCATACCGGTTAGAGAATTCGCCGTAGAATACGAGTTAAAATTCTCTAACCTGTATGATAATATTATTTATTCATATATATATATATATATATATATATATATATATATATATATATATATATATATATATATATATATATATATAGTAATTAGGAAAATTAGGAAAATGCAGTTCTGTTGGGAATTGATTATTTGCAATTTTGTCATTTATGTTTGTTATTATAGTAATAATTTTGTTATTGTCAAAGTATTTCGCTGCCAACTTCATGACCAACAATAATTATATTTGGAAATTGATTCTTCCTACTTTGAAAGCTATAAATCATGACCTTTCGGCATTATGGTCTAACATTCGAAATTTTGTATTGATTTGAATTCTTGCACATTATTAAGAACTACTGGTTCCTATTACATCTCAAGTATATCTGGACTACGTTTTGGTTATTTGATTATTTGATTATTTACATATTGTTGTAAGATATTTCAAATCCAGAGATTCTAGAAATTATTAAATTGATTGTCCTTAATTAAGCAGAATAATTTCATGTATGTTGTCATTCATAATTTTAGACATACAATGTTGTTTGATTTAATCAAATATAATTGTTTCTGCAATCCTAAGAGTTCTCTTTTCTTCGTTACAGATGTAGTTTGAGCCTGGTTACCTCTCGCACGCCCACAATGTAACACCAATTACGTATCTTAATGGAGTGACACCTCCCTAGTCACTTTGACGGAGAGGAGGAAAAGAATGCTCTTACTATCTTTCTTCTTTCGATCCAAGAGTATACCCGCCAAAAAATCTTATGGCAGTCATCGTGAAAACATAACCTTTATGATCAACCGGCAACGAACCCAAATTGATATCATAATAATCTGTGCGGCGAAAGGAAATTGTCCTTTCCTAATAATTGGTAGAGAATCCTTTCATAATAGATGCTATGTTTAGTGCTTTGAAAATGGCATTTGACAGCCTCTACGATGTTTACATTGATAATAGGCCGCCATTTTTGACGTGTCACAGACAGGTTCTTTAACTCTTATTTACTTCATCATAACAAAGTTCAAAACTAGGTTTAAACTCGACAATTTGTATGAAAACAGTCTAGGAATAATGACACTGCAAAAATGGCGGTTGATTGCCATTATAAAACCTCGTAGTGACTATCAGCGCTATTTTAGTAGCACTAAACTGAGCATCTTCATGATTTTAATTCGCGATTAGAAAAACGTAACGTATGTAATAGATGTAATTCTTGGCTTGTTTTTCAAATATAAACCATATGAACAAAACTATCGCCAAAAAAAAGGTCGGTATTAGCAAATCTACATAGTATTTCTCGCCGCCATGAAAACTTGTACCGAAAAATATTCGTTGACCATTGGCAAAATAATTCGTCAACACGAATATATTTTTCGTTGCAAGTTCAATAACCCATGCTTGTATATACTCACCATCTTTAGTTCCTTCCGTAGAAGATTACATGAAATAATAATTTAAGTACAACATGAAATAATAATTTAAGTACAACATGAAATAATAATTTAAGTACAACATGAAATAATAATTTAAGTACAACATGAAATAATAATTTAAGTACAAAATGAAATAATAATTTAAGTACAACATGAAATAATAATTTAAGTACAACATGAAATAATAATTTAAGTACAACTTGATTCCAATCGGAAAACTGACTAAATTTAAGAATAAAAAATAAAACAAACAAAAAAAAAAAAAAAAAAAAAAGTATATACAAATATTGAAAGACGAAGGCAAAATATACGACAGATTGAAAGAAAGACTAATTATTTAAAGATGCAATTGTATATGAACATCCTCCTGCGATAATTATTACCAGTATAAAGATGTAAAAGAGAATGTGTTATACGTAAAAGAAAGTGGCCGGATAGTTATCATTTTCAAAAAGGTATGTGATCGATTATAGACTGTATTTGGGTTTTTACCAAAACTGTACACACACTCTCTCTCTCTCTAGTTTCCCATGTCTTATATTTTGTGCCACAGATCTGTAAGGGGAACAATGATACTAAGTTGTCAGATTTTGTGGCCTAAATCTATTGTAGTTTTTTCCACGTCCTTGGACAAAACCAGAAGAGACATCATCAATTTGAAACAATTATAGTATAGGGTGGCGAAATGGGCGGGGGGGGGGGGGGGGGAATTGCACTATAGGGCCTAAGGGGAATTTAACACTGGGATGGCACTACAGGGCACTGTGGGAAGTTAACAAGGGGTTGGCAGTCTGGGGCATAAGGGGAATTTAACATGGGGTTGGTAGTCTGGGGCATAAAGGGAATTTAACATGGGATTGGCAGTCTGGGGCATAAGGGGAAATTAACATGGGGACGTGTTACGACTCTAGGTTTTAAAAATATGTAACCGAAATAAAGTGAAACCAACAATGTAAGTAAAATCAACAAACAATTTATTTCCTGACAATTACAGTGAAAATTCAAAAGACACTAACAATTTGTGAGTTAAATTCCAAATAATCCTAAATGTCCTAAGCAGAAGTTCAAAATAATACAATGTTCCGAATGAATTCCAATAGCCTTGAATGTCTTGATGTACCACAAAGATGTAATCCAGAATGTGTTTGAATGGGTTCACATAAATCCCAAATCTTGTATTAATCCCAAAGTGAGTGAGCACTTAGTAATTCCAATGAATATTGTAAATAATTATTCTCAAATTATATCTGATTTCAACAACACAACTAAAATATATTCCTTACAGACTGATATTTTAGAACCGAAATTCTAGAACAGGAATGAATTTATTTACCAAAATCTGTATATAAATGCACATGCCTACATGACCTATGTCACAAAAGTCCAATTGCGAAATGCCAATAAAAATACATGTACCATGTAAACAACTGGACAAAAGTTAAGATGTATTTTCAAATAACCATACAACTTACAATCATGGACAAAAGTTCAGTATATCAACATCATACATAACAGCTCCCCTCATAAAGAAAAAGAAAGATTCATGTAATAAAGCTTTCTTTTAAATATGCATCTGATACTATAATAATCAAAATTACATAGGAAAATGTCTTATGAATGACACTCAGCTGAATTACACAAAATATACACAAAATAAAGCAAGATGGTACTTCTATACATGGGATAGTGCATCTGCAATCACATTATCTTTTCCCCTGATATGTCTAATGTCAGTGTTGTATTCTTGCAGCATTAAACTCCATCTCAACAATCTCCGATTTTTATCTTTCATTTTGTTAATGAAAGTATGGGAATTGTGATCACTGAATACAATAACCGGAGAAAGAGCCGTGGTATAATATACTTCAAAATGTTGTAAAGCCAATCATTCCTTTTCAATTGTGGAATAATTTTCCTGGTGCTTGTTTAGTTTCTTAGAAAAATAGCACACAAGATGATCCGCACCATTTTTGTCTTCTTGAATCAATACTCCACCAACCCCTACAGCACTTGTATCAACAGTCATTTTAAATAATTGGCTGAAATTTGGTGCAGAAAGAACTGGTGCATTCTTAAGCATGGCATTTAATTTATCAAAGGATTCCTGATACTGGTCAGACCAATGAAACTTGGATTTCTTACTCAACAAATTTGTCAAAGGTTCGGCAATTATGGAAAAATTTGAACAAAATTTCCGATAATATCCAGCGATGCCTAAAAATCGCATCAGTTGCTTGTTACAAACAGGCACAGGGAATTCAGAGATAGCCTTGACCTTATCTTCTACAGGTTTAACTTTACCTTGTCCCACAGTATGTCCTAAAAATGTGACACAAGCATGGCAAAACTCCAAGTGATTTTTCCATGTATCGTTGTAGATGATGACATCACCGATGTCGCATTACAATTATCTAGACCAGGTGTTATCATATTCATAAGATGCTGGAATATTGCCGGAGAATTTTTCATACCAAAAGCCATCACTTTATATTGATAAGCCTAGCTGGAGTCACAAATGTTAAAATTTATTTTGCTCTTCCTGTGTGTGGAATATGCCAAAATCCTTTTAAAAGGTCAAACTTGGTGACATATTTCTCATTTCCAATTTTATCAATGCAATCATCAATTATTGGCATTGGAAATGAATCCGTTTTGGCGACACTGTTGACTTTTCTATAGTCAGTATACATGCGGAATGTATTATCTGGCTTAGGCACAAGAATATATGGTGAACTCCAGTTACTTTTACTAGCTTCTGTATAATCATTCTCCAGTAAATATTGAATTTCTTTTTTCAAATATTTCTGTTTGAGAGGATTCATCCTGTAAGAATGCCGTTTCATAGATGTTGAATCTACAATGTCAACGTCATGATAGATTTTATTTGTTTGTGCATTAACATCAGGAAACAAGTGCTCATACTCATGTCATAGCTGTTTTAATTCACTCCTTTCCTTTTGTTGTAAATGTGACAATTTCTGGTCCAGAGTGTTTAATATTTCTGAATTCCGAAGTTTGAATAAACCAGAGTCACTACAGTCAGACTGTATTATATCGTTGACATCCTCAGTATGTGGGACAGGCACAACTAGACTGATTGAATAATTAACTGGGCTATCTCTGCCAACAATACATCGAAGGTCGCGCACAGGTAGTCAGGTCAGCCAAGAACAAACGATATTGGCTAAATGAATGAGTAACTATCCTGGATTATCTTAATTAAATACCCAAGACAAGGTAAGAGCAGGTGTAATTTGAGTACTATTATTTAACAGATTCATTTTATAAGGATAGCGGCAAACATAAAAGCATAGCAGGCCAAGTGGGTTCTAAAGCGTAGCGGGCTGAAATGATAGCGTAACGGGATTGCTACAGTAATAGACTCTGGGGAGAACACTGCTGTCTTTTAAGAGAGATGGTCTCTCAGTAGACGTCATATTAAGTTACAAAACCACTCTGTGCATTAAGAATCGTGAATGACAGGTCGTCTCATCAAGAAGCTGTTTTTCAAGCCAAGTTTTACTATTGTAGTCAGAAGTAAGTGTTCTTTGATTAACAAAAACAAGACTACAACCCCTGGTGGTATGGCCAAATTGCAAAATGTGCTTTTTGTCTGAATATCTACCTATTCCTTTTAGTGACGCAAACTTTAAGACCTACCAGTGAAGCGTGAATTATTGGTCACAGTGAATTAATTTGAAATGAATGATGTGCTTCTCATGACACAGTCACCTATCCAGTTATGTGACTCAGCAGACACTAGTATCTGATAAACTGAGACGAGTTCTAAACCAAGTACAAATCACTGGAGCGTGAAATATTGACCATATGGTCCTAATTTTGGGTATAGTGCTCCTCATAAAGCGCCTACAAAATCCAGTTACATTGCTCTGCTGGCAATAGTGCCTAAGAAATCAAGCTAAACATAAATGTTGACTAAGATATTGACACTGGATGGAAAAATAGTCCAACATCATCAATCCATTGTCTGGGCTTGCTTTGCAATGCAGTAAAAAAACTATCAAAAATAATTTTTGATAAAAAAAATGTGATTTTTTTCATTAAAAATATTAAATGTTTATTTAAACAATTAACACATATAACAATAGATAATAACTACAAAAGTATACCTCTGAAACAATTGACAGATTTTGTAAGGAAACTGCATCACTGTTTCACATTATATACGTGTATACATAGCCTTGCAACACAAAGCATTAGCAGTGATCAAGGAGACTTTTATATGTGTACTTGTAACATTCAGGCTGCACACTGTATTTTTAAATGAAGATTTTCAACTATAATGGTTTTAGAAATATCCTATGTCTTATATATATGCTTAAATTACACGATTTATTGTAGGAGAACCTTAAAGTCCAGATACAAACTGATGTTCCTTTCACTGTGGTAAATATTAAGTGCATAAGAACATACAGATCGGTAATTGTCAAGATTGACAATTTGGTTCTTATGGTGGGGTAGTGCCAAGGCGGCAACAAACCAATGTGTTAAAGAGAGATGCAACAGGTACAAGAAGTGAGTCAAACATGATAGTCCCAGAACTACTTTGAGAGATCATCAGATGATTCTCCCCTTGTCCCCCATGCCCGAAACATGCCCCAAGAGTCAATGTGTGACAAATTAATTCCACCTTAGGGGTTGGAATCTTGCAGCAGGAACAAGGCTTATTTGTGAAAATGTAGATATGGTTTGACACTTTCATAGTTTTTTTTACATTACAGACTACATATCATAATCAAATCGCTCTATGCATGTGTGTGTGTGTCTGTCTAATGGTGATGCCAAGTACATTTGTGTTTTTTTTAACTTGGCAGAGATAAACACTAAAATAATGCAAGAACACAACATAATAATTGTTACTGAAACAAAACTTTATATAATTTTCTCAATATAATACAAATTATGATCAAGATTCATAAGGTATAAACATTATCGATCATGCAATCTGGCAATAATATCTTACATTTAGATGCTTCTGTTATATAAATAGCAACACCTTGATATTTGATTTCCTATTCACAAACCATCCAACTCTGAGTGCATACTTGAACTCAAATATTGTTTCTCTAATATAAACATGTTTGAGCTATTCCATCACAATTCCAACAATTTGGCAAAAACTGATGTCATTGAAATAACAGCATGAAATGACATCATTTCATCACGCACTTGTTAATGTAAAAATTTTTACTGACATACTTTTTAACCAGAGTATTTCGTTGCTATGCCAAAAAAACATCTCATCTTACAGTGTTATTAAGAACAATGATTTGATGACTAGAAAATATACAATGGGCAAATAAGCAACTATTTTCAATTTTTAACTGGGTTTTAACAAGGGCGAACCGAACCTGTTTTTTCATAGTTCGTAATTCTTGCCAATTCATTCTCTTATGTCATATATCTGTTCTTTAATTAACTGAATTCCAAAGAAATAACTACATTTCACAGAAAAGTTGAATTACAAAGATTTTATTTGCTGATGTCGACAGTTAAACACCTCGGGGGACCGCTGCCATAACTCTCACAAGATCTACCAAATGGTAGAAGAAAACCAATGTAAAATTCAGGTTTAATTATTTCCAATTTCTAAACTGTTTTGAGAATGTGGGGTTTGTATTTCATGGAAGCTTCTAATAAAATATTTAAACATGTACTTATATTCCCCTATGATAAGAGAAAAGTTGAAATGTCCCCTTTTACATGTAAGCTGTCAAAGTACACAGCGGGTGAACATGCGCACTGAATTACTCCCCTTTTCTTACACATTAACTGAACGCGAAATTTCATCCAGTTCATGAGTAAATGAAAAGATAATAGTTGAACAATATCAACTCATAATTTAGAGAAGTAAAAAATAGCCATCATTTTTACAATTAATAATGTGGAGAAAAAAGAAAAGAAAAAAATTATCAAAAAGAACAGGACCATAATTGCTATTTTAATATGAAATAAACAATTTTTTTCACTTTAGTGTGAACTGGTTGCACTGTGATAGGATTTTCATCAATATTACATCATCACTGAAACAAGATGCGATATATCATTGCATCTGTCTTGGAGATTGTACATCCTAGTGCAGATAATTTGTCGCATGGAAGATGCTAGGTTGACAACAATAAGCTGAAAATAATAACACTAGTCAAATAAGAATGAGTCTCATATAAGAAAGTGTATGATATTATTTTTCTCATTCTGTCCACGACTCTCCTCGTGGCTGCATTCCTCTTACACCCCAACCCACCCCACCCATGACCATCAAATAATATGCATTAAACTATTCTGGACACAATTATACCTAATGATCTTTCAAAAATTTCTTTTCTTACATATCAGACTATGAAATATGAAATGATTTAATTTTATATTCGCCTCCCTTTCCCCTCGACTTTAACACAGATTGTTCATATAATTAATAGCCTCTGTATATGCGTAATTATGTTTTGATGTTTGAGAATTTGTACTATAAAAAAGTTTTAAGGTGCAATTACAATTCTTTTTAAAGTATTTAGTTATTGAATGTTGGAATAATAACCTCTTTTTAAAAAAAAAAAAACATTGGGGGGGGGGGCGGCCTCTCATCAGCACCATTTTCATTTAGGACCAACTGAATTTCATAATAAGTATTTTAGTGAAAACCCCATGCAATATCTGCTATCCGTTCAGACGTAGCAGTAACAAGATTTGCAAGATGGCGGCCATACTGGAGGTCTAATTAGCACCATTTTCATTTGCGATCAGCTAAATATTATATGAAGTCTTTAAGTGAAAAAAATCTAGTTGAAACGACGATAAGACCATCGATTGAAGAACAGAAGCGAATTTTCTGGGGAATGGGGGACATAAAGGTATTTGAACACAGAAGAAGATAAAGGCTATTTGTTCCAATTTTAACTAATATATAAACCATGTGTCTTTCAATACAATTTTATTACATAATTTATCTTTTATATGACCCCCCCCCCCCCACAAATACTACAGGTCATTTCTATGTATTTGTCTCATCACTTATAAAAATTATGAGTGGTAAATTGATAGGCAGATAGATAAAAGAGGTAAAATAATGGATCTTAAATGAGTGTTCGCTTATAAAACAAGTTGTATAATTTCTATCCATTGCACGCCTTACCAAAATAGCAATGATTGATGCCAGAAATTGAACCAACTAATCCCCAAACTCCACTTATTTACCACCAGACCTCAGTGAATTTTGTTTATCCAAAATTCCAGTTGGCATTCAACCAACTTTGTCCCGAGAAATGTGTGAACCATTATGTAATGAAACCTGATGTGCTAATCTTGTCTGAAAGGATCCTATTTTATTAGACACGTGGATAGATTCCACTGCATAAAAATGCATAAATAAAAACTAAAAACTTTTTTATTTTTCATCCAATATGCCCAAATGTCAAGAAGATCAAGACATTTTTCAAAAAATGATATGTTAATGAGTAGACGTGGTTATCTATTTTATGATGATTTGTTAAGTGGAGACTTCTAAAGTTTGATTTTTATCTATTGCTATATTACTACTAGCATCTGTGGTCTTTACCTATTATGATGTATCGATATGAAATTTCCCCAGTATGTATATTTAAAAATTCTGAAATGGGTTACAACAACGTGACTATGCATGACATCATATAAAAAAAATATATATAGATATATACACTACAGTTATATAAAACACATGTCTAAAGATAGATAAACAGTCAGATAGAATTGAAATTTTAAGATTAAAGTTCTAAGTTTTATTAGCATACCTAGTATATTATTATTCAATCACTTAAGAGAATATACACCATCTAATTGAAGAAAAAATTCAACCAGGTTCATGCAAGTGAAATGCCAATGAACTATTGAATTGGGGACAACTAGGCCCAAGATAAGTTGGCTGAGGATCCGGACCAGTCAGACCCAACCCCAATATAAACTCAGTTTCATGTACTTTGATGGAACTGAAATAAATAAGCGAACATTCAAATCAGAATACTGTTTTGCGAATATTCAAATAGAAAAAAGATATTAGAATATTCGTCTGTTTATCTAGCATGTTTGCAAGCATTTTTTAACCAAAACAAACAAGTCAAAATTTGTACAATAGCATCCTACCATTTCTCGTCAAGAAATCGAATACATGTGACTTTTCACCCACAAATTTCAGAATATTTTTATTACTTTAATTAGTTTATCTCCTTATTAAAAACACCATAAATCGTTCTTCTGTAAATATCTTCCCATTTATGCCATTTCTAAAAATAGCTTAAATTGTGGCAGATTCCCCACCTACGAAAACAGTTCTCCTCCTCCACTTCACAGTACTGTAACATATAAATTTGACTAATTTGTTTTATTTCAGTCATTACATTCCATTTACATTTTTGTATTTAATTATCTTGGAAGTGATAATGGTGTCAAGATGCACTGTTGATTTAGAAATGACATTGTACCTTTTATCAGTGGCTGTCCAAATTTGTACAAACAGATCTTAAAATAACGTTAAATTTATCCATGGAATTAATTCATTTGCAATGCATATTGCTAGTTTAATTCTTAAATGCATGTCTTTATTAAGCCATACACAATATGTACATGTAGTGAAATAAGTGTCCATTATTATTTCCCTTTATTAGTCTTCTAATGTGCATGTACAAATTTAGGGCATGCTTTCACCAGCAGTTATGTAAACAAGGTGAATTCATTGCAATTCATTTCTGCTTTTAAATATACTTGTACACAAATTGATGTTAATTATTGCTCTCCAAACTTATTTTGAAAGACAATCAAGCCTAAGAAAATGCACACGTAGGTTCAATTCAAAATCTGTACCTTCTGAGAATATGACGAGAACTGGTTACTGATGAGAATATGACGTGAACTGGTAGGATGCCAGTACAATGGAACAACTTCAAACCTGCTATAGCACCTGAAATTTGAATTCCAACAGAGTAAAATAATGTAAAAATTAATGAATAGTCAGATTGCTCGCAACACTGTCATATCTTCTATTCATTGTCATTCAGGACTCTAATCAAAAGATGACATGCAATATGCCAAGTTGATAAAGAACATAGGAGTTGTCATATCAAGAACATAGTATAAAACAGGAGTCATCATATCAAAATTAACAAAGCCTTTGCATAAACACATCCAAATTTAAGTAAATTAAATTGGCACAAGTCCATATGATTTTCATTGCAAATAAATCACTCCTCCGATAATTTTTTGAGATAGTCCCTGTATTTAACTGAACAAGTAATCTAGACATACAGCCCTTCTTCACCTTTAGTCCATCAGCGCTAAAGGAAGTTGTTGTCATACTGAGTTTGACTGCAAAGTGAGAAATATCACTGACATTCTTTTGACTTTTTGTCAGAATAATTCCCAAAATGTATGTAAGACCTCTTAAACTGTCATTTACAGGTATAGTTAGATTTAAATGACTGAGTTCACAGTGTTTTCAATGCCGCTTGGTGAGGGAATGGCGGAACAGGGGAGTCTTTCAATACCAAAAGTAGACAAAGAAAAAAAGGATGGATTATATAGAAGTCTTAACATCGACAAATATTCTAATTCCATCTGAGAATGTAGTATTCATATCAGCTGTAAACCTGCATAGAGAACAATTTGGACTATTTGTAATTTACAAGTTGGTCTAATTGTTTATTATCATCAAAAAATGAGCACTAAATTTTATTACTTAGCAGACAGCCTCAAACAACCACAGCATATGGACAAAAGGTATTTGTCTTGACTGAAAATCAACTTTGGTTGGAATTGTTAGCACTTGATTCCTTCATAGTAGTCTGAGATGCACAGAATAATGTTACAGTATAGATGAATACCGAGTTGTATTTGCCTAATGAGAAGAATTAAAGCTATCATGTCAAGTACTAGTCACTAAATCTAGGTCTACAGTCACACACTCTGGCCAATAAATATTCCTATTACCCTTGGGTGTTGTCACTATATATACACTATAATATATGTGTACTTCCATTTTCTTGTAAGAAACAGATTCATAGGTACATTTATTTGCTTTGTTTTTTACTATTGACAGAAGGTTGATTGGTTCAACCTTCAAGATTGTAATGCAATATTGAGTAGCTTTGTGTTTTTCTTTCACATTTGCCTGCTTAATGAATACTTAAGTATGCTTACATCATCACACTATTTTTGTTAACACAAGTGCACCAACAGTCAGACTCGACAAAAGGTCAAAGAAGATGAAAGGGATTATAGGCCTCGTTATTTCAATACAAAAAGGTGACACTTTCTACTATTGCCAGCAGCAAGGAGAATTTCTACACTCATTCTATCAAAGCTTAATTTCAAAGAAAGAAATGGTATGCCTGTCTCAATGATTTGAATAAGATCATCATCAGGCAGAAGCTGGTTGATGTTCTGATCCAAGCAACCTACCACATACATGACATCATCTCTGTTGAACCCTATACTTGGGGGTCCTGTTAGATTATCACTCCTGCAGACAAAGTGTAACTGTCCATCCATCTGCAGCTGTAAACGATGTTCACGTCATAACATGACATAAATACATGTTGATGACTATAAAGGTCTAGCTTCCTCTCTTCTGGGCAATCTCATGGTAATACTCCTTCTCCTGTGTTATCAGGATACTCAAGAAGTAGTTTTCATTACCAGCATCCTTGTATCTAGAGATGACCAGCTTGTCCTCGCCAAGGACAGTAATGACTATATAACAATACCTGGTGGTGAAGCTTTGGGTTGGTGTGATGGGAGCAGTGCAGGTCAGGGACTGGATCTTATTCTCCTCAGGCAAAGTTAAAGTGGCTTCCCTGTCTCCCACAAAGCATGCATTCCATGGATCAGATGGCAGCTCCTAGTTGGAGATGTGTTTATGTTCGGGACTATACAGGCAACACCTGTCATGCTGATGGTTACAGATCAGTATGGAACCATCACCCAACCACACTAAACCTGTGTACCAGGATTCCGATCTTTTTTTAGGACACTTTGGCTCTATGACTGAAGAAAGTGTCTATGTTCTGAAAATTCGACCCAAAGAGAGCTTATGGTTTTCAGACTGGCATGGAGGGTCAAAGTGACCTCCCTGGACTCCACATGCAGGGATCGCGCTGGGCATCGCCAATGTCGCAAATTGCGATCTTTTTTCCCGATTGGCGACAAAATATACCATCTGGCGATTTTTTTGGCGACAGTGTTTTTGGCTGTTAAAACTTGTATATACAATCTTGGGTTTGGAGTGCAGGATTTCAAAGGCACCATGAAAGGAAGCCGCAAACTTGGGTATACAATGCACTGGAATCTATCTATTGTTACATAAACAAATCCTTTGTTCATATTGACCGCTTATGTTGACATCTGGCCTGAGTACTGTATGCGATGATACACTCCAATAGTCATGCTACCGGACTAGCTACAATCGACCAAACGACCGCTAATCCTTTTTTTTTTGTTTGGAAAAAAATGTACTAGAAAAAAAAAAAAAGTTTTGCTGAAACTTCAAAGAAAACTGATTACCTTTGAAGCAACAATCGTTCTGTATAAATACAAAGTAAATGAAAAATAAAATTCAGTCTCAGTCAGAACTATAATGGGTAAACGTATGTTAGACTTTTCGTGTTCATCATCTCATCCTAAGATTAAGTTAACAAAATTAACAGCATTTGGATTTAGTGCAAGTGCATCAGACAACCCAGTAACTGAAACACATGTTATACCTAACAGTTCAACATCATCTACTTGTAGTGCAGCTGATGGTAATGCTTTAAGTACAACACCACATCATGATGATCGGACACCGAAATCCCGAAAATGTCTTGACAGTTGGAAATTTGGGCGTCCGTGGCTGAGATATGATTAATTAGATAATTGCAAAACGGGGGCTGGATTTTGTGTGTGAAGGGGGTGGGGGGATGCGTTTCATACTTTTCGGACAATCGTCAAGAATTTTGCATTCAAACGGTTAGGTCCATCCCAATTGAATATTTCCAAGGTTACCGTTTATTCTCATACATAAATTGATTTTACGCAAATGTATTCATGTATAAGGCTTTCTATAAGAGGTAAACTATTTTCAATAAATCGTATGCACATCAGAGCATACTCTCGATTTTCCGTGTGCTGATTATCCGTGTGTCAATGCGGGCAAAAAAAAAGAGAAGAAAATATTATAAAGAAAACTAGTCTTGAACGGTAGTCTTTAGAAACTTTAGAAAACTATATTGAAATATGTACATAATAAGGCTTTGAGGCACATGACAGGTTGTATCAATCACACCCCTGTGACCCTATGACACTGAAATATACACGGTTCTCGTCTAGCTAAGACAGGCAGCTTAAGATTCTACTTTTCAGCCGACACAAGAAATTTACAAATACTGAGTCTGAAATAAACTGGATACAGTGTATCATTTAATATGATAAAAAGTCGGTCAGTTTATACAACTGTTTAAAGACAATTAAAAGGTAAGGCGGTCAGGGATAAACAGACACCTTTCAGAGATTTATTGAATTGGCTCACAATAGCTTGTGTGACAAGTCATGTCAAATCCTTTGAGCACTGCTGAGGGAGAGCCCCTTAGGCTAATTTGCATAGGTAAAGTACACTAAGTGGAACAACCCAATTTGTCTGAAGTTAAGTACATAAATCTAATGAGAATCGGCACGTACGAATGTGAAGGAAACTTAGACTTTGAAACTGCATTCAGCAAGTGTGCAGCCATAAAATCACAACGCATACTCATGTGACATTCGATTTATTATTTTTATGAAACAACATTTTAACAGTGCAAAACATTATAATTAAGCATACAAAACAGTCATGTAATGATTTATTCTGTAATATTGTGGTATTGTATTGTTTGCTGTCAATAAAGTAATAAATACTCCATCTTTTTCAATTTTCATTGCCTACTACATTAATATACATGGAAAAATACTTACTCCTTGCTTGGGGACACTTTTTGAAAATTGGCGACAAAATATTGAGATTTGCGATTTTTTTGGTGACAACTTTTTTAAAGCCAGCACCATCCCTGCACATGCCTGAACTTCTTCACTATTAGTTTCCTGTAGTTAGCTAGTTGTGTTTTAATCTGACACCTGGTGAGGAAAGCTTGAGTCTCATTTCCCAGTTTGAGAATACCATCCTCCAACTGGCAGAAGCTCTGGACAGTGGTCAATAGAGTCTGACACTGCTAATTCTCATAATTTCTCTTGACAAACTCCTCTATTAGTTTCCCTGTCTGCTCTACTTCTTTTTCTACAACACAAAAAAAATATGCTGACTTGTTCCAGTGCATTCTTGATGATGGAAACAAGTTCACTTGTTCGAGTCTCTAATCTATTCTTATCAATATGTTAATAATATCCTGTGGGTCTTCCTCAAGGGCTGTTTTGGCAATGGTTTTCAAATCAAATCCACCAATATTGTACAATTTATGTGATCAGTGATAAAGCATTTGACACAACAAACTGTTTCACGATCTCGGGAAAAATATTTGACTTCTTTGTCATCATGGAGGGTACAGTATGAACATACATTCACACTCATAATAACATTTTTTTTTTGCATCATCTGATCCTATTGCAGAACTGTGGATGGAAAGCTCAATATTTGAACTAAAGGAAGTAAATGTTTTAATGTTTTCTAGTAATATACGTATAGTAAGAAACTACCATGTAAATCTGTAGTTCTGGATCAGTACGTGATAAAGAGACATGTGAATCCAAAATTCTGAATAAAAAAATAAGTTCCGAAAAGCATCTGTAGAATAAGCACGACTGCATTTGTCAACCCATGGGTGGAGTGGATATAAGCTTGCAGAAGTTCACTGCATAAGGCATTCAAATATAATGTTGTTAACACAAAAAATACCAATGGTTTGTAAAAGAAATGATGCCACAATACCACTTTGTCCCTTAGTCATCATCATTTATGTTTCTTCTGATCTATACTCAATAAGAATATCTTTATATACAACTAAATAAAGCCCAAGATTTGAAAATTGCAATAAAAGCCTTACAGCACTTTACTGTCATCTAATATCAAGTCATTCTGCCTATACATCATGTTCTTAGCCTTAAGTGAGAAAATGGGGAGTGTGCTCTTGATTTATTTATGGTACCAAAGCATTCAAGTCTTGTCATTTGTTTGAAAAATTTAGCAGTTGCCATGGTCACTTGAATTAAATGCATCCATTGGTCTGAGACGTGTGTAACCCAATGTTCCCTTGGATAAGCAAGTAAACGTGGGTATACACCTATTTCACCAGCAACTGTCTGATTTTAGTAACCACAACTGTCCACTTATCTGTCCAGTGCTGCAGAGTGTGGCCATCTACAGTTACCCAAGGGGCACAACTCTGTGCTGGTTGCTCCCACCTAAAGAAATAAGAAGATATACATAAAAAAATGAAAGAAAACTGTTTTCATCTTTTAAAAAATTATTTATTGTCTCTATTTATACAAATTCATGACAACCACTTGAACTCACATTACTAGACATTATGTCAGACCTATACTTCAATATTTCTTCCTTATTTCCAGGGAAGGCAAATTATGAGCTTGTGAGATGAAGATATGAAATAGTGCAAAATAGTATTTATGCTCATGTGGAATTTAATTCTTGGAAGAAAAAGTTGATAAAGTATTCTTTGTCAAGAAAGTCTGGAAGTAATATTTTGCCAATTTAGTGAAAGATATAACAGTTATGACTTTTGGGGATTTACTGTTATCATATAGCTATTAAATTTTCAACAAAATGTACCATCTGTGGCATGACAGAAATGTACATGTATTACTGCAGTAAAATTTGAGATAACTATATCTTATGGGTAGGACACAGCCAGTAATAACATATAAAATACATTACCATGCCAACACATCGTCCTTGACCTTAATACAGTCTGTCAAAGCTTTTGCTGTCTTGTTGAGCTTCTGTTGTAATACAGGAAGTAACTCACTCATCTGCTTCCTGTCATGCTCAGCTACTGCCTCACACAGCTCTAAAACAATTAAAAAATGTACAATTAAAGATGAATTAAAGGTTACCTGCATTAAGTAATCATCTGTCTTAAACAGCCAGCTTTTTTATGTTCCATTAATGAAACTATTGTAGAAATGAACCTCTATCTAAGCAATCATGTTTTTAGCCCTACATGGCTAACGTTTTTGTTGTTGGCTCTTTCAGTCTTCTAACTTAAGAAAACTTCAAGTTTTTAGTGGGAGAAAGGCCCCCTAGCTCCCTGACAAAACACCCACCCTTGTGGATCATGAATTAAAAAATAAAATAAATAAATAAAAACAAACAAAAAAAAAATGGTTGCTTCCACAATCACAAGTACTTGGATTTACTGGCCTTAAAGCCTATTGGTCGCATGTCTTTCTACCCAAATAATGAAATCCAAAACTACCATAGGAAAAAACTTTGGTTCTTTATAAATAAAATATGAGAGGAATAAAGTTAAAACTGGAATGGCAATTTACCCCATTTGACGAAATATATAAATTCTGATTAATTTCATGTTCTGTGTACAACTTCCTTGCTTTTTGTTCTCAGCAGATAAAGACACATTTCCAATATATGTCATATACTATGTAAAATGCAACATTTTAAAAAAAATTCCATTCTTGACAAGGGAGGTGATGTTTCATCTCAAATGGAGTGATTAATAGGTGGGATTTTGTGGTCCATGTTGATAATCTCTCACCTGCAATAGTGATGGCAATGTCTTTCTCCTTATCTGTAGGATGGAATCTCTGCACTGCACTTTTCTCCAGATCCAGTCTATACATGATGTTTTCAATGTCAGACTGGGTTCTCAGTATCCAGGGTAATAACTGTTCTGCTGCCTAGAAACAATAAGGAAAAGACTAACAGAATGCAGACATATAACATTCAGGCATTCGCTTCCTTTTGTACATTAGTCAATATCTGGGTTAGTACAAAATGACGCTTGTGCTTTTTAGCATGCTGACAAAGTGGTTTGACTGCTTGACTCACAATCAGTTTGATACAAGTTGGCATCCTGCCAGAATAGCTTGGGTCAGCTGTTGTCCTGTGCATCTCTAGGCAAGTACTTCACTCCCATAGCCTCTGCATTAAATATTCCTTCAAATGCTGATGTGCCATGAAACATCAATAAATCAATCAATTAATCAATCCATCTGGACAGGACGAACATGTGGAGTCCAGTTTCATTTTCTGGACAGGTTACCACAAAACTAGAAGTGTGAAAACATCCAAACAAGAGGCCCAAGTGGACTTGATATTGCTCACCTAGGTAGTTGATATGTGCCAGCTTGTAAATGCAAATTCACACATGTATTTAAACTGTACAGGGGAAAGAAAAGCTTGAAACACTTAGTTGTTACATTGTCTATTAATATTAGTGTGATTTATCTTCTTTCCTAGACTATCTATATAAGATAACTTTCTTAACATAAAAATAACAAGTCATTTAAACAACTGTCATTATCTCATGGATCTCTCCCTGCCCCAGGGGAATTGGGCCTAATACATAACTTAGAAACTGTTCATAGCCTTACCCTTCAAGTATTTAAACCTATTTGGCATTACAATGGCAGTTATCTGTGAAGTCTGCATGGATTCCTAAATCTGTCCTTAGCCCCATGGGGTCATGCCCCTTAAGTCACAACTTTGACACCCAAGGAAGCTACAGTGGCTCAGTGGTTAAGGCACTGGGCATGTGTCCAGAAGGTTGCAGGTTCAAGTCCAACAAGCTGATCATCTGGATTCACCAGAAAATTTCTCAGGACTGTTTTCTAAGGTCACGGGTTTCTCCACTCTTACTGATTAAATTTTAAAGTGTTTCTGGAGGAAACCATATTGGGTTATTATATTTTATCTCAATAAAAACTAAAAATTTCAAAATATACATTTAAAACAATTTGTTAATATTAGCAATGAACATATGACATTTCTTTAAATAATGCACAATACACTTAAATTACATGTTTCAGGCACTTTAATATTTCAAAACTAGCAACTGTCAACTCTATTTAACAAAACATCTTGTTTCAAAATATTTGAGAATTACAGCTGTGGTCAAGTTTTGAGCAATAATTCTTTGCAAATAAAAATTTATAAACTTGGAAATGGTTTTACAAGAAATATATTCTTCATAAAGCAAAATCTTTTTCATGCACATAATTAAATATGTAAAGAAATTCAGATACTTAAATACATTTGTTCAGAGTGATAAAAAGTAACCAAGAAAACCAAGTCAAAATGGATCATATTACCACAATATTTCCAAATGGTTGCTGCATGTCAGTCCCTATGCACTGAGAAAGGTTCAGCCATCCCAGGCCCGCAATGTCTCTGTTGACAGCTGGGATTTGTCAGGTTAAAAACAGACAGAAGTCACTGGTGTAAAAAGAAAGGCCCATTGACACTTGCGTTTTTATGGGCCTTTCAGAGGAATGAATCATGTATATGACATGAGCAGACTGTGGTAGATGCCTGAATGACAGCTTGCCTTTCTCGACCAAGAGGTTAACAGATGTGGGAAGATGAAAGGTCATAGATGGCTTAGAAGGCAAAAACAGACAGAAGCCAGAAAACCTCACTGACCAAGTATGGATAGCTGAGTATTCTCTAGATATTGTTGGAAAGGAAGCTGGCGCTCTTCGCAAACATAAGAATGGGACAATAGGAGGGCTCCCCCATGAGTGAAGGGTACAGTGACTGAGCAGGTGAAAAAAGCTGTATGGAACTGTGAACAAGGTCTGGGAGTAAGTCTTTGTTGGGGCACAGTTATCCCCAGATTCACTGTGTGGATTACCTATGGTCTGAGGCCAGTACCTGGCATCCAGGACTTTAGTGTTGCAATTGCTGGTACTGGCTTGTGACAGGTCATTGACCAGTAATGAAACTATCCAATGCTGCCCCACTATACTTTCTGGGACCAGTACTAGGTCTCGTCAGCTGCCTCCTATGTTGGGTGTGACAAGTGTGTCAGCGAGGCATCCATCCTGAGGAGCTGAACAAAACTAGGAGTCTGCCCTTGTTAAGATACAGTTATCTCCAGGCTTTCACTCAAACATCCTCTATTGTTCTGGTCCAGCACTGGGCATCTGGGGCTGGGTCATTGCTATAGTCAGTGTTGGATTGCGGTGCAGCCGGACCAATGATGGTTCAGTCCATTGTCATTCACTAAAGGCATCATGGACCTGGTAGTGGGCATATGGGACTGGACCACTGCTGTAGCCAGTGCAGGATCATGATGGAGCTGGGACTGGTGATAGACCCATTCATTATCACTGAGCAAAGACAATGGATCTGGTGCCAGTGGGTATGGGAATGATTGCCAGGGAGGCTAAGGATGAGGCAGAGCCAGGACTGGTGTTTCCATTGCCAGATGCCTGGATACTATTTCAATCTAGAAGCTGAGACTGGTATAACTGGAGCAATGATCACTGCACCTGGTCACAGAAGTCAAAGCTGTCTGGCACGGCTGCACTGGTGCTGGAATTGAGCTGGTCCAGGGCCGATTAAAGTGTAAAGTTGATGGCCAGTACTGGCTATATTGGGTAAGATCACTGTAGCCAGTCCTGCCCTTGCCAATGATGATTGTATCTGGGCAGTTTAGGGATGGTTATGTCCTGCGACAAAGTCTGGTACCGACTATCCTGGAAAGATCAACATAGCCAGTACTGAGAAGATCCCTTTCTGGTCCAGTTGGACCTCCATATTTCCTTGATTCTGTGCTATGAGATCAGAGAACTTCTGACTTCCAAGACTTGGTGAACACTACTCACCATGTCAAAGCTGAAGCATAATAATTATGAAAATGTTAACCCATAGCCGGTGTTTGTAGACAAGTGTTTTGCTGTACATTACCATTAAGCAACATGTTAATGGATTTTTTACATTACTGGAAGTTGTGTACCTCAGAGAAACACCTCATTTTGGGCTCTTCTGCAATGAATTTCTTACAGTCATGTGCAAAGGGGTCACCTCAAAGGGATAGAACTGGAGCATTCATCATGCGACAATGACTTCCCAGCCAAAGAAATACAGTGTTTATGGATTATTCATACAAACGTACATGATATATTCCTAGACCATGCAAATTTGAATGCGTTCACTGTGTTTGAGCCTAACACTTTTGCTGCAAATCTTAGTGAAATGCTGCTGTTTAGTAACAATCACATGGACACTTTGATCACTCATTACAGTCAACCAAGAGAGCACAGTGACGCAGTCATCAGTGCCAATAAAGTAATGAGTGGGGGATTCTGATGTAAATTGTGTACAACAATTATAGAGGACTGTCAGGAGCTAAATTATTGACAAAACTAGTTTCAATAAATGAACAATACCTAAATGTGATTCATTTGATTGAAATTTCACATTTACTTCCAGTGCCAAGCATGGAGTGTGAGTGCTGATTTCTGAACTAGAATTTATCAAAACGAAGCTGTGGTACAGGCTGAGTGCTGACACTCTTGACGAACTTATGAAAATAAATCTTGATGGTGTTGATATAAAAGATTTTGATCCAATGCCAATGGTTAGGAATTGGAATGGAAATCGAAACAGACATCTGTATCAATAAAACAAAGAGAATGTTTTTGCCAAACTGATTAACTTTAAATTAGTGGATATACCATAGTGCAATTTTGGCAACATTATGATTGGTGACAGAAATACTGTGTAAATATGGTTTGTTTTAAAAAAAGAAACAAAACAAACTTGAGTGCATAGCAAATCATAGGGATAAACTTATGGTTTGCTGCAACCACCTGATGAGACCTATAGAGAGGTCAAAACATTTTTTAAAATGAATATATATTACAAACAGCAGATTCATGTGTCTCTGAAGTCTGTTAAAATGTCTGGTTGAACTCAGAACAATTTAAAGATTGCTGGTACATACAGACACACACATACATATATACACACACACCAAGTTTCATCCCTTCATCTCAAATGGCTCTAAAAGTTTAACGGAAAGTATAATTAAAAAAATGGTACGCACACATCTGGCAATGATGACATACATGGCTTTGACCAGGATACAAGCCCAGATAGCACCTGATATCTCCACTTGGGACACACCTGAGTCAGATGGGGGAGGCCTGAGAGGCCAAGCCCAAGAAGGCACCCAATGACTGGAGGCAGAGACCAATAGCCAGAGTGCAGAAGGAGGGACCAACCACCCCTACTGCTGCCTGGCAGACTCTTGGCCCCGGAAAAATATCTGGCACAAGCTCCCACACCACTGCTGAGTGCAGGAGCAGCAGATCTGAACTTGAGTGGTCCCCAGAAAGTCTCTCCACTCTATGTTTTGGACACAGATCAGAGGGAAAATGGTCATAAACTTCATTCACCACCTAATCAAATGACCAGATTTCCACCGCCACCAACATCTGGTGGGATTGAACATGGGATCCTTAAGGTAGGGAAGGACCTGCCACAGCAGAATCCGGGAACTCATCAAAATCCTTTAGGATGGAAAGGACATCGTTGTCCTGAGTATGCTTCTGAGATGAGACAGGACCATACTTTTTGGTATCCCTCATGAGGGGGGGGGGAAGGGGCTAAAGGTACTAACCTTTCTAGTTGTCATCCAAGGCGAATGAGATCACTGAGCCCTTCTTGACAGCTCTGGTGGAATATGCCAGACTGTCTCATTTTTGCTGGACAAGGCCAGAAGTGACACAGCAGATCCATGGCCTCTCATGTCCCCAATACCTTGAAACCAAGGCATAGACATCCATGATGTCATGGAAGGGAAAGATGACTAACTACTGGGTAGTGGGGGGTTCCCAAATCCCATATGGATTAAATGGGAACATAGGAGCGGGGCGATGTCAATCCAATCCCCTTCCCTAGATGGGCAAGCAAAGCCTGACTCCCTATTCCCATAGGGATTGGAGAGTTTCATAGAGAAAGCAAGTTATTCCAGTAAAATTATGTTTCTCCAAGAATACTTACCCGATCACATTAACATTAGGGATATAAGCCTGCTACCTCCTGAATCCAGCCCTACTAAAAAAATTAAAATTTGTCTTGTCTGTCTATATCATATAGATAAAGGGCAATAAGGCAATAACTCTTGCCCATTACCTCCCCATGCTGCCACCTGGTGTTGCTAGTTTTTAAGCTGAGCAAAATACAAACGAGGATGCTTACATGACAGGGTGGCTGTCTGGTTAAAAAGACGATTACTGAATTCTTCTTACTGACAAAAATTTCACTGGTGAATCCAGTCAAGCTAAAAGGCTGTGTTGGATTTAACTGGCTCTGGTGGTTATCTGGACTGCCACCACAGGATCCACCAGATTCAGAGTTTGTCTCTGCAATGCTCAATCTCTGAGATAAAAACTTGAGAAGGTTGGCTTTGCATACCAGCCAACAGATTCTATTATGTCTCGGATTGAAACATTACGTTCGAAAGCAAGGCTCCCAGAGATCGTTCTAATTTCATGAGCTGAAATCCTCATGAGGCAACTCTGAACTTTTGAGACTCCAGAGTACACCAAGTATATAACCCTCTTCAGCCACGAAGATAGGGTTTAAAAGGTGATATCCTGCGTCCTGACCTGCACTGGGAGAAAGAGTCATTTGTGTGAACCACGACTTGCCTCTGTGTGCCTCCAGTAATGCTTAAGGGTGCGGATAGGGTCTTGCATGGCTGCTGCTCTTGACATTTCTATCGAAGAGAGGTAGGGTATGACAACTCTCTGATTGCCCACTGACGGTAACCTATTTTTAGCCACAAAGCCTGGCTGCATTATGAGGAGCACTGAACCATCCAATCTGAACTGCAGATAGTTCGGGTCAACTGAAAGGGCATGTAACTCGCTCACCCAGCATGCTGAAGCTAAGGCTATCAGGAAACATGTTTTGTGTGATAGTGGCTTCAGTGAGGCTCGTGCAAAAGGCTCACATTTATCTGAATTGACCCATATTAAAACCAAGACAGATTCCAATTTGGAAACAGGGTGAAGGATTTTGGTCAATCCAAATCAGGATTGGCTAGTAGGTCTGATAGGTTATTATCATGACCGATATCTCTTCTGCCATGATGCCTGAATGTGTTAGATATTATGGAGTGGTAGCCCTTGATGGTAATTGGGGCCAACTTTTTCTTCTCACAGAGCCAGAAAAAAAAGTCGGCCAGTTGAGGGATCAAGGCACTCAAAGGGAAGATGTTATTGTCTCTGCATCAGTCCCTGAAAACACACCACTTACCGTCATAATCCTTCAGAGTCGAGGGCCTTCTTGCTTTCAAGATTCTCTCCGCAATCAAAGGTCTAAATTCTTTCTTTTGCAAAGCTTGCCTGGCGAGCTAGGCATGAAAGAGAACACAATCAAGGCAGGGGGGGAACATTTGCGACTACAGTTGTTTGAGAAGACATCATGGTAGGTATGTGTAGCTGTACACCTGGCGAGATGGACAGATCTATCACTAAGATCCCCGTAGTTGTAGAGAGATGAAGCTGTAGGCATGGCTAGAAGGACTGATCTATCAGGAAGATCCCTGAACTGAGAGGGCTGGACTGGCTGGACGGCCGGGACATCGATACCATAGTATAGGATAGATCCAACGGATCCATAAAAAAAAACATGCGCCTGGACTTGAAGGCCCGAAGGCCATGCTCAGACATGTGGGGGGACTTATGCCCACTGGACTGCCTAAAATTGGGGGGACACTCCCCTAATGTGTCAGAATTACCTGTGGAAGTAAGCAAGGGATAGATGGGCAAAATCTACCCAGAATTTATTAATTGCATCGTCTCCTGAACCAGTCAATGCATCTGTAATTCGAAGGCCAGCATAGATAGTTGTGACTGCAAAACCACATCATTTTGCTTCTCCATTTCCGCAGAAGTGATAGTAGCTGATGGTTGTATATGCCGCACTTTAGGTGGGGGAGTGGACCCCAGCAATGTCCCCCACAAGACTTGCAAGAGATTCTGTCTTTGGATGAATACTTAATACATCCATGTTGTCCTTGCGAGATTTTCACCTCTTTTCTTTGCCTTTGGCCAACTTCTGCAAGACAGCAACCCATACATCCTCAGACCATATGGCGCACACTGCAAGATAAGGACGAAGTACATTTTGTACACACCAGACCATATGGCGCACACTGCAAGGTAAGGACGAAGTACATTTTGTACACACCAGACCATATGGCACACACTGCAAGGTAAGGACGAAGTACATTTTGTACACACCAGACCATATGGCGCACACTGCAAGGTAAGGACGAAGTACATTTTGTACACACCAGACCATATGGCACACACTGCAAGGTAAGGACGAAGTACATTTTGTACACACCAGACCATATGGCACACACTGCAAGGTAAGGACGAAGTACATTTTGTACACACCAGACACGACTCATTCGTGCCTTCTCTGGCCTTGAACTTCTAGCATTTATTGCACTTTGTCAACATGTTTCACTGAAACGACACAATAATACAAGAAATGCATAAATTAACAATGCAGCATGTAATAAGTCACTAAAACAACACCCATTACTAAATGAGTGAGCGAACAATAGGCAGTGCATGCTAAAACGTGAATCACAATATACATGAATGATAGCGTGCTGTACCAAGCGGTCTAAATAGACAAAGTCTGAGAATGTAAAAAATTCACGAAAATATTGGAACAAATTCAAAAATAATGTATACCACATGTAGAGGAATGATTAATACACAATATAAATCCAAATTTCTGGATGGATGGTTAAAATTCACATTGATATTCGCATGGATTTATGGGAGGTTTTTTACATGATGTTGACTGTATGACAGCAAAACTTCAGAACTAGCAACACTTGGTGGCAGCAAGGGGAGTTATATATGATATAGACAGAAAAGACCAATTTTTGTCTTTTTAGTACGGCTGGATTCAGGAGGTAGCAGGCTTATATCCCTAACATTGTGATCGGGAAATGTATCGAAGGAGATGGCAATGAAGATCTGACAGAAGAACCCACCTCAGATCTATCCCTGTCAGAAAGGTGACATGCTTATATTTGTCACCAGTACTCTACTTCCCTTTAGAGGACACTGCTTATCCCTGTGGGAAGGTGCCACTCATCTTATTGAGAGGATGCTGCTCATCCCTGTTGGGAAGGCACACTTGCTCTCCTTGAGAGGGTGATGCTCATCCATGTCAGGAAGGTGCACTCGCTCTCAGGTCTTTTCCCTCTCTTGGAAGGGAGCAAGGATCTATCCCTCACTGGCACTGATAGCATCGGATCGAGCATCAGGGATCCTTGGCTCTTTGGCAATATACAAAACACAGAATTTCTTTTTGGTTCCTGCTTCACAGAAGTAGACTGACCTAACACGGGAAGTGATCCAGACCCCTCCTGGAAACAGAGGGGGTCATCTGTTGATGAAGAGGAGGAAGAGAGGCCTTCCTACCTCCTTGATAAGTGAGTCCCTTTGCTGCCAAGTCCCACACATCATCTGACCAAAGGCAACAAATCAAACATCTGTCCGTGCCTGCACAACCAGTACATGATAGGAGGGTGGGATGAGTGTTCCATAAGACCTTCTTATGCCCACACTCACCCACACCTTGAGACTTATCATGTTGCTGAAAGAGAATAAAATATAAAACAAAAGAACCAGAACCAGAAATGGGTAGATGATACTTACCCTGACACCGGTACTAAGAAAGAGAACAATTAACAATAAACACCACTTCACTGAGTTAGGTGCAGAACTCCTAAAATATACAAGAAAATAGCAAGAAAACAATTAATGCAAGGACTGGAGAAAAAAAAAACCAATCAATACAAAAAGAGCAATAATTGACCCAAAATTATTTAACAACAAAAAAGGTTAAATTCATTGAAGCATCCTGAAATGTGAACTCACACGAGGAAAGGTATTCCATATGTTGGCTACGAGTAAGAAGTCAGACTAGGATCATGTTCTTTTCAATTATGGGCATCCAATTACTAATTGGAAGAGGGAATATTAGCATGGACTGGGGACTAAGTATCCCAAAAAAGGAAAGCATTGTAATAGTATGAGGTATGTATTACTGCTATTAAAGTATAAATTATTCAGCTGTGACCTTGACTTTGAAGATAGGACCTCCAATTTGGTATGTGACACTCATTCTAGTGTTATGTTAAGTATACCAAGTTTCATCCATTAATCTCAAATAGTTTTAAAGTTATAGAGTGGAAGTAAATGAAAGTGCGATGAATGGGCAGACAGGCATCTGGATGGATAGACAGAAGCGTAGAAGCTATGTTCCACCCTTTTCTTCTAAAAGGTGGGGTACAACAAATGAGGTGATATATATTTGTCAGAAATGAAAGTGGAGCAAGAGAAAGATATAAAAATAAGTGGAGTATACTCTCTTATAATAAGTTAACTCCAAAAATTCACTGCAGTGGCAGAAAGGCACTAGAAGGAGTGGTGTTTGCAAGACCTTCATAAGCAGTGTGTGCTCCAGCATGAGCTGGAGTAGTAACTGACAACTATATTGTTTCTGGAACCAATGCTTTATATTCAAGGGAAATATAATCTTGTATTACTTCCTTTTAAAGTGAGCAGACAAACTTTTAGTACCACTGTTGCTAAACCAAGCCAAGATGGTTGTAACATCTTTTCTGATTTGGGATGGGTGGATTTGTGAGCTACCAGACATACTCCTAATGTATTATGATAAGATAATATATCTGAAGAAGAAATTACATTCCTGTCAATACTCTGTGATTCAGGGAAATGATTATATTGTTTCTACTGAAGGATCAATTGCTCATTGTGGGTTTTAGCAACAAGGAATCACAATTTTTTTTTCTTCACCAAACATAAATTAGCGAATTCACAGTATATGTAAATACTTTATTGAAAATAAATCACTGTACCTGGAACTCTGGAAAGTTTAAGCACTGGAGGACCTTCTTGAATACTGGTCTCACTGTGGGAGCTCGTGTATGGTTAATAGACAGATCTAACACTGCACTCTTTAAGGCACTGGGAGCAAGACAAATATCATGAGATAGGTAGAATTGCAATTTGTATTATGTAAATGTACAATTTTGGCACACTACCATTCTGACAAAATTCATACACTCTTGATGGGAAAAATGTAAAGATAAAATTACTTTAGGAAAGAATACATTTCTTCTCGTAACTGTTTCATGCACTATGAAGAGGAATCAATAGCAAACTTAATCTTGCAGATGAGTAGAAGAACACATTCTTTAGGAACAAAAATATTTGTAACTCAAATACATATACAGCTCTCGCTACACATTATAACACAATTCTGGATATAATGCATGACCAAAATTAAAACATTGTATTTAAATTGATTTATCAAATGTATGACTATATGGGTTGAAAGAAAATATCATTATACTTCGTATCATATCTTTATTTCCTTTTAAAAACATTATTATTTGACAAAATTTGATTCTTTCTTCTATACTGCAGTTCAGAACATAATCAGTTCTCACAATACCATAGTTCCATTCATAATGCTATTATCATTATACTGCAGTTTGGTATATAACACAGTCAGTGGTTATGGACACCATGATAAATTGAGGGAGAGCTCTACAGACATAACTGACCCTTCAATCCACTATATTCATACCTGATATTCATTTAGGTACATGTACTAAGGCCAAATTACTTTTACTGAATGATTTACATAATCCCACATAAATACCATTTTAATTTATGATCCATGTGGTAAATTTCTAACAGAAATAAACATGCTGTTAAAAGTCATATACACAAACTATATACTATTGTCATTTTGTTTAAAAAATGAAGAACTTTATCATTTTGTAATAAATGCAGAAAAAGATTAAATCTGAAAACATACCTGTCTATTGAGGAGAACATTAAATATGTCAGGTTTAGACTGGCAAACATTTCAATTTCAGTGGTGACACTGCCCTTTAGACTGGTTGTTAGTCTGTGTGTCTGACTATGATGGCTGCTTAAACACCGGTCTATGTAGCTCACAATCTGTGGACAAAGAATTATATTAAAATAAGAGATAAAATATTTAATAAATATTAAAATGGCATGGCAAGATATGACAAACAATTAACAAAAGAATTATTACAGCGTCTTTTTATCCTACTCCTTGGAAGAGAAACAAAACTGGATGTGGGGTAAGTGAATTTCTGATTCAATGTAAAAAAGAATTGCTATTACTTAAAATTTAGCAACCAGCATGTAATTTTCTATAAATTTCTTTATAGTCTTCTTTGTGCTATTGCAGTTGTAAGTATGCAATCATTTTTATAATACTTTGATTCAGTACCAAAAGTACAGTAATTGCCAAGTATTAACTGAAGACACTTCATATACAGAAAACTCCTGAACGTGAGGTTGATCTTTAAATAAATAGCAATGCAGCACACCTGACAGGTCTGTTGTATTAAGTTTTCTGTTGCCCCATCCCTACACCAATAACCTCCAACCACTAGCTCTGCCCCTCCCCAGGTGATACATCAAGATTTTAAATCATTAGACTCATACAGCAGATCCTTTCTTGATGACCACCCTTTCTGCCAAACAATCATGGTCTCTCAAGACGGATTGTAACACTATAAAATCAATAAATCTTTTGCATTGAGAATCTGGTGTCTCAAAACAGGTGGTCTCTCATAGCAGTAGTCTTTCAAGACAGGTTTTACTTTACTGTATTCCAATATTTCAGGCCAGTATTTATTATAGTATAGAAAATTTGCTGTTCTACTAAGAGCTGGACTTCTCTATAAGAAAAGAAAAAACACATTTCCCACAAAATATTCCCATGTGGGTCAAAAAGCACAGCACAAATGTGTTTGCTTGGTACTACTATGGTCTTGTGTTTTATCCTGGAGTTTGGCAAATGCAAAGTCAAGTGACTGCCCATCTCAAACTGGTGATTTCTGCAACAATCTCCAGCTTTTTTTCCAGCTAAAGATCACCACATACAAGCATCAAAGTCATCAAGAGTACCATATATACTTGCATATAAGTAAGACCCAAATGCAAACTGCATAGAGCCACATCTGCCATCCAATAATGTGGCCACATTTCTGGACCTATGCAGTTTGTTAGGATTAATCAGTAGAACAAACAATATAGACTCTGATCTACTGGTGCATTATGTGACAGCTGATTAGGGTCTTTTATGCTTGCAGTTGGATCTGACTTAAATGTGAGCATATAATAAACTACCTGGTGTTAGTTGTTGGAACTTTAGCAACTGATGTAATGCAAATAAAGATGTGGATAAAAAAGTTTAAATTTTACCTCCTGTTTCTGTGTATCAAGACGAGACTGGGCATTAGTATTCTGCTTCACAAGAACTCTGATCAGATCTTGCTTTTTATCCTATAAAGTAAATTAAAATAACAATAGCTTTAGGATGAATTAGAATTGACTGATTGAGCAATACATTATAGAAATATCCGACTGCTAGGGACCGATCAAAAATGTTTATTCTCCCCCACCTCAAGAGAACAAAATCTTTATATTTTGTAAATATACATATAAATATCAGTTAAAATAGATATTAAGTATTTCTAACTGCCATTTTGAGTTGATAAGTAACTGTATTCCTAACTGCACTGTCATTTTTAGTTGAAATCTAACTGTATTCCTAACTACACTGCCATTTTAAGTTGAAAAGTGACTGCATTCCTAACTGCACTGCCATTTTTAGTTGAAAAGTAACTGTGTTCCTAACTGCACTGACATTTTGAGTTGAAAAGTAACTGTATTCCTCACTGCACTGCCATTTTTAGTTGAAAAGAAACTATTTCTAACTGCACTGCCATTTTGAGTTGAAAAGTAACTCTATTCCTAACTGCACTGCCATTTTGAGTTGAAAAGTATCTATTTATAACTGCCATTTTGAGTTGAAAAGTAACTGTATCCCTAACTGCACTACCATTTTTAGCTAAAAAGTAACTGTATTCCTAACTGCACTAGCATTTTGAATTGAAAAGTAACTATTTCTAACTGCACTGCCATTTTGAGTTGAAAAGTAACTATTACTAACTGCACTACCATTTTCAGTTGAAAAGTAACTGTATTCCTAACTGCACTGCCATTTTCAGTTTGAAAAAAAAAAAACAAGCTCAAATTAATTTTTTTTGATCGTCTATAACTTTCTCCAAATATAGTTAGATCATGAAAGTTTTGGCATGATGTAACTGTTTGCATCACTTGCAGTCATGTCAAATTTCAATGTATGATTTGTAATTTTGGAACTTTGACTTTTAAATCAATTCTTGTGCTCCAACAGTTTAGAGACTATGTGACCAGATATAAAACCTAAAGCAAAAAGACTAGAGTTTAGAGACAATGGAACCAGGTATAAAACCTAAAACAAATAGGCTTTAGATTTTAGAGACAATAGGACCAGGTATAAAACCTAAAACAAATAGATTTTAGATTTTAGAGACAATGGGACCAGGTATAAAACCAGAAACAAATAGACTTTAGAGTTTAGAGACAATGGGACCAGGTATAAAACCTGAAACAAATAGACTTTAGAATTTAGAGACAATGGAACCAGGTATAAAACCTTAAACAAAAAACAGACTTTGTTGACAAGCTTTAAATCATACAAAATGAAAGTGAACATGAACTCTATATCTAATTCTCTTTGTATGCCCTAAACATGTTCTAAACTTTTTTTGTGGATACACTTAAAAAAACAATAATAGGCTATTCTTATCAGTGTATTTTAGTTGTAAAACACAGTTATTCTACATCAAGGGATTATATTACTAAGCTAAGGTTGTGAAGAAGTAGTGGCATCAGGTAGTTTTAGAGACTAACTGCAAGGTCTTTGAAGTCCTGAATCCTCTGGTACTTTGTGTAAAGAATTTCCTGTTCATGGGCATTTTTTGCCATCAACTCCCGCAGCCTGTTTCCCTCCTTTGTCAGACAATGGAGTATGGTACGCTTGCCTGCAAGGTCTGCCTCTGTATCCAACATGGCCCTACCAATAAAATAAATGCTAAGAATGCAAGGACTGCTTTTGCATCCAACATGATCCTACCAATACAATAAACAATTAGTATACATGGTCTGCTTTTGTATTCAACATGATCCTACCAATAAAATAAACACTTATATACAAGGTCTGCCTGTGTCTCCAACATGGCCCTACCAATAAACAAAAACAGTGTACACTGCCTGCTGCTGTATCCCACATGGCCTTACCAAAAAATTAAACACTTAGAATACAAGGACTGCCTCTGTATCCAACATGGTCATACCAATAAAATAAACACTCAGTATACAAGGTCTGCCTCTGTCTCCAACATGACCCTACCAATAAAATAATGATTTAGTATACAAGAACTGCCTCTGTCACCAACATGGCCCTACCAATAAACAAAAAACGTGTACACAGCCTGCCGCTGTATCCCACGTGGCTTTACCAATAAAATAAACACTTAGTATACAAGGACTGCCTCTGCATCCAACATGGCCATACCAATTAAATAAACACTTAGTATACAAGGACTGCCTCTGCATCCAACATGGCCATACCAATTAAATAAACACTTAGTATACAAGGACTGCCTCTGCATCCAACATGGCCATACCAATTAAATAAACACTTAGTATACAAGGACTGCCTCTGCATCCAACATGGCCATACCAATTAAATAAACACTTAGTATACAAGGACTGCCTCTGCATCCAACATGGCCATACCAATTAAATAAACACTTAGTATACAAGGACTGCCTCTGCATCCAACATGGCCATACCAATTAAATAAACACTTAGTATACAAGGACTGCCTCTGCATCCAACATGGCCATACCAATAAAATAAACACTTAGTATACAAGGACTGCCTCTGCATCCAACATGGCCATACCAATTAAATAAACACTTAGTATACAAGGACTGCCTCTGCATCCAACATGGCCATACCAATTAAATAAACATTTGGTAAACTAGGCCTGCCTCTGTATCTAATAAAATAAACACTTACTATACAAGGTATGCCTGTTTCCAACATGATCCTACCAATAAAATAAACATTTAGTATACAAAGTCTGCCGTTGTATCCAACATGGTCCTACCAATAAAACAAACACTTAGTAAACAGGGGTGTGTCTTATGGGAAGTGTTGTACACTAAGCCATAAAATCTATGATATCTATTGAGGTAAAGAAAACATTATAATCAGTTTTCATCATCCACTAATATGAAGTGAAATAAGCTAAGCAATTTAGAATAGAAATAAACAAGAAGGTGTCACTACATGACAAGTCTCTAACTGCCTGACACCAAAAGCCTGGCAATGAATACATGAATACTGTGAACTGGGTGTATTATGCATGTGCACTAACACAGTGTCTTTAGCCCCCTGGCACCAAAAGGCTTGAGTAGTGTGGACTGCATGTATCATGTCCATGTACTAAGTCAATCCCTGTCTCTAGCTACCTGGCACCAAAAGGTCGGAGTACTGTGAACTGGGTGTATTATGTACACGTATTAAGTCAATCACTGACTCTAGTCATCAGGCACCTTAAGGCTGGAGACTGTGAACTTGGTGTATTATGTACATGTGGTAAGTCAATTAATGTCACTAGCCACATGGCAACAAAAGGCCGGAGTACTGTGAACTGAGAGTATTATATACATGTACTAAATAAATCATTGTTTTTAGCCACCTGGCACCAAAGGGTTGCAGTACTGGGTGAATTATGTACATGTGCTAAGTCAATCACTGTCACTAGCTGCCTGGCACCAAAGGCTGGAGTACTGTGTATTATGTATGTGTTGTTATGTATGATGTTTATATAATATTATAGATATTTTAGGAAATTATAAATGTTTCTTGACATTAATATTTGCTTAAATCTTAATGTTGTTTATCAGGTAAAATATGTTTAACTAGTGTCCTTGAATTAGGTTGTTTACTTCAGATTTGAGCTAAAGGATAGTTTTGATAAACAAAATGTTTATCAATTTGAGGTCAAGGTTGATTTTGTTTACAGATAAAACTGGAAAATCCTTAGAGTTATGTGTAAAAAGTCATGTCCATACAAGTAAAATTTCATTAAGATGACACATATTCTAGAACATTCTGTCATGTGACCAATCTTTATATATACCATGTTTAGTGGACAGTTTTTCAGTTTCGACATTACTATCAGTCTTGTAAAGAGCTATTACAGTTGTGGAAAGTCATTCCAAATTCTAAGAGAGGAATTATTTAAAATATTCATTAGATTATAACAGTGCTAATAAACTTTTGGATTTTGAATTTATAATTGATGATTTTGGAATTTATGTGAACTTATTCAGAGATATTTTGGAGTACTTCATTTTGACATCAGCACATAGAGTCGTAACAGTGTACTATATTCAATGATTGTTTTCAGCCGCCTGGCACCAAAAGGCTGGAATACTGTGAACTGGGTGTATTATGTACGTGTACTACGTCAATCACTGTCACTAGCCAACTGGCACCAAAAGTCTGAAGTACTGTGAACTTGTTGTATTATGTAAAGTGTACTAAGTCAACTATATATCAGTAACTCAGTAAAATATGCAGGGTCCATGCAAGGGGGTGGTTGATATTAAATAGTTTCCCCAGTGCCTGTCATTGCACCCAAATATGCACAGAAAGCTAAGATGACTTTGCCTTTTCTTGAGTAATATGCACAGAAAGCTAAGATGACTTTGCCTTTTCTTGAGTAATATGCACAGGAAGCTAAGATGACTTTGCCTTTTCTTGAGTAATATGCACAGGAAGCTAAGATGACTTTGCCTTTTCCTGAGTAATATGCACAGGAAGCTAAGATGACTTTGCCATTTCTTTAGTTGGAATCTTCACCCCCACTTTTTTTGCCCATGAATGCTTTTGTGTCCAGGTTTTCACAACCTGGATATTCTAAATCAAACAAGTGCCAAAACCTGGGTATATTATAGGTCAATTGCGGGATTCATGCTAATTTCTCATAAATTGCACCAAAAAGCAACTGAATGAGCAAAAATTGCACACAGTATTTTCAAGCCCATCCTTTATGTATTCATTAAATCCCTCCTATATTAAAAAATTTCTACCCTTTTTCAACAAAAGGGGGGATTTGTCTCCTAATTTTTAAGTTATAGATTAGTCCCTAATATGATCAAAATCTGCTGATCAAATTAATCAAAGGTTATATCTCTTTAAAATATCATCAAACCGAATTACCCAGGAAGAAGTCTATTACTGATCTGGCAAATTCCTGGTCATAAATTAAGCCTTTTGCTCATAGTTTGTTATTCCAACACTGATAGCTGGTCTAAATCAACAGTTCTGTAGCACCTGCTAGTGTAGCATACCAACTTCACATCTACATCCCTATTTAATACTAATCACAATCCATGGTATGAGTATTATTTACTTAGACTATCTTATCCTTCAATCTGAGTGACCATGAATTCAATTGCTTGATTCTTCATCACATCTCATTACAACTCCAAACTTAGGTGTCTGACATGATAAACAATAATGTCCTCATGCACAGTCACATAGTCACTATGTAGTACCTTATAGCAGTGTCAAGTACTTCAGTGAGAGACTCCATTAGATTAATGGATGGATAGAACTCTGACATACTACATCACTGCAGTAAAAGACTCTGCCAGGTAAAATTATTACTTTTATTTAACAATAAAGATTAAACATTTTTTGCAAGGTCTTTTCTTATCCATAGACGAAAACCAAAATCAATCTGGCAGATCAAAATTTGGGTTTAAAGTTTGTACTCTAACATGTTCTTAATACAATGGTTTTTCTGCAGCAACAAGCAAAGCTGAAATAACCAATTAAGTTATGTGTAGTTTGCAAGATTCTTGCAACTAAACCTGAATTTGCAAGTCAATATTCCTCTTATCTGCACATTAACATATCATATTAGCATATTATATTGAAGTCAAAGCCACTTTATCCATTAATATGGATTTCTGATTGGATTTACTGACAAACTTTACCTAAGCCTAGACATCCCTGTTCTGAGCTTAGACAGTCACCCTAAATTGAACTTTAATTTACAGCTTCCTATAGAAGATCAAACACTTTGTGTACAATAAGTGGTAAAATACTGTTTATCTAAAAGAATTTTTTTGAATACTACAGTATAAAAGATATAAAAATAATAGTACAATTCATTTGTAAACATAGATTTACAACTGAATTAAGGCTGAAGAGAAAACAACTCTACCTAGCAAGCTTCAAGTCAGCAGTTTTTTGTGTTAACTTTTTCTTGAGGAGTTTGTCAATCAGTCCACTCACTTCCTGGATTTTCTGCTCCTGTTTCCAGGCCTCATTATTGTATTTTTCTGTCTCAATAAACCGGTAGAAGTGAGCTGCTTCTCTTTCCTGTTAAAAGTAAAAATTCACTTTCATTAAAACATCAGGTTTCCTGAAAAGTCATGAAATACCATAGAGGTCTTCCAATTTTTCTAGAGGACATATTTTTTTTGGATACTTGTTCATTTTTTGGGAGTTTTCAATACTCGTCACACTTACTGTTTTTGTAACTGTAAAAAAAATATTTACAAACCAACTAAATGTAGTTTTGCTATAATCACAAGAATATGCTGGTTGGTATGCTATACTGAGACAAGTTATTTTGTTTATTTGTTACTGCCTTACTTATAACATTTTACAATTAAACAATGAACAGTATGTATGTTGCTAAATGGCACATCAGTACAATCCTGGCTATAAAGTGCCAACAAAATTTAGGTATCCTCACAAAGCCATAAAACAAAGTTAAAACCCAAAAGGGTAAAATCCATAAAATACAAAGTCCACTTCTTCTTATATAAACCAGACTCTTTTAAAAAGTCCAAAACCTTCTCAGTTGGAGCATCAACAAGGGGACATGTCCCTGGGCAAAATGGTTGCTTCCATTAGTCCCCTCTTATGACATGCAGGAGGGCATATTGGGCCTATTCTACAAACCCAAACCCACTAGAGGCAGGTTATGAACACCGCAGCAAAGTCTAAATATGATAATTTCAATGCCACTGATCAAAGATTTTAAAGATGAAATTAGTGAGTGATGAGAAAAACATGCATGACAAGACATACTATAAAGATCAATCATTTTACTCCAAACTAAACCATTCCAATAAATATTTCAAATTAAACTGAATGCCAGGTCAATGAATATAACAAACAAGTGTTCTTCAGAATATGGTGTCTTGCCTCCAAATGATGTTCTTATAAACTGACTGCCAGGTAGATGAATATAACCAATAAGTGTACTTCAGAATATGGTGTCTTGCCTCAGAATGGTGTTATTATGACATAATTTTATCTTTATACAAGTGAGACAGGAACTCAGAAAATATCTGGGTGCAAACTTTATATATATAGTTATATTCCATCAATGTTTCATTTAAGTAATGCAACTCATGTAAAAGATATGTGACTCTGCAAGCCTAACACAGCACATTAACATTGTTGATGCCACTAATGCTCCTGGCAGTAAATGGAAACCTATGTCTTGTCCTTTACAGGCAGGACAAACACTACCCTCAATAAATCATTCCAATTTAATTTGTTGAATTAAAGAACTTCTTAGTTAAAATCAAGCTCACCACACCTGACCATATTCTTAACAGAAAAATACACTAGAACCTAAAAAGACAAGAAGTTTAGGGCCTGCATGTTGATCCCATGATTAAAGCATTGCTGTTAAATATGACCTTTACTTCAACGTCAAAAGGTTGAGTGAGTATGTCACAGAAAATCCACTATGGGGTTTAGGAAAAATAAGCCAGTGAAAAAATGTAGTCTTTTGGGAGGGTAAAACTAATCATTATTATGAAATACCTACCAGCTTTTATTGCATAGCTGTATCTTTTCTTGGTGCTAGTCCCCAGTCCAAGGAGATTACTCTTGCTTCAAAGTAGAAACTGGAGGTCTAGAATAAAAAAGAACCTGATCCCAATCTCATACCTCAATCCACTGCCAATAATCGGAATATCATCCTTCTTTGACTTGGACTGAGACTAAGACTGAAAGGACATCAGAACAAAGAGGAAACTAGGCAATAATAGCAGGTAAGTATTACATAATTAAAAAGAGTTTTATCCCCCAGAACTATATTTGAATAGCTGTAGTACAGTTGAGAAGTGGGAAGCTGATGGTGTTAGATAAGCTACCAAAGTCAACTTACTATTGCTGTCAGTAGGATGCACTATTGCAGACTGGAGGATAGCTTGACAACTTGTTGGACTGATACAATTGGGCCCAAAGAATAAATACCTTCACTCTTGTGTGACATTGATCAAAGGTAAAACGAGAAAGTGGAGAGAGATCACCAGAAGGTGATGAAATCATCCAAAGAAGAATGATTTAAAAAAGTCCCAAGATGCAGCAATAGCCCTGATCTCATGGGCTTTAATATTCATGAAAGAGAGCTCTCTCTCAGTGAGATACTGATAAGCTCTTTTAATAGTCTGCACAAGTGGCTGCTAAAATATTAGAGGTACCTTTCAGAGGAAGAAAAAGACGGTTCGAACCCTTTCTTTTCTCTTTTGAGTTAGATAGGTAGAAACATAAAGCTTTAACTGAGCAAAGGAGTCTATCTTGATCATCCCTGGCACGGATACAACTGAGCAAAGGAGTCTATCTTGATCATCACCCCCATGGATACAACTGAGACCGGGGATTCAATAGGAACAGGAGCTACCGAAGGTATCTGATTCTTGTCTGGAAACCCAGGTTGGCAAAGAAGAGAGAATAAATCATAGCTACTACTGAACTGTAAACCCTTTTCCACTCACAAGCATGAATTTCACTCCTTCTTGCCAACATCCAGGTTGAGATTGAAGACTGTTTTAAGGATAAGCTTCTTGAAGGAAGCTTCACTCAGAAGTTCATGAAGAGGTTTAGATAACAACCAACCCCACTGCGAACAAGTCTACCTCTGACCTTTCCCATGGATGAAAAAGTCTGTGCTACCAACTTGTGCAGAGATCATTTAGTGAGGACTTCTTCCCTGTCTAGAAAAGCTATCCATCAGAATATTTCTATTGCCTAGAATGTGGCAGACTCTGAGTGATCTCTGACAAAACTGTCAAATGGAAGAGGTTCCAGTCTTCCAAGCAGAAAAAATGGGCATGAGTGCCCCCTTGATGTTTGAGGTATCCAATGACTGACGTGTTGTTTGTAGCAACCATGTCGTAAACGGTTGATGCACTCATGAGGTGCTAGAAAAACAGCCAATAATTCAAGATTGTTGATGTGAAGAGAAGCTTTTTCCCTAGACCACATGACTAATCCCTTGAGCTGTAGGTGAGGCTATGGTAACTAGTGTCCAAGCCTTATAAGTTCCAAAGCCTCAAGAGCCTTGCCAGAGAGATGGACCCATGTCTGTGCTAAAATCCTCACCAGGGAAGCATCGGAGTCCATGGTGGCAGCTTTTGGAGTCAAGCATGTGAATGGACCCGTTAATGGAGAATGAAATCAGGGCCTAAAGCATAGAAGAAGGGACAAACCATCCCTTCTGCTACCTGTCTGCCTCCAGACTTCAAGACAATTTTGGAGACAGTTCCTCACAATTGCTGAGTAAGAGTGCAACAGCAGGTTCAATTTCAGCTGTGCCACAAAGAGCTTCTTCAAACAGGAGAGGATCCTAGTGTTTGATGATCCAGTGGGTTTTGGACACAGATCTTGGGGAAGGAGGCAGTAAACCTCATTTACAGCTTTATAAAAAGTCCACACCTCCTACTCCACCTCCTTCATCATCTGACCTGTATTGTGTGGACAAAGAAGGAGATCCTAACAGATGAGAAGTTCCCAATGTAACAGATTCTTCTGGGAACTCATGTGAGTGACAAAAAAACTGACAGTCTGTTGTCCTGTCTTCACGCTTGACTGATGGTCAAAACCGGTACCCAGTGAAAGGACCGGTAGCATGTATCAGTTACTCTGTGCTCAATGCCTGGGGCTCAGTGACCCCAGACAGAAAACAGAAGATTGGCCCCAAACTCCATACCCAGTAATTGGCACTTGGTGCCTGGTGATCAGTACCCAGTGTTTGCTGCCCAGTGCCCGGTGACAGACACTCAGTGATGGTCACTTGGGATATTTCCAGGTGAGTGGCGCCCAGTGCCTGGCACCCGGTGCTAAGTGCTGGTGACCAGTGACAAACCTTCTATGACTATCACTTGACACATTTCCCAGTGACCAATAACCAGCGCCTGGTACTCCGTGACTGAAGACTTACACTAAAATACTGTCCCTCCTGTGGGAGCTGACATCTTCTTACCAAGTGTAAGTGATCCCACCCTAGTGGAAGTGGGTGACTTCTGTACACCAGACATCTCCCTTATGGAAGCTGCTGACTTCCCTAAATTGGAAAGTGCTGTAGACCCTTCCTGGGAATGAAGAGAGTATTCCAGTAATGAAGAGGAAGAAACAGGTCTCTTCTGCCTGGCCCTAAAGGCATGACAACTTTCCAATTCAGCAGGAAATACTTACCAAACACAAGCTACTCAAAGAGGGGTGAAAATACAAGAAGCATCATTTCACTTGCAAGGTATTCAAAATCCTCAGATTCAAAGAAATGGGACACAGATACACAAAAATAAAGCAAGGACTGGGGAGAAAATAACAAATACAACTCAAGAAAAAGATACAAAAGATAAAAAAGGATGACAGTAGAAATGAGGAAATGTTCAGTACACAAGAGACATGTGTAGATGAGCATGAAGTCCAAGTTAAAGAAGGAAGATATTCTGAATATCAGAAGTGGACTGAGGTATCAGACTGGGATCGTGTATTTTATTCTAGACTGGTATGCCTTACTTCCCACTAACAAGGGCTTAACAAAAATTGCAATTTTAAACTTACCGACAACAACTCATGGACACTTTGTATCACAGAGGGAGAAGAAGAAAGATCATGTAGCTCTCCTGACTTTTCATATTTAAATCTGAAAAAAAAACACAAGAAAAATAAAAGAATTTGGCATATTTGAACCCTTTCAAACTGTATTATTATCTCCACACTTTTCTCTAATGTATCATTTTAGATAAAATAGTTGATTTTGGTGACCACAGTTTGAGTTTTAAACTTTTTTTAAACAATATGAAGCATAATTAGACTGTCAACTGATGTGTACAAAAAATAAAGATTCAATATTACTCATTATAAATTCAAAGCATTTAAGTGTTCTGCAGAAACCTAATAATATAAACATTATAACATCATATTATTAAGTAACAAAGTGTAATATATTGAAAACAACCCATACCACAGCATGGCCAAGCAGGGTTATTATAAAGTCTAAAACAGAACCTATAAGGCTCTATCGTTTTAATTCTCAGTTTTTATGCCACAGCCCATATAAAGGCTTCATATGAGTACAATCTGCTTAGGAAACTAGAATTGTAAAGCAAGCTGGGGCTAACTGGATACCCTGCTTCTGTGGCATGATCAAATATCTTCTACATTCTGTTTAATAACCATAGAAAGTATGTCACAGTGATTCATTTCTGGTGCAGGATAATGCTTTATCCCAAGATACACCTACAATGCAATTGTGAAGGCCAAATGTGAAAAGGTATCAGAATAAGAACCAAGACAAGAGTTTTAAGCTCTGCTGAGTAAACCTCAGAAAGTAGGTCAGTGACCCAATTTTGGAGCAAGACACACCTTTATCCCAAGATAAACCTGTAGTACATGTCTGCTGTCAACAGGCAAAAGAATATTAGAATAAGAGAATAAGAGAATGGGTACAAGTTCTGAGCAATGTTGCATAAACCAATGAAAGTATGTCTCCTAGTTTTGTTGCATCACACACCTTCATCCCAACGTGCATCTACAGTGCACATTTGTGGGAAATATATGGAAAGGTATTGAAGTATAGCAGTTACAGCCAGGTTTGATGTAAATACATATTATAATATAGCAGTTACATCCAGGTTTGATGTCAATACGTGTTATAATATAGCAGTTACAGCCAGGTTTGATGTCAATACGTGTTATAATATAGCAGTTATAGCAGTTACAATCAGGTTTGATGTTAATACATGTTATAATATAGCAGTTACATCCAGGTTTGATGTCAATACGTGTTATAATATAGCACTTACAGCCAGGTTTGATGTCAATACGTGTTATAATATAGCAGTTACAGCCAGGTTTGATGTCAATACATGTTATAATATAGCAGTTACAATCAGGTTTGACGTCAATAAACATTATACTATAGCAGTTACAGCCAGGTTTGATGTCAACACATGGTATAATACAGCAGTTACTGCCAGACAGGAAGGATATGCAGACAGAGCCAATTGCATATACTGCCTGTTGCTATAATTGAAGATATCAAATTTGCCCATAATTTACACGTAGTTGAATAATCCTCCAAACATTCTCTTACCTAAGTTTCTGAGCATCAGCCCTGATATCGATGCGGGAAGTTTTCTCACGCAGTACGAATGCTGCCTCCTGCGTGTTGGAATTTAGGGCCATGATTATCTGCTGAGGGGAAAATTCCCTTGATGTCTGCTCCACCTGACTCCATAACAGGTTCTTAGCTTGGGACCTGAAGAAATATATGCTTTGTCATATCCTTTGTTAATATTACCACCTGACAATGAGAACCCAAGTCTTGTTTCTTTTAATCTTTTCAATGGTCCAAACAATTACAATAGTAAACATACATAATATGTGAAAATCCTTACATTCCAACATGAATGCATAATACCAAAATACAAACATAGTATTATTTTACAACCAAAAATATAAATTTGTACTTATTTCTTTTCATCAAAAACCAATTTTAAAGGTGAACCTGTTTACCGAGGTCAACTGTGAACAAAGGTCAGTTTTGCCTTTTCCCATGGGTGGCCACTATTGACAGGTTTGACTGTATAATAAGGGCTATGGACCTCCAGTATGTAATAAATACTAAGGACTTCTAGGACTTTTCGGACTTTTATGCATTTTACAATTTGTTATTTTTAATACCAGATGAGTTAAGTATCAGAAATGAAAGAAACAAATTTTCGTCAGCACTAGACAGGTGACTTCAAAACTTTAGCATGGACTAAAATTCAATTTTGTAATATTCAATTACTTTCCACACATGAAAGCTACAACTAAAGCAAACTTTAAAATTATCTCATCATATACATGTTACTTGCAAATGATATTTAAATATTTTAAATATTGAAAATACAGCCTGAAATTAGGGTAGGGGGAGAAGGCTGTACAACAATTGAATTTTTTTGGGAACTGTTCCTTCCTAATGGACCCGGTTTAAGGATGTTTACAAGTAGATGATCCAGACATGTAATTTTTGTTTCTCAAGGAAATGATACAATGAGCAGGTTTAGAGTACATAAAAAAGCAGCACATACATCTCTGCCTTATTGCCACCAAAAGATCCCTGGAGAACTTGATTGAGAAAAGACCCTATCGCCTCACAGCATTCTCTTACATTTTTCTATGAAAAAAAGTAAAGAAATAGAAGTATATTATAAGAAATCACTTCCATAATATTTAACATAATCCTACTGAGGAGATTAAGTACTGAATTTTCTACAGTTTATGTTCAAGTATTAGATTGCATATTAAACACAATTTTTCACTATATCTTGTTCAGAAATTTATTATGGCAAAGTAATAGTTCCAGCTCCCTGAGATTTTACAGTGGAACTAAAATAATACAATTAAAATAAAATAAACAAGGTCAGTGATATGGACTATTCAGGTACTGCATTCTTTGTGATGAATTCTGGTGAAAGAAAGAAGAAAACTAAAAAAATGTTCAGATCCTGCCTTTGAGCAAAGTTTATCTTGTGGAAAGTTCACTTGAAACTGGAGTTCTAATTCAAGCAGCTCAAGTTCAACTGAGCAGGCAGGGTTCATACCTGGGTGAAAATATTCAGCTAAGTGTACAAGTATAAGAAAGCTTGGGTAGCAAAAGGTCATTGATAATACCTTTTAGCCAAATGATTACTGACCTCATCAACTTCATTGATCGGTTGACTTTAAACCAGGAAGATATCAATAAATGGAACAACATACCTAGTAAAATTGGAGTTTCAAGTGCATTTGCTTAAAGAGGTCTTGTAGCCAGAACTATAGATCTATTCAGGACTATTCCATTTACATCTACTTGGAGAGGATGGAATGCCACTTTTTCTAAGCCATATCACCACTAGAAATGAACTAAAATTATACAGAACTAGATCTGTGTTTGTAAAACATGTGTGCCCCCACTGCAGAACTAATGGATAAAATTCCCAAAAATTAAAAAATTTAGAAAAATGTTAAAATTGGTAATACTGGCATCAAAATATAATCATACAAAAATTTATAGCAATCATTTGTCTATCTCTAGTGCTGTTTGCACATTTGTACTAAAACTGTGAAAAAAAGTAGAACAAATGCTGTAATGGCCTGAAATTCTAACAGTCATCCATGTATAATTACAAATATGCCTACAAAATTTCATTTGTCCAACTCTAGTGGGTTTTGGTCAATTGTGCTAAGAAGAATTTTGTCAAAGAAGTCCAAGTGCAAAAAGTAAAAAAAATGCATAAAAAATTTGAAAAATTGCTATAATGATCTGAAATCTAATCAAATAATAATAAAGTATGCAAAATTTCATGACTGCATTTTTAATAGTTTTTGTACTATGACACTAAAATAGATTCAAGATGGACATATGGGGGGGGGGGGGTAGAGACTTGTGAATGTACAAATGGGTGATAGCAAAACAATATACCCCCTTCTGCTGTTGCAGTGGGGGCATACAAAACAGAAAAAACAGGTTAAGTTTGGTCCACTATGGTCCAGCACTGTCTCTGATTCCTCACTTATGTAAAGATTTCTACTGAAAATACACTATGGTCCAGCACTGAATGTTTCTACTACTTAATCTAGTACCTGTATTGATAATTATCCTCAATTTATATATTATTTATGGCCAAGGATCCCAAATTTCATACTACTTATATAACACTTTCCATGGTAATATAAAAAATACCAAATGCAGAAAATTCTGAGTATTAAAAGGCACTTCTACACAACTAACTTGACATACGTAACAACTTCGGTTGAAATATTTTCAATGGTTTGAGAGTTATGCTCAAGAAACAAAAATATTACAGACAGACAGACAGATATATACAGACAGATGGATGATACAAATTTAGGTCTGTAGTACCTTGGGTAGTTTCAAGTTCTACCGTATTTTGGTATGATACACAAGTATTGCATATTAAAAATATTTTTTGCTTTAGTTAATATAAACCTATGCTTTCATATGGGATTACTGTAATTCATAATACATATGTATCAATTTATGTGTGATTTTCAGTAATTGCAGGGTATTGGCGACATGAGAGTATCACAAATCAATGACAGACTAAATATATTCTCTCTTGCACAATAATACTCTTTACTGTGAAAAATATGTTTGCAACTTCAGAACCTTCTATAAATTTGTCAAAATGTTTAGCTGAAAATGTTGTATTTTATAGTAAGTAAAAGTGATTAAAATACTTGAAGTCAACCCCCTTACTCCCATATGCATGCAGAAACTTTAGTAAAACATTTAATTTGGTGCCCCACCACTGGCGTTGCCAACAGTAATGTGGTACCTATGTCTAATCAACACAGGTGAGAATATAACTAGATTTTACACAGTGTGTAAAATACTGTTCCCATCATTACATCATAGGAAATGCAGTATAGCTGGCTAAAAGTAAGATTTATAAATGAGATAAGACTTTAATTCTACAACAAAAGATTTATCTGAACATTAGACCATAATTCTAGGACTAAAGATTTGACTGAACATTATACAATAATTCTAGGACTAAAGATTTGACTGATCATTAGACCATAATTCTAGGACTAAAGATTTGACTGGACATTACCAAAATTCTAGGACTAAAGATTTAACTGATCATTAGACCATAATTCTAGGACTAAAGATTTGACTGATCATTAGACCATAATTCTAGGACTAAAGATTTGACTGGACATTTGACCATAATTCTAGGACTAAAGATTTGACTGAACATTAGACAATAATTCTAGGACTAAAGATTTGACTGAATATTAGACCATTATTCTAGGACTAAAGATTTGACTGAACACCAGACCATAATTCTAGGACTAAAGATTTGACTGATCATAATTCTAGGACTAAAGATTTGACTGAATATCAGACCATAATTCTAGGACTAAAGATTTGACTGAATATTAGACCATAATTCTAGGACTAAAGATGTGACTGCATATCAGACCATAATTCTAGGACTAAAATTTACTAACACTACATGCAGACTCCAGAGCTGAGCTGATTCCTTCGCTACCATCCTCTGAAGATTTTTTGCGACTGTAAAACATCTCTGCATCTGAACCTTTCCTGCAACAAAGAAATTTTTAATTTTTTTTAAACATATACCTTAATGTGTAAACTACCCATCCACCCAGATAGCAGGCTTCTTCCCATCAGTGGTTGGACTCTTGTATCAGATGTACACCTAATAGCACTATGGAAAACAATAGTACACCACTCCCTCGATAACTCGTGCCCAGATAACTTGTGAACCCACTTATCATGCGGGTTCAGGCATGGATCCCATTTTTTTACTAGAAAATACCCCAAAAATTGGCCCCTATTTGTTGAATGTGAAGAAAATCACTATCAAAACTGGTAAATTAAACCTTGATATATCACGCATTTTATTGTCAAAAACGGTGGTTAGTACCTGGAAATTTAAATCAACATCATGAAATTCTCAACATTTAATAAGAAGTCATGTATTTTGTTAAATTTTCTTTCCAAACAAAATTCTCAGTACACTGTAAAAAACAATATTTGACGAAACTTCGTTCAATGAAAATGTCACTAATGCCCACTGGTGGCAACACTTTAATAAATAAATACCAATTAAATAAGTTTTGTCAAGTGAAATTCGTGTTTTAGTTCTATCTATTAATTTGATTTCAGTCTAATCATCATAAATGCAAGATGCCCTCTTGTTTTAAAATGTGAAAAATGTCAATCTACCATTACAGCTATGTCTGCCAGCATTTCTGTGAGAGCCTAATTGAGCGCCGACTGTGTTTTGATCTCCAACTTGCAGAAGTATTTGTTGTATTGTTACACTCAATTAAAAGCAGACCTGCTTTGTCTTCTCATATTAATTACATGTTTTGTATCAAATCAAATAAAGCGGGTGGAATAAAAAAAAGTTAAAAGGCATGCAAATCATACCCACGTAAGAGCTAGCAGTCACGGTCATGTGTCAGGTCAACTCATTTTAATTGATCAATCGAAGACTGTTGAAAATATTATTATGTAAGTAATATAATTAAACTACCTTAAATTAGCCCACTTGTTCATAAATGTGATCAAAGATAGCAAGGCAACCAAGCGAAATGAGTACTTGGTGAATAAAAAGCTTTGTTTCACAGATACAGTTCATTATGGATAAGTGAGTTCCAGACTTTGTAGTGAACTTATAATTCCTGAATTGGCACTCAGAGATTTCCTCAAGGATGAGAAGAAATTTCACTATTACTTGCAATGAAATCTCTGCATCAATATTTTACTAATAGAACAATACAAAAATTAAAAAAATGAGTTTTGATGTTGATGGTCTTTTCATGAAATGAATGTCCCTAGGTTTTGAAAAAAAAAGAATCTTGTTTTGTTGTGAATCAAGAATAACAAAAAGCAGTGACGTTATACACAATGTTTTCACGTACACATGATGGTTGTTGAAACCTCTTGTAAAATCCTGTTAACAATCTTTCTGAGGTTGAGTATCTTGAAAATAAAGGTAATTTACATAAAAAAGCAAACAACTTCATTAGAAAAGTCTCTTTAATCTTTTTATTGACAATTATTCTAAACGCAATTATAAAATGAGTATTCAGCCATAAAACAGCACCGTTACCCCCCCCAGCCCCCCATTTTTTCTCGATGTCCAGTGTGATGGCATCCCCTTCATAATTGTTTTGAGGTCCTTCTGTAACTCACGCCCTCGCTTATGCGGTCTATATTTTTGAACCTCGTTGTGCACAAATTATCGAGGGAGAGGTGTATATTTTGTTGCAAAAGTAACGAGTATGTATGTATGTATGTTCATATGTATGCATGTATGTAATAGAGCTTAACATCTTGTTAGCATGGTGCTGATAAAATGTAAAGTTCTAAAAATGTAAACATAAAGAACTGCAGAAAAACTTTCTGCAGATAAACCCTTCAAAATAAACGTAAACATTAAATACTACCAGATGAAACATACAAGTTAAAAATGTTAAAATTCTTTAAAAGGTATGTAAAATAAAAGATAAAGGAAAAAAATATAAAATCCTCCACTACAGTTTCTTTTATGTAAACCACATTCCCTCAAAAATTCCAAGATGTTCACTGGTGGGACATGATCATACAGTTCTTTGAGTTTACATTAATAAAAAACTTCTGTTCCACAGGGTGGCAATAGTAACTAGTGTATACTAGTCAACAGCCTGTATTGTTTAGCATAATATGGTCATCACAGCTTATACTAAGTATGATAATACATGTTCATATTTGTTTTCACTCAATATTTGACAAAGCATTCCCCCCCTCCTAAAATATAATATGATCTCAAATGGTAATAAAATACTTAGTTTAAGCTTCTAGTAATGTGGCTATGACTGCTTTCTTTTAAATGCAGTTTACCATTTAACAAGTGAAGGGTATGAGTATTAAGTCATACTAATTAAACAATTTACTTTATTACCATAGAAAAGTTAGTAAGGACAGGAAGTGTCATTATATTTGATAATAATTTGCATGGTCAACTTTTCCAGTGTCCTAATATGTATATATACAGTAACAAATATTTTTCTCAATAATTATTAAATAATGCTAACTTTACACAACTTGTAATTGCTTCCACTTTGGCACTGATTCTTTTGGCATATTCTTCAAACTCTTGGACAGTTTCCCGACACTTCAGCGAGTGTGTCTCAATCAAAGCTGATTTCCTCTGTATATCCCTGATTCTTGATCTTTGCTCTTGGTATTCATGTTCTATCATTGAAGAAAAACAAATCACTGATTAATATTCCTATGAAATTGCTGTCTGTGGGCTTGTGGAAATAATAAAACTAGAAAATTAAACAATTATAATTTGCCTGACAAGTACTGTGAACAGCACATTATAAGCCCACCCTGTGTTTAAAAGTACTCCATGTTGATAACTGAAATATTTGCACAGAAACCATTTTTCTTCTTTCAGCCAGTGATTTTGACCTGTGACCTTTTGAATGGTTTGCTTTTGGTTTCATTTGGTGTTTTACAGCACAGCAACACTTTAAAGGTTATGTTGCACTGTGGCAAGTAGAGTAAAGTACGTAGCCCAAGGACAAACCGCATTAGCTATCTGTGCTGATCCAAAGGTGGGAATCAAACCTGCACCCTTCTGGTCACAAGTCCGATGCCTTAACCAATTGAGCGACCATGGATACAGGTTGTAGATGGATGCATGGACAAACACATGAATGTCAAAGTAATAGCTATGCTGGGTCTCTGCCAAGGTGGGCTTGACAAAAACTATTTGTATGAACTTAAAAGATGCTTAAAGATTCCAAGCTTGGGTGTAGTACTGTTCATGTTGATATCTGTTGGGTATCTGTCTTACCTTACAAATCATTTTAGAAGATGATATTTCTGAAAGACTATCTTAATCTTGTGTTGTTTAATTTCCTTTTTTTTTTACACAAAAGTATGTCATATGAAGTGAGTGTTACACCTTGGTCGACATGTCTGGGGGACATATTATGTACCTATGTCCCCCTATAATGATCAAGATATTGGTTTGTTTAATTTAAGGGAACACTGGCACTTTGGGGTGGGAGAATGTCCCCTGGGCTTCCTGAAAGTGCAACAATGGAACTGAAAATTCGATCAGTTACTAACCTGTCTCAGCAATATCCTTCTGTAACCTTTCAAGGTCACTGTCAAGGTGACTGATGTCTCTCAGGACATAGTTCACCTCTTGTGACAAATCTGATCTGTTCTCCAGTAGTTCTGACTTCTCCTTGTCATATGTTTCCTCCTGTCCATATCTGACCTTGTATGATGGTTGTATCTTCTCACCTTTCCTGATGTCAAGTTAAGAATTTTAAACTGATTTAAAATGATAACTGATACTTTCACATGCAGTTTTTGAAAGCAGTAAAGGTTAGACTTCAATACAGATTACCAGAGGTGCACTAATAGTTCATGTTCAAACTTTTGTTTTTATCCTCTCCTGGGATAAAAATGGATTGCTGATTCGTATAGTAGATTGTGATTTACACTAACATATCAATCATCTCCTTGGTATCAACACTTACAAGTAGATCTAGTAATTTGTATTTACTTACGCATCTTTATCTAGATCTGAATGTTCATTTATTTATATAATACATCTCACCATACCTCTAATACTCTTAGTTTGACTTCCAATAAACTTTAAAGGTGTATGGTTGTCAAAACTTTCCATACTGTACTTAAACTGGGTCAAATGATAAAAAAATTAGTTTTAAAGAATGTTTGTTCAGCTTTATTCAAGCCCATATTTTGATCATCATTACTTCTAATCCACATTTAGCTGCATCATACAGACTCCTGTATGCTATACCAACACTAAGTCTCTGTGACCTTACTTGGTGAACAAATGAAGCATTTTTTCAGCCTTCATCACGTATTCATCAGCTGTACATTTTAAACTGATAGTTTACATGTGGATGCATCTTCTCAGGTCTTCTTTTAGTAAATTGTTTCTCCAAGAACACTTACCTGATCACATTATAATTAGGAAAGAAGCTCTGCTGTCTCTCAAATCCAGCAATCGCAGAAAGATGAAAAATATTTGTCTTTCCTATCTATATACCATATGGACAAAGGAAAGAAACCTTCCCAACTGTTTCCATGACCTCCCCTTATCACTGCTAGGTGGCTACAGTTGTTCACGCAGTTTTAGCTTAACGATACCTCAGTGAGGATGCTTGCATTTGGAGGGAGATGTGGGAATGTTTAACAGTAATATTATCAGGTAAGTATTCTTGAAGAAACATAATTTACTAAAAAATGTGCTTCCTCCTTTGAATATGTTCACCAATCACATTAACATTAGGAGAATATATGATAAGAGAAGGCAATGCTGAGAATCCTACCTCTACCATGGCCACCTTTCAAGGGAATAAAAGCTCTGTTCCCTGTATAAGAATAAACTGCACTCCTAATATGAGACCAATGCAACTGATAGTCATGTAAGCCACAACAACAGTAGCCAGATAAAAGAAAAGGAACCAAGTAACTTTTTCTTACCAAGTAAAATTCTCGGGTGAATCCAGCAAAAGTGCTGTTCTACACCCATGGTAAAGCTGTGCTAACTTCAGACTGGTCTGGTGACAGTCTGGGCTGCAGCCACCAGACATACCAGATTCATTTCTTGTCTCTGTCTAAATCATGCAGTTGGAAGCATGAGAAGGTTTCCAGCATGTGCCAGCCAGTGGCATCTATTATGTCTCAGATTGCCACATTTCGTTTTAACACAAAACTTGCAGATATATATAATCTCATAAGCTGAGATTTTCATGACATACTTGATCTTTTGATATCTCAGAAAATGCAGAGTTTATAACCCATATTAGCCATGATGCCAGCCCTTGGATGGTTATATCCTCTTTCCCCGGCTTCATTGGAAGAAAGACATGTTGCCAGGCCCTATGGCACTTCTCTGTGTGCTTCACATGGTGTTTGAGTGCATGGACTGGGTCCTGCATCACTGCCTCTCATGACTGATTGATGTAGGAGAGGGGGCAGATGACAACTCTTTCATTGCCCACTGACAGCAACCTGTTTTCTGCTTGGTTGCATAATCAGGACCACTGAATCATTTGATCTGAACTGGACATAGTTCGAGCCCACTGAAAGGGAATGCAATTTGCTGACCCTGCATAGTGATGCTAGAGCTATCAAGAAACATGTTTTGTATGATAGTAGCTTCAAGGAGGTGTTGGTTATAGGTTTGAAATGATCTAATTGAGTCATATCAACACCCATGACAAATTCCACTTGGGAAACAATGTGAGAGATTTTGGACTATTTAAGTCAAAATTGGCCAATAGGTCTGATAAATCATTATTATGACCAGTATCCACTCTACCATGATGCCAGAATGTGCCTGAGATCATGGAGCAGCTGCCTTTATCATAGTCGAAAAGTCAGAGAAAAAGTTAGCCAACTGTGGAATTGTTGCACTCAATGGGAAGAGGGTGTTTGTATAGCACCAGTCCCTGAACACCCACCACTTCCCCTCGTGCAACTTCAAAGTGGTGGGCCGTCTAGCTCACAAGATTCTCTCCAAGATTGAAGACTTAAATTCTTTTCTTTGCAAGACTTTCTTGACAAGAGCCTGGCATGAAGGAGTAGCCTGTCCAGGCAGGGATGAAACACCCTCAACTGTGGTTGTTAGAGTAGGCAGGGTCTCTGAGGACTTTTCCTGGGGAAAGTCTATCTCTAGATCAAGCAGATCATTCACCCATGTCTTGTCCTACCTGTTGGCAGTTGACAGAATTACTTTGCATTTGTGACCCCTCGCTTTTTGAAATATTTTCAGTACCAGGACTAGGAATAGACCCCCCCTCCAACTGACTGAGAGTGCATCCACAGCCCATGCATCCGAGTCCTTGACTGGATAGATCAATGTGGGCATTATATGATTCCACCTCGTCATCTGATGGCCCCAAAATTCACAATTCTGCTGAAAGATCGATGGATGAACAAACCACTCTGTGTGAAGGGTCTGGCCCCTTCTCAATGATGAATTGGGCAGGACATTGAGCCTACCTGGGATATGGCCAATCTTGGCTATTATGTTTATCTGTATGCATCAGCACAGAAAATCACAAACCATAAAATGCATAGGTCTGGTGATTTATTTTGTCCCCCCTCCCCAGTCTGAGGAGGTTGGCCGCAACCACAGAATTGTCCATCATAATGAGGAATATATTTCCGTATAATTGGTGCTTCCAGAAATGAAACATGTTTATCATGGCTTTCATTTCTAGAATGTTAATGTGGACAGATACAATTTTTGGCTCCCATTCGACACTGACCATGGTGAAACTGGGCAACAGGTGGGCTCCACAACTGTACAAGATGGGGTCTGTGCAGATCATAAGTTCTGGATTCCAGCTGTGAACCAGTGGTTGTTGCACCACTGACACAGTAAAGACAGTTTTTTTTTTAGATCATGATTTGTTGATCAAGTCATCTGGAAATCATGGAAGGGGACATTGAAAGGGGATAGGGTTGGATAAACAAAATCTGAAAACCCTCTGAAACATTTTAGATTGGGAAACAGTTCAATCCACGCAGTTCAAATATGAAGGAGTCTGGCGCTAACCACAAGGGGGTCTGCAGGCAGTCAGGGTGGCAAGTCAACGGTGGCTGTTAGGTGGCTTGGGGAAGGAGAAACCTTGTTTCCTTTCCCCTTCATTAAAATGCCTCCAGAATTGAGCGGCCTGCTGCTGCCTAAATTTGGAATGAGGCTGAAATTGAGCGGTTTTCAGTTTCTTATCCATTTGCTGGTGATTGTCTCTCTGTTGTGGTTGAGACTGGTTCATTCTGACAGTTGATGCAGGTGGAAAGGCAAGCTGAAGAGGTAGTTCTTGTGATGCCTGCTTGCCCACCTCCTCAATTTTCCCTGCAAACAGCAATGGTGTGCCAAAGGGTGCCAACCGAAGGGACAAGGCATGATGCAACTTACGGAATAACGAGTGCACAGGCATCTTGTCTCACAAGATCCAGGTTAGCCGAAGCCATTAGGGTGTTTGCCACTGTGTGGTGTGCAGCTTGGCAATCCAAGCTGTAGACTCTCATGCATGATCCCTAGCTGCTTTTTCAGCAAGTCAAAAAATTAATTGCAAAGCCAAATCTAACATAGAGGAAGTAGTGACTATGTTTCACACTAACTTAGAGGCAGCATGCAAATCATTTCTGCCCACCTTATAAAACAGCAGATTGGTCATACTGACTGCTGCAATGTTCTTGTCCAAGAAAGGCATTTCAATATTGAACATCAGCAAATGTGTGCGGTACCAGAATGGTGAGAAAGATGCTGGTAGTTGGCATTCTGATAAGCCTTGGAATTGCCTGGGTACAGTATTTTGTCAGTCAGGTGGTCAGAGATTTCCTTAATCTTCACTGACTATAGAAGAAGATGGAAGGATGGCTGGAATTCATCGTCTTCCAAATCCATTGAAGCCTTGACTTTATAGGCCTGGCTTGCAGCTGATGGGGCTGGACACTCTGATATCTGCAGAACTCTGTAGATTTCCTCCACAGCCACTTTAAAACTATTCTGTAAGCTCCACTAAGGGACTGGTATATAGCAAGTCATCATGGTTATCCCCGCACTCACTGTGGGAGTCATCCTCATTGGGTATTGTCTGTATCTGGGAAAAAAACAGGGAAAAGGCAGTGCCATTGTCCCTGTGTACAGTTTGGTATCTCCCCAATGGGTAAGCCATAAAAGATTGTGCTGGTGGTTGCATCGGCGGCTGATCAAGTGCCATGGTTTCTCTTGCCTGTATAAATTGCCGGTAAGTGTGTTGGAAAGCCAGTTTGGCTATTGGCCGGATGGACAGCCCAGTTGTAGGCTGGATGGACAGCCTGGTAACCATCTTGTTGGTACATGCGGCAATAAAGATCTCTGCATATCTTGTGTGGCCAGCCGGTATGTGGCATGGGTCGCCAAAGTGATGAATTCCCAGTCACTGATTATCAACTACAACTGGTCATACGGGTGAAAAGGCAGGCCAGCATCCAGAATGGCATTATACAGCCTATATGGATGGCAAAACAGATCCTCAATATCCAAAAAATACCCAATGCACCCAGGCCTACAGGTCAAACAGCCAAGCTCAGACATGCAGAGGGACTAACACACACTGGACAGCCTAGAAAAGGGAGGACAGTCTCCATTAAGTTCCAAGACATCATTGGAGAAATACTGGTGATGACAGGGAACAAATTCTGCTAAGGCCAGCAATTGTGTTGTCGCCTCTAAGACTAGTCACCACATGTGACACTGATAAAGCCTATAAAGATTGTGTGGGCAGCAACTCTGCAACCCCTTCTTCTTCCATCTGCAGCTGACCCAATGTAGTGGTCACATTGGGCGCATCACTTTCAATTGGAGGGTGGGACACTTTCACGCTAGCAACTGACAACATCTTAGGATGGATGGTCAACAATCCACAAGATATAACTTGGATTTTATGAGGCATGTAATACGATGTACATCTTATCCAGTGAAAGTAAAAACTTAGTAAACAACTGTAGCCACCAAGCTTCTATCCAAACACTGATGTGATCAAGGAATATATTCATGGGAGAAACACCAGCTCATCATGAACCACATTTTACACATCAGATCATCATGAATTACATTTTACACATCAGTTACAGTTCTCCCTCTTTATAACATGCTTTGTTATAATGCAATTCCAGATATAACACGGTACTATGGACCCATTGACCAAAATCATACCTATGTGTAACAATATGGATTGAAAAAAACAAAGTGAAGCTTACTGTTATATCTTTATTTCCTTTTCAAAACACCATTATTTAAAACAAATTGAATGTTCCTGCTATACTGCATTTATGTATTTTATGCTATTCTCAATATATCGCAGTTCTGTACAAAATGCTGTTCTCAATATAATGCACATCAGTACATAATGCAGTCGGTAGATATGGATACTGACTACTGCGTTACAATGAGGTAGAGCTGTATGTTGTCAGTTAAATATTAGTTTGTATTTCTGACACCACAAGTTGAACACTCATCAAACTCCATGTGCATGTAATTCTTTCATGAGAAGCCATGCACCATCATTGAAATTATGTGACTGTAACTAGTTTTCACACTATATTCACTTTATGATTCTGGACATTAGCACAAATCTTTGCCAAATTTTGTTCTATATGTCTCTATAAGTCCCATACCACCAAACAAAAACCTGTTCTCAATTTATTGTACACTGTACACATCTAGGGTCAAACTGGCAGGAGGGGGCTGAAATTATGTCATTATATAGATGTGAGCTCAGTCAGGCTCATCAAGACAGTTATTTGTTTTAATTAGGAGCAATTAAATATAACAAATGATTTAATGCCAAAATGTCAAACAATGATGTATGAAAACTATAAAGGTGTTTCTTAAAACACTGATGTCCTGACAAAGTGCCTGAAAACTTAAAAAATTAAATGGATGTACATATGGACAGAGATGGATAAGGTTAACATTATTTGCCTTACCACTGTAGTGATTGTGCATAACAAAGCATTTTGGTTATGTGAGGGGTTCAAAAATTATTTGTCCTCATCTAAAACTTAAGACCATAGTTTACACGTAAAACTGACAAACTTCAGTCTATCTCTGTCCTTTTTCTTTTGTTACCCTTTAGTTGGCTCAAAAGATGTAAAAGAAAACATTCCCAAAGGATACAGAGCAAGATTTCCTCGAACTTTCTTCACAGTCCTGTAACAAACAAGAATAGCCTGAAATTAGATCTAGCTATGCTGATGGATCAGAAATCATTTTATTTTAAAATTACATTTGTTTTAATAACTTGTCCTACTAAATGTCGCTGACTACTTAAGTTTTAAATATGAAATCAATAATTATATTAGTAACAAATATTGTTAAACTAGGACAGGGGTCTCCAAACTTTTCAACCCGAGGGCCGCATTAACTATCAAACAGCAGTTCGGGGGCCGACTACACACTCGAGGTCCAAATAAAAAAGAATCAAAACATGGATGTTGTTTTTAATTATTTATTTAATATTATTTTATTCAGTTATCATTTAATAACACATTGATACACTACACATGAACACCTGTATTAGTGGGAATGGTGAAATTGTTTCCTGGATGCCAAAATAGCAGACATTTCTGGCTTTAGATTTGATGTCCCTAACATCAACAGTGACCTGAGATTATCATCGGACAAGTTTGTTCTCAAATTGTTCTTCACGTATTTCATTCTTGAAAATGTTTGTTCACACAGGTATGTTGTTCCAAAGATTGAAAGGTACCTTGATGCAAAAGTTTTGACATTAGGAAAGTCTTCCTTGGGCAAAAACTGGTAAAAACCCACCAGTCCTTCTTTGAACTTGTCCCTAAGGAGGTCATTTGCTTGCAACTCAATGACCTCCAGCTGCAGTTCATCTGGGCAACTGGCCACATCTGCTTCAAATGGGTTTTGAAACAGTCTCACTTCTTCTGCCTTTGAATCCAAGTCAGAAAACCGCTGCTGAAACTGCAGCTGGAGGTCTTTGATGATCTCGCATGCAAATGACGTGGGGAACTCAGCTGTTGCTTCAGCCATGAAGACCTTGCACTGCTGAAAGTGCGTCAAGTTGTTGGCCTGTACTTGTTCCAAAAACAAGACAAGTTTGGATCTGAAGGCCTTTAGGTGGGTGTATAGATCAGAAACTAGATTTTCCTCTCCTTGTAGTTTTAGGTTCAGAAAATTTAAATGACTAGTTATGTCTGCAGCAAAGGCCAATTTCCATACCCACTCTTCATCAGACAGTAATGGCTGTGGCTTGCCTTTACTTTCCAGGAAGTAACCTATTTCCTTTCTTAACTTAAATACTCTGCTCAGAACTTTCTCACAACTTAGCCATCTTACTGCTGTGTAATATGGTAAATCTTGCGATTCTGTGTCTGTATCTTTCAACATGTCTCTGAACTGTCTATGGTTGAGCCCATGTGACCTTATTAAATTCACCATCTTCACCACAGGATTCAGTACACTGCTGATGTCCATATATTTAGCACACAAAGCTTGCTGGTGAATAATACAGTGCAGGAACATTGGTTGTAGAATGTTTTTCTCATTACACATCTGCTTCACTTGTCCAACCAAGCCTTTCTTTATGCCACTCATGTTCTTTCCTCCATCAACAGTCAGGCAACTGAGATTTGTCCAGTCCAAGTTATAATCAGCAAATGTTTTTTTCAACTCATTGAATATATCCTCTCCGGTAACAGTGCCATACATGCTATGTAGGGAAGCCAGCTCTTGTGTTATGTTCATGTCTTCATCCACACCTCTAATGAACACAAGCAGTTGAGAGGTGGAACAGCTGTCCAGCGATTCATCCATTGCAATTGAAAAATGGCGAAACTTGCTTGCATTTTTCGCTATTTGAGTCACAATGTTTTCACCCATGTCTGCAACACGGCGGGCAATGGTATTTGCACCCAAAGCTACATTTTCAAATTGTTTTGACTTTTCTGGGCAAAGTTCCTCAGCCACCTCCAACAAACATTCCTTCACTACTTCACCATCTGTAAACGGTTTGCCACTTTTAGCCAGGACGTAGGCAACTTTATAACTGGCCTTAGTTAAGGATTCATTTTCATTTGAGGATTTACTGAACAATGTCCTCTGAGATGTGAGTTGATTTTGTAATTTAGAAAATTTTTCGGCACGGACTTTACCCTCCAACTGTACATATTTCTCCTGATGTTTGCTTTGATGATGACGGCGCAGGTTGTATTCTTTCATCACAGCCACGGTTTCGTTGCAAATCACACACAATGCTTTCTCGCTGGATTTGATGAAGAAGTATTTCAAACTCCATTCTTCTTGAAATTGCCGACACTCATCGTCTATTTTTCTTTTCCTCTTCTCGGCCATCGCTGTGATCAAAATAATCAAGTCTTGAACAAGCAGCAAACCATTTAAAAACTCCGCCACTAGATGGCGTTATATCATCTCATTGACTGTGAACGGAAGTAGAAAAAGTAAGCAGCGAATAAGGTTTTGCAATGTAGTGATCGGTTGGAAAACATAACGCACTACTGCGCGCCTCTATTTTAATTCGGTAAAAACATAACGTCCACGTAAGCGGCGGCTGATCTTGGCAGGATACACGTAAATTTCCGTAATTTGTTTCCGTAGACAAAAAGGTCTCCACGGGCCGGATGAGAGGGCCTCGCGGGCCGCATACGGCCCGCGGGCCGTAGTTTGGAGACCCCTGAACTAGGAGATGGATTAAATAATCAACCATCAAATTAACATTTAATGTTTTGAAAGCTCTTGCTGTAAATTCATTTATTTTTGTAGGAATCTATTTTTCTGATTTTGTAACAAAAAAGACATTTTTGTTGGGACTTAAATTTGTGGATTGGGCAAGAGGCCCAATTGTTTCCACAGAAGTGGAAAAGATGGCCTATTGTTTCCACAGAAGTGGGTATGAGGCCCTATTGTTGCCACAGAAGTGGATAAGATGGCCTATTGTTTCCACAGAAATTGGTATGAGGCCCTATTGTTGCCACAGAAGTGGATAAAATGGCCTATTGTTTCCACAGAAGTGGGTATGAGGCCCTATTGTTGCCACAGAAGTGGATAAGATGGCCTATTGTTTCCATAGAAGTGGGTATGAGGCCCAATTGTTGCCACAGAAGTGGATAAGGGGCCCTATTGTTTCCATAGAAGGGTAATAGTTTGTTGGGTTTTTCAATTCACGAATTGTAGCCACCATAAAATATGCAAAATCTGGTATTCCATGAAATCTCACTTAAACTATATATACAAAATCTTATGTGCCAAATTTACAAAACTAAAAATATTTACGGCCGAATCACTCTATTCAGATCTACACTTGCAATTTTCCTGAAACTCTGCATGTGAGTTGTACATGAGTAGCTCAGTGAAAAGTAGCAAAGACAATGAGATATATCCTTTTTGAGATATGGTTGCATCATCTATGCTTGGTTGGGGGAATATGAGAAAATAATGGATAGCTAAATGATGCGCAAATGTAAGTAAACATGTTGTTTTTTTTAAACAGTGACATGCCATTGAAAATGATTTTAGCATGTAAAATAATTTGTATATACTACAGTTTTCATTTTTATAAACTTTATTCACATTTCTTTTTAAAAAATTCAGTACTACATAACTTTTTCACAAGAAATGTGTGAAAATAAAAGTTCTCAATGATATAAAAAAGTATTATATGCTCCAAGCATGTATATGATCATCATCTTCAGTATACAACTCCATCCATTTGTACTTTTCTCTCCCTTTCCTAGCAACATGGAGAATCTATTTTTACAAGGATAAAACCATTATTTAACACAATTCAGATAAAAAAGTGACAAATGAGTAATTATAAAAATAAAGTGTATGGCAATAATATAGTGCTAATAAGAAAGCACTATGTAATTATATTTCTTAAAGGTAAGTATTTTCATTGAAAACAAAATCACATGAATAGACATCAAGGGAATATGATTCTGGAAAGAAAACCGACACTGTTTTATTGACCTGTTGCATGAGAATTCTCTCTCGCTCTTTTTCTCTCACAATATAGGTGCATATTATGCTCAAGATATCTGAATCATGACCAATCTGGTATTTATGGTACAAATACATTCTCATGCTCAAACTAACACTCTACTAAATATTCTGACATCTGATTAGTCAGTCCTTAGAGACTAGCCAAACAGCTGCCAGAATTTGTAAATACCAGGCCACAGTCCAGATTCCTTATCACAACTTTGATTTTCACATTGATACATCAGCACTCAAATTAGTTGTATATTTTTGTCACTTTTTATCTATCTGTGGCACAAATTGCAGTATAAATGGTGCATCATCCTTTTATCTGCTTTGTTTTTTAAAAATAATCTTTACATTCATTACCCTGTATTTCTTTTCTTCAATAAAATATGAAAACTTTGCACCATACTAGCCAGATACTACGCTTGAAATTCATATGACATGTAAATGACATCACGATGTATGAGGTATATCACTATCTGTTGCGGATCAGGTTGCACATTAACAATAGTGTGATTTGCCTTGTAAAACATTCTTGATTTGACTTATATTTTTTATTCATTTGCACTGGTATCAGTTTGTTTATATTATTTACAATTTAAAACAGAGTGCACACTCATGTTAATTTCTATCCCATTTATGATTTCCATATGAATATTCTTTGCTGTCTATCATGTCTATAACACTGCTCAAACAAAACAAATATTATTATTATTTGTTTTCTAATACAAATGCTGACATTGTTAATCTGTTACTTACTGTGCTGAATGCACATGGGTGGTGATCCATTTCAAGACATCAACAGCCTGACCCCTGCAGATCCTGCAAAATACACAAAACTTATAAAAAGTGCAAAAGTGTCACATATATAGATGCCTGTTCCTGATCTTTAATGAACTTTGAAGGGAAAGTTCTGCTGTCAAAGTTGTTATCATCATTTTAATCCTCATTTAAATCTAAGCTACTGTACTAATTTTGAAAGTTTTTTTTACTAGACAATTAAGATACGGATAGAAATTTAATTATCACAGGACTGCACTATCATGAATATATCAAGGTACTCAGAGATGAAATGAATTAACTTCCAATCTCTTCCAATGATGTCACACCAGTAAATCTAACTGGTGACAATGATTGTGATTTAAAAATTTTAATACTAGTCTACTTTCCTCATACTGATTCTATATTATGGTATTTAGTCAGTTTGTGCTCATGTATGGATGGATGGACATAAACATGGATGCTGAAGTGATCGCTCTGTCGAGCTTCCACCAAGATGGGCTAAACAACAATAAGCTCTATCCATTGAGTGCATATTATACCATAGCCCAGATTTTCCATTTCATTACTGCCATTTACACCATTAGACATTCTTCAAAACAAAAGACAGGTGCAGTAGAAAATCTTTGTAATAAATTGTAATCTGCTATCCTACAGCTACTTGCTTTTACTGACTCAGATATTCATGGTGTTAGTGATGCTCTAAAGAGAAAATTGTTGTCTTCTTGTTTACCTGGGTATACATGTATATGAGAATATTAGCCATTAAATGACTAAGTAACATCTCATGCTCCACTGCTTCTCCAAAGTGATGGTGATAAAAAGAAATTTATGTGCAAATGGTTTATGCTGTCTGTTCTGATTAAAATTGGATATTGAGCAAAACACGACAAACACATACATCTTCAGCTGTAGGTGAAAGGCTTTCCCATTTCCAATAAAGCATCAATTTTGAAAAAGTAGTGCCAAACCTGCCCCATTTTCCTGTTGATCTTTTGAGGATTTTAGATGTTATTTATAGCATACATTTCAAAAAGTGGGAAGTCCCACTCAGATTTTCACACCTTTTCATAGTCAGAGACTCATCTGAAGGGTTAGTGAGAAACCTTGCTCATTAGAGTATATCATTTTAAATGCATCATTTAAGATAACTTTATGTCTACAGGATTATGAATAGAATGATGTATCTGCCTTACTGTTTAAAGTCTTCTACAGTGGGAAGCTTAGTGTTGACATTCCGTCCCTGAGAATGGTAGTGCATTTCATTAATGGCCCAGCCATGCAGTCTGGTAGCCAAGTCCTCATCACGACTTTGGGCCATAATCTATCCTGTGACAAAAAAGAAACAAGGGGTGTTATAAACATCATAAATAAAATGACAAAGCACCAGGTCAAGGTGTTTTATACGTTCTGAACAAAGTTCAAATAGGGTTGCCAGTGAGAAAAGACAAAAAGTATCAAGTCATCCATTCTGTAACAAAATAAATGTACACATATAATACAGTCAAACCTGTCCTAGCGGTCACCTGTGTTCAGCGGTCATTCTAATCCCCCCCCCAATTTCCTATATAAATCCCATGTATTTAACAGTCACTTGCTTTCAGTGGTGACTGCTCCAAGTATGCAATCTGCCTTAAGCGGTCACTAGAGCGTATCAGCAGTGACTGCTCTAAGTATGCAATTTAAACACTTCTTTTGTTTGATGAGCACTTGGCATTGTTTAGATAACAGTATATCATGTGAATCGATGTTTAAGCATTTCATATCTTGATTGTACTTACCATACTCCAATCATGCTGTCAAACTCAAAGGTGTAAACATGTCAGCTTCGAAAGCAAAGAGGTTTTTGTCCTTACACGAGAGAATGGAAGCATTTCATTTGCTGGATAGTGAACAAAGTAGTCATGTAGTTGCAGCAGAAATGGAAGCTGGGTGAACTCAGATCCAAGGGATTATTAAGCGTAAGCGAGATACTATGGTCAATTTTGAGAACAACGTTAATCCAGAGTGTAAGAGATTACGTACAATCACACCAAATTAGTAGAGACACATGTACACTGGTGATATCCCTTATGGTTTATATGCTACTAACAATAGCCACAGGAAGCTTCTTTTCAATCTCTAATCATCAATGATCTTGCACAAAAACCAACTGTCTTTTGATCTCGGTGAGTTTGAGCAACTGCTTAATCCATCCACTGCTTGAAGTGTGAACACCTGTTTCCATGCCTAATTATACCAGCTGACCTAACAAAAAGTCAGTCCTGTGTTTGACAATCACAGGTAAGCTGTCAATTAGTAATTGTATTTAGATGCCATTTCTACTGATAAGTAATGATTTAATGTACATATGGATTAAAGTGGAACTTTTTATGTTATTATTTTGTTATTTTTTTTTGTTGCTAATTAGCTAAACTAAATATATGTATGTTGATAGCATACTACTACTACTACTAATACTGCTAATGCTATTCGGTGCATAGTACATGCATTTGTCATGAACCAAGTTTGAGAACTGAACATGTCTTCAGATGTCACCTGTCTTCAAAGGACACTTTGGCCCTTTCCAATGGGTGATCGCTGAACACAGGTTTGACTGTATATTGGTAAATAAAAACAAGTGATATGATGATGAAGAACTTGAGAATTTATAGAGTGAGGCTTGAAGTATGTAAAGCCATTTCCTATGGTAATGTGTATAACTATAATAAAAGCCTGCTAACAATTGTAACTTCTTGTTTTCAATTTCCAGACATTTGTGATTTACTGTAGATCTGTACTTCAAAGTGAAGCAATCTCAAACTTGGCAAGTAAAACTGGGGAGGGATCACAATGACAATATAAGTTTGCATATTGCTAGATTATTTTCATCCACATGGTCTTCTTCCAGGGAGACATAATTATATCTATGATGAACTTTTGATGAATTTATTATTATACTAACAAAATTCTTCAAATTTCATGCTACAAAAGAGCCTAAATTCTTTATATCAATCAATGACCTGATTTTTATAAAAAAATTGCCCAATAGTAACAAGGTGTTCCAAGTCTGGGAATAATTGATGTGCTGATATACAATTGTATGTGTCACTAGCTTGTGTCAATATCAATGCATACTTTGTCAAACCAGTTGCTTTATAATGGTGCAAGCTAATTTCAAATATTGTGGTATGAACCTGGCAACAAATAAATCAAAATATTAATTTTCTGTATTTATATAACGCAATACTGACATAACCAGGGGAAGAAAAATCCATTGCCTTGGGGCTAAAGACAAGTAAAATTAATGCTGGGCAACCATTTTTCCCAATGTGAAACCCCAGTCATGCAATTGAATATATTATTAAAAAATGATCATGTTAAAAATTATAATGGAATTTATATATTTTCCAGTGACAAATGTTTGATCATTAAATTGTCCCATCTGGACACCTACTGTGGGGTGCCCGAATTGTCTCCATATAATTCCATATTTGAGTACTAGGTGATTGCTATTGGTAAGAGGCCACACTAATTCTCATGTGACAGCTACTCATTATTTGATTAGGTAATCACAGCCCACACTACCAGCCCCTCAAAGTGAACCCTTAAATAAACATGATTCATGAACTTTCATCATTTGTCAATAAACCAACATATGAAAATGGTATCTTTCATCTATGGCTTGACAGACTTAATGCCTATGATCTAGTATTACTCTTCCTGGTTGGTCTATTCAAAAACTGGGCACTAGCTGTGGAGCATGTGACACTTACATCTGTTGGCTAACTTTAGTTAATGGAATATATCAAGTTTAAATAATCAAACCAATCACAATTGTTGTTGCATACTATATTGGTTTATTGGGTAATGGCTAAACAAAAGTCCCACATGTATAGTTTACAGTTCCCTGACAGTTTAGACAAGGGATTAATAATAGTATCGAATTAAAGATAACCTGAACCGTAATAATGTAAACTCAGACAAACATAAAATATGGACAAGTCTGTGGTCAGAGGTGGCTACCTTATACAAAGCTAATGTGCACGATATTCAATCCGGTTTACACCAGATCACCCTTCTAGGTTGGCTGCATCCAAAAATGTTCACGTATTTGAACACTAATTTTGTTGGATGCATTGCTGGCATGGTTATATAATTAGCTTTGCTCAAGCAATCAGGTAATAACTGTAAACAACTTTTTGAAAATGACATTGGTTACATTACTTAGGCCTTTCTTTGCACCATAGTTTCCAGTCACATTATTACTTTTAGTATGGAATTATGGGTATTAATGCAAAGTGAAAAACCACAAATCTTGCACATCTGGCCTCATGCAAATTTTAGCACATTAAATTTAGGTCACTAAATATGCAACAGAGTACCCCAAACTGCATTTGATCCACTTAATGTGCAACATACATTCTCAACATATCAATTTTTCAAAAGGGCAACCTTAGAAACCTTCTTAAGATAAATCTGAAAATTGTAACTGCTGTACCATGTTTGAAATAGAATTTGAATAAAGTGGACCATTCTTGTCATCCAAACTGGAAGTAAGACATTGCCAAAATGGCAGTGTGAAAAAACACATGCAGTTCACTAATCTTGCCATTTATCATCACCACCAACAGATCTATCATCTGACATTGGCACCGCATATAAAGTGTCACAAAAGCAGTTTTTAATTCTTCTTAACATTCTACCTTGTGGTTGTAAGGGTGCAAATTTCTGTCGATCTATAAAGAGAACATTAACTTGGACAGAGAACAATTAAATAGATTTATGAGGACAGGGTGCGTATTGAATCGCTATGCTGCAAGGATTTTAAGGTCTGTGTTGTGAGAGAAACCGATTTTTAATTAAGCATTCGTTTATTTAACAGTCAGAGAAACTGGAAGGGAAAAGGTTAACTCAATCTTTGTATCGAAAATGTCAGAGTTGAGATTGTCCAGAATCAGTTATTTGGAAATCTAGAGGGTCAGGATGACCGCAATTTTTGGCGCCTATTTATAAATGGCGGTAGATATATTTAATCCTGATTGGCTACGCTAAATAAGGGGCGTGTTTCCCACACGAAATTTCATGGTTTTAATATGCCACATCGCAAAATTTAGTCAGTCTAAACTCCTGCAAGAGGAAGATATTTTTGGCTCTGAGATTGAATTTGCAAGAAATTATCTCGTAAAACAATTATCCAAGGGACCGGATGTCTGGAAAGTTGACGGACACAATTCTGGCGGTAGAAGCGAGCAAGGCTTTAAAGCACAAGGTATTTGCGTCAATCTCATGTAATTCGTTGATACCAATATAATTATTTGCCTGAATTTATTTACTTCTATTTGTGTGAATTTATTTGTATAAATTCGTAGATCAATTTTCTTGATACGAGTATAACTGTGTTTGAGTTCATTATCTGAATTCGTACAATGATCTTATATATAAGTTTGACAGATTGTTTGAATTTGCTGTCTTGAGTGTTATAGGAATCATGCATTCTAAGAATTTCATGCATTACTTTAGTTGATATGAGTATGAGAATCCGTGTGAATTCACCGATCTTAGATGATTTCATGTATGATAAAAACTTAAGTGCGTATCGACTGAAATTAACGTAGTTAAGCCATGTAATGAATTTCATTCATTCATTTGTATAATCGAGAACGGAACTGTTATGTCTCGTGTGATGTTAATGTGAGTCAGCGATGAAGTAGCCGTTAGGAAATACATTAATCTTATGAAACTAGGTTTGTTTGTTTATGGCCTGCCGTGTTTGGCTTGACCAGATAGCCTTTGGTATCTGTTTGACTTCCGATAGGATGATATCTGACATAACGAGAGTGGAGTAATGATCTATTCCCAGTAGGATATCTGACAGAAGATTTAGGTTGCTTCTCTGTTTATTTTGAAAGGGGAAATAGCTCCACTGACGTAATCCACTGACGTATCCACGTACCTACGTATCTACATACCTACGTATCCACCTACCCACACAAAGTTTGAGGGCCGACAGAGGCAAGATAGTCAGAGTGAGAAGAAAGCGAAGGAACCAACTGAACAGCACGGTGAAGCTAGAGTGAACAGGAGGAAACCAGGTTATGAAGCTGTACAAGGCAATGACTTCGATTGTTCACTCGATTCTATGATGAATTAATTCTATCATTTAAACAGATCGGCTATTTATATAAGTATATTTGTGTTTAAAATTCGGTGAATGATTTATTTCAAAAAGAAGTGTATCTTCCTACTGTAATGTATTATCACAGTTGTTTATGTAATTGATTAAATTGTTATATTTCATATACGGGGGCTCATTTTAGTCTGTTCTATATATCTGCTCAGATCTCTATTCATTCCATCTATAAGTTTCACAATTTATATTATTATTTACTCGATCCGTGCAATAACACCGAGGTCGATCATCCTCTAGATAACGATAACCACAACCACCACCACCACGCCACAGTGGTAAATGTACAAACCCCAGTCCAGTCAAGAAATAAATATAGTATTTTTGAGCATCCTGTGGAAAAATCTCACAGAGCTATATGCTGATAAGCTATGACAACTGTGAGCTGTGGTCCCACATTAAATGTAATTGCATAAATACAAGTGAATATGCTGTCTACAACCCTTGCCTTTTGACTGACTATGTCATTATCTTGACTTTTATTCCAATTTGCCTTGTCATGACACCTCATTTTCATCAGTGCAAAGTCAAGATTCTCTTCTCTTGTTTTAATGTCTGTTTAAATTGTTGTTTTAAATATGTATGCTATGTATAACTGTATGGTAATGTCTCCAAGCGTATGTGTGATGTGTATGGTAATGTCTCTATGCTGTATGTGTGATGTGTATACATCTTTATGTGTATGGCAATGTCTATGCTGTATGTGTGATGTGTATACATCTTTATGTGTATGGTAATGTCTCTATGCTGTATGTGTGATGTGTATACAACTTTATGTGCATGGTAATGTCTCTATGCTGTATGTGTGATGTGTATACATCTGTATGTGTATGGTAATTTCTCTATTCTGTATGTGTATGATAATGTCTCTATGCATTATGTGTGATGTGTATACAACTTTATGTGTATGGTAATGTCTCTATGCTGTATGTGTGATGTGTATACATCTTTATGTCTATAATATCCCTGCTGTTCTATCAGCTCTGAGTTGATGTCTGTGGAGTAATAACTTTTCAGAGCTAATGTTATTTGCTGTAATGTCCAGTGTTAAATAAAATTTCTTATGACTGACATCTTATTGGCAGTGAACTCAGTCCACAAATTAAAGAAAACAGCCAAGCATGTGCTCTGTAAATAAAGTAAATAGTACTATTTCCTAACATTTTACTTGCCAAATATGCTATTTTTTTAGAAATGATCATCAACTTAATAGTCGTAAGCTTGCAGGCTGCTCCTTCAGTGATTTTGACAACTGTTTGTGCCAACCCATAAAGTTTTGAACAGCAAGTTATCTATGCATTATTTTTGGCAAGTGTTGTGAAGATTTTTCATAATTTTTGAATTAGTATGGTGTTTTCAGGAACAATAACATTTTAAATTGTACAAGTGAACAGTAATAATTGTTTTGAAAAGTTTGATTCAGTGAAATTTTGCATACATTTAGGGGTAAACCCAAATGAGCTGAACTACCATTGGGGACAATCTGACGTACATAAGAAAAATTGGGGGAAAAAGTTTTCAGCCATTTTTTAAATTCTCTTTTGGCAATGCATGAATATGACATCTTATCTTTGGCTGAATGTATGTGATCATTTTGGAGATGTACAAAATGTAGTTTTTCGCTGATGAGAAAATCACTGAGAGCGAAATTTTGTAAATGGTTAATCCATCCTATTTAGTACATATGAACTTTTGTGCTGTGCCAGTTTTTTTCTCACAATTTTTATAAATACGTAATACTGAGACTTTAATAAATCCAAAAAAGTACAGATTACTGTTTGAAAAATACATTTTTCAGAGTATCTAAAATATATCTAATATAATAATCTTGCAAGAAATATTGATCGACGAGGAACAAAATAAACTAATCACCATTTAAAAGGTATGCATCATCAAAATCTAAAAATTTACACCTATAGCTGAAAAAGCAGTATTGCTCGCCTACACCACCTGTTAGACCCATACTTTACACCAGGGACATATAATATCTACCTTGTATTTTGGAATATTTTATCAGTCCCACTTAGCAATATATTCAATAATTCCATATTCCATGGTCAGCATAAGGATGACTGGAAATGTGACAATAACAGTGCTTTATTCAAGGAGATGAAACAAATATGAAGGAACCTATAGGCATGAAAGCCTTACATATATTGTCTGCAAAATACTTTATAGAATTATCAGGGAGAATTTTGTAAATCCCACAAATTGACATAAACTGTTTAGTAGCAAAACAATAGAGATATATATCTGGCAGGTCAACTGTTTTCCAGCTCTTAAAAGTCATGGACAGATGGACGCAGACCTTAGACAATGATGGGTGCATTGATCTAACTTTCTGCGACTTTTTGAAAGCCTATGATAAACTGCCACATCTTCGACTGTTGCACAAACTGAAAATCTACAATATAGGTGATATATACATAAAGTGGATAAAGGCATTCAGGGATTTTCTTTGACCTGATGATACACTACCTACCTACTTCTCTAGTCAAGAGCTGTTTCGCAATATCATCAAGTCATCCCCACCCTCGACAGGTCTGAACAAATTCCATAGCCCCAAGTCCCGGGCTATTCAATTTCGAAGTCAGGCAAGTAAAATTTTCCAAGTCGCTAGTCTGGGACGAGTTTTTTTTTTATATTTTAAAAAAGCCGGGCAAGTCCTTTTTTTGTGTGTTTTAATGACTATATCGACCTTTATTTGGCCATTCATACCCTCTGGGCGTACTGAATACTTGATTCTACCCCTCTCCATGTATACATTTACATCCTGTATAACACCTACAGGCTGTCAGTGATAACTGTCGCATATGCACACGTTCAAAACAAGTCAAACAAAACAAAACTGGTATGATTAATTAGCAGAGTTTTAAGTGGCTTTGTTGCATTGTGTTTACTCAAACCAGATCCTCACAAGCGGCTCACTCTGATTTTAATCTAGAAAGGTACTTTACCAACATCAGTGTTGGTTTCCTTACGAACTGATTAAATGATGGTAATGATTCTTTAATTTTTAATTTATTATGCAGAGGATTAACTTCTACGTGCGATATTGCGTTTGAAGTGAAACAATTATGCTAATTAATGAGCTGTCTCTGTTTGTATTTAAAAGAGAAAATGTATGTTATGATCACTTTAGAAGTAGATGTCAAGCAAGCTGATATTTACTCTGGATAAAATGAGTTTGCTCAATTATTTTCGCAAGGAAGGTAATAAGGATGATTCAGAGAAGGAAAATTTGTGTGAAAGTGGAGGGATAAAACATAAGACTGCTACTGAGTTTGAGAATTCCTTAAACCAAGAGAGTACAAATTCTAATGAACGTTTGAGCAAATGGACCAAAGCTTGAGGACTTTAACCCAGACACAGCTATCAACTGCTGGCTTAGTGCTGGTGCAGGTGGCAGACATGTACATAGACATTTTTTCAAATCCAGCAGCTAAAACATATATACCTGAAGTAGCCAAATGTATATAAACCAATGTTTTTTGAAAATTTTAAAATGAAATTCTTTTAAGTTATAATTATGTTGTATATTATTTCGTTTGTTCTTTCTATGGATTAAGTGCATGCATCTCATCAAATCTTGGCAAGTGATTACCATTTTGGGACAAGTGAAAAGTAAGGTGGGACAAGTGAATTTTCTGAAACCATTTGTCCTGGACAAGTTGATGAAAAATAAAAGTGTTCAGCCCTGCTCGTATAACGCGGTTAAGAAAACCGACTCGGTTGATTCCGTAATCATTTTTAAGTTAAATTTATACTTATATCAGCTAAAAATTATCAATCAAAAATAAGATCATGATTACTGAATCAACCGACTACGATTTCCAGACCGCATTATACGGGGTGGGGGACAGCTTTAAGATATTACCAACTGTTCTACCATCATCATGGAAGTATTACAACCAGACGTGATCAAATAAACTCAGAGATGGAACAAGAGGCTACCAGCTTTCTGCCGAAAGAGGATTTCTGAGTATTTGTGAATTTGTCGAAATTAGGATTCAACCACATCAGCTGGCATGCAATATCTCCTTTCTGACACAAAATTACTAGTCAGCAATGCCTCCAAATTGCAATAAAATCAAAGCTTATAACTTATTCAATTTAAATAAATATATACTCCAAGGTACCATAGAAACCCAAACAGAATCTGTAGAAGTTCACAACACAACTTGTTCCAAAATTTCCGCCATGACTACTAAACGTATCTTCTTTTACTCAAGAGTTCCTAAACGGTGGGTATAATGGACTTATAGACAATTCGGCCCAAAGACAATTCGGCCCAAGACAATTCGGCCCAACTTGGACCGAAAATAAGACAATTGGGCCCAACTTTAAAGACAATTCGGCCCAATAGAAAGACAATTCGGCCCAACTTTTTCTTCAAACAGCAAGTGGATACTATGCAAGTTTTATATATAGTTGTAACAAATATTTATTTTTAAAAGAAAATACTTAGCAAGATATACTGATATATTTAGAAAAATCGTCGGCACAAGAGTAATAACTGAAATTTCACATACACAAATCGATCCATATTTTGTTTATATTTACTCACAAACATGGTCTCAAAACCTTAATTATCAAGCAAAATACATACCTTACAAGAGATCTTCTCGTATTTGAACGTTTTTTTTATGATTTACAAATAAAATTGTACGTGAAAAATGGTTGAAAATTGCATATTTAGTTGTTTTGTGATAATTTCACATACATTTAGTTCAGAACATTATTGCGTTTTGCTATGATGAGTTATAGAAAAGACATCTAATTTAAAAAAAAAAAAAAGTATTTTATAAAAACAAAATGTAACGTAGAATGGTAACCTTTGTGTCGTAGTGTAAAATAGATATAATTTAAAGTTCCAACAACTTAAATGTACACTTTTGTGAGTAATTAAAATGACCTAAACTGATATACAGTCTCACATACAGAAAACAAAGTTTTTAGCCGATACAAGTGTACGGTATAGGTAACTTATGTATTTCACTAACGTGAAGCAAATGCATTGCATACAAGGAGGTTTCGTCTTACAAGATTCCGTCTTCTTGGGATCGGATATACATTTGTACACCTCTGCATCGGTTCTTTTACTTGGTGCTAATTCCGTCGGTTCTGGCAACAGTCATAGTATTTTACGTAGTCGCTCAAATTTCGTAAGTTCTTTCTTTATCTTACGTTTCAGGTTTGAAACGTCAGATTTCAGATTACCGATTTTTTTGTGGGCACGCGCAAGAGCCCTACGCCTGATCATCTGAAAAAATTTACCCCTGTTACTTTAGTGATAACGTGTCTGCGGCATTAATTTTTGCCTTATTAGTGAATTTTGGTGTCAAAAGCAATTAATCGATGCAGCATCAATTGTATGTATGTATGTAGGTATGTATGTATGTGTGTGTGTGTGTGTGTATGTATGTATGTATGCATGCATGTGTGTATGTATGTGGATATGTATGTGCACTCAGGCTGGTGAGTTTTATGTATACGGGCTCAGATGTATTTTGCTTTGTTTCACTTTATCCCTTTCTGGCAATTATTTTGTTTCTAATTTGCGAGAGAGAGAGAGAGAGAGAGAGAGAGAGAGAGAGACGCACACATGGACAGACGCATTCAGACGTACATTCTTTGCATGTGTGTATATTTGTCTTAAAAAAATAGCAGCTTACAAGCAAGGGAACAAACAAAAAATGTAACTTAGTTAAGACTAGTAATCAGTTTATTCACAAAATTAACGGCATTTCTCTCTCTCTCTCTCTCTCTCTCTCTCTCTCTCTCTCTCTCTCTCTCATCCCCTCTCTTTCTCTCTCACTCTCTCTCAGTTCTTAGTTCTTCAACTTCGTGGACCGTAGATTCTTCCGCACAATCGTAGAAGATTGTTAGTACTGATTTCCTTATTGGTGTACATCCTCCACATCTTAAAAATTTTTCCGTGCAAGGTACGGATCATTTTTGTTTGATGTCTTGTAAGTTTTCCTTCCGATACCATCTTTGCTTGACACGGTATCATTTGTGCTTCTTTATATAGTAAAGTTATCATGAGATAAAACTGCAGATTGCTCTTTCGCGCTTTGCGATTCAAACGACTGTGCCAGCCCTCCACGTCGTTGTTTGTCCGTACACTTTTACCGAAGACACTCCACGTGGATACGGGCCAAATTTTGCTGGATATCCACCGGTCACTAATGTAAGTCATCCATTCTTGTAACGCGGGTGTTCTTGCCTTTCCTTTCAATTTTGCAAATGCTGATGGGATATGCTCGGCTGGAAGAAATACCAGAGCAAACACCTTCCTACATAACTTGAATACAGCATCCCGCTGGGTGTATGTCGTCTACAAATAAACAATATATACATATTATACATCAAATTGATCCAGATAATGAGATCATTAACAAAATAAGGCAAATTGTAAAAATGAATACCGTGAACCATCGTATCTCTAGGTTCAAACAGTGAAGAGCTGAAAACACTATATATATGACGACTTAACGTCTCACGAATCGACTATGAAAAAATATATTATAGCAGTGGTATATAAAATTAAAACAATACCTGAAGACCTTTTTCTTGAAGTTTTCGCCACACAGCCTGGCCCCAGTGGAACGCACATCCACTTATATGTGGATTATCGAATACCAAACGGAGTGCCTGCCATATTCCACTCTCGAAGTCGGCTACGAATGACTTTACTGATGCTTCTCTGGGTAGAAGTCGAAGTAGAGCCTGGAACACCTAATAAGGAAACAATAAGTTACTTAATATGGAGAAAAGTTATATAGCGAACAGAGAACATGTAAAATGTAAACTAATGTTTGTTTTATTCATATTATGCAGATCGAAGACATTGTAAAGTTACTCGCGCTTTCATTTATAGTGATTTTGATCTAAAGTGGTGAGGTGAGCAAAATAATAAACTACCTTCTTGTAATCTTTCTTGTTCTTGCCGGACATGACGATGAACACAAGTGGTACTTGCTTCATATGTTCGCCGGACTTCAAGAAACTGTGAACTGTTAGTAACTGATAAAACGGTTTCTTCACGATCTTGAAGGTACCATCGATGTACCATGTTTTAGCCTTGCTCAGTAGTTCCAGCTGGTAATCCGTTGCAAATATTAAATGACGGTTGTCTTTGCGGATTACATCTTGTCTGAAAAAGGGCTCTGTAATTGCAGTCGACAAGTACTCTTCGTCCAGCTGAAAATTGAAAATAAACAACACATTCTTAAGAACATTTATTTGATACGAATCAAACGTAAAATGGATATAATTTATTCAATATAAAGTCGCGATTGTATTTTATATGTAATATTCGATAGAGAAAAATAACGAGTTATGTAACGTCATTTATGTACCTCGAATGATAAGTCTGATGGATCTGTAGGTCTTTCTCTTTCTCTATATCGGTTGCAGTTTCGAATCATGTTGTTGTAAGTAGGTCTTGATGCTTCAGGTTGTTCAGCATCTATGTGCTCCTGAATTAACTGATCTACAATATTCTGAGCAGGATCAAACAGATCTTGCACCGCTTTTACTCTCAGCTGAAAATAAGAATTTTGATACATTTATGCAACACTATACGTTTGCCATGAATTTTATTCAGTATACATAATTGCAACTATACTTATGAAAATTTGATATTATTCATATAGTGAAGTTTAGAACATAGTCGAAATCATTTAAAACAGATTATAAGTGAGCAGATATATCATGTTTATGTATTATTATCGTGTTGTCCTGTTATCACTAGTTTGCCATTAAATGTACAAAATGTAATTGAATTCTACCTCCTTGAGAATATTAACTGCTGTCAGTACACCAGGTTTAGCAGCATGTAAATGTGTCTGTTGAGGCTCAATGAACGAGTCACCCTGTTGTCGGATGATGACAGGACAGGTAGTAACCTTGTTGCGGGTGCTGCAACGCCATTCTGTAATTCCTTTGTTTTGTCTCTTTAACGTATATGTATAACCATCACTAGCGATGAGTTTTCTCTTGCCTCTCTCTGTTCCCTTGTCGACAACTGTGTACGTAACAACAGCATCTGCCGTAGTGTTCCCAGTTTGGATTGAGTCATCTGTCAGCGATCTATGACAAGAAAAAGATATGCTGTTGCATGTACCCGTACATACAGCTGTAAATGAACAAACGCGCTTGGATTTAGCGTTACAAAGATTTTTAATGGGAGCATTGATTTAAAACTAAATAAATACTAGTTTCTTCATTCACTCAGTGTACATTAATCGTTCAGATACAAGTAATACGTAATCATTACAAGGAGTATTTAATTCATTAATATTTAAGTTGGCCAGGATTTAGGAAATTTGTATATATAAAATGGTGTAATTTGTAATTTGTTTCTAATGACACTATGTGTGTTTGCCTGGAAGAACAAATAACAAAACAACATATATACTTTTCTTGTACTTCTTCATGTAGTTGAATCAAAGACATATTCGTTATATCAAAGGTAGAATCTTCAACGGAGTGTACTGGTTGAACGCTTCTGTTTGGCAAGTCGAAAGATGATCCAGGGTTGTCTATAAAGGTGCTCTCTAAAAAGGGATAAGCATCCATTGGCGTTGACTCAGCGATAGGATTTACAGTTGACCATGAGTGGGTGACATCATAATTCTAATAATTAAAAAGTAATATTTTGAAATTCATCATGATCCACAACAATGCACATAAATGTATAACATATACTTGATCAAATATAATGGATTAAATAATGATGAATTTGAAAGTATATATATATATATATATATATATATACATATATATATATATATATATATATATATATATATATATATATATATATATATATCAATTATAATGACATTTTTTAATCAGCAACTCGCACACTAAGTTCTTACTCTATTGCCACTTACGCTAAGTTCAAGCGCTGGCGGCTCTACGTCGTTTGATGCATTGACAGCAACTGGAGTCTGAATAAAAACAAAAAACATATATATACGTGTAACATTGAAAAATTAAACAATTATAATAATGTCTCACCAAGGTATAAAGATATAAGCGACGGTCAACAGCGCAAGCTAATATTTCACTATATATATATAATTATAAAGGTAGTCGATATAATGCAGTTATTATCATAATAGGGTATATAAAGCTGTATTGGTTTTTAACATTATTATAAACTATCGAGTTGGTGGATCTTCATCGTATGACTCTGTGACAGCGACTGGTTAAAGTTCATGACGTTATTAATGTTATCGTATGAGGACACAATAAACCTAGAATTAGTTTTAACTTACACTAAGGTCAAGTGCCGGCGGATTATTGATGTCATCTGCTTGCTCGCTCACTTTGCAGCATGGGCTGCAGACAAAGTTCAACCTACCCAACTTCAGTGCCTCCTTATACATTTTTAAAGAAATTCCTGAAAACAAATGTTATGATTATGTTATTGATGACAAGAGTCACGCTACAGTTAGTACCAAAATTAGTCATAATATAATTATCTTTGTATAAGAACAAAACTTGCTCATTTTACATGTAAAACCGAAACATAGTGCTTCTACTATGTTTTTTCGATCTTTAATTAATCCCTTTTTTCTCCATATATACTGCACAAATGATGTTTTATAATACGTATTATTTGAAACTATTAATAATTATTTAGCTAACAAAATATTTAAGTTATTCTCACCTGTGCCACATGTCCTGTGTTGCCATCGATGACAACAGTCACATTCCACAGCTTGTTGACGAGTCGTCACCTCCTTAGTACACTGAATACATGGATAGTGCATTGTTGGAATATACAAAGTACAGACACACGGTATAACACTATAACTCATAAATAAAAAAATGTGCATTCGATTGGTTCTATATGTATATATAGGCCTGCGCTAAACAAACATTGCTCAAACAACGATTTCGAAAGGGAGAATCGATTAAAAGATGTAATAACAATTACTATAGTCTCTTTGAAGTACATTTATGAAGCCTCGGTGAAACATATGTCATTGGCACCAATGGTCCTTGATTTTCTACTCTATTTGCCTATTAATAAAATAACAGATCGTCTAACAAAACAAGTAAGTATTAATTAAAAGGTAACAAAGCCTTTGAAGTAGGATTAGTGTTTTCAAGAGGTATGCATGGCTTGTACTCTTGTCGCTGATTTGTAACAATATATCCTTTCTATTTTATAAAGCCATGTGCAGTCGAGTGTGTCGTATATGAAGCGGTGTTACAATCTTAACCTAAAATTATATATATTTGTATAATATCTCATGTACGGTGTCTGTAGAATATTATCTTTTAATTATTATTTGATAAATCAATATGGATAATTTGACCAGACGACTTCAATTGAGAATGTCGTTGTGCAGATGCATATATTTTTTAAGCATACAAAATTTATGACTTTTTTTTAATTAGAAAGTGCAATAAATGACCATGTTTGTGAGTAAATTGTGTATGTGAAATTTCAGTTATTACTCTTGTGCCGACGATTTTTCTAAATATATCAGTATATCTTGCTAAGTATTTTCTTTTAAAAATAAATATTTGTTACAACTATATATAAAACTTGCATAGTATCCACTTGCTGTTTGAAGAAAAAGTTGGGCCGAATTGTCTTTCTATTGGGCCGAATTGTCTTTAAAGTTGGGCCCAATTGTCTTATTTTCGGTCCAAGTTGGGCCGAATTATCTTGGGCCGAATTGTCTTTGGGCCGAATTGTCCAATAGCCGGTATAATGTACCGGTCCTTTTCGCGAAAAGGACTTACCGTCTGTGAAAAGGACTGAAGATCTTTTTACTAACAGTTTCAATCAATATTTCTAGCTCACAAATGAAATTATTTTGTGTAGTAACTCATTTTACATACCATTTAATATATTTTTTTAATATAGAGTGTTAAAACGGGTCCTTTTCGCGAAACGGACCCAGTACATTTGAACTAACAGTATCAATCAATATTTCTATTTCACGAATGAAATTAATTTGTGTATTAACTAATTTTATATAGCCTTTAATATTTATTTTAATATAAAGTGTTAAAAATGGGTTCTTTTCGCGAAAAGAACTTACTGTTTGCAAAAAGGACCAAGTATGTTTTTGCTAATTGTTACAGCTTCAATCAATATTTCTATTTCAGTGATAGGTGAAGAACACAGGTTTGTAAAATGGCCCTATCAAATTTCTTAAATTAAGGCTATGGTCTGAATTTTTCCACTAATAGTGTTTAATAATTGCAAATAAGTGCAAAGCTGTGGGTTGATCTGCGATTTGAGTTCACTTTCGGCTCATACGGCTAGGGCCGGCTTCATGGAGGCAAACTTATATCAACACAAACTCTATACATGTAGTTTTCGTTTAGCGTTATGTGTACGTGACCGCTTTGCGCGTTTATGCTTATTCTGGTTTGGCTTTTTCCTGCTGAAGCAGATATGTGTACCAATCGCCTTCCGTTTCTAGAAACTACAATGTTTGTATTGGTTTTACCACCGTCGTTGTGAAATTTTCTTACTCTCCCGTCTTTCTGTTCCTGCGAAATGTTTTTCCATTGATCTATATCAATCCAGTGATGTTGAAATGTTGTGCTCAACTTAAAATTCCCAATATCTCGAAGTCCACGAGAACTCTCAATTTGTTCACCGGCAACTATATCATACAGTGTTTTGATGAATTTAGGCAAGTCACATAATTTCCGGTTTGTTGCTGATTTCAAAATATGGTTCGCACTTTCTGAATTATTATTTGTCCATGTTGTGGCGATTTTACCTTTTTTAGCTGGCTCGATTACATGTTCAGCTAATGAGGGCAACAACTTGTTGTTCATGTAAGGCATGAATTTTTTACCACCCATATTGGCATCTTTTTTGTCGATTAAATGTCTCAAGGTATTGACGCGAGTCTTGAATGTGTCACAATCCCGGTTTCCTACAATTCCTTCATCACCAAACAGTGCCGATATAATTTCTTGTCTGTTCTTAAATGGAATTCCAACCTGATCCTCCATGTATTTGTTGGCATTTTGTTTCAAGTGACGGGTACTCTCTCGGAGGAAATGTTTCGATATACTCAACAATGGCCAAATTTGTCGGGAGGTACGCAATAAATGTAGGACAGTTTTCTAACCAAGATACTCTTCTCTTAAACTGGTCTTTACCAGCGTTTGAAGCGTTGAGCGTTTGGTAGAGACGGTGGATTGTAAGAATATCATGTTTGCTTGGTTGAGGTTTTATTGCAATGAATTTACGTTTCTTGTCCACCTGTTTTTCTAAACAATATTGTCCTTGTGGTTTAACCACATTTATTAATATTCCATTTATTTCAGTGTAGTTGGATGTTGGGGTTGCTGCATTTTTCCAAGCACCACAGTCGTCCCATATTTCAGACCTATTTCCATTTATACGATTTTCAACATTTCTTGAATTGTCCATCACAAAGTACATACCATCTTTTCTCCCTGTAGGAATTTCATCCATGATGGTATATGGCCCTTTGAAAATATTAAGCGTTGCGTTTATGTCCATGAATTGGTTACCGAGCGGTCCTATGGTAAAATATGTATCATAGATGTCACATTCTTTTGCAGTGTGTAAATTATCATTGTCACCTTCATTGAAAGAACTTGCATTATTTGCATTTGTTGCATTTTTTTACCTCCATGCTTTCATGTTTGTCCCTGTTAATAGTTTCATCCTGGATAGATGACTGTCCAAAAATGGATTCCTCCATAACTGTAGATAAGTTGTTCACAAAATAATCGTCGCCATCTATATCTGCAGTATCTACGGGGACTGAAGAAGGCGCAGTCTGGGGATATCCAGAGAATGCCGCCGTTTCGTAACCATTCTCGGCGTGGACTAGACCGTCCGTGTTCGAACATTCAAAACTATCTGGTGACAAATACATAGAGTGTTTTCAGAAATAACTGCTTCGCTTTGCTGCGTTGCTTGTTTCTCGTATGTATTAGGTTGTAGCTGTTGCTTTTCGTTTACCAATGGTACACAATGGTTTCGAATCCATTCGCGTCTGCTAATACGTTTACCAGAAAATAAGTTTATGTCAGGCTTTACTGTATTTGTCCACATTAGAGTTAATTTCCGCTTTTCTGGGTCTGTAAAGGGCGGTATGAAAGTAGTATTCAACGTTTGGAATGCAGTGTGTTTGCTGCCATTTATATTTGGGTAGACCGATTCTATGGCAGGTTGGGCACATTTGACAAGGCGATGAATCTCCAAACAGATGAATATGTACCTGGTTTGGCGCAGTCCGTACAGTCTTTGTCAAAATCCAGAGAAATCAGCTCCAATCGTGGATATAGGCAGTGCCAAAGAATTATATGCCTATTTGAAACCATTTTTAACAACATATATACCTTAATTCAATTGCCATCGATTCATTTCCAACCAAGCATGTAGACACTGAATTAAACAGACAATCTCCATCACCCGTACTTTTCAATGCAGCTTTGTGCAGCAATGATACTGTGATAAAATAAAATTCGACACGGAATCCTGAGCATGCTGATGAAAGTCTCTATGTATTGCAGATTCAAGGCGAACTTTCCTCAAGAACATCACTTCTCTGGCCACTGCTAGTTTTAATCTCTTTAGCCCTTGTTTCGCGGACTGCAATTAGAGATAAAATTCTAGAATGTTTAATCAGCTCTAAAACACGACTTAAATGTTTTACTTTAACTATTATACGTAACATATGAGCAACATTCCTTTTATGGATTGTTTCATCTATATGTTGAATAAAAATTATCGATTTGGATGACGCACTTTATATTAATGTGTTATCAAATTTACATTAAAACTTGTTCTTAGTGACGATTTTTGTCTTAGATATACAGTAGTCTTTCTCGTGGATATTGCAACATTTATTTTCTGACCATAATGATAATAAAACTTGATAACAAAGTAGTTTTACGCTCATGCCGATAAGAGAGGTCGCCCCCGCCCCCTTAATATGAGACACACTGTATGGAAAAAAAGGATATGTGTACCTGTTTCAATATTTCTATGCCAATCATGTAGTTGAACACTCCGTCACCATTACAGCGGCATTGGATACATATGTAACCAAGCGCAATGTTGGACCATTTTCTGCTTTTTGATTTGTCTATGTCCTGGCAACTGTAGTGAACCCATGCTTTACACGTCTATGTGGAATGGAAAATTGATATCAATGTCAAGCTGAAAACCATCAACAATATTACCACAAACTTCCACAGACTTCTGCAGTGTTGCTCTCTGCATCAATTCCATAATATTATTACTTGCATCATGTCGACAATCTAAGAAATCCATTGAAACTATTGTTTCTGGATGCTAGTTACTATTTAAAGTAATATTATATTTAACTGCAAAACAAATAAATAACAAATAAACCTTAGTTACTTTTTGAATGCCATATATTACTAATTGATTAATTAAATCTTTGTAGCCTTCTAGTAACAAGCCTGTTACTCTTACTCAAAGTGCAATACCTGTACCTTTTTAATGGTTTCTAATAATCACGCAAAGAAATTGCAAAGTCACCTTGATAATAACCTAAGTTATTATCAGCATCATGATCTGTTGCTATACAAAACACGACGATTCAGATACTTAGGTAAAATTATAACATCATTTTTATTATATTTTAGAGTCTCTTAATTCGAATATCAGGTTAGATGGTCCGATGCATCATTACATGAAAAACAATATTGTACTTTTCTTTACTATGTAGAGTTGCCTCAGGAGAAATTCTCTTAATGCAATCATTTTCATTGATGTATGAAGACACAATAACATTATTACACCCTTACTGTAAAATGGCTAATCAACTAGGTAATACGAAAAATACGCATACCTCACAGTAAATACAATCAGTCCTACAATCCTGAGAACATACAAAACAAGTATACTTCTTCGACATTTTGACGATGAACGAATAAAATGAATAAAAGCAACAGTATGCAGACCGTAATATATAGCTAGTTTTCTGTATATTCAACAATTACCATTATGTTTTAATTTAAATACAAACTGGGGCTATTGAATAGATTCTTCTTTGATGTAAGTGTTCAAACATAGTCACAGATCTGTAACTCAATTAATTTAATGATAATTATCGCATTCACAACCATCCATATGTTACCTCTACTTAAATGATTAATTATGAGGTTGCAATAACACAATTATACTAAACACATGTGTTAGAATCAAGTCAATTTATCCATTGGGAACATTACATGTTTTTAATGAAGTCACCAGTTAAAAGAACCGCAATCTGCTCAATTAAGGCCACCTTATTTACGCCAGACACAGATGATGAATTCCCTGCTTTAATCAACATAATTTTTGTCCCATGCTGACGAATGTTTTCGTTAATCCAGTTTAGGAGAATGAATGTAATTTCATTCTATTGTAGATCTTTTGTTTTGAGAAATACTACTGTTGATATATCATTAACAATAAGTTATTATCAAAATACACTATGCACGAGATACTTTAAAAAAATTAATGTAATTTCTTTCCATTGAAATGCATGATTTTTCAGTATGACAAATAAGACTATTTAAATACAGGTTACAATAAATCTGAAAAATGACCAGGACAACTTAAATTTTGAAAAAAAATTTTCTTTTTAGTAGACTTTAAAGTCCATTTACTTTGCGGCAAATGTATATCCCCCCCCCCCCCAGATTATTTGGTTTGACTGATGAATCTTCTTTTTTAGTATTATCTAAATAATTTATAATGTTACCATAAAAATCTGCAAACAAGAGAACCCAGAGTTCATGTCGGTTTCGTGATAGACAATTTTTGAGGTTACTGTAATATTGAATTTAAAAAAAATAAATCTGTATACAATACTGATTCAATTAATACACAAATTAATTTCATTCATGAAATAGAAATATTGATTGAAACTGTTAGTAAAAACGTACTGTGTCCTTTTCGCAGATGGTAAGTCCTTTTCGGGAAACGGGACCTTTTTGCGAAAATGACCCATTTTTAACACTTTATATTAAAAACTATATTAAATGCTATGTAATATGAGTCACTACACAAGATAATTTCATTTGTGAAATAGAAATATTTATTGAAACTGTTAGTAAAAACATCATCGGTCCTTTTCACAGACGGTTAGTCCTTTTCGCGTAAAGGACCCCCCCCCCCCCCCCCGTTCGAAAAGTTGATTTCTCATTCTACACTAGACAACATAATATAATATAACAACAAAAACAAAAATGTAAAACAAATTTTAAAAAATAAAAAGAAAAGAAAAGAAGACAAGGAAAGAAAGAAAATGCAACGATATTGGTTAATTTTTAATTTGTAAATAACATTTTGTAATTCTGTACACCTTGAATTCCGTTTTATTTAAAATCGACCATAGAAATTTTGGATTAATATGCATTTCGCACTAAGTTTAATGGCAGAAGATTTTGAGTTAAATCTACCCACAATATACACAAACTAGCAGTTGGTCATGTAGAGGTCTCACAAAATTATCAACTTTGAATAAAGCGTATTTTAAAAAAAAACAACCCCCCCCCCCACACACACAAATTACCAAGACAATCACTAAGAGACAAGATGGTTTTGAACGATACTCTTTTGATTAATGTAATTTTAAAATATTTTATTGAAATCCCAAACATTAATTTTAACATGTAACTGTCACTTACACTCAGTTATTGTACAATCTCTCTGTAGCATAATAATATTGCTGCCGATTATTAATGTGAAAATGATCTTTTTTTTTACTTCCGTTACATGTATTAAATAATAGAATAGTTTAAATATAAATCCAGTATGTTTGCGTAGTTTATGGGTTATAAGACATAAGAACAGGGTTGAACAAAACCACTCGTCCTCTCGTCCTGATCGGGTGAAAATTGGCTGGGCGGAGTCACTTTACTACGTACTCGTCCCAGTACCGAGTAGATGAAGATTCGCACCTTGAGAATAAATCTGAGTGCATTTTCTACCTTTAACAAACGCCGAAGTTCAACATCTCTTAACATTTGACGTGCGTCGGTTATAAATAACCTATGCTTAATCTGCCTACTTGCTGTCAGTCTAGAACACGTTGCAAAAAAAAAAAAAACGACTTCGTTTGTTTCACGCAGATGCCCGATGTAAGCTTCATACTAAAAAGGGTAAATATTATGAACATATTATGTTTCACTTTCACATTTAGCCCTTGATTTCTTAATGGTGTTTGCATGTACAGTGGCACTTTTCAGTAATTTAGACGTCATTTTGATGTGGAGAAATGTTCCATTTCAACAAGCTATCACACATCTTTATGAGTCAGAACTCCGAGACGTTAAGAATGTCAAAATGTTTTCATCTGGTCAGGCATTGTTACAGTTGCCCCAGGACATTGGTATTTTCAAGACTGAAGCTTTACTGATACATTTGTTATACCAAACAGAAGATGCCAGCAGATATTTCTGTAAGTATGTAATTACTTTTCACAAGAAAAATGTTGCTACTTACATATGAAATGATTATTTCAAGTGTCTCAGCCGATTCCACCAACTTTCACACAATGCATGATGTTGTAATCTATTTAGAATGTCGAGACACAATTGACTAGTCGAAATCTAGTAGGGGTAATGACCTAAAAATGTTCCTGTTCTTTTGGCCAATCTGCAATCTTCCTTTTTATGGATCCTTGTGTTGCTATGTAGAATGGCGGTTTGACCAAAATGGATCATTTAGTACGAAAGTTGGTGGAAATTGAGACAGTTGGAATTCTTCTTTTGAATGCAAGTTAGTCAAATTTTTCTTGTCAAAAGTAATTGTATGCTCATGTAAATAGCTCCTGGCGTCTTTTCTTTGGCGTGACAATGTAATAATAAAGCTGCACAGTCTTGAAAATACAGGCGATCTTGGGGAAAGAGTAGCAATGTCTGACCAGACGAAAATCATAAAATGCTTACATTCTCTTTCTCTTAACTTGATAATATTATTTATTCCTATTTAAAAATTATGTTAATGCTATTAAGCATTCTCCTGTAGGATCCAGGGATAGCACTTTCCGCTATGTTTGGTGGATATTTGTAATTCTCTATAATAACCTCTATATATCTTGATTTCCGTAGTAGGAGTCTGGTGTTATGTGTACTTAGACTGGAATTCCCATGTTTAGAAACGATGACAAAATAGAACGGTGTTTTAATAAGGATAAAGGCATCGATAGCAAAATTTACTTTACTAAATAATTGAAAATCTAGTGTTACTTTACAACGTTGTCAGCTTTATAAATATGTTCATGTTTAATATTTAGTATTTGTGCATGAAAAGGAAGGGACAAGCCCCAATCCTCCCTCTTCATTTATTAACGTTTAAGTGAGCGGGGCTTATTAAAGAAATGTTGATTTTGAAAAAATGGTGTTGAGATTTTTCAAACATTCTTTAACTCTCTCTCTCTCTCTCTCTGTTTTGCACACACACACACACACACACACACACACACACACACACACACACACACACATATATTGAGAGACAGATAAAAACGCACCTTTAGATCCTACCCTGTCTGCATGCATATCAGTTTCGTTTAAATGAGAGAGATGGGGAGAGTAGGGAAATAATAGATGGAGACAGAGATTTTTTAATTTATAATAGGACGTATAGGGTGGTAAGGGAGATAACGCATATTTTTGTTGATACGGAATTTAAATTGTATTTTGTATTGCTTCTTTTACATCTAAAGGCGTGGGGTCATTAAATGAGTGGGTATTGATATGTAAGGATTATGAGGATGATGATTTTGTTTTTAATAAAGGAAGGTATGAACTGAGTGGGGATATTATAGAAGGGGTAGAGATTTTAAATTTATAACGGGGTCCCAGTGCGATAAGGGAGATAGAGAAGGTATTTTTACGACCCCGACTACGCTTGGTACCAAACCCACTCTGGAGACCCTTTTTTCAAGAAGAAATGTTGAAATATTGTCGATCCGATGTGGACATTTTACGACGTTGTTGTTGAAAAATTCGACAATTATTTCTGGATCACGGGGGTATCGATCATTGAATAAACCTTCTAAGATTGACAAAACATGTGGATTTGTTTACCGAAAGAAGTTCATGCCCGAGAACAAACTAGCCATCATACCACATCAGTCCTGTCTCTATGCATGCCGTCGACATTCATCCAAAGCGTTGCGCTGGCTACATTACTTTTGTGAATCACAAGACAAGTGGATAGAACATGCTCGAAACGGTGGAGAAAAGAAAATTGGAAGCCTTTCCGTGGATGGTTGGGATTCAGAAAACCCATAGATGGTCTACGAATTTCAGGAATGTTTATTTCATGGATGCCCTACTTGTTTTCCTCAACGAGACCTTAAACATCCTTTCTCAGAGTTCACCATGGAAGAGTTGTACGGCCAAACATATCAACGACGCCAACATTTAGAAAATCAAGGATACCGAGTGATAGAAATGTGGGAACACGACTACAATCGACGTTTGAAAACATATGAGAATTTAAACGTATCGTCAAAGATTACGATGTTGTGGACATTAAACCTTTAAATCCACGCGACAGTTTGTTTCGAGGACGAACAAATGCTACACGCTTGTCGTACGACGTGGATGAATCACAGGGAGAGAAATTCAAATACATCGATGTGTATTCTGTGTATCCTTGCGTGTTTAAATATGTGCTGTTCCCTACAGGTCATCATGAAATGTTGACAGAACACTTCGACGTGGAACACATTCACCAATACAAAGGTTTGATCAAATGCAAAGCTTTATCGCCAAAGAACTTGTACCATCCTGTTTTTACTTGATCATTGCCACGAAAAATGTTTTCTTTATGCCGCATGTGCGCTGAAACATGAAATAGAGACCAGTATTTTCGCCAGGATGATGAGGAACGAGTCTTGACAGGAATGTATGTGAGTGTCGAATTGTTTCATGCTTTCGTACCACTGAACAATACCAACAGGACGACGACTCTAATCTAGGGATATTTTCAGGCTTTGTCAACGAGTTTCTGAAACTGAGGCAAGAAGCTAGCGGTTATTCTTCTTGGTGTCTGACTCCAGACGACGAAGAGGAATTCAAAGAAAAGTACCAATCCCCAGAAGGCATCACTTTAGAACACGTGGAAAAGAACAATGGTAGAAAATCGTTTGCAAAAGTCATGCTGAATTGTTTGTGGGGAAACTTGGCTCAACGTTTGATATTGACAGAGGCTGAATTTTTGGCAGATCCAAGTCGATACTTTCAACTCATCGAAGATAAACACGTGGAAGTCACACGTGAAGATTTGATCTTGGTGAATTACAAACAAGTCGCAGAGTTTGCACAACCGGCACGTTTCGAAATGTCATCCATTGCTTCGTAGGTGACAGTTAATGCCGTTTAAAATTGTATTCTGTCTTGGAATCTTTAGGAGATCGAGTCCTTTACTTTGACACCGATAGTTACATGTGCATCGATCGCCTTGAAGCTATTACCCACACATCAAAGAAGGACATTTAGAAGTTTGGACCGATGAACATCCTGAAGGCACCATTTTGAGATTTGCTAGTTGCAAACCAAAACTTTACGGTTACCAGTACCGAGACAAAAAAGGACAACTTCATACCAAATGTAAAGTAGAAGGACTGATATTGAACTATCGTTCCTGTAATGTGATCAATTTTGACATCATAAAAGAAACTTTAAAGTCAGGACGAGATCAAGACGTTCGGGTGAAAATGTTGGATCTTCAGAAACTTGTGCGTTTGTAAGACCACCAAATCGTCAGTAGACCCTTAGAAAAAGTATATCATATCGTCTAACAGAAGCGAGTGCGACTTCCCTATCACAACACGGTTCCGTACGGGTACCGTTCTCCAATATAAAAAAATTCCAAGACAGACGATCCTTTTGAGTACAGACACTTGCCCAGAATGATGAATTCAACACAGCAACAGTTTGATGGACCCACTGGGGAATACAAATTTCATGTGACTTTGCCTGTATATTGTGATTTTGGCAGTCAATTTCAGACGTTCAAAAAAAAAAGGAAATGGCCTAAACATATAGATGGATTATCAACTCCCACATCTATAGCCAGAGCATGTTTCTTCTACTTGGGACGAAAAAGCCATATACAGTGTTTCAATTGTGGTGTAACGATCCGTCTTTCGTGGAACATGCCAGATGATCTCCGTGTCAGTACCTTGGTTTTTGTCTTTCTTCCAGTCACAATAGGGTAACGTGTGGGTCACCTTCTCCAGTATAAAAAGTGTGTAGAAAAAAAGAAAGATCATTGTGACCACAGACACTGACCGAGAATGATGAATTCAAAACAGAAACCGTGTGATAGACCACTGCTGACTCCAGATTCGATTAAATCGAGTGCGATGCTGTGCTTTGCTACCAGAGTGATGCCGTACCCTGCGACATAAGCGATGCAGCACGACCTTGCCGCTCTACTATCGAGAGCGATGCCGTTCTTGTGCCTACTTATGGATCTCATCCGTGCACCCACAAACCACGCGGGATACCACCACAACCACTTCATCGAGAATTATAAAGCAAATAAGAATACACGTTTCCCGTATCTTTGCCTGGCTATTATGATTTTGAAATCGATTCCAGACGTTCAAAGTGAAATGGCCAAAATATCTGGAAGGATCCAGTCCTAAATCTTTAGCCAGAGCAGAATTTGTCTACTTGGGAGAAGGAGATAAAGTACAGTGTTTTAGTTGTGATGTGAAACTTCACGAATAGAAATATAAAGATACATCTTACATGGAACATTGCAGATGGTCTGCGTGCTGTCACTATCTTCCTTTGGTTTGTCCAAAATATAATCCTCATGTCGGATGCTTTAGAAGAGAGAATTCGTAGTTTACATTTGGAGCTACGAGAAAGCATTTACAGAGAGTTTGTCAAGATTCAAGTGAAACGCAAAGAACAATTGCATCCTTTATGACATAGACGATTTTACGATTGGTATTTGAATGCTATAAGAGTGCTGAATACTTTGAAAGTGTTCACATGATAAGACATTGATTAAGGACCATATCTATGAAGACTTTGGATGCCACGACTGCTGGAGTATTACACATACTTCCATGGAACGAAGTCCAGGAAAAGTTAATGACTTCCAGGAATACAAAAAAACTTTCAAATGAAGTATCGCATCAAGATAGACTTCTTCACGATGTGTCGTGTGCGATAGGATAATGACTGAATTTCTGTTTGGCAAACGTATCACTATTCCATCAAAAAGATGTAAATGGACGACAGTTTAGAACAAAACTTTAATTTGCGTATAATGTTTTATGTTACATGTTTTGTGATACTTATAATTGCTTTTATTATTTTTTGGTATTGGTATCAGAAAACAAGCATATATGCGGAGAGAGAAGATATAGAACTGGTATTAGCAGAATGAATACTATAGGAAGAAAAGTATTAGACAATTGTAATGACACGAATACATTACTAAAGAATTTTCTAGAATTTCAAGCTATTGTATGTAAATTAGAAATTATGTTAAATACTGTTGAAGAGACAGTATATGCTAATTGTGGGAATGCGTGTAAGGTATCGTGTATTGGTCATAAAATGAAGATTCTCGCGACCGCGATCTCGCTGATCAGTAGCCGCGCGCGTCGCGGTCGCAGATAACTGTTTGTCGTTCTTAGAGATTCATCGCGCTGCATCTGCGCTTGCCGCGGGGCGGTCATGGGGGTCTGTTCCGAGTGTTGTCTCAAACAGTAATAATGTAATAATAAGCTGAAGGTACCAAGACAGAGAGAATGTTCAGAATATATTTGTTTCAATTTGAAACAAAAAGATTAGATCCAAATAATTCTTTGTGCAAAGATGTTATTTTGAAAATGATGTCTTTTCATTTTATTAAACTTTAACAGCAGTATATTGCAATATTTACTGTCGATAATTCCTTCTGTTCCTGTAGAGTTCGCTCTTGCGATGACATATGATTGGCACCTATTGCTTTCAGTCATCAGAGATGGGTTATCACAACAGAAATAAAAATCATGTGTGTGTGTGTGTGTGTGTGTGTGTGTGTGTGTGTGTGTGTGTGGAAACAAATATCACGCCAAGATGAACATTTTGGTACTTACAGAGTATGGCACACAAAACAATTTGAAACAAAAGATCGGAGATAATGATAGTTCTTATCTATATTTAAAATCTTTATTTAGAGAAGCTATGCCAATTAATAGATAATGGTAAGGTATTGTCGTTTGTTATCGCGCACAAGAAGTTATCTTGTATTAGTCATAACATGAAGAATCTGAAACGGCAAAATCTACTAAGAAGTGGACTTGAAGATGCAAGTATGTCCATCTCGAATACGAATGAATCATATTGCTTACACGGTTGTAGAAAATTACCAAATATTTTAGTTACAGGCTAAGATCTCAAGGTTTTCAGTTAACATTTATTTTGCATGGTTTAAAAATTAGATAAGAAATACCCGGCACTAAAATGTATTACAGGACATACATTTTTAAAAGATAAGATTCAGTGCCCAACGTTCGAATCTTAGTGACAGGTTGTAACCCCATGAGTGATTATCACATGAATTTCAATACCACGCCGAAATTTGGTTCCAATAAATTATTTGTTGGGTATTTAGTAGTTCTTAAGAGAAATACTTTTAAAAGTGTGTTGGGTTTGATTGGTAGTGAAAGCAATGACAACAAGGATTACGATGTTCATCGATAGCTAAAGTGTATATCACATGGACCAAGTTTCAAGTGTATATCACATGGACCAAGTTTCAAGTGTATATCATATGGACCAAGTTTCAAGAAGGACATCTTTTTAAAATAAGCTCGGTACTATTTCTTTGCATTTTTAAAAATATTTTAAAAACAATTTCTATTTTTTATTTTGTTTAGTTCAGGTCTAAAGAAAGGTTAGAATCATAAGAATAAGACTACAACGCCACCAAAAATGACAAAATACTTGTTTAGCAAATATATTTACATTATCTTGTCTCTAAAACATACATATCTAGCAAGTTTTTGAACTTTTTGTTTTTCTCAACTGAAGAGTTTACATTATCTTAAATGTGATAAAGCTCAAAAATAGTTTTAATCTTGTATGCAGTAGACATAATATGTATTGGAATTACATTCTCAAACGTAAGATTGTACATTAGGGTTGTTTCTTATTGCTTAGTAAGAGTTTAGGATGTTTCAGAATTAAAGGAAAACCTCAACTTATTCTTTGAGAAGAAAACAAGATCTCGTTCGAACGAATTACAGATATTTGGACATGATTCTTATCGGTAATAACGGCCTAATTTTCTGACAGAGCACAATTCTCTCGTAAAAAGACAGGTGAGCATATATAAATGGGAAACTAGGTGTTATATGTAATCCAAGATCCGATCTAAGACGGTTACTTTAAGCAAGATGCCACAATCCTCAACGTCGGTAGACTTAAAACATCCTTATCCCGTACTTGTTACTTCTTTATCAGGCCCCAAAAGTCACATTTCAGACATTCCGATATATGTTTTTACTACCTATGACGTTTGAGCCGAAAAAACAACATCTTCACTTAAACTCAGGACAAAGTACCATAAATGATCTTTACATATACTTGTAGACCTATTTGGTTAGTTCAATGGTCACATCACGTGTTTTACTAAAAACATCCATCCAAAATCGTATACATGCTTCTAGTATTGGAGACTTTAACGCATTGAAAATAAGAGTTAATTGAAACTTGTTTTATATCCTGTTTAATAGGTGAAGACACGCCCGCACCCCAGTTAAATATATATTAACATATAATTAGGTTATAAAAGAAAAAGTCTTTCATCTCGCAAAAATTAAACTATATAAAACAATTTCCAAACAAAATGAAATAGCAATGCTAAAGGACTGAAATTTAGAGACCATAAATGCTGCGAATATTTTCTGTGCTTAACAGATGAAAACTAGAATGAACACCATAAAACCGTCATATATACCACAATTGAATTTATAGTGGGTCACAGAAGAAAGTTATTACTCGGAATAGAATTGACCTCTACGTCACGATAACTGGTCAGTCCTCAGGCACAAGAAGTTATTTTTTCAATACATGCATTCAAAAATTAAATTCCACTTTAATTTGAGAACAACAAAAATCGAAAGCCTGAGCTTAAGACAATAATTATACAAATCCTGTTTTCTGCTGAAAAGAGTTGCATCGTCATTCCAATTGGTCCAAGTCACTCTTCTTATCACGAAAGGCCGAAAGTCGAAAATAAACTAATGTAGAGAGTTCACGCGTAGCGGAGAAGAGAAAGTAGAAACAGCAAAGAGTACAAAATCGTGAAAAATATATCATAAATCGATAGCAAGGTTCATATCTGTAGTTACATTTTATGTGCGATGTGCTGTTGTATATACACGAAATTTCTGTTGTTAGAATGACAACATTTTTTTATTTGACTATATTAGCAACCTTTATTTAGGAAACAAATTATTTTTTATTGTTCGAACTATCAAAAGTAAAATAAAGTTTCTTGTCTTTAGTGCATTCCCCTAACCCCTCCCCCTTCCCTCGAAACAAAAAATAACAGGGAACATCAGAACTTCGGGTATTCCTAGTCACAGACGGGAGATGTCGCTAAGCAAACGGGACATAAATATTACAAAAAGTGGCCAACCCTAACAAAATTTCTATTCGGCAGGGTCTAATCTACCGGAATACATTTTATGTTACATCTGATACAACTCGAGAATGTACTGCACAAATTACCTTCGATCGATAACCCAAGTGGAAAAGAGCGGCCGCCATTATGCTTCTATCATTGTTATACAAATGATTTTTAATGTTGGCATACCGATCTAAGATAATTTATCTAGTACATTCTCAAATCGGATCAGATGTACAAAAAAACAAAAAAAACAACAAAAAAAAAATGTGATATATTCCGGTAGACTGCTGATCCCACTGGTAGATAAGAGATATGCCCCTTTATAGATAATGGTAACGTATTGTCATTTGTTATTGTGCACAAGACGTTATCGTGTATTGAAACGGCCAAGTCTATCTAAGTAGTCTATCTTTAATACAAAAGGAATCATATTGCTTACACATTTGTACTGTACAACAAAAAGTTTTGGCTACCGGATAAAAATAAAATCCATTTAAGTTTTTCTATTACCGTTTTTTTTTTGCATGGCTCAAAAATAAATATGAATTACCCGACATTATAATGTATCGCAGGACATACATCTTCAAAGATAATCTTCAGAGCCCAAAGTTAGAATGTTGGACATGTTGTGATCCAATGGGCGATTATCACAAATAACACGCCGAAATTTCAAATGTAAGATGTTCGGTTCGTGTTCATCGATGGCTAAAGTGTATATTACATAGACCAAAGTTTCAAGAAGGACATCTTTCTTAAGATAAGCGATAAGCTTTATACATTTTTTTCAGTTCAGGTTGACAGAATCTGACAGGTTAGGAATGATTAAAATCTTAAGAATAAGGTGATAACAACAAGAAAAATAACAATAAAACGTGTTTAGTAAATATATTAATACCTTCTTTTCTCTAAAACATATGTATCTAGCCCCTGAGTTGCAGTGCAGTTTTTGAAGTATTTGTTTCTCTCAAATGAAGAGCTTACATAATCTTAAACATGATCTTAAACATGATAAAACTCAATAACAGTTTTATTCTTGCATGCAGTAGACGTAAAATGTATGGGAATTACATTCTCAAATGTAAGATTGTTCATCATTTTTTTTTTCTTATTGCTTAGAAAGAGTTTCGGAGGTTTCATAATCTAAGAAAATCCACAAAAACTATTCTTTGAGAAGAAAACAAGACCTGGTTAAAATGAATTACAGATGTATGGACATGATTCTTATTGGTACTAGCGGCCTAATATTCCGACAAAATTAACTTCTCGGGTAAAAAGACAGATGAGCGTATCTTAAAGGGAAACTACATGTTACATGAAGTCCAGGTCCCAACCTAGCTAGGTTTTGCTTTAAGCAAGATGCCAAGTCGGTAGACTTAAAACAACCTTAATCCTGTACTTGTTAGCGATTGAACATGCCAAAACCACATTTCAGACATCCCAATATATATATATATATATATATATATATATATATATATATATATATATATATATATATATATATATATATATATATATATATATATTGTACCTTTTACTACCTCTGACGTTGGTGCTAAATAAAAAGAATCTTGACTTAAAATGAGGACAAACTACCAAATATAATTGAAAACATATTTGGTACGTTCAATGGTGACATCACGTGTTTTACTAATAAACCAAATTGGTACGTTCAATGGTCACATATAATTCGTCTAGTACATTCTCAGATCGTATCAGATGTGAAAGAAGAAAGAAATGTGATATATTCCGGTAGATTAGACCCCACTGGTCCTAATTTTCTTCCTGTCAGACCCTTTTTGCAATATTTATTTTTCGATGATTTCCGACGGTTCCAGTCTGTCTCTGACAGTTTCTGTCAGTGAGCAAAAAGAACACTTAACTTTACTTAAATATATGAGAAAAATACATATCTAGCTGTCAATGATTATCAACTTTATCGTATATAATCAAGCTGCTTTTAATGTATTACTCAAAATCTGTCTGAATTGATTGCGGAAGTCTTATGGCATCCACACCAATATAAATTCTTCGTAATATCATGATGAGGCAATAATTCGCATCCCCTCCGGAATTCAAACTCTTTAGAAAAAAAAAATTGCCCAGATACAAGAACTGATCGGATACCAAAAATCTTGAAAATGTTGCAAAACTGGTATAGATTTTCCAGTCGATGAGACTAGACATTGAGATTTTGTTTGGATCCAGTTTCACGCTAAACAAAGCAAGTGGTTGCCTATCTAGTGTGCTAATACCTGCAGTGTAGAAGAAATCTGACCCTGGACACATATCACTATATTATCAGCTGAACTTTATGTACTTTGATCAAACATTATACCAATCACGATAAATAAAATCATTCTTTGTCTGCAACTAACTGTCTTCCCTCGATGTTTGGAAAATCACATTTCTGCGCGCCATATTGGCACATACTAAGAGTGAAGTCCTTTGATTTAATAATAACGAGGTTAAGAGGAGACAAAAACTCTCTGGAATAAGAAGGTACGGGAAAAAAGGGCAGTGTGTAAATCTTGCGAATAACATTTGAGATTTTCTTATTTTCTTATAAATTGCAGTTGCCAGGGACGAAACTCTTGCCGTCAGAAACTTGTCTGACAGAAAATATAGACCATCCCAGGACGTCCGGCTGTACAATTTGTACAGCCCTGCACAAGAATAACATTCGTAATAAATCAATGCAAAACTCGCCAACCACTGCTACTCAACTGGTAGAGCCCCTTAAGATGAAGCCCATGCAGACTCGATGATGTAGAACAGGCGCGAAGCGCCCTCTTACACGTCATACGAGATGAATAATGGAGGCAGGATCCCGGCGGTTCAGTAGTTTCCGCGCCTGCCAGCTCGAGTGCCGGTTTGAATCCTACCAATGGATTAGCCCCAGTCAATACGCGTGGTGCATACATGTGCAAGACGCTTTCCTCCAATTACGTCTGCACTAAATGATCTACTGGTGTTGCTGTGCCGTTTAAACACCAAACCAAACCTTCAATATGACACCAATGGAGTCTAAGCCAGGGTGGACTGATATGGAACGCACACGTAAGGAACGAATCTGGACTCTGCAACTGAGAACTCATGGGAAATTCGGTTTAAATGAAAACAACAATGACGCTTCCCAAAGCAGTCTTCTCAATATTTCAGTCAGGCAAGAGTTCATCACCAATACGCAAATCTTTGCGACAATTTTTACCCATGTAAATACTCCATGACTCTTTATATGAAATAATAATAATAATAATAATAATAATAATAATAATAATAATAATAATAATTATTATTATTATTATTATTATTATTAAAAGTAGTATTAGTATTATTATTCAGTATCCCGCTTTAAAACCTTATTGCAAATTTCGTTAATTACCTTCTACAAACATAACTTGACCGGACTATAAATTTTAGTACATATTGTCAGTAGCGGCGCGAGGGTTCGAGGCGTCCGGGACAATGTTCTTTAGTGGCGCCCCTACTGAGGTGAAAGGGAATAATGTTCTTTAGTTGCGCTCTTACTTTGCCATGGAGAACAGTTTTTGTGTCAGTTGCCAACCTCCCTCCTCCCATTAAGGTGAGGTGAAATGCTATGAAAATTTCAGCTTCAAAAAAAAAGAAGATCCATGGGGGCAATTACGCCCCACAAGCCCCCCCCCCCCTCTGCGCCGCCGCTGCATATTGTAGTTTCTGATTTTAGATGCCTATGTTTCTCGCTACGAATGGTTTCCGTCTTTGTCTTTCGCCTGGAATGAAATCAATGCCATTTGCTTCTCTCAACGAATAACACACGTTTACACGGTTCACCCCACCCATGAATATCTTTTTATGAACATTTGCTGTTCTTAGCCCAACACAAAATGGACATATAGTTTGCAAAGTTTTTCATATGAGTTTAGATCGTTTTTTTTTTAAATATTTGACTCCTTTTCTATGGGTTTCCGCTGTCATTCAAACAAGTAAATAGTTCCGACTTTCTCTCGAATTTAATGTTACGTGTTTGCATTAGTTTTGGTGGTGTTATATATATATATATATATATATATATATATATATATATATATATATATATATATATATATATATATCAGTACTCATTCTAGTTTCGCTGACGAAGTATCCACATTAATGTAAGTAAGCAAACTTTGAAGTAAGCTGAACATTTTTCTTCTGTTTTGTTGGTTTAAACGGCACTTCTAACACACTCGGTGTTTTCGCGTGCCAACGCGCAAGTTCATCAGCCATTGCTAAACAATTAGGCCACACTAATTCCAAAAATTGTTTGAGAAGTGATATAATTGTTTCAGGAGTTTTGATGTAAAAGCAATAATGAAGGTATCCAGAAATAATATACATTTGTTATCAAGTTGTTTTTTTTTTGTTTTTTTTGGTCCGGTATCAGAGTGTGTTCAAAGCTATATGTGCTGAAAAATAACATACCAGATACAATAAATGGAAATTGTGTTGATATGAAGCATACAAATTATATCTAAAAGTGTGTTAAAAAGGATAGACATTTACAAATTACTTTTAATGATGATACCATTGAAATAAGTAGCATTAGCGTTGAAACCAAGATGATCAAAACAGTACAATAAAAAGAAAGAATGAATGATGCATTTGATGTAAGTAAAATACACAGATTCATGTGCAGATCATATTATAGTACAAGTGAACATTTCATAAGAGGTTTGCTTGTAATCTATAATTTATCAACAAAAATTAGATTTAAAACATCACACCCTGATTCAATGTGACAGAGACTATTTTAGAAACATAACACAATTTGACATTACTTTGAAATAATTCATCAATCTAGAAAGATTTAATAAACGTTGCAAATTGCTAAAAATTGACGTTTTTAAGTTATGTTGGATGTCCAGCTGGTTTTATAACGAGACTTATTTAATAGAAAGAAAGAGAACAGTATTTATAAAATATTTGTTACGATTCTAATAGTTCATATGACTACACAAATGTAAATCAATTGTCGCTGCAGATAAAATAAGATATAGTGGATTTCTTCGGGTGTTTTTTTTTTAGTGGACATAAGGAAGTATTTCATGAGTGAAGTGGAAACATTGTATTGTTACGAGTGGCGTAGACACGAGTGACAATGCAAAATGTTTCCACTTGACGAGTGAAATATTTCCTTATATCTACTACAAGAAAACCCAAAGATTTTCTTTTTATTTTATATTTTAAGGCGAAAACCGTCGATTTGCATGGATTTTATTTTTCCATCATGTGCCAATGCGAATAACGGCTGCATTATTTTATAGAAAAAAAAAAGTTTCGACATTTTACAATAGTTTAAGGACAAGGACGTTCTACAAATTTAGCTCATACATATAATGCATCAAATTGTGTATTTTGTCAAATTATTTACTGTTTTAATCCCAAAAGGAAGATATTTTTTTATTTTTGTAGACATTTCTTGCGCGGATTGATACAGTGAACATTGTTGGGGCGGAATTATTGTAGAAACATCACAGAGCGGTCATATCCAACAGACTTCAGAGTGTAACATCTTTAAACAATATACTTGCAAGGATTTTTTTTCCTTTATTTTCTTTATTTTTGAATTTAAACGTGAATTGTGTTGCCTTGGCAGGCTTGAAGTCTGGTTCGGTAACAGAAACTGTACCCATATATCGATTGTCGCTTAATTTCTGTTCGCAATCAACACTCATCTCTCTCCGATTTCTCAACTGTTTTTAGACATGATTATAATTGTGACGACAGTTAAAATCGCTACTGAAACAATTTGATTATTATATTAATTAAAAGTTTTTTGTTTTTGTTTTCTTTTTTTAAATGTATAACAATCGTCATAAAAAACTGGAATAGATTTTCCAGTCGATGACACTAGACATTGAGATTTTGTTTGGATCCAGTTTCACGCTAAACAAAGCAAGTGGTTGCCTATCTAGTGTACTAATACATGCAGTGTAGAAGAAATCTGACCCTGGACACATATCACTATATTGTCAGCTGAACTTTTTGTACTTTGATCAAACATGATACCAATCACGATAAATAAAATCATTCTTTGACAGCAAATAACTGTCTTCCCTCGATGTTTGGAAATTCACATTTCTGCGCGCCATTTTGGCACAATCCAAGATTGAAATCCTTTGCAATAATACTACCGTGGTTAAGAGGAGACAAAAAAAACTCTCTGGAATAAGAAGGAACGGGTAAAGAAAAAAAAGGGCAGTATGTAAATCTTGCCAATGACATTTGGGATTGTCTTATTTTCTTATAAATTGCACTTTCTAGGGACGAAACTCTTGCCGTCAGAAACTTACTTATCTGACAGAAAATATAGACATGATGGCATTAGGCCACAATGAATATTGAGTGCTAGTGATTACCCAATCATCATCAATTAAGTTGGTTAGACAGTGGCGTATATTGCCAATTATTTATATGAGGATTACTTCAATTACCTTATGAGTGCGCATAGTTTTCATGAGTCCGCTTTCTTTGGATTTTTTTTTCAAACTTAAAACAACTAGCTCACCTGAGATGTGAGAGATGTCTCGGATGCGACTTCAGAACAAGGTTAATAAGGTAAATGATGGTCAGAGGTCAAAGAAATATTCTGGTGGTCAGATTGGGTAGAGAAATTCCCTTGGCTAAGGAAGAAAGAGAACAACGTCGGAGATATAAGTGCTGTTTGTTCCTGGTGTGCGGAGTGTGGAAAGACGAGCTCATTCGTTAATGTCGTCATGAGGCAAACCCAAATCATGCACATGCTGTTGCAGTGAGAAAAGGCAACGTTAACAATTCTGACTGAAACAAACGTTGATGAGGAGGCAGACAAATACCATGCTAGGCAGCACAGTTTAGGGCTGTTTATTAAATGGTCAAGAATGGACAGCCATTGAACAAGTATGCAAATTTGCTGCCTTCCAGAAATGAAATAGATAACCTCAGTTGTAACACTTTTTCGCCATATGTGAGTCTGTTTTTATCATTGTAATAATTATGGGAACACATTTAATTCTCACACTGGGGCTGGGACTCCTTGATTTGGTTGGGGACGCCCAGAAATATCTTTGGCATTTCTGTTGGGACATTAACAGAAAATGTTAGTGTAAACGGAAAATCTTTGCAATGGAAATCGGTCACAAATGGGATCCCTCATGGATCCATTCTAGACCAAATACCCTTTGCATTATAGATACATGATATGCCTTCATTCCTACAGTTCAACAGCGAATCATAAATAGAATCGTAATAGATAAATGATATGCTCTGATCCCTACAGTTAACCAGTGAACCATATCTGTATGCAGACGGTATATAAGTCTTCAGAGAAATCAACTCGAAAGCGATTGTAAACTGTTGCAAAAAGATATTCATATTATAGTGGATGGTCTGGTAATTGGCTGTTAAAGTTTCATCCAGAAAAATATAAAACCATAATAATCCGAGCATCAAACGTTATGGAATTTCAATACTGTTTAAAACAGGGGGAAAAACATGGAGTATACAGAATCTGAAAAAAGATGCAAGAGTAATAATTTGACGAGAAACTAACATTTATAAATATTATCTGTAAAAAGGGAACAAAGGAAACACAATGGTATGTGTCATACGTAGAACATTGAAATATCTCTATATAAATGCATTAAAACCGTTAAATATAAGCTTAGTAGGATCGCATTTAGAATGCACTAATTAAGTATGGAATTTATACAAGAAGCAACATACTGACATGATTAAAAATGTTAAAAAGCGAGCCACCAAGCTTATTACATGTCTCTCAGAGTTGTGTTATTGAGACAGGTTAAAGACACTTAACTTGCCTGTATTTGCATACAGGAGTGTTAGAGGTGACATGATTGAAGTATATAATATTTTAAGTGGAAAGTACAACCCAGAAGTGTTGAATATTTCAGCTGCAAGAAGAATCCAGAACAAATTTGAAGTTATGTAACTTTAGATCATGACCAAATGTCAGGAAAAACTATTTCTGCTTTAGAGCCGTGCATACATGAAAAGTATTACCTCCAACAGTAGTGGAATCTAACACAGACTGCGATTTTAAAGATAGCTTGATGATACACCTACAGGTCTAGTCAAGAGCTAAGTTTGGCAATATCATCAAGTCACCTCATGTGAAATCAGACTCATTTGATTCCGTAATCATTTAAAGTTAAATTTATATTCGTATCGGTTAAAAATTGTAAATCAAAAATAAAATCATGATTCCGGAATCAACTAACTCCTCAGATTTCCAGACAGCATTATACGGCGTTGGGGATGGCTTCACGATATTGCCAGCTGTTCTACCATCGTCATGGAAGTCTTAGAACCGGACGTGATCAAATAAACTCAGAAGAGTACAATATAGAGCTCGTACAAGAGGTTACCAGTAGTCTTCTGCCTGAAGAGAATTTCTGAGTAGTTGTGAGCTTGTTTACTTGTCGAAATTAGGATTAAACCACATCAACTGAGATGCAATGCCGCCTTTGCAACACTTGCCACTTGTAACGAAATCAAAGCTTATAGCTTATTACATTTTTATAAATATATACTCCGTGGTACCATCGAAAACCCAACATAATAAGTTGAGGTTTACAATTGAACTTGTTCCAAAATTTCCGCCATGACTACTGAATCTTCTTTTACTCAAGAGTTTTAAAAGTTGATCTCTCATTTTGCACTCTACACCATAATAGAGTTAACTTATTTAATATATATATATATATATATATATATAAATATATATATATATATATATATATATATATATATATGTATATATATATATGTATATAAAGAAGAAAGAAAGAAAGATAATGCAACGATTTTTGGTTTTGTTTTAATTTTTAATTTTTAAATAACATTTTATAATTCTATACGCCTTGAACTCCGTTTGATAGCAAACGACCATTTATGACGCGAACATTGATATTTTTTTTTCAGGATGCATTTCCCACTAAGTTCAATAAAGACACTTTTGAGCTAAATTCACCTGCAATGTACACAAGCTAGCAGTTAGTCCTATAGAGGTCTAACAAAATTTCCCACTCTAAATAATGCGCAGTTTATTTAAACCCCACCAATAACAGACATATATTGACAGACAGGATATTATTTCAGGATACAATTTAGATTAATCTAATTTTAAAATATTTTCATGAAATTCCAAACATTAATTTAACAAGTAACTGTCATATATGCACAGTAACAATCAAATTTCTCTGTAGCATAATAATATTGTCACCGATGACTTCATGTTAAAAGGATCTTTTTCTAGACCTCAGTTACATGTATTAGATAACAGAATAGTTAAATCAGTATGCTTGCGTATTTTATGGTATCAATGGGTTTTAAGACATAAGAAATTGTATTTTAGATAAGAGGTGTAGAGCTAGTAATCCAACAAAAAATAAACTAAGACTTATGAAAACAGGAGAACTATATATATATATATATATATATATATATATATATATATATATATATATATATATATATATATATAGACAGACAGACATACAGAGAAATAATATAATGTAGTGGTATATAAGGAGTATAGTGAACCACTTAAGATCCAAACGGGGAGCCTGATGTTAATGAGAGTCTGCGGATTCTGCTGAATAAGAGGAAATTAACATTAGGTCGCTATTTTTTGGGTTTATAGCGTCGAGGAAAATCCTATGTTACTGGCAGCAAGTTGTATTTAAAACATATTCAGTATCAAGTCTGGCAAACTTTCATTCAGTAATTTGTTTTCTCTTGCAATTTTACCGAACCTACACAGACCGACCATTTTATCTGAGGTGTGTTCACTTGTTTCAAACATTTTGTTTATCGTGCGCTGAGTTAAATTATTACTATACGGGTCAGAGTTTCAAATGTTTCGCTACATTGTCAAACTAACGAATATGGCGTAAGCCAGATTTGGTTTGTCAGTTTTTGTGACAAATTTTACCATTTTAGCCAGCCTACACTGACTTGATCTTGGCTTTTTCCAATATTACAAATAGTTTGCAGTTTGACCTAGAGTTAATACGAGTGAAAATATTACCTATGAATTTTGTTTTAGATCAGCTTTGTTTTGGAACATTATCAACCAAACACATTTGGCCTGTATGAAGTTAAGTGTTTTTTCTTTTTTGGATGCTTGCTTCATTTTCTATTTAATTTCTTTTTCAAATTGAAAAGCTAAACTTTTCTAGTAAGGTTGAGACATTTTTCTGGGGTTTATATATATATATATATATATATATATATATATATATATATATATATATATATATATATATAAACAAAACTGAATTTGAAAACATAAAAACTGAAATTTAGATATAATGTGATGAGTGAAATGTGCCAAATGAAGAGCAGGATGGAGAAAAAAAGAGGGAGTGAGTCCAAAATTTTATCAAAACTCGAATGCCCATTTTCACATCCCGCCTAGGTCTGTTCGAAAATAAATATTAATAACCACTGCCAAAAAAAAAGGAAAAAAAAGAATCCCTTCATTAAAAAAATGTATGTGTGTGTGTGCTTGAATATCTTATCTATACTTTAACAAAAACCAAATATCAAAACGTAGCGACACTGACTTTTTTTGTGGTATATTGTCGAGAATAACAACCAAAATGAAATTTCTAAAACACTTAAAATATGTAGATTTTTTCTTCATTTTTACTGTCTTTATATTTTCAATTTCTTTACAGGCATGGGTTCTTCTGCGTCATCGCAGGTTCTTATAAGAAGCTATGACTGCGTGGATGAAGAAAATACACATAATATTATTCATACACTATTGGAATCCTATCCTCCTTGTAATCTCACATGATTGAATTGAGCTGATACAACTGTAATACTGTATTTCTTCGATTTTCCAGTCGCCGATGTAATTCTCCCAGTAAAAGGCTACATACTATTATCAAGTTGTATTTCAAAACTATTCAGTCTTAAGTCAGGCAAATTTGCCGGCTGTAGCACTGATTTGACCTGTTAACTTATTCAATGTACAGCGTGAAAATATTGGTGTTGAGACCAGAGTTAATTTTTCTTCATTGTCAAGCAGAATCTGGCGTGTGCCAGATTTGCTTCTTAAAGTTTTGTTACAAATTTTACAATTCCCCAACACTGACTTGACCTTGACTTACCCAATGTTACAAATAGTGCGTTTTTTTTCCTAGTTTTAACCCGAAGAGTGAAAATATTTCCTATGAATTGTTTTAAGACCAGCGTTATTTTGCTACATTTTCAAACTAACAAATTTCGCCTGTATGAAGTTAAGATTTGAAGTTTTTGAAAACGGTAAAACCGAACTCTAGATTGAATATGGTGAGCGAAATGCACCATATGAAAAGTCCGGATGGACAGAAGAAAAAACACACAAAGATTCTAAAACTTTTCATGTAGACACTTTGTCAAGTCATTATGACATACACAAACATAAAACACAAAACACACACATTAGTAATGATTGATTAGTATCTCTGTTTATAACATAATTGGGTGAAAGGACTTTTCGAATGAATCTCTGTAAATATCTGACCAGAAAAAAGAGACTGATGGACAGACAGATAGACAGACAGATTGGGATCTGGCTCGGTTTTTGTGGGTTTAACACCCCGGGAAGATCCACCGACCCACGGGAAACTAGTGGCAAGCTTTCTCACATACCCACGTTGGCCGAACCGAGACTCGAACCAATGCGGACAGAGGTGAGATTTGAGTGATCTGTAATTGCGAGCGCCTTTGACTACTCAGCTCATCGGGGCCCTAAGAGAGAGAGAGAGAGAGAGAGAGAGAGAGAGAGAGAGAGAGAGAGAGAGAGAGATAGAGGGAGAGAGAGAGAAACATAGGAAAAAATACGATACAAAAAAGCCATTCAACACCATGTTTTTCAAAATCAACATTTAAAAAAAATAAGCCCAGCTAACTTAAACATCAACAAATGAAGAGATAGGATTAGGCGGGCCCCTTCCTCTTCATCTAGGAACACCAAACGTTAACCATGAACGTATTTACAAGGTCGACAACGTTGTGGAGCAAGACTAGATCATCAATGATCTAGTACAGTGTCTTTTGCAAATCTAGACACACTATGTTTCTGTATTAAAACAATAGATAACCATAATGTTCTATTTTGTCATCATTTATAACCTGTTAGGACTCTCTGGGGACAATAGGAATTTAATATTGGGCTGCCATTTTTTAGGATTTATAGGGACGAGGGGAAATGTAATATTTAATAATTTCCATAGATTTAACACTGTGGGCCTCTATGACCCCTAACGGGAATTGTTAGCATTTATAATATAAGTTACTATTAGCAAGTTGTATTTCAAAACTATTCAGTCTTAAGTCAGGCAAATTTGCCGGCTGTAGCACTGATTTGACCTGTTAACTTATTCAATGTACAGCGTGAAAATATTGGTGTTGAGACCAGAGTTAATTTTTCTTCATTGTCAAGCAGAATCTGGCGTGTGCCAGATTTGCTTCTTAAAGTTTTGTTACAAATTTTACAATTCCCCAACACTGACTTGACCTTGGCTTACCCAATGTTACAAATAGTGCGGTTTTTTTACCTAGTTTTAACACGAAGAGTGAAAATATTTCCTATGAATTGTTTTAAGACCAGCGTTATTTTGCTACATTTTCAAACTAACAAATTTCGCCTGTATGAAGTTAAGATTTGAAGTTTTTGAAAACGGTAAAACCGAACTCTAGATTGAATATGGTGAGCGAAATGCACCATATGAAAAGTCCGGATGGACAGAAGAAAAAACACACAAAGATTCTAAAACTTTTCATGTAGACACTTTGTCAAGTCATTATGACATACACAAACATAAAACACAAAACACACACATTAGTAATGATTGATTAGTATCTCTGTTTATAACATAATTGGGTGAAAGGACTTTTCGAATGAATCTCTGTAAATATCTGACCAGAAAAAAGAGACTGATGGACAGACAGATAGACAGACAGATTGGGATCTGGCTCGGTTTTTGTGGGTTTAACACCCCGGGAAGATCCACCGACCCACGGGAAACTAATGGCAAGCTTTCTCACATACCCACGTTGGTCGAACCGAGACTCGAACCAATGCGGACAGAGGTGAGATTTGAGTGATCTGTAATTGCGAGCACCTTTGACTACTCAGCTCATCGGGGCCCTAAGAGAGAGAGAGAGAGAGAGAGACAGAGAGACAGACAGACAAACATAGGAAAAAATACGACACAAAAAACCCATTCAACACCATGTTTTTCAAAAACAACATTTAAAAAAAATAAGCCCAGCTAACTTAAACATCAACAAATGAAGAGATAGGATTAGGCGGGCCCCTTCCTCTTCATCTAGGAACACCAAACGTTAACCATGAACGTATTTACAAGGTCGACAACGTTGTGGAGCAAGACTAGATTATCAATGATCTAGTACAGTGTCTTTTGCAAATCTAGACACACTATGTTTCTGTATTAAAACAATAGATAACCATAATGTTCTATTTTGTCATCATTTATAACCTGTTAGGACTCTCTGGGGACAATAGGAATTTAATATTGGGCTGCCATTTTTTAGGATTTATAGGGACGAGGGGAAATGTAATATTTAATAATTTCCATAGATTTAACACTGTGGGCCTCTATGACCTCTAACGGGAATTGTTAGCATTTATAATATAAGTTTTTGTTTTTTGGGCCACTATCTAACGGGAAATCTAATGTTAAAAATATCCACAGGTTTAACATTTGTGGGCCTCTATATAGTCAAACGAGATTTATAATTATGCGTCCAAGTTGAAACATTCAGAGGTCAAACGGATAATGTAATGTTAAAAATGCCCATAGGTTTAACATCTGTTGGCTGGTATAAGATGAAAAGGGAAATGTAATATTAAAACTATATCTACTATCCAGCACTCATTTATCTACTATCCAACACCTAGTGAGATTCTATCCAACACTCATTTATCTACTATTCAGCACTCAGTTATCTACTATCCAACTCCTAAGTATCTGCTATCCAACACGTCGTTTTGAGTGACCATTACCTACTTTTTATCTACAATCCATCACCAAGTTATCTACTATCTAACAGCCACACTATACCATTAACATTCATTATGGAGTTACCAGCACCAGCTTATCTACTATCCAACACCCAGTTAGCTACTATTCAAGAAGCCATTTTGTAGTGACCATCACATCGCCCAGTTATCTACTTTCCAATACCCCAATATTTACTATTCGAGACGCCGTTTAGAGTGACCAACACCCACTCATCTGTTGACCACACAGTGTAGGCTGTAAAAGAAGGGGTATAAAATAGAATTTAAATCTCTTATAAAGAAAGTTTTTGGATTTGTTTTAAAACTATCTTATCCATACTTAAAAAAACAAATCAAGACAGAGACACTTACGTTTTCAGATATATTCTCATGAATTCGAATCACAATGAAATTTCAAAACACATAACAAAATTCCATTTTCTTCTTCTTTAACTGACTTTCTATTATGAACTTCTTCACTGCAATGCGTTCTTATGCTGTTTCTTCTGCTTGTCTTGCTTTAAATTTCTTCGCCTTTTTCTTCTTTTTCTTCTTTTGCTACTGCTGCTCCTGAATTTTCTCCTTTTTCACTTTTTTACAATAATAACAGGTATATTTATGTTTGTCTATATTTTCTCCTGTCTTAGAGGTTTCTTTTCTCTGATATTGTGGATGTCAGGAAATTGTGCGTTCTCAAATGCCTATGCATTATGTATAAACCAAAATGTACATGGGTTTCGTTACCGCGTACAGTGTTACCCGGGGTGGTTGATATTTAACCATGGCGCTTTAGAATACTGATTCATGTTCACTCACTGATGGACGCACAAAGCGCCGGCAATATGGAACCCGTATAGCTCGAGTTCTCTGGCAGTAGATGTGACGACGACTAGAGTACATATAGCCCAAAATTCTCTCTGTATCGTCACAATACAGACGAGTCTTGTCAGGAAGCTGTCTACTTTAAAGAAGCAATGTTCAGCTGTAGAGGTATGTGAAAATAAAAATGCATTTTTTCTTGCTATCTGGTCTATGTGATAAAATTGTTTTATATATTGGATGTTTCGGAATTTATTCTAAATTTTAATGAGTCGGACCTGTGTCATAATTACACCATGCTATCAGATATACTATTGTCATGTACGAACGTGGTTGTTATAATAATAATCTCGTACAATTATTCTGATGAAAAAACTTAATGCATGACGAAGTCAATTCATGTGCGTGCACGCATAATATATATCGCTCTATTGACACTTGAACGTGTCTTATGTATGACACTGCTCAGTAATTATAATTTTAGATGTTACAGGGAACCGTCGAACTCTCGGTGTTTTTATAACCCGGATAATGTGGTTAATGGTGACATTGGTTCAAAGGATGGTATTTGGTTTACTCAGTGTGAGGGGCCAAAGGTTCTTGACCAACGGGTCTGCAGAGGAGATTCTCGATGGATCTTTATGCAGGCTAAGAGAATCGGACCACGCGAGGCCATTCCGTCATCATTTGACGGTAACTGTGGAGTCGGAAATATCTCGTGCGAGTCGACTGGATGCCACGAGATAAATACCTTCGTATAATCCATTTTGAGCCAATAATTCAATGTCACTATATGTGTGAAAATCAATCATACATTCATCATACATGTTTATGAACCATATATTGTTCATATTTGTTCATAAATTACTCACAGTAATTATACCTGATAATAAACCCATAAATTAATCATGTTGGTTTGATAATTTCATACATTGATCATATCAGTTGATGAATTCCATACAATTGAACATATCTGTTGTTTGATCCATGTATCAGTCATATTTATTCAAATTCTATGTTTTGATCATGTCCAGTTACGAATGATATCATTTTAATAAAATTCGTTGTTGAAATATGTTCTCATGAGTCAGGTGTCAGGTTCATTCATTATTTATTTGGCATTATAAAAAAAACATTTTATTCACGTAATTGTGTTAAGCGTTTTCCCTAGATCCAATGCCACCCGGTTTCATCCTGTGACAGTGGACATTCTGGAGCCCAGTGTCCTTTCTCTGGATAGACATGACAAATATCTTTACTTTTATCTTGAGAAGAGCAATCTGGAGTTTCTCCGTAGGTCATCGAGAAAGTGTATTTTCGAATGACTCTCTGTAAATCTCTAACCAGAAGTGTCATCTACTGTGTGGTACTTCCATCTTCACACATTGAAACTGCATGAGTGTATTCTCTTATGTAGAGGGGTTATCTGTCTATCTGTCTGTTTGTATGTCTGTCTGTCTCTCTCTCTCTCTCTATATATATATATATATATATATATATATATATATATAGAGAGAGAGAGAGAGAGAGAGAGAGAGAGAGAGAGAGAGAGAGAGAAAGCGAGAGATTGTTCGTGTTCTTTCTTTTTCTTTCCTGTGGTTTTGCCTGGATAATGTGATTCTGAAAGTCGATTCCAGACGTTCAAGCGGAAATGGCCTAAAGATTTGGATGTTTCCTCTTCCAAAACTTTAGCAAGAGCAGGATTTGTCTACTTGAGACGAGGAAACCATGTACGGTGTTTCAATTGTATAAAGATTCAGCTATCCTTGAACATGACAGATGGCCTCCGCTCTGTCATTACCTTCGCTTGCTAGGTCGTAATTATTATCCTCATGAATACCTTAGAAGAGGAGAGGATTCACAGTTTACCCTTGGCCTGCGAGAACATATTTGCAGAGAGTTTGTACCGATTCAAGTGAAAAGCAAAAAACAATGGCATCTTCTACGACATAGACGTTTTAACCATTGGTGTATAAATTCTATAAGAAGTCTGATTAATTTGAAAGTGTTCAAATAATCAGATATTGATCAGCTGCCCACAACTAAGAAGATGTTTGATGCCACGACTTCTACCTATAATACTGGAGTGTTACACATAATTCCATGGGACGAAATCCAGGAAAATGTTAAAGACTTACAGGAATGAAGAAAAAAAAAACTTTTAAAAGTAAGTATTGCCTCAAGAAGAGACTCCTTCACAACGTTTCGTGTGTGAGGCCATGACTGAATTTCTTCGATATAATTTACCAGCAAATTCCGTTTGGCAAACGTATGAATATTTCCTTAAAAAAGACATTCCTATGAATGGAGAGATTATAAGAGCACATTCAGAACATACCTTTGGAATTGCGTGAACGAATTTACAAGTATGTTGTACAGATTCAAGCGAAACGCAAACGACAAATGATTTCAACATTTTTAAACTGTTGCTATCTGAATTGTATAAGAAGGTTAATTCTCGGGAAAGACTATGACAGACACAAAACTTTAATTGGATACAAGGTTCTCGATGCCACGATTTCTGCAAATAATGTGGCACAGAATTACATTTTTGTAAATGGACAGCTTAGAAGAGCACACTCAGAATCTATCATTGGATATGCGTGAGCGCATTTACAAAGACTTTGTACAGATTCAAGAGACACGCAAAGAACATTTGTAACCGTAATGGGATAGGTGTTTTAATCATTGGAATCTGAATGTTATAAAAAGAATGATTACTTTGAAAATCTTCAAATGGTCAGACATTGATAAACAGAGCAAACTTTATAAGACTCTCCATGCCACGACGTCTGTCATCAGTATTACACCAAATTCAATGGAAGCATTCTAAAAGAACTGATTCCACAAGACAATACGATTAATTTGATTTTTGGACGACGTGTCGTGTGTATTAGTCACTGCATTTCTTGGATTTAGTTTATTGGCAGATTCTTTGCGGCACATTTATGAACTATACATGCAAAGACATAACAACTAAAACTTTATCTGTTCGCGAAAAACTCATTGTGTTAAGAGTGCTACGAAGGGTGATTAATACGACTTCTGTACCCCCGTGTGAAGAAGACATTCATCGCACTTTATCTTCTCTTCATACTTACCACGAAGTGTGTATGGCTAGTTGGATACACCGATAGACTTATGACTGGAAGGATGTACGCGACTGGATAAGTCTTGGATTCGACACATATAAACAAGATGTGACTGGTTATGCCAAATACATTGTGTGTCACTGATGAAAGAAAGAAAACGTGAACTTTTTTTTTAAATGACAATTTATTGTATGATGAAAGAAAAAAAAAACTGTTTTTGTAAATGAGAATTTGTTCTACCATGAAATGTGAATAAGTTGCACCTTGGAAGTAAAATTACGAACAATGTCTGTCTGTATATATATATATATATATATATATATATATATATATATATATATATATATATATATATATATATATATAAACGAATAAATAATATTATCATACAGGTTAGAGAATTTTTAATTCATACTCTAATGAGATTCGAACCCGGATCCGCAGTTTACGGAATCCATCGTCTTGCCTGTAAGCACCAACCCCTGTACCATCTCGACCAGGCACACATCAAACAGAGCGAAAAATGCTATCCCTGGATTCTACAGGAGAATGCTTGATCACATTAACATAAATTTTAAAATGAAAATTCTCAAACCTATATGATAATAGTATTTATTCGCATTTAAAAATGTTGTTAATGTTATCAAGTATTCTCCCGTATAATCCAGTCATAGCACTTTCCGCTCTGTTAGGGATATATATATATATATATATATATATATATATATATATATATATATATATATATATATATATATAGAGGGAGAGAGACCACCTCTTCCTAAGTGAATACACTCGTGTGTTTTCAATGTGTGAAGATGAATGTGCCACTTCTGTTTAGATATTTACAGACAGTCATTCGAAAATACACTTTCGACAAGACTTATGGAGAAATTCCAGAATACTCCTCTCAAGACAAAAGTCAAGATACTTGTTATGTCTGTCAAAAGAAAGCCAGCTCCAGAATGTTGACGCCGTCAAAGAAAAGGAACCTCTAAGACAGAAGAAGAGAGAGACAAACGTAGAGATACCTGTTATCGTTGTCAAGAAAAAGGACATTGGTCTATAGCGGGTCACAAGAAAGTAAAAAAGAGAAAATGGAGGAAATGTCTGAAGAAGAAGAAGAAACAGAAAAAGGACCCATACCAGCACAAAGATTTAAAGCAAGACAAGCAGAGGTAACAGCCGAAGAACGCTTTGCAGTGACGATATTCAAAATAGAAAAATAGTTAAAGGAAAGAAGAAAAGTGGACTTTAAAGACGATGCACATCGGACTTTTGTGATGTTTTTTTAAATTGCATTGTTTCTTATTTATGAGAATAGAACAAATAACGTCAGGGTCTCTATGACGTGATTTGGTTTTTAAGTATGGAGAAGATATTCCAAAACGTTTCTTGTTTATAACAATAGGGAAGTTTTGGAGGTTAGGGAAGTAGTTTTGCTTACAAGGGATTTAAATTGTATTTTTATACACTTTCTTTTACATCCCACCCTGTGTGGTCAGTAGATGAGTGGATGTTGGTCACTCCAAACAGCGTGTTGAATAGTAAATGTTGGGTATTGGATAGTAAATAACATGGATGAAGGTCATTACAAAATGGCTTGTTGGATAGTAGCTAACTGGGTGTTGAATAGTAGATAACTTGGAGCTCGAAGTTTCAAGAGGCGGTGTTAATCGTATAATGTGGGTGTTGGATAGTAGATAACAGGGTGCTGGGTGGTAGATAAGTGGGTGATGGTCATTCCAAACGGCGCGTTAGATATTAGATAATTGGGTGTTGAATAGTAGATAACTGGATAATGGATAGTAGATAACTGAGTGTTGGATAGTATATATAGTTTTAACATTACATTTTCCATTTGCCCTATAGAGGCTAACAAATGTTAAACCTATGGACATTTTTAACATTACATTTACCGTTTGACCCAATACATTTTTAAACATGAAGGCGTAATGTTATATTTCCGTTTAACCCTATAGAAGGCCACACATGTTAAACGATGGATATTTGGAACATTATATTTCCCCTTGTCCCTATAAATCCAAAAAATGGCGAACAAATATTACATTCCCATTGTTCCCAGAGTGTCTCAGCAGGCTAGAAATGATGTGATTTTGTGAACATTATGATTATCTATTTTCTTTAGCACAGAAGCGTAGTGAGCATATATGGCACAATGACACTCTACTCGATCACTGGAAATTTAGTCTTACTCTACAACGTTGTCAACCTTGTAAATACGTTCATGTTTAATGTTTGGTATTTGTACACGAAGAGGAAGTGACTAGACTCAGTCCTATCTCTTTATTTATTGATGTTTAAATTAGGTGGGCTTATTGAAAAAATGTTGATTTTGAAAAAATGGTGTTGAATTTATGTATTTTTTGCTGTTTTCTCTCTCTCTCTCTCTCTCTCTCTATGTTCAGAAATCTACAGGGAGTCATTCGAAAAGCCCTTTTCAGGCCACCCAATTGTCTTAAAACCAGAGATACTGCTCAATCATTATCAATGTGTGTCTTGTATGTTTGTGTATGTTATAATGACTTTCCACAGTCACAATTTAGCGTAGTCAAAATGTACACGTGAAAAAATGTAGAACTGTTGTGTATTTCTTCTTCTATCCGTCCTCGTTCTTCATATGGTATATTTCCCTATCATATCACTAGAGTCACTCTGCAATTTTACAGACATGCAGAACAATGTCTTTTCTTAATAAGTACAAAACACTCCATGTACGATGTACTTCCCTCTAACTGTGTTTGTGTATATCATAAAGTCTTGCCGTAGTCAAAATGATTCAGTACAAAAATGTGGAACCATTGTGTGTGTGTTCTCCTCTCCATCCTGGCTCTTCATTGGGAACATTTCACTCATCATATTAAAGCTAGTGTTCAGTTTTGATGTTTTCAAATTCAGTTTGGCTGTTTTCAAAAAATAACAGAATCAGAAAAAATGTCGCAATCTTACAATAAATTTTAGCTTTGCAATATTACAAAAATAAGAATTTTAATAGAAACTGTTGCAACCTTATCCAAAAAAGCTTAACTTCATATAGGCCAAATTTGTTAGTTTGAAAATGTTGCAAAAAAACGCTCGTCTCTAAAACAGTAAGTTAACAGGTCAACTCAGTGTAACTGACTTAACACTGGGTGGTTTTAAAATACAACTTGCTAACAGTCAATAGACTTTTGGTGAGAGAATTACATCGGCGACTGGAAAATCGAAGAAATACAGTATTACAGTTATATCGGCTCAATTCAATCATGTGAGATTACAAGGAGGATAGGATTCGAATAGTGTATGGATAATATTATGTGTATTTTCTTCATCAACGCAGTCTTGGCTTCCTATTAGAACATGTACTGACGCAGAAGAAGAACCTATGCATGTGAAGAAATTTTAAAAAGAAAAGCGGTTAAAAGAAGAAAAATGGGTTTTTGTGATGTGCTTTTGAAATTTCATTATGATTATTTTTCACGAGGATATACCAAAAGATGAAAGTGTCTCTATGTCTTGATTCGCTTTATAAAGTATGGGTGTTGGGTTTAGTTTACTTTGGAAGTAGTGAATACTATCTCTTTTCCAAGAGACCTAGTCGGGCTGTGAAAAGGGTCATTTGGGTTTTGAAACAAGTATGGACTTGATCTCTCGATTTCTCGCTTTGCATAAAATTCTATCCAACTTTTCATGTGCCACGAAAGGAACTGACATTGTATAAGGTCAGTCAATGCACTAAAAACAGAAGAAAAAAAATAAGAAAAGATAAAAATATGTCACAACCTTACAAAAAAATCTTAACATTGCTGTTTGGAAAAAAAACTTAAATAGAAAATGTTGTAACCTAATATAAAAATATAGCAAACTAATGCTGGTCTCAAAGCAATTCATGGGTAAAATGTTCACTCCTCGACTTAATCTAGACCAAAAACACGTTATTTATATCATTGGAAAATGCCAAGGTCAAGTTAGTGTAGACTAGCTAAAATGGTAAAATTTGTCACCAAAACTGAAAAACCAAATCTTGCTCACGCCAAATTCATTTGAAACCAGTGAACACACCTTGGATAAAAAAAAGTCGGTCGGTGAAGGTTTTGGCAAAAGTTTAACAACTCAGCTACACCGCCCCCACCCCCACCACACACAAAACTAACTTTAAAAAACTGATGAATGAAAATGTCGCTGGGTTGATACTGAATATGTTTTAAATACAGCTTGCTTCCAGTAACATGGGATTTTCCTTGTCGCTATAAACCCACAAAGATGTCAGCCTAATATTAATTTCCCATTATGCCCCAGAATCTGCAGAACCTCTTTAACATCGGATTCTCGTTTGGGTCCCAAGTAGCACACTATACTACTTACATACATGCATACAAAATGTCAGATATAAAAGCATATTATATTAAGACCAAAAGAATAATAATAATGATAATAATAGTATATACGTACAAATGTACATATAAACGCACTTGTAAACACATAAACACATATGTATGTCAATACATACATACATACATACATACATACATACATACATACATACATACATACATACATACATATATACATACATACAGACAGACATACAGACAGACATACAGACATACAAACATTTTGATATTACAAAATCAGGAAGAAAATAGTTTTCTGATTGCCTATTTTTCCAATCACCTAAAAAAATGTATTCCGCAAATATTTGACATACATTTTCAACCAAATTGCTAATATTTTAACCCTTTATCTGACTGCAATAGCCAGAACCTGTGAAAAGCATCCCAAATATTTGTGTTTATATGTTTCAAAAGATTATGAACTGTGCCGATTATGGACAAGCAAGCAAGGTTTTCTCAGTTTACAAGAAATAACACACATACACACAAAGTGACAACCGTAGAATAGTCAATATTGACATTTTGACACAGAGAAGAAATACAATCCACATAAATGAAAAGATGTAAACTATATAAAAAGAACAAAACAACAAGAAATAACTACATGTCAGGCATTGAACTAATTGTCTATGAAAACGGTGAACAGGTTTTGGTGCAAGCTGACATACTGCCTGGTGTGACATAGCTATCTACGTCTTTGCGGGGAGGTCGTATTTCAAAGGGCGCCATCTATAGAGTTTCATTATTGTTCTCTTTAAGTTTTACATCCAGAATATAATTTTCACTACGAAAATGAAAGATATGAATATATTTACATTACAAGGGAATGTTATAGATTATAATACTTAAAAAAGTATCATACATATATCATGATTTTAAGCACGACTAATGTGAGTTTCAAAGTTCTCTAAATTGATTATGCTTTCTGAAGTTCTACAACATAATTATAAATTTTTTTGTAGGCTACCATCAATAAAACCACATAATTAGTATTTCATTTCTAGGCCTACAGCATTGCAATTTTCATAATAAAAATCACTCGTAAAAACACTTAAAAATGAATCAGAATTAGATAAATGTGTTTTTTATTACGACTAACGCCCAACGACCTATCTGGGCTCGTAAAGTGATTAAAAGCAGTAAGATTTACGGTTAACGCTAGAGTGCTAGCACATTAATTCAATATTAACTAATTAATATGTAACACTACACTAATTAAGTTCCTTATGTATTTACTTCATTTTTCATACTTTGGATGAAATTCACTGCATTGGTTTGATTATCTTACTTACGTTAAGCCCTAACCTGGACATAACATATGCACATACCAGCCTTGGTTTTGTTGAATTTTTTGGCAATAGTATCATTTGAATGAAACAACTGTAATTTTTTGTGCAAATGGCCACTTTGGAACCGGTAGAATCACGCCTGCCTGCTTTGTCATCGTACGCAAAAGCCCAGATGCTGAATTCAATAAACATAATATTTTCTGTTTAGATTTTAATGCTTCTTTCTATTAAATGCAATTAACGGTCCTTACTGCTTAGCAAGTCTCGAGGAAAAATCAGATAAAAAATATTAATGATTTTTATAAAGACTACAATAGGATGGAAACCAACAGTTGATTGACCCAGTTTGTACATCATCTTTTCCTGATATTAATATATATATATATATATATATATATATATATATATATATATATATATATATATACCCACTGCTCTGCTAGGTTCACCCACCCCACCCCCCTCGATTCGATTCCTAATATTATCCTTACATGCACCTATTTGTCACTAAATGACAATAACTGACTGTCACAGAATGTCAGTAATTGTTATGAAAAAATGTCAGTAATTCGGTGCAATTAAATGTTACTGTATTTTACAGAATGTCACCATATGTTACCAAAAGTCACTAAGTTGACTTAGGAGAAAGGTAGAATTTAGGTTACAACAACTGTGCAACATAGCAACAATTGCTACATACACGATGTAGGTGTAGTATTAATTTTTTTAGACAAACATATAGCAAATGTTCTTTATAATTATGCACAGTTGTAACATATAGTAAATGTCCTTTATAATTATACACAGTTGTAACATATAGTAAATGTCCTTTATAATTATACACAGTTGTAATATATAGTAAATGTCCTTTATAATTATACACAGTTGTAACATATAGTAAATGTCCTTTATAATTATACACAGTTGTAACATATAGTAAATGTCCTTTATAATTATACACAGTTGTAACATATAGTAAATGTCCTTTATAATTATACACAGTTGTAACATATAGTAAATGTTCTTTATAATTATACACAGTTGTAACATATAGCAAATGTCCTTTATAATTATACGCAGTTGTAACATATAGTAAATGTCCTTTATAATTATACACAGTTGTAACATATAGTAAATGTCCTTTATAATTACACACAGTTGTAACATATAGTAAATGTCCATTATAATTATACACATTTGTAACATATAGTAAATGTCCTTTATAATTATACACAGTTGTAACATATAGTAAATGTCCATTATAATTACACACAGCTGTAACATGTATCAAATCTCCTTAGAATTAGACACAGTTGTAACATATGACAAATGTCCTTGATAATTACACACAGCTGTAAGATATAACAAATGTCCTTTATAGTTACACACAGTTGTAACATATCACAAATGTCCTTTATAATTACACACAGTTGTAACATATCACAAATGTCCTTTATAATTACACACAGTTGCAACATATAACAAATGTCTTTTATAATTACACACAGTTGTAACATATAAAAATGTCCTTTATAATTACACAGCTGTAACATATCACAAATGTCCTTTATAATTACACACAGCTGTAGCATATCACAAATGTCCTTTATAATTACACACATTTGTAGCATATCACAAATGTCCTTTATAATTACACACAGCTGTAACATATAACAAATGTCCTTTATAATTACACACAGCTGTAACATATGACAAATGTCCTTTATAATTACACACAGTTGTAACATATATCAAATGTCCTTTATAATTACACACAGTTGTAACATATGACAAATGTCCTTTATAATTACACACACTTGTAACATATAGTAAATGTCCTTTTTAATTATACACAGTTGTAACATATAGCAAATGTCCTTATAATTACACACAGTTGTAACATATATCAAATGTCCTTATAATTACACACAGTTGTAACATATGACAGTTGTCCTTTATAATTACACACATTTGTAACGTATGACAACTGACCTTCATAATTACACACAGTTGTAACATATGGCAAATGTCCTTTATAATTACACCCAGTTGTAGCATATAGCAAATGTCCTTTATAATTACACACAGTTGTAACATATAATAGTTGTATACAGTATACTGCTACAGAACTACTTGTGTACAAGGACCACCATCTAAATTCACTCTAGAGGAGTTGCTTAAACTGTTATTGTCTTGGTCTATCTCAGAGATTACCAATGACTACATAAATGGTCAAAAATCCTCTTTTTTTTGGGTTCTTTTATTGGAACTTATCCATAATGACACCAAAACGCACATAGGATAGAAAGAAAAAAGTGAAAGTAATGCGAAAACTGTTCAAATACAAGCACAAAATAGACAAAATGATCTAGGAAAATGAGTGTAATGAATATTACTTGATAATATAAGGTGAAATAGAAAATAAAGATCGACTGAATCAGTATCTAATGTTGGATTTTCATAATTTAAAAACATAACTTTTACATAAGAATTATAACTTTAAATACATGAAAAGTGATCAAAACATTTTTGTATAAAAAAGCGATTGTTCCTGTATCCCCCACACCTAGGTTCAAATGTCAGTAGGGAACGAATGAATAATTCTCTAACCTTTATGAAAATACTCTTTCCCAATAATAATTTCACTCTATATTATCACGCATCTTCATGTAGAATCCAGGGATAGCACTTTCCGCTCTACCTGGTGTCTATCTATCTATCTATCTATCTATCTATCTATCTATATATATATATATATATATATATATATATATATATATATAGAGAGAGAGAGAGAGAGAGAGAGAGAGAGAGAGAGAGAGCATTACAAATATACACCATACAGAGCGGAAAGTGCTATCCCTGGATTCTGTGAGGGAATGCTTGATAACATTAACATAATTTTTAAATACGAATAAATAATATTATCATACAGGTTAGATAATTTTAATTCGTACTCTACGGAGATTCAAATCACCAATCGCCTTGCCTGTAAGCACCAACCACTATAACATCTCGGCCATGCAAACATCACCATCTTATATATATATCTATAAGATATCGATAAAATGAACAGTCAGATACTTAACTCAGAAATTATAAACACAATTATTTTTACCAAATTAAACATTACTATACCAGTTAAAGTCGAGATTGGACAACTTGGTAAATACCTAATTTTAATAAACATAAATTATACGAATTTGGATAAAATTATAATTGTCTCAGGTGGCATCGTACAGCAACTTATCGAAATAAAAAAATACATAAAAAAAGACAAAGAAATATAATTTCATCTGTAGAAAGTAGAAGGAAATGTAATACATTACAGTCTTTTTGGATAACATAAAGGTTTAACACATTGGGGTAAAATTACCGCAAACACGAGAGCATTACAAAATCATTAGGTTATGTGTTTTTAGTAATAAACTTATGAATCTGTTAAAATCATCCAGTTGAAAACCAAATATTCTTGCATCACATTCGTCCAGATGGTTTGTATCAAATATATAATTTTATCATCTGAATATTGTGACTGTTTAACCATCAAACTGATACTTACATCTGAGACACAATGGATGTATATGCAATCTTTGAAATCACATATCTGAATGATTCGAAAGGTTCTTCCTCTTCGTAAGATAAAAATCAATACCTCATTATATGTTAGTCTTGTTACTTTTTGTTAAAAGGCTTCTTTTTGTCTTAAATAATTTGTTAAATGCACCCCTCTTCCGTGTCTCTGGTTGTCTTGCACAGCTGCTTCACTGATTTTGTTTACCTAATATGTGCATTGTTGCTATCTCTATGCTAAAAAAAAATATGCATACAGACTCTGAAAGTTTGAACACTTGAAGTCCCCTTACTATGAAATAAGGTCGGAGCGCAGGTCTAATTCTAACACAATATCTTGGTCTGTGAGAGAAAAGGAGAATTATTACCTCAAGTACTGTCTATAAATATGAATATATTTATTAGAGATGAAATAAAATTGGATGCTGATTTACGCATAGATGGCAAAAGCATAATGCAACAAAATCAAGTCATACAAATTGCATTTTGCGCCCATCAAGAGTATGAATCAACTTATGTTGAAAATGTTCATAAATTCTAAAAATTATATAAGGCAAACATTTTCTTAACGTTTACGTGCCCTTTTTGGCCATCACGCGATGTGTTTTGGCCATATGATTTCAAATGAGCAGAACAGAATCTTTACATTGTAATGAATTTTATCTGACAGGAGTACCTAGTTTACAGTATTGTAATTACAAATAGGCAAACATATTTAATCAACTGCCACCTAGAAAAGCATTCTTTTTTATAATGTTTTTGTTGCTGAAACTTCAGCTTAAAATGACCGTCGAAAATATTCTAAAACTATTTTCAAACAACCCCTACAAATGTTCATGAGAGCACATACGTATGTGTCTTCACACCGTGGAGGATGTGCACTAGCCGTTGGTGATGTCTTGTTAGTTTGTGCTGTATTTTCTCTTGTGGTGAAAAAGTCCTATCCTGGAACGACAGGGCGTGACGCAAGTGACACAACTGTTCTGTGAGAGGTAGAGCCGCATGATAGATCAGCATCGTGAGTCTGCCGAAGGTGGTGGTCACCTATAACTGCGGGTGTAGATCTCCTCGTCAAGTGACAGGTTGTAAGTCACTGTAAATCCTAGGTGGCAGAACTTGCTGGTTAGCTCCAGGGAAATGATATCGAGGGTGATCGTTGGCAGCTGTGAAACTCTTTGTGCCAAGACTATCGTTTTCTTAATGCTAATGGTGAGGGAGAACATGGAGCATGCATCAGAGCGACAGTCTACAAGGTTCTGGTGCCGGTGTTCTGAGTGCGCAACTAGTACTGCATCGTCTGCGAACAGAAGTTCTTTGATCAGGGTGTGCCGAATATTGGTCTTGGCTTTCAACCTGGATCGTTGTATAATTTTCAATCGGACCTCGTGTACAGATAGACGCCTTCCATTTCCTCGTCAAAGGCATGGTTACGGAATACTGAGAAAAAGATGCCGAAAAGCATTGGTGTTAGAGCGCAGCTCTGTTTCACTCCACTCTTGAACTCGATGCTGTCGGACGCGGAGCCATCAAAATGTACCGTGACGCTCATGTTATCATGAAATGAACGGATCAGGCTGAGGAGTTTCATAGGGCAACCGATCTTCCCGATTATCTTGAAGAGTCCCGCCCTGCATACCGCATTGAATGCCTTGATGAGGTCTACAAAGGCAATGTAGAGTGGTTTCTGCTGATCTGTGCATTTCTTTTGCATTTGGCATAGTGAGATCATATCCACTGTTGATCTGCCCGCTCTGAAGCCACACTGCGTCTCCGTAAGTACTCAGCGAATTGTTGGGGGTCTCCTCAAGATGACCCTTACGAAGGCCTTCCCTGTAATGCTGAGGAGTGAGATATCGCGGTCGCCTTTATTCTTGTATAGTGCAATGATGCTGGCGTCGCACATATCCTATGGAACTGCTCCTTTCTTCCAACATAGGAGAAGGAGGCCGTACAGATGTGGCAGCAGGCTAGACTTTCCACACCTGAGCACTTCGGCTGGAATTCCGTCTTTTCTGGGCGCTTTTCTCTTGTCAAGCAATCTATGCCTCGGTTGAGTTCGAGCACCTCATCGAGTTCTTCCATGACAGGTAAGTATGACAGTGCGTCGAGCGCTAGCTGTGATATGTCCGTTTCATTGGAGTACAGGTCTAGTTAGTGATCCACCCAGCGAGACATCCGCTTGCTCCTGTTGGTGATTATCTAGCCATTCAGTGCCTTCAGGGGGGTGTTTTTGGTGATAGTGGGGTCAATGCCTTCTTGACGTAGTCGTTTATGGGCGGATGCTTCCTGTGTCTGATGCGGTCTGTATTTCCTGGCATACATCGGCCCAGTACTGATTTTTAGAATGCCTGGCTGTCGTCGGCACCACACACTTTGCCGACTTAAATCTAGAAGTGCTTTTGGTGTTGGATTTAGGTTGTTCTCTAGGAAGGCCGCATTCTTTTCCTCTATCATTGGCACCATTTTTCTGAGTGGCTCTCAAACAGTCTTTGTTTTGAGTCCTGTTTTTACTCAATGTCGTGATAGCTGACCCGTAGCTGACTGGACTCAGGGCGATCCAGACTTCTTCCGTATACCCTTGTAGGCCTTCTTGGAATATAAACTTCGGGCATTTCGCGTGGTCTTTCATGCTGCGTGTATTGGTGTGTGGCAAGCCTTCATGTTTGGATCCATGCAGCTTTTGAGAGGGAGAACTCTGGCTATGCTGCTGACAAGTAAATGATTGGTGTCCCTGTCTGCACTGTGATAGGTGCGGGTGTTAAATACACCGGATAGGTCGTGTCTTCTGGTAATACTCAAATCGAGTTGATGAGAATGACCGGATTTTGGGTGGCGACATGAGACATTGTGCCGGTGTTTGCCCTTAAAGAATGTATTGATGATGCAAAGCTGCTGATGAATACACAATTCGAGTAACCTCTGGCCGTTCTAGTTAATCGTGCCGACACCGTGGTGTCTGAGACATGATGACAATGATCTGTGGTCAGATCTTACCCTTGAAATAAAGTCGCCAAAGAGGAATAGCTTCTCGCACTGTGGTACGCGCTCGAGGATGTCATGTAAAGCGTCATATAATCTGTCTTTGTCTCCAGAGGAGACGTATAAGGTGCAAAAGCAGTTATGACTGTAACGAAGCCTCCAACGGATGACACGCGGAGTGAGATGATGCGCTCATATATTGCTCCTGGTGTCTCGGTGTTCGTCAGCGCTCCTTCCGTGCTAGTAGAAGGTGCAGTTGGCATCACGTATTAAGCCTGTGTCAGCTAGTCTTGTTTTCTGAAGAGCTGTGATGGTGATGTTCAGCTTATGCAGCTTCCGGTCATTCAGCGCTGTCTTGCAGGTCGACAGTCGTTTCATGACACATGACGTTCAAGCTTCCAAGCCAGAAAAGTTTGCTTTTCTTTCTACTGTGTACACTCTTGCCGTCATCTCTGAGACCCATTCAGCCCATGAGGCAGGCAGACAGAGGCGGGTCAGTACCTTACTGGCTGGGGACTGCCCAGCTTTGACCAGTAGGATGTAATGATCCTTTCCACCGTCGGAATCAGCTCGTAGCGCCTTGCTCTACGTCCAACAAGATAGACTTATAACCCATAAACTGCTGCCTCCTGTGGTCTGCCCTTGCTCATGATAGCAGAGATAAAGTGTCCTCTCCATAGTTTACTGCATCGCCTTGGTAAAGGTATGAAGTCTCAAAAGTGCCCAGCATCTGTCCAGAGAAAAGGAAAGTGTCGATAAATCTGGAGCCGGCTGAGTTGCAGGAAGGTGCATTAAGTGTTCACCAGCCGCCTAATGGGACTCCATTCCAGTTTTTTTGTTTCTGTCAGAGTGAGCTCCTTTAGCATTTGGTTCTCCCGAGTCTAACCTACAAGGCAGTGGGTGTTATTTGGTGTGTTAATTGATCCAGTGCTTCGTTGACGGACGCCAGGGCGTTTCCATCCGCTGGTGGGTCAAACATTGCGCCTCTGCGGGCCACGCTTCTCGGAGATCCTCAGCAGTTTAGTGTGTTGCCGCAAGGAAGAACTACGCGAGTCCTAACTCTGTAGAGGCTGTGTACTGGTAGGAGAGGTTTACACACCCAGTTCTCTTTTCGCGATGAGCTAGACTGCGGTAGTAGCAGAAAACTACTACACTAGACGATTTGCACCAGTCCGGTGGCACGCCACTAACACACCATAGTGTTCATCTATTCAAACCACCCGTTGGTGGTAGGCAGCCAGCTCTTGTTCTCGCACTTCATCCATAACCAGTGGTCACTGATGTTAAGGATAAGTAATCTTACTGGATAATTCAAAACTAAATGTGAATATGTTGGGCCTTGGCAATTCTTTGCGAAGTATTGAAAAGTAAAAAATTAAATTGCTTGTTCAAGTGGTAGTTGTTTCTGCTGTGCGCATTGGAAGCCATAAGAAAATAAAATGGTGTAATGACCAAAAAGGGTACATAAACCTGAATTGGTTTAAAGCGTGACAGTGAGCATAACGATCAAAAACGTTATTAGGATCAGTAAAGAGGATTTCCCCCACTATGTTAAAAAGGCATACTTATTCTACGTACATTTTTTTAAAAATCCGCAAGTTCTTTATAGGCAGGGAAAATGTGTGTATGTGTTCTGGGAGAAAAAGAATGGAGAGAATACATTGCAGAAGGACAACTAGATTAAAGGCGGAAATAACAAATAAGGACAAAGAAAGCAGTTAGTGTACAAATATAAATTGGAGTAGAAAAGCGATTAATAGTAAGATTACAACATGAATATCGTAGGTTTCACTATGTTCATATCTTCTTAATATACGGATATAAAGGGTATTTATAAGCAAGTTGATATAAGTTGCTTTAAATACGCTAAAGTCATAATTTATAAAACAAAATGTGACATGGAAATTATTAGTATTTTAGTATTTGATTCGGTCGTTAATGATCAATGGGGTTATTATGTTAAAAAATCTTACCTAATTTTGCTTGCAAAATTTCCTTTGTTCTGCATTTTACACAACTGCAGAAGGTATCACATACTCTTTAACAATCTCATTGGACGTTTCATTCCTACCACAATGAATATGTTTATAATCTTTGCCATCATATATCGGAGAGTTTGTTTTACCTAAATCCCAACATTGGCATGACATTAGGGAAACCTAGTAAAGCTGTATCAATACCAATGAATTTATACCTAATAGTGAATTAGTAAAAGAGTCAGAGGAATATTGAAGGTGAAAAATGTAATTGTAACGATCACAACATACTATGTAGAAAAATGATTAACAACAAACGTCATGGAATGATGTATACCACGTTGCTATTGTATTGTATGTTTCTGTAAATACGGTACAAGCACGGTTGCCCGCGTTGTTTTAACGCGGACTGCCTTTACCATTATGCATAAGTTAATTCTGTTGAGCTAAGTATGGCACTTACTACTTAACTCAGTTATGTTATTGACTTATTGTGGCCCGTGCAAGATGTCAGCAATGAATTCGAACTCACTAACCCTGCACGAGCTGCCTATTTTACTGCATGTTTGTCATTCATGGTTTGTGCTTATGAGGAATATATAAGAATTAAATTGTATATGCAAACACAAAACTTTAAAACTTATAATGATGTTATCTCCTTGATGACAGTTTGCCTCGTTCAGCTTTAGAGGTATGTGATTATCACTTCCGTACGTCTTTTTTCTATCATCCGAGTTAGACTGATACGTCTTTTTATTTTTATTTTTGTTTATTTTTTTTATTTTCTTAGATGGTTCGGAATCGTTCTTGATCAGTCAGTACTCTGGAATTTATAGTTTCACCCCATGACGTATTCATTTTCCAATGTCCATAAACGCAATAAATTACTAGCTTTTGAACCGAGGTTGTGTTCGAGTACAATTTTCAAAAGTCTAACAAATAACAATACAATTCTAGGCCATAAGATGCACACACTGCACGACGAACTTGAATTATTATGATTCACAGACAAAACATGTTATTTGTAGCCCAACTTTAGCATATTCCTCATGTTGTTTGTGATTAATTTCTGTACTTAAAATTTAGTAATATTTTGACAGCTGACCTATATATATATTCTATACTACTTAATAATTCTCGGCTTAATATTACGTCGAGCAAAAACACAGTAAAAGTCCAATATCATAAATTCAAAAATAATAAGTCTTGATCTGTATTTTTTTCTAACTCACACAAATTACAGCTATGAATTCCTATGATGCGAACAGATTTTTGGCTTGTACTACCATTTCCATGTAAAGAAAGATTGACAGATCAGGGCTTCCAGACAAATTCAAGGCATGGATGTACCAGAACGGACTACTGCTTAAATTGGTCTGGTAATTGATGTTATAGAGATAGCAACAACGACGCTGGAAGAAATCTGACCCAGCTACAAGAAGGTCAATGATCCAGGATGAGCTGCAGAAAGTGCAGGTAGAGAGTCGACGATCTAATATTGTTCAACTGGGAAGAGAAGGAGCATGGATCAGGTGTGCACTATCAGAGAGGAAGCTAACGTGAACTGATATTTGGAATTGCAAACCTCTCCGGATTAAATTTCCGCTTGGATCAGTGTATGATCTTCTGGCATCTCCAACAAACTTGCACCGATGAGGACTTATTGAGAATCCTGCATGTCCTCTCTGTGGTAAAAGAGGAAGCCAAGAGCACATACTGTCAGGATGTCAAACTCTACTAATACAATGCAGTTACAGATGGAGGTATGATAGGGTCCTCTCAGAGCTAGCAGACATCTTGGAAGGGGAGAGAAAGAAGAAAAGAATAGTACCAATCATTAGGCCAAGATTCATCAACTTTGGTAAAGAGGGAGAAACCTGTAACATCTCACCACAGAGGAGGGGAATCCTCAATGAATCGGAGAGTTGGGCGATGCGTGTGGATCTTGGGAAGAAATAGTTTTTTTCCGGAAATTGTCCTGAAGTCCCTTCATCCAGATTTAGTGATTTGGTATGAGTCTAAGAAGAAGCTTGCGGCTATTGAGTTGACTGTTCCTTAGAAGGAGAGATGTGAAGAAGCTCATGAAAGAAGGTAGACCAAGTATGCAGAACTGATAGAGAGATGCAAGATCAGGGGATGGAGTACTTGGTTGTTCCCAGTAGATGGGAAGTATAGGGTTTGTGGAAGATGTTCAGTGCGCTAGAGATAACAGGAAAAAACCGCAAAGGGGCGATTCAAGCACTGGGCAAAACTGCTAAAAGGGCGTCCAGCTGGTTATAGATGAAGCGCGATGACAAGAGCTGGTTACCTACCACCAATGGGTAGTGACTGATCAACGCTGCCACCCCGTCGTCAGAAGGGTGTTCTGGGATACGAGGCGAAACACCTAGTGATAGATTGTTCCGACTGATAATGTTGGTGGTGCAGCAATGGATACACGGTATTAATATCATAAATGCAAAATTATTTATTCTTGCTCCCTTGTTTTTAACGCGCATAAAATGCAGCTATAAATTCATGTGATGCGAACAGATTTTGGTTTGTACTTTTCAACTACGGTGCCACGTCACCTCGCTTAAAAGATAGAAACTAACCATAGCTGAAGGGCAACGTCTTAGAATAAAGTCTTTTTTGTGTGTTATCCATTATTCATTTGACATAAATTCAAGTATACAACAGATTAGATAGGAATTAGTATTTTCAGTTTGTAAGTATAACACAGTGTAAGTTACTTATCATTTATTTATTATCTAAATATTAGTGTATTTACTAGAAATCAAATCGAATTCAAGCGTTCTTTACGAGCAACTGTTCTACCCATCTGCGACCTAGACAACGTGTCTGTTACAGTTTGTGGCAAATATTGTCATAAATTAGTTAACATATACATATATAGAGTTTATATTTAATCACTTATTTTATATAGTAATATAACGTTTGTTAGCATATACAGGTAAATTTATATTATCGTTAATATCGATCTTCAGGTACTGTGCAGGAATTCGATGCAAACACATGATTTTACAAGGTCCTCAGGTAAGGCAGACAATCAATAAGTCATGATTTGAATCAATACTTTTAGTATGATGACACGTAATTTTACAAAATCGTCTAGGTAAGGTCATATCCGAAAGATAAGAGGTAGACGATGGATAAGTCATGATGTTATCGTGTCTTTCAATCACAAGATATACATTAAAAAACAGTTCTGATAATACCTGCATTGCATACATCATATGTTCAATTTGATTTCTTTCTTGGTGGGACTTGACAATTTGCATGCATAGGATCATCGACAAACTGTATTCTTTACATAAGAGGTTAAAGGTTATTTTTTCTTGCTGAGACTGAAACAAATTATCAGTATAAATAACAGCAAACGCTCCACTTCTGTATTTATCGAGTCATCATATAAAGAATTTGGAAAATTAATCAATTCTCATAGTGTTAAAACAAAGGAAACTGAATGAGATTCTAGCATTTTACTTAAGTCAATAATGAAATGCATGCCTGTTTCGGGCTTTATACTTTAAGTTATCTTAGTTTTTCCTATAGCGCTTCTTAGTTCAATATCGTGATTATTACCCGTCTTTGACTTTAATAAACATGGAACAATACATATACCATATCATATTTCCATTTTGAGCACGTTTTTTCTTGGTGACGACTGAGTCGGACTATAGCTTTACACTGTTGAATTTAGAAGAAAACAAAATTATTTTTAGATATAGCTATTGTTGCCTGAGTATTAAAATTGGAAAATAATTATATCACTTCTGGACAGTATTAATAATTTACATTTATACCCATTTAAAAAATATCATAGGTATTTATACTATTATTTTAAAGTCCATTTCTTTACTCACATGTGAATAAATTCCAGAACAAATAAATAGCAAAAGATAAGAAGAGTAGATATAGAAAATAAAAATAACGGTTAACTGTATAACTTCACATTATACAGGCAAGCTACAAACATATTTTCATGCAAAAGGGTTGATGTAAATGGCAATAATCTTCAATGGCAGGCAGTTATAGTTGATTTGCAAGCATACGAAAAGAAGACTAACGGATATAAATGTATTTGACCGTGATACTAATTTTCTTCAAATATGCATTGGCTAGAAAGTTAAGTCGAAAAGAGATGATGATGAAAATGATGCATTTAAAATTATCTTTAAAGAGGGATAACCAAGAGTTTGATAAAGGGAAATCATGTTATAACAAGAAATATAGGAACTTGCTTGAAAAAAAAGCATATTGGATAGTTTTCTACACACTCTACTAAAAAGCAGTGGTAGTGGAAATTCTTAATTGAACTTTCAAACTTAGAATGTTGAAATATTTCAATCAAAGTAGAATGAAATGGATAGGACATCGCCAAAGCTGATTCATGGATACAATGACAACTATCATTGATCCATAGACAGTACATCAGCTGAAGGGGGTAAACAAGAAAGTAGGTCTGATGTTGGGATTTATTTGGTGACTCAATTACGGAAACATTTGAAACGCCTAAATTTAAAACAGGCCAAACAGTTAGGATTTCAGATTGTAAATGTATCTGTTCAAAAGGATCCCTTCCTAATTTTACAAACAAAACAAATATTTAAAGCAAGAGATTCTAGTTTAGACGACCTGTTTGTTTACAATTGGAAGACTTAAATGGAAAGAATACTGATGGAATATTTCAACAAGAACAATTGTATCAATAAGACAAACATGACGATTTATACAAGATGAAAAAGTTTTAAAAACAAGGAAGCAGTTATAGTAAACAAAAAGATATATATGCTTGTAAATGGCAAGGTTGTAATGATTCTTTCCGTAGTTGAGAATCGGCTTAAAAGATTGTCCTGCTAAAATAAATAGACAAATGGTAACTCTAAAGATTAAAGAACCATCTAAATACACACTACAACCATTTGCCATAAAAGATAAGTATTTTGATGTTTTGTGTGATGAAAATACCGTCTTGAATTAATTTATGTGTGTTTCTGGATACTGGAATAGAATCACTGATCACAGAAAAAGTCCAAGTAAAGTTAACAAGTATACATAGGGTAGTGTTATTTGAACAAGAACATTGGTTACAACCATGCACTAACTTAAATACTAACTGAAGACAAAAAAGCAATGAGAAGACATTTTTTTAAAGCTAATGAATATATCTGTATTCTAGAAACAGATGTAAAATAGATGTAAGAGGATTCATGTAAAATTATGTTCAGATGCTCAAAAATGTTCAAATATAAAAAGACTTAACATTTGCAAGGCAAAAAATAATGTATGAGAATTCGGTTTTTGTAAGTATGAAAAATAAAAAGATAAAATGAAAGAATCCTGTTTACAAATGATTTACAATGCTAGAGTTATAACAATTTTATTGTATTAATATTACTGCAAGAATCTGAAAATCAAGTATGATGAACATACGAAGCCAACTTTCACTGATACAGATACTCTGTGCATAAACCTTGAAACGGATAACTGCTACAATGAAAGAGAACATGGAACATATTTTGGTTTTATGACAAGAACATGAATGATAACAAGATAGACAACATACACAACATGCCGTTAGTAAATAAAAAAAGGTTGGATTATTTAAAGATAAAATGAACGTTACACCAGCACAGAAATTTTGCGGTCTCAAAAGTAAGCTCTATTCTTTTAGAAATGAAAAGAAGGTATACATTGCTGTTAAGAAATGTGTCATCAAGAAAAAGTTACAATTTTGATATGTACAAAGATTTTATATTGAACCAAAATATAAATGACCAGCAATGAATTTATTGAGATAGTACCAACACAATTTAAATAACATTAATGTAAATAAGGTTGTTTTTAGTTTTTGTGACGACCAACGTTAACTGACTGATAAAGTTAAAACGTTACCATATGGTCACTATAAATGTTATACAACCTTGTAACAAGCGGATACTTAAGTCGCATTAAAAGTTTGATTCATTTGTTTTGTTGTAATATTTGAACTATCTCATCTTTATAAATTACATGTAATACATTGTTTTCCTCGGTCACATTTTTCATTGAATTCTTATCCTTAGAGTAAATGACCGCTAAAAACCTAACAGTCTCACGCATATCTTTAACGACAGAATTGTATTTCTGTACTATCACCAACGTAGATAATCCATAGTGTCTACCTCTGATTGTTAACTTTTGTAGATTGGTTACCTTCTTTATTTACATCTTTGTAAACACTCATAAGTATTTATAACCATTTGTTCAATTTATCACCATAATCTATCACAATTACTTTATCATCTTTGAATAACCATCTATTGTTGTAAGTCTAGTCGTTCATAAAGGTTGGAATGATAATGACAATGTAGTCAAAGGAGTACTTGTATTCGGTTTGTATCATATTTAGTACAAACCTTGCTTTTCCACAATTTGTGACACCACGCAAAGTCATGATATAAGATTATTTTAATTACATTATTTAAATGGTAAATACATGTTTTCCGTGATGATAAAAGCAGTGGTGGTTTCTCTTATTCTTAAAAAGTATGTTTCACAATTAAACTTGTTATTAATTTATATGTAATGTAAACATTACTGTAGAAATTCCTTCCATATTAATTTCTGATAGTTTTTATGGTAAATGGTGTTACACATGTGCCAAAATAATACATTCAAATTTATCTTGTCCAGAATTAATGGACAGTTTATGGTTTTATCACATATTTTACTTTGACAAAAGTAAAAACAAAATAACTTAATTACCTCCGTGACATGATTTATATTTTTTTCTCTCTTTATTTCATTACATTTAAACTTGTTTATTTTCTCGTAAACTAATTTGTAATCTCTTATGTTGTGTTTGTCTTTTAATAGTTTAGCAATGTAATCGAAATTAACATCAAGCTCTGTTATATTATCATTTTTCATTGCATCGGCAGCATAATTATTTCATCAAAACATTGCTTGGTTTGAGGTCATCTAAGTATACATATTCAAATGCATTAACTTAATATTAATGTGTGATGTTTTATCTTTTTTTTTTAAAGACACATATCAAGTACATTTTTAAATCTTCTTCTTCAAATACACAATTCATGTTACATCTTTCACATATTACCATTATACTTGTTCATATTCATACAATATTAGCATTATAAAATGTATAGTGACTATCTTCATCCATTTTATTCATTAAAAATAATATAGATTTCATTTGCTTGTTGTAAAAATTCATTTGCTCATCTGCAACAAAGTACATGTAAAATTGGTGTGCATCCAAGTTTGATTTTCTATTTACTTCTACGTATATTCCTTGTTGAACATTGGCTAATCAATGCCCAGTTCCATGTAATCCATTATCATCCGTACATCTGAAAAAGCCCCAGATACAATGGTGGTCTGTATAAAAATTGTGAACACTCCCGTTGCTCAATTTTATATGGTTTTGTGCGTCATTAAAAAATAAACAAAATAAAATAAAATTGGCTTCTGTAAACTGTTGCTTCAGTTGAAAACCTAAAGAGTAAGACATGTTCTAAAATAATTTGTCTAGTACATTCTCAAATCGTATCAGATTTAAAAAAAAAAAAAAAATAGAAATGTGATATGTTCCGATAAATTAGACCTCTCTGGTCCCAATCTTTTTCCTGTCGGACGCTTTTTTTGTTTTAGTTTGGAATATTTATTTTTCGGATGCTTCCCGAAGATTCCAGTCTGTTCCTGACAGATCCTGTAAGTGATTAGGAACAAAAGGACACTTAAATTTGCCTCAACATATAAGAGGAAATATATATCTAGCTGTAAACGATTATCAACTTTATCATATAAAATCAAGCTGATTTTAATTTTTTACCCAATATCTGTCTGAATTGATTGTGTGAGTCTTATTGCCTCCACACCAACATAAATTCTTCGTGCTTTTTGAAAAAGTAATATCATGATGAAGCAATAATTCGCATCCCTCCCCCTCCGGACCTTTAACTCTTTAGAAAACACCAAATTTTGCCCAGATACAAGATTTGACTGGATACAACAAAAGGAAAAATAATCTTGCATATGTTCCAGTATAGGAGACTATAAATTGGGATTTTTGGATCGAGTCTCACGCTCAACAAACCAAGTTATTGCCGATCTAATGTACTACTACCTGCAGTGTAGTAGAAATGTGGCGCCGGACACATAGTACTAATTATCAGCTGACATATCTGTACTTTGATAAAACATTATTCCAATCATGATAAAAAAAGCCATTCTTTGTCTGCAAACCACTGTCTTCCGCCAACATTTGGAAAATAGAATTTGTCCGCACCGTATTGGCACATACTACGAGCGAAGTCTTGTGCGATAATAATACCGCGATTAGGAGGTGAAAATAAATATGTGGAATAACACAGTACCCGGAAATAAAGGCAGTGTGTAGATTTCGTGAATGACATTTGGAGTTTTCATTTTTTTTAACATTGCATTTGCCAGGGACTAAACTCTTACCGTCAGAAACTTGTCTGAAAATATGGACCAGCCCAGGGAGTCGAGCTATTCAGTTTTATACAGCTCTACACATGAATCATATTCGCAATAAAATGAATGTAAAACTAGCCAACATCTACAACTCAACTGGACATTCAGTAGAATCCATTAAGATAAAGAACAGACGTCATGCCCCCTCCTGCATATCGCAGGAGGTGACTAGTGGAGGCTGAGGTCGCGGTGGTTTAGTAGTTAGCGTGTTTTACTCGTGATCGAACGAGTTCGGGTGTGAATCCTACCGTCAGATAAGCCCGGTCGATTAGCGTGGTGCATCCTCTTGCAAGACACTTTCTTCCAATTGCATCAGCACTAAATAACTTACTTGTGTTGTTGTGCCGTTTAAACACCAAACCAAACCCTCGAGATTACACTGATGGAGTCTAACCCGAGATGGACCGGTATGGAAACGCACACTTAAGGAACGATAATAGATTCTGAAACTGTGAACTTATAGAAAATTTGGTCTAGATGAAACTAAAAATGAAGCTTCCCAAAGCAGCCTTGTCAATATTTCAGTCAGGCATGAGTTTATGATCCGTACGCAAATGTTTGCTAAAATATTTACCCATATAAATACTCCATGACTCTTTATATAAAATTATTATTAGTATGCAGTATCCCGCTTCAAAACCTTATTACACATTTCCTTTACTATCTTCTCCAAACATTACTTTATTGGGGTATACATTTTAGTACATATTGTTGTTTCTGATCTTAGATAGTTTTGCTTCTCGCTACACATGGTTTCCGTCATTTGGCTTGAGACTGGAATTAAGTCAAGGTCATTTGGTTCTCCCAACTAATAACATGCATTTACGCGGTTCACCCACCATCCTATGATTATCTTCTTATGAACTTTTGCTGTTCTTCATCTAACACAAGAAAGACACGTAGTTCGAACATTTCTACACAGTTTTTCATATGCTTTTTTGTTTTAATATTTGACTCCTTTTCTTTAGATTTCCGGTGTCACTTAAACGTGTAAAAAGTTCAGGGTATCTCTCCAATTTTATGTTATGTGTTTGTATAAGTTTTTGTGGGTTTATATATATATATATATATATATATATATATATATATATATATATATATATATGGAATGATTGTGTTTTATAATTAATATGTATATATTTTGTTTGGGTTTTTCTTTCATTTATATACATAATTGTATTCTTTCTTATTTTGAGTGTGTTTTACTTGAAGTTCTTTCATGTATGGAATATTTTTTTCTGTTTTAATAACTTCATTATTTAGTGATTTGTATGATTTCAAAGAAAGGTTGACTAAATATGATCAGTATCATATTCAAGATATTTTCTATGAAGCCTTTAATTAACCTAATAATATTTTTCTTTAATATGAACTAGATTTCACAGTTTTCGTGTGGCCAAATTGGGATATTAAAAGAAAACATGGAATTATTAATAATAGCATTTGACATGAACGTTGACATGTTGATTTCACTGTAAATACAATAATGGGCCTTGCTGTAATTGAAAGCATATCGGATGGAGCACGCGACCTGGGATGTCAAATATAAACATGAGCAGTCTCAAGTCATCTGATTGGCTAGGATAAAAAGAAAACACGCCCAGTGAAACCAAACCCAATAAGGAAGCTGAAAGACTATATACTGTGTCTGATTTCGAAGTTTCTTCACATACGTGACAAAAGGAAAGAAGAGGTGGGAGTGATATCGTCATTTTTGAGCCTATCGAAGAAAGGTAAATAAGGTGAGTGGCCAATTTATGTCTTTATCACCAGAAAATGTGTGAATACTGTAGTATCTTTTTTTTGTGGGGCTCAATTTTCGTGGATTTGTAAAAAAAAAAAGACATTTTCGTTGGTACTTAAATTCGAGGTTTTGCCTGTCAAAGTTTGCATATTACTAAGTGTTTAATTTCATGGTTTAACATCTACAAATAGCCAAAATAAAGAATGAAAAAGAATGAAACTATGCCGACGCAAACTGCGGTCACTTGAATGTTTATAACAATACTTCCAAATGTATGAGCACAAATCAAAGACCTGACAAGTTCAATACTTACACCGTGTTTTTGTCCAAGTGAATAACATCAATGGACGCCGACGCAGCCAACAACGTTAAAACAATACTACCGTCTCTATGATCACAAATAAAACACATGTCAAGATCAATCACTTACACCGTGTTTTCATCTGAGTGCTCAACATCAAAGTACCTGTATGATCTCTTACTTAAACCACTGTCCATAAACGGAACAAAACACGTGACCGGCTGCCTCTCGCTCAATGCAATCAGCAGACAGTGGCAATATTTGATGTGTTTAGAGCCCACCAATGTGAGAAGATGCTAACTAAATTGAAAGACAGTGGAATCACGCGTTTGTTTGTGCCTGCCTCATGTACAGACCAACTGCAACCACTAGACTTGACAATAAATAAAGAGTACAAAGAAGAATTAAAATCACACTTCCACAACTGGTATGCTAAACGGGTCATGAGGCCATCAGGAAACAAGGAAGATGTTACTGGTGACGATCACTGATTGCAACCTCATTAATCAAGTCAATTCGAGCTGAATGGATAATTGCGGCTCACGCGACAATGAGTGAAAAATGGGACCTAATTATCAGCGGTTTGGAGAAAGACGGACTTGTTTAATTCTGCAATTTGGGGATTATTTACCTGACATACATTTGTGTGTACCCTTGAGACTTGATTGACACGATGTTGATACAGTGGCTTTGTCCGAAAATCAGTGAAATGTGAGCTTTAATACTCTGATGTAATTAGTGTATATACATAGTGTTTCATTAATAATAGTGCTTCAAGCAATAGTTAGTATTTTACAGACTTGTTTTTCTTTGGATTAAAAATGCATGGATTAAATGAAATGTGGTTTCAGGAGGATTTAAAAATTTTCAACAACAGTTGTACTCGAGTGAAGGATCGACATGAATAAGTATTAAATTTAATTTTCATATACTAGTATTTTTTATTATTCTTTCTTTCATTTTCAGCATCACTAGTGTTTGAATACCTTATGATTTTTCTCGTTTCTCTCTATCCTTACTTATTTCGCATATGAATTTATGGCAGTTAGTGGAAATTACACCTATCGGATACCTTACTGACACGTGTGCATTGAGACAATATAAAATGCTTTATAATTCTTTTTTCAAAGGGTTAAAATAAAACAAATACGTGTAAAAGCTAATATTTTATTACCAAATTACAGTATTGACGTTGATTTATGAAATACTTGTAAGTTCATCTCTAGGAACGACACACAGTAAGAAAATGAGCTGGGGGGGGGGGGGCGGCATCATCATACGTGGCTGATTTTTCGTTGGGTATTTAAATTCGCAGTTCGGGGCAACAACGAAAACCACGAAAATTGGTCCCCCACGAAAATGTCCGATACTACATTAATCTCCACAGATTTATTACAAGAAATCTGGAACATGTTTGATAAAGCAACCTCTATTTATATTTAGTTTAATTGTGTACTTTGCATTCCAAAGTTTGGTTTTTTATTATCCCACCTATATATTTTTGCGGGGTTTTTTTATCAAAAGAAAATTTTTAAAGAACTTTTGAACTGCCTGAAATGGTTCAGAGCGATGGAAAATGGTTAAGTTTCCAAACATTCGTTGCTGGTTGCTACTAATTTTGCAGTGTTTAAAAGAAAGAAATTGGTGATTAAGTTGATCTGTATTTAACTGCTGATTTTGAGGGATGCAATTATATCTGCGAGTTAGATTCATGAAAGAACATAGTCTAAAACAAATCTTCACAAGAACCGTTTTGTTTGATATGATAAAGCAGGATAAATTTTGCATGTAACATTCGATGAGAAGAATGAAAATACGTTATCACTATATTGCACCTAGAATAAAACTATGACGTGGATATGAAAAAGAAAAACATACATAGCAATAGTGGTGTGATGACTCACAAAATCCACATGCAAATAACAAGTAACTAGATGTATATTCATTTGGCTTTAAAATAGTATCTGGAACCTAACTTATGATAATATCATATTAAACAAAATATACATTATACAAATCAATTTTTTTATGACTTTATATGTTAAAATACACCCCAAAAATGATGTATTTCATGTGATTATATTCCTATAATTGCTGGGTTATTTTACTACATGCAAATGACCAAATATGAAACAAACAGGGAAAGCTGAAGCGTTGCATATTATTATACATTTTTTTAATAATTAAAAATGAATGAATATGTACACTGGAATGGGATACCGCTTAGTATAGCTGATAGCATTGGTAATATAAAAATCAGAGTAATATGAACGGTTAACATTGCAGAATCAAAACACAGCGTACCTATTACAGTTTTTTCTCTCCCCCTTTTGCATGAATCGTTACAACGGTCACCACTGTTATGTGTATAATAATATAAGGTGTTCCCTTCCCCTTTCGTACATCTTTAGAGATGTTACTACTGTATTTAGCTGGATATATTTAACAATTTTATAAATATATTTCTCATCTAGAAATCGTATTATTATTATTATTATTATACTATTATTATTATTATTATTATTATTATTATTATTATTACAAAATCACTTACGGTTACTGTGATACTTATTTACCTGCAACTCTAAAATAGCTTGTTCTATTTTGAAATCTTCTGAAAATGAAACTAAATATTCCGTTCTCAATTAGAAATACGGTATAATATGCTAAATTAGTGTATTTTTATTTCTTCCTGTCATGATAAATACAAATAAAATATTTGCTGCATGATTTGTGACAAAAGGTATAGAAGTGTAATTGCACCTGTTTATGCACTATCAGAGGTTGTCCATTTGGTTCATATATTTGCAAAGGATATACAAGTTTTTCGATTGAAGTAAGCAATACAAATGTTTATTTATGGACAGTTCGTTTAAAGTAATCTTTAATTTCCCAAAAGATAATAACTAAATTAACTGTGGATCAGTTCTATCCTACACCAATTGATGCTTTTCTTGTCCATCTCTGAGTATAAACAATTATAAAAGGGCAGTTTATGATATATTTATCTTTTAGATGCTCCACATCAAGATTTCCTTCTGCCTACTAATATTGCCGTTAACTCTGGGAGGTCCACATGGCAGAAAGGAGGCTTTTGACATAAAAGACCAAAACAAAGATTTAAAGGAAGGACTGTTGGCTCGAGTTCTGCAGGTCAACAGGGAAGTTTTGGCGCCAGTTTCATCTAACGAGGTATTCAAATACAGAAGCATATTTTCCTAATTGCATATCGTTCCAGTGCTTACGTATTTTAACTCAGCCGTTTAGCTTCTTAAATACTGTTTTAAAATATTGCAGAGTATCCGCTGTAAAAAAGAGATAATAATAATAATAATAATAATAATAATAATAATAATAATAATAAAATTATTATTACTTCACATGAGAACCAACTCTACGATGTAGACTTGTAATACCTTTCTTATCCCACAATTCCATATTTGTGTTTACTTTACTAACATTGTGAGAACTTTGGTGGTAGTATTCCCGTTATCAGAATCCACAATTCGATCATCTACGTCTTGCATACAATAAACCAAGTGGATATTATGTTATTTGTTAAGATGATTTACTCCGTATGTATCCCAATCGATCCTCTAATCTAAATAATGAAATGATTTTTGAAAAATTGCTATTTTTAAAAATAGAATTCTGTCTTCTGAAAAGCTTTATAGCACCCATTTTCCCTTTTTTTGTTGTTGAAATAAATCGTAAATAAATGAAAATAAAATTTCAACAAAAGACAGTTCATAAGGTTCATCTACTGGAAACGGAACTTTGAAATGGAAAATTATAGACTGAACTGAAATGGATCCTCTTGCACGGAATATAAAGAAGTTATGTGGTCGGGGGAAGTAGTGGTGGTGGTGGAGGGAGGTGAGGGAGGGGAACTTAACCAGACGATTTCCGCAAGTTTCATCAATCAATATTTGGTGTAAATTAAATTGTTCACCTACAACTTCCAGGGATTGGAATTTTTAGCCTTCTCTCTTATAATGACGTGTAATATAATTTAACATCTGCATATAATTGGTCCAATTCAACGTGAAAATGCATCGAAGGGGTCAAAAAGAATTTTGATCAGGAAGGTGTACATTGAAGAAATTGACATTTGCCACGTGACTAAATATGTGATTGATGTCACGAAACATTTTATATAATATCAACTGGAAAGTCGAAAAGCATTCTTTTTTCAATCTTGAAATATTGTGCATGTATGCTTCAATTTGCATTACTGAACTGATCCACTCACGTGACTTATACTTTCCTTTTAGTATTCGTATTTGTACATTACCACGAAGATGAAAATTGTATAGCATGAAAAGGAATACCTGAATGTATATATATATAGTTGGCAAAGAAGTATAAACGGGTTGTGAAAGGCTCTGCAAGTCAAAGGAACATCTAATGAGCAAATAGGGTGATGTGTAGTAGTTTTACAACTTGTATGCAAGATACTCCTAATTATATGTAATGTGCTCAAAAAAGGAAACCTTATTTCTTTTTTTCCTATGCATACGAGGTACAGTTTATCCAGGTAAGAAAGTCACGTGGATACGTGCATGCCACATTAGTGCACCCGATGACCTGAAATTGGCACAATCTTGCTTTTGGACAAACAATTTCATTTAACCTTTTTCCAGTCTATATTTTATCCCATATCAGCGTAAGCGTATATAAATGATTATTTTAGTCGTATTAGTTCCTTAAGGCTCTGCTTGAATGTTTCACATTGGAATCGGGGAATTGGGAGCAATGCTTCATTCCTTTTAAATTGTACACTATTTGTTTTGGAAATAGATGCTACAGAATGGTGAAAATATTCAAGACGCATTCTTGAGGAGACGTTCCCATAACCGCAAGAGTATAAATTGCTGGACAGGTTGTGGTGGCTGGTGATGGAGAAGAAACTATTATTGTAGTCCACTGCATTCTGCAAGATATCAACTATAATTCCCGTTCTGTATAAACATATACTGGGTGACTATTATTTGACTAACCTAATGTAAACACATGTATTATCATAATGAATTAAATAAAATACAATTGTCGCCACAGCGTTTTTGTTATGTCTTGTGCCCATTATGTACCAAGGCTTAGAACTGCCGAGTAAAACAATAAATAAGCAACATACCTTCGGTCAGCAGCGTCTGCTTATTCCAACAGATGTAAGAATTATTTATGTTGTTTTTATATATATATATATATATATATATATATATATATATATATATATATATATATATATATATATTATTATTGTGTGTTTTTGTTTTCTCTTTATAATTTGATTTCAAGAGTAGGTAAATAGAAACAAATATCATGCCAAGATTAAAAGTTTGGTACTTAAAGATGGCACAGAAAATAAGTTGAATCATGAATTGGTGTCGATCGGAGACAATGGTCGTTTTTTTTTATTTATATTTGAAAGCTTATTAAGATAAGCTATTTCCGCTTATAGATCATGGCAAGTTTTGATCGTTTGTTATTGCGTAAGTTATCGTGCATTGGCCATAGAAAGAAAAGTCTGAAACGGCAAAATCTACAAAGAAGTGGACGTGACGTCACAAGTATACCATTGTTGTCGATATCGAATACGAATGAATCAGGCTGCTGACATGGATATAGACCACTACCAATGGTTTTGGTGACAGGCTAAATTTCAATTTTCTGTTATCATTTATTTTATATGGCTCAAAAATAGACAAGAATTACCCGGTAATATAAAGTATTGTAGGACATACATTTTAAAAGATAAGCTTCAGGCCAAAGTTCGAATGTCAGTGACAGAATATATCCCTATGCGCGATTATCACACGCATTTCAGGTTCAAATCGAAATTTGGTTCCAGCGAAATATTTGTGGGATATGAAATGCCTTAGTTCCAAAGAGAATTACTATCAAACGTGCGTGGGTTTGTTTGGTTGTAAAGCAATGACAAAGAGGATTACGATGTTCATCGATGGCTAAAAATGTATATCTCATAGACCAAAGTCTCAAGAAAGGAATCTTTTTAAAAATAAGCTTGGTACTAGTTTTTTGTTGTTCCGGTTGAAAGAATGTGACAGCTTCGGAATGATTGCAATCTTAAGAATAAGGTAACAACCAACATAATGATTAAAGAGTTGTTTAGCGCATATGCTTAACATCGTCTTGTCTCTAAAGAAAATACCTAACTATGCCCTGGTTGTAATAGAGGTTTTGAAAATATTTTTTTTCTGAAATGAAGATTTTCCATTAACTTAAACAAGATAACGCTAAAACATATTTTGATTCTTGTATAAAGTAGACATAAAAGGAACTGGATTAACATTCTCAAAGGTAAGATTGTACAGTAAGGCTTCTAGTTATTGCTTAGAAAGAGTTCAGGAGGTTTCAGAATTTAAGAAAATCCTCAAATTATTCTCTGAGAAGAAACAAGACCTATTTAGAATGAACTACAGATATATGAACATGATTCTTATCTGTAATAACTGCCTAATATTATGATCAAATTACCCGCTAGCGTAAAAGACAGGTGAGCATATCTTAAAGGGAAACTCGATTTTTTTTGAAAACCAGGACCCAATCTAGGTCGGTTTTACTTTAAGCAAGATGCCGTGATCCTCAAAGTCGGAAGACTTAAAGCATTCTTAATCCTGTACTTATTACCGACTGAGAAAGCCAAAACCACATTCCAGACATCCAGATATATATTAATAAGAAAACGTTTTGACTTGAACTCAGGGTAAATTACCAAAAAATAATCTTTAACATATTCTATTGGACGTACTAGGTCAGTTCAAATGGTCACATCACTTGTTTTACCGCAAGCATCCATCCATGATCGTGTATATGTTTCTAATATTCGAGTCCTTAAAAGAATGAAAATGAGAGTAAATATAAATTTGTTTTTATTTCCTTTATAATAGGTCAAAACACGCCCATCACCCCATTTAAGGATATATGACCATTTAATTCAGTTATATAGGCTAAAGTGTATATCTCAAAACTTTCATCTCGCCAAAAAAACAATATAAAACAATTTCCAAATGAAATGAAATAACAACCTTAAAAACCAGCAATGTAGAAACCACAAATGCTACGAACATTCCCTGCGCTAAACAGACGAAGGCCAGAACTAACACCATAAAACGCTATATATACCGCAATAGATGTTCTAGTGGGTCATAGAAAAAAAAGTCATCATACCAAGTAAAATTGACCTCTTCTACATCAGGATTCAGTCCTTGGGCACAAGAAGTTATTTTTCAAATATATGCAAGAAAATAAATTCCACTTTAAGTTGAAGAACAAAAATAAACAACCTGAGTCTAATAATATAACTATAAAATCCCTATTTTCTGCTAAAAGAAGTTGCAGCGTGCCTTCAATAGGTCTAAGTCACTCTTCTTCTCACGAAGAGCCGAAAGTAGAAAATATACCAATGTAGAGAGTTCCCGAAATTCATTAAGAGGGAGCAGGACGTGGGAACAACAAAAAATACAATACAGGGAAAAAATATAACAAATCAATATAAAGGTTCATGTATGTAGCTATGTTTCTTATGTGTGATGTGCTGTCTTATATATGAACTTTTTTGATTGACTGATTGTTTGATATCTTCGACCATGTAAAGTGGTACCAAAGAGTAAATAAATGAATGGACGATATAAACAAAGGAACTAAATATTATGTTATGATTCTGCAGATATTAACGTGACACATGAATATGCGCTACGATAGAAATGCATCACTGAGATTCACTATTATATCTCAGTGTATGATCTAAAATATGTGCATGCATGTCCATTATTCTATGCATGTATATTTCTTCTACATACACGTAACGATGTTGATGCATATAAAGCAGAAACACATAATTTGGTCATTTTGTAAAAGGTCCAGTAACTCGGGTGAAACCATTATTAGGAGAATATGCACAAAATCATTAGCAGACAACGAGTCAAAGTACACGTACACATAGACCCAAACTTGTCAACAACATGACTCCAAAACTTCTCGCGGTCAGGAGTTAAAAACTACAATCATATCTAAAATGTTGTACAACACATGTAGCAGACTTAGCACATCGGTGGCACAAGCCTTTGTCCATATAATTAAAAAGTCTACAAATAAAGTTAGGTACAACTCTAAAGTTTTCAAACAGTTGGGAAATTTTCTGCCAACTTCCCTGATTACAAAAGAAGCTAAATAATCATTTAGTATAAATCGTGAAAATCTGCATAAAGATGCATCTTGCAATAATCTTGATTTCAATGAGTTTTCATAAACCATATCGATATTTCCTTTAGCTAAGTGCTTCCACGCCCGCTTTTCTGGGAAGACCCCGCGCATAATATACTGATCTACAAATTCTTTTCAAGTATATGTTTCTAGAAGCCTATAGGTTTATTGGATAAAGCCTATTTGTTTGCATTTTGATTTGGCAAATGGTAATTAAACAAACGGAATACAAATACTTGCTTTGAGAGATAATCCGTTAACAGTCTGCACATTTGTATCAAGAAATTCCGCTTTCTCTGGGCGATATATTATTCAATAGGGTTCATACAAAGCAAACCTGGCATTACATCGGTTCTTGAGTACCTGGATTATAGGGTGTATGTATTTTTAAAAAAAATGGTGACCCCTGTCAAACGCTGATAAATGCTGCGGTCTGAGATTAAACAATGTCTAGCAACCATATACTGCCCGTAGTATCGCTACACTTTTGTACACTATTTTACCGGACAGCGAATTAATACTATCATGGTTCACTCCAAGATTAAAAAAGTTGAACAATAACTTGTAAGATTTTGTTTTGCTTCTTTTATATTTACATTAGCTTTTTCATATTTTGAGATAGTTAGCTCTAAGTAGTTGTATACATCGGTCTCCTTGATGTCCTCTTGGTCTAGGAAGTAAGATCTGTATCTTCCACTATTATCCGAAACTAATTCTTTAAATACAACGTTATTACTTTACCTAGAGTTATATCTAAACACCAATTTCATTGAGTCATTATAACAAATACTCAATAAATCATCCATGCCTGATTTAGATAATGGCAACAGAAGCACATAATGTCACTGCTCGACATGAACACGGCTTATTGAAGAAATACAGACCGTCGTTAGACATCGTCAACGTATTCAGGAGCTCATTAATGAAGACCAGATACATTAAAGGGGATAAAACACTGTTTTGGCGTGTTCACTTTTTCACAGGGAGAAAGCAAGGATATCCCATTTCTGTAACTTACCCTACTGCATACATTTGTATACTTGTTAACAATGATCTTATTATTTGTGATACTGATTCTGGTATGATGTAACTAAGATAATAGTCCATCTTGACAAACTTTGTCGGATGCTTTTACTGTATGCAAAAGTGAAGCATATAACTTCTTCATAACATATAAGTTAATGTAATAACAAAGAAGTCGTATTACATCCTAACCCCTCCTGAAACTCTCTTCGCAGAGAATTTAGAGAGAATGATGCAGCATTCAATTGATGTTCTACAAAGCCTTAATACACGAAACAAATCACCACTACCACTATCAGCAAATTAAATCCCGTCGATTGCATCGTGTCTAAAACCATGAGTTATACAAATGTAAAGGAATCAGAGTTCCATCTGATCTTGAACTATTACAAAATGTAGACATAAAGGGAAAAGTGTTCTCCGAAACAAAAGTTACAAATGTAACAGCCCATAACATGGAGGAATTGAAAATAGCTTTAAATATTTTGGACTCTATCAATGGATACCACTATCACCGTCGACAGTACTAACCAGGACGGTTACTTGCATCAGCCACTCAAATAATCAACAGATTGGTTTTGTTTTTGGTAATAACAACGTGTCTAAGACACAGCTTAATAACTAACTCTTTTGCTGTACTGTCAAGAAAAACGAAACCAAGACCGTATCTGTTCCTCGCGATATATTTATAATCTTGCTACGGAAATTACGTGGATAGTGACTATGCAGAACAATTAAAACCCAACTTGAATGTCTTGGTCAAACAGAGTGATAACTACTGTTTACATGGAGGATTAAAATATAAAACCAACATGATTCCATTTTCTGAAATCGACGCAAATTTCATCGACCTTGAATAGAGTGCGAGTTGGTTGGGTTTTATCTTCATCAAAGCCCCCCAAATGTATACGTATATTTTAGTAGAATGAACGACATGAAAAAGTATCTTATTATCAATTACTATTATGTATTGGGGTCTATTACTGTGAGGAATTTGTTTTGACAAGATCTGGGATCTTTTGTTTGTTTCATACAATATGCACGGTAAATACAAGCCTTTGAAAAGACGTACGACCAACTGATGAAACATGAGCCTCAAAGATTAAGAAGATAGAACGGTTGACTTTCATGACATGCTAGTAAACTATGTTTCTATACGTGGTACATGCGGAATATCTCTTTTAAAGGTTCTAGTCCCTTGTTTACCTGATTTAGATAAAATGGATATACTTGGTCATTAAGTCACTCGATCTGGACTAAAACAAAGGAATCAAACATGCAGGTAATCATGTGTGTGCATCTGATGCATCCAATAAAAAATTTTTAATGAAATTGTTTGGAATAAAATACGTCGAGTTTTTTTATACGTGCAATTTGCACGATAGAAAAACATGTACAAAATAAGTGGATGAAACTTTAATAGACATTCAAGAAAGTAGTAAAAAGAAAATGAACAGATATTAAACTCTTGAAACAGATTAATGATAACAGGAAAAGGATTTGAAATGCACGCGACTTGTTTAAACAGAGATTTAATGTGATCAGCACAGTTGTACATAATCTACAACCTTTGACAGATAGAACAGATCTATCTGACCAAGAAAAATACCCGCAAGAATGCACGACGCAATTAGTGCCAAACCTACTATTGAAAAAGAGTGAAATGAAAAAATGAAAAAATATATATCATGGAAGATAATAACGAGTTTTGATCTCAACTGGAACTTCTGCGAAAGGGTATTAAAAACGAAGAAGAAAAAAAAGGACCGAAAGATAACTATTATTACAAATTTTAATACCAGTATTGCGTTGGTGAACAACAAGATCACTACTAACTACTAACACTATTACTTTATCAGAGTTGAAGCAGAAAAATAATGTAAGCAAGATGATAAATTAGATCGAGGACAACAAAAACACAAAGAAGTCTACGAATATATTGTTACGACTCTATGGTCTAAGAAAAATGTAACAGAAAGAAAGTGAAACCAACAAATCATGTAAAAAATCAACAAGCAATTTATTACTAGATAATTAAAATGAAAAATCAAAAAGTCACTTAAAGTAATGTGTTTTGAAATCCTAATAATCCAATAAGATTGATTGTTCTAATCACAAGTCCTAAATATAGAATGTTCCGAATTCACGGCTGTGTCCTTGAATGTTATGATGTGCTAATGGTCTCCAAAGTCCCGATGTACTAGAAATCTTGATGTGCTGATGTCAAAATGAAGTATTCCAAAATATCTGAATAAGTTCACTTAAATTCCAAAATCATCAATTAAAAATCCCAAATCCAAAAGTTTATGAGCACTGTTATAATCCAATGAATATTTAAAATAATTCCTCTCTTAGAATTTGTAATGAACTTTCACAACTGTAATAGCTCTTTACAAGACTGATGGTAATGTCAAAACTGAATAAATGTCCACCAAACATGGCATACATAAAGATTGGTCACATGACAGAATGTTCTAGAACATGTGTCATCTTAATGGAATTTTACTTGTAAACAACAATCAACCTTGACCTTCAAATTGAGAAAACATATTGATCAAAACAACCTAATTCAAGGACACTAGTTATACATGTTTTTCCTGATAACATTAAGATTTAAGCAAATATTAAAGTGAAGAAACATTTATAATTTCCTAAAATATATATAATATTATATAAACATCATACATAACACCTCCCCTCATAAAGAAAAAGAAAGATTTATATAATAAAGCTTTCTTTTGAATATACATCTAATACTACAATAACCAAAATTACATAAGAACATGTTTTATGATACTGGACTTAATTACATCAAGCAATATTACATTTCTAGGCACGTGAGAGTGCATCTGCAATCACATTGTCTTTTCCCCTGATGTGTCTGATGTCAATGTTATATTCTTGCAATATCAAACTCCATCTCAACAATCTCCGATTTTTATCTTTCATTTTGTTGATGAAGGTAAGGGTATTGTGATCACTGTACACAATAATTGGAGAAAGAGCTGAGGTAACATACACTTCAAAATGCTGTAAAGCCAATATCAAAGCCAAACATTCCTTCTCAATTGTGGAATAATTTTTCTGGTGCTTGTTTAGTTTTTTAGAAAAATAACACACAGGGTGATCCACACCACTTTTGTCTTCCTGAATCAATACTCCACCAACCCCTACATCACTTGCATCAACAGATAATTTAAATGATTGGCTAAAATTTGATGCAGAAAGAACTGGTGCATTCTTAAGCATGGCCTTTAACTTGTCAAAAGATTCCTGACACTTGTCAGACCAATGAATTTTGGTTTTCTTACTCAATAAACTTGTCAAAGGTTCAGCAATTTTGGACAAATTGGAACAAAATTTCCGATAATATCCAGCCATACCTAGAAATCGCATCAGTTGCTTTTTACAAATTGGAACTTGAAATTCAGAGATAGCTTTGACCTTAGCTTCTATAGGTTTAACTTGACCTTGTCCCACGATATGTCCTAAAAATGTGACACAAGCATGGCAAAACTCACTTTTGCTCAAATTAATTGTCAGATTCGCATCACTGAGTCGATCGAAGAATTTTCGAATGGTTTCCAAATGATCTTCCCAGGTGTTGTTGTAGATAATGACGTCATCGATATAAGCGTCACAATTATCAAGACCAAATGTTATCATGTTCATCAGACGTTGAAACGTTGCAGGCGAATTTTTCATTCCAAACGGCATGACTTTATATTGATAAAGTCCATCTGGAGTTACAAATGTTGAAATTTCTTTTGCCCTTTCCGTCAGTGGAATTTGCCAGAATCCTTTTAAAAGGTCAAACTTGGTGACATATTTAGCATTTCCAATTTTATCAATGCAATCGTCCATTCTTGGGATTGGAAATGAATCAGTTTTGGTGACACTGTTGACTTTTCTATAGTCAGTACACATACGGAATGTATTATCTGGCTTGGGAACAAGAATACATGGTGAACTCCAGTTACTTTTACTTGGTTCTATGAAATCATTCTCCAGTAGATACTGAATTTCTTTCTTCAGATAGTTCTGTTTGAGAGGATTCATCCTATAAGGATGCTGTTTCACAGGCGCAGAATCTACAACGTCAACGTCATGATAAATTTTACTTGTTCTTGTTGGAACATCAGGAAACAAGTGCTCATAGTCATGTAATAGCTGTTTTAGTTCATTTCTTTCCTGTTGCTGTAGATGTGAAAGTTTCTGGTCTAGGTTGTTCAATATTTCTGAATTCCGAAGATTGGTTATACCAGAGTCACTATAGTCTGATTGTATTCCATCGTTGATATCTTCACTGTGTGGGACAGGTACAACTAAATTAACTGAATAATTAGCTGAGCTATCTCTGTCAAAATATTCTTTTAACATATTTATATGACAAAGTTGTTTCTGTTTCCGTCTCCCAGGAGTGTTAATGATATAATTTAAGTCATTTACTTTCTTTGTAACGGTATAAGGACCATAAAATTTAGCCTGAAGAGGATTTTGAGTTATGGGCAAGAGAGCCAGAACTTTGTCACCAGGTTTAAAACTCCTTTCCTGTGTATTTCTGTCATACCTTAATTTCATTTTTGACTGAGTAGTGTGAAGATACTTCACAGGCCTTTGACAACTTGTATTTGAAATCAGAGACATAATCCAGAAGATTAATCTTTGAATCTTCATTTGAAAGAAGTTTCTCTTTCAATAATTTCAATGGTCCACGGACAGTATGACCAAAAACTAGTTCAAAGGGACTAAAACCCAACGACTCTTGAACTGATTCCCTAACAGCAAACAACAACAAATGAACACCCTCATCCCAATCCTTTTCTGTATCAAAGCAATATGATCGAATCATATTCTTCAAAGTTTGATGAAATCTTTCCAAAGCACCTTGACTTTCAGGGTGATAGGCAGAAGATTTAAACTGTTGGATGCCTAATTCATGCATAACTTGTTGGAAAATTCCAGACATAAAATTTGACCCTTGATCCGACTGGACAGATTTGGGAAGGCCAACAAGTGTAAAAAACTTCACCAAAGCTTTCACAATAGTTTTAGTTTTTATATTTCTCAGAGGAATTGCCTCTGGAAATCTTGTAGATGTACACATGATGGTCAACAAGTATTGGTTGCCTAACTTGGTTTTAGGTAAAGGACCAACACAGTCTACCATTATTCTACTAAATGGTTCATCAAATGCAGGAATAGGTTGCAGATGAGCCTTAGGTATCTTCTGATTGGGTTTTCCTACCATTTGACAAGTGTGACAAGATCTGCAGTATTTAGAAACATCACTTTTGAGTTTCGGCCAATAAAAATGATTCAAGATCTTGTGATAAGTCTTACGGACTCCTAAATGACCAGCCAAAGGAGTTTCATGGGCTAAATTAAGAATTTCCTGTCGATATGACTTAGGAACAACAATTTGATAGCTCACTGACCACTCGTCACCAGCGGGTACATCAGGTGGTCTCCATTTCATCATATTGACCCCATTTTTCACAAAGTAACACAATTTAACTTGTGTGGCTTCAGTTTCACTAATAGCCCTCTGAAACAAACAAGATATCTCGGGATCTTGCTCCTGTTCAACGACAAGGGATTGTCGTTTGTCATCCTGAGTAGGACAAAGAGAATGAGTTGCCAAAAGAGGATCACTGTGATCAATACCATTTGATTGATCAATACCTGAGGAAAAAGTGACCTCATCAAAAAACTGACCAATACATGTGTCAGCTAAAGGAATAATATCCTGATCAACATCACTCTCAATAGCTCTTTTTGCCATAGCTCTAGTAACTGCACAAGCAGGGTACAAATCAGGGATTTCAGTTTCGACAGAACAACTTTCTGATCCAAACAAGGCTTGTCAGTTACAAGTGGATTAACCACAACCTTATCTCCAGCTAGGTCATTGCCTAGTAATAAATGAACACCCTCTATGGGCAAAGAAGTCACTGCCCCAACAGTCACAGGTCCAGAAACTAAGTCTGATGCCAAATTTACACAATGGAGAGGAACATTTACAAAGCCGCACTCTACTCCCTGAACAAGAACACTTTCACTTGAAGAAGACTCCTCAGACAAAGGCAAAGTACCTGATAATAAAAGACTCTGAGAAGCTCCAGTGTCCCTTAATATTTTAATTGGGATAGGTTTGGCAGAATCACCAATAAGTGATATAGAACCTTCTGACATGAATGGTTCATAAGCCTCCAAAATAGAATCAGACTGGGGTTTGTTTGACCCAACAAATGTATTGCTTTCAATACAAGACCGTGACCTTGACCTCGTAGAAATAAGAGCATTTGGAAAAACTCTGTCTTTTCTCTGTTGCTTATTTTTCAACTTGAAGCAATCAGAAATAACGTGCCCTTTCGTTTTACAATAAGTGCACGTAGGAAGAGATAAGGATTTCTGATCAGTCTTATCAGATGTTTGATTCCTAACAGTTGTGCTGTTGTGAAATTTGGAAGTACTCGAATGAGATTGAAATGGTTTTTTACCAGAAAACTGCTGAGAGGACGACTTACTGCCAAATGAAATTTTGTGAGTCAAGAAATAATCATCAGCCATACGAGCAGCATTTTCCAAAGTTTCCACATTCTGCTCGTCAAGATAGGTTTTAACATCACTATGGATACACCTCTTGAACTCTTCAATTAATACGAGCTGTCTGAGGTTATCATAAGCTTGATCAACTTTCTTGGCTGAGCACCACCTATCAAATAGTTGTTCTTTATCCCTTGCAAATTCGACATGAGTTTGTCCAGTTTCTTTTCTACAATTCCTAAACCTTTGTCGATATGCCTCTGGTACCAACTCATAAGCTTTCAAGATGTACTCCCTAACCACATCATAATCAGTGCTTTGTTGTACTGACAGTGAAGTGTAGACTTCACGAGCTTTGCCAATAAGTACACTCTGTAATAACAAAGTCCAATGCTCTCTGGGCCATTTCAAGTTTTCAGCTATTTTCTCGAAATGAAGAAAGTATTTATCTACTTCTTTTTCCAGAAAAGGGGGTACTAACCTAATATACCTAGTAACATCAAAACCTGAACTTGTATTTAAAGGAGTGGAGTGTGCTCTGTTTGCCAGTTCTAATTCTCTTAACTTAAATTGCATTTCCCTTTCTTCTCTTTGCATCTGCATCTGCATTTGTATTTGTCTATCTTCTTTCTCTCTCTCTCTCTCTCCATCTGCATTTGCCTCTCTTCTTTCTCTCTCTCCAACTGCCTCTCTTCTTTTTCTCTCTCCATCTGCCTCTCTTCTTTCTGCATTTGGATCTGCCTCTCTTCTTTCTGCATTTGGATCTGCCTCTCTTCCTTCTCTCTCTCTCTCTGAATCTGAATCTTTGCCAATTCTAAATCCATCTGGTTCTTTAACTCTAATTCCCTTAATTTCCTGTCAGAACCAGATACAGGCTTTCTCTTCAAACTTAAAGCACTGCTATCAAAAATTCACTTTCCTACTAAAAACTGAATCAAAATAATCTTTATCTCCTGTTTTGTCAATGATACTTTTGCCTCAGATAGACTGTATTTTCTGGCAAGCTCGAGCAACTCATCCTTTCTCATGCACTCTAACCCCTCCTGGGTAGGTTTTGAAATGAAATTCTGAACATTAGATGCCATTGTAAATGCTTGTTGGTTTCACACAAAAAAAAATTTCTCTATTAAAAATCTTTGCCAAAGACAAAAAAAATTCCAAGACAAAATCAATATGAATTTCAAAGATAAATTTAATATCTCTAATATGCTTTAAAGAAATTCAATCCCGGATGACGAGCCCCCAAGTTCTGTTACGACTCTATGGTCTAAGAAAAATGTAACAGAAAGAAAGTGAAACCAACAAATCATGTAAAAATCAACAAGCAATTTATTACTAGATAATTAAAATGAAAAAAATCAAAAAGTCACTTACAGTAATGTGTTTTGAAATCCTAATAATCCAATAAGAATGATTGTTCTAATCACAAGTCCTAAATATAGAATGTTCCGAATTCACGGCTGTGTCCTTGAATGTTATGATGTGTTAATGATCTCCAAAGTCCTGATGTACTAGAAATCTTGATGTGCTGATGTCAAAATGAAGTATTCCAAAATATCTGAATAAGTTCGCTTAAATTCCAAAATCATCAATTAAAAATCCCAAATCCAAAAGTTTATGAGCACTGTTATAATCCAATGAATATTTAAAATAATTCCTCTCTTAGAATTTGGAATGAATTTTCACAACTGTAATAGCTCTTTACAAGACTGATGGTAATGTCAAAACTGAAAAAATGTCCACCAAACATGGTATATATAAAGATTGGTCACATGACAGAATGTTCTAAAATATGAGTCATCTTAATGGAATTCTAACTGTAAACAAAATTCAACCTTGACCTTCAAATTGAGAAAACATATTGATCAAAACAACCTAATTCAAGGACACTAGTTAAACATGTTTTTCCTGATAACATTAAGATTTAAGCAAATATTAAAGTGAAGAAACATTTACAATTTCCTAAAATATTTATAATATTATATAAACATCATACATAACAATATGAAGAAAATTACAGGAAATAAATATATTTTCTCCATAGCTGGTTAACCCAAAAGATCTGTAAGATAAATGATCAGTCATTGCCCACTCTTAACAATGAGCTGATTGCCGGAATAAATACGATTGGTGAAGTATTAAATAGAGTGTTCAGGGGCGGATCCAACGCGTTCACCCCCCCCCCAACAAAAAATTAGCGCGAAACAACTGGAACGTTTCTCTGAGTAAGTTCGCCACCATTCCAGTCCCACAGACTCCTGACCTACTTGTTTACGCTTCAACTAAACGATATATTTAGATCCGCCCCTAGTGTTAAACTTTCCATGAGATGGATAATGAACTCATTCAAAATTATCTTAAAAAAAATAGTTTAAAAAATGCTAAGATAAGTTGACGCGTTAGAACAAAAATTCTTATTTGAAACTGGTCAGGACATGCATTTATGTCTTAATATATGGAATGGAAATAACTTTTAGTTTGCAAAAGGTCTAAGTGTCATTCAGGAAGGATTTAATTAAAGTTTGTAGTTTTCTGCACGCATATAACATTGTATAGAAAAGAGATACATATCTTAAAAATATTCCTAGTAAAAAATGGGATGTTGGATATTTTGAAGTCAAAAGATACCAAGAGCATATTGACTGAATTTACACTATATTGAACTATTTTTTCAGTGGTTTCTCGTATTGGGCAAGCTTAATCTTTCATTACAATTAACAAAAGACTGGGATGTATACACTATTGTTTATCTCGTTTGTTCAAGGTGTAGATGATAACATTTTTATTAGTATTTTATTGTTTTATGTTATCAGAACCAGTTGTACAAAATGCGTATAATACGGTCATTCAAAGATATTTTTTTAATAAATTTAAAAGCCAATCTAATTTTGGAAGCGTCATAGATTTATTATCTGATTCAGTTATATTAAGATGATATGATATTATTAACATTAACTGACAATAAAAAATAACACCAAAAAAATGTATTTGCAACAGGTAAAATTAAAGATGGAGGCATCATTCAAATGTTTCAGTATTAAAGAGAACATGGTCACCATAGCAATTTTCATTGAAACATCTTAGTCGATGCTGTAGCTTTTACGAGCAGTAATAATTTAATGCGCTTTTTGGATCCAGGTAGTGATAATGATGAGATATATCAAAATAAGACACGATAAAATCACAGAAGACTTTCAAAAGGTAATAGAACATAAAGAATATAATCAGAATGAGATAGAGAGAAGTTCAATTATAAAATAAAAGTCATTATATGGTCATATACGTTTTAAATAGTTTTGTCTTCACAGCAAAATTTACAATGAGGGGGATTATAGTTTCCTAGGCAAGAACAAAGAGAAAAACAGAGCAATGAATGCAAGATGGCATTATTGATTAGTTCCTTCTTTCTTTTGGTTTTGGTCATTGTTTGCAAAATATTCAGTAAATATTCTATCTCTTTGAAGTGATCAAGTGGTGTGCATCGTACTTCCTGGTATATTGATAATTGCTCTGCACCTTACAACACAAAGCACTAAAAAATGTTTAAACAATCCTATCTCACGCATCTTGTCAAGCTGCATACTATCTGTACACATTGTAACAATCATGGAAATCCTGTATCTATATGTCTTTTAAAAATTTGCATTATATAAGAAGCTGTTGACCCCATCACACGCAAAGTTGTGAAACTATTTCGGGACATTTATATATAACCCAGGGAACAATATTGGAGAGGGGGGTGGGGGCGAGGTCAGAGAGATCATTAAAAAGCATTCTGGGCCAAAAGCGTTCACTAGTCTTTGCATGCATAGGATGGAAATCTAAATTATTGTAAAGAGCAAATAATATCTTTAATGTATGAAATTAGCTAAAATACCTACGTTATGTTAACAATATTCCGCTATATTAGGAATGAATTCAGACATTTTAGACTTATGTTAGATATAGAAATATAATCTACGCCCAACATCGAACAATTTCGAACAATTTCAAAGTGACATCTTAATAGAATTAGAAGTTATATTAACACTGCTTAATCCTCTCAATCCTTATTGTTTTCGTACGTTTCGTTTAAAAGAGTTACAATCAATTTATCTTTTGGTAACATGTAATGGTCGTCAACATATTTCCATTTGAGCTGAATATATATCATACAGAGAGTAACATGAAATTGGCATTGCCCCTAGTAGCAGCTCCATGCCCATGATACATTATTATTTATTGACTGATGGGGGAGCATGCCAGGGAAACACCCCTATTACTTATGGACATAAATGCGTACATGTATATAATCCTTGTTCAGATACGTATATCTTCTTCATATTTACTTCATAATTCTCTAAAAGTCGCAAAGACACGATTGTGTATTCCCTTTGACTGCACAATCATTAAAGCTAACCTTTGCATATGTGTACATTATTTACAAGTCATTTATCTGTTCTTTTGTCTTGTTTGTTATATATGTCTCTGTAAAGCTCCTTATGGAGGAAATAAAGAATGAATGAACGACTGCAGTATTTATGTTATTGATTTTAAATATGAAGAAAAAGAGGTGTATACTTGTCTGAATCACAAACCACGATAGGCACCATTTTGTTTGTGCTTACTTCATTTAGTAAGTCGCTTAACTGTACTTTCGGCACTGGAAAGTAGTTACTTGGTAATCGAATGTTTTTCATTTGTTTTGTTTATTCTTTTTGGCTTTTTTTAACAAATATTAAGAGCTGATCGTGATTATGTGATGGCGTTTGACCAACGAAATTGCACATTACTTGAAATATTCCAATGAATTGCAATTATATAGGTTTTGCGATCATTTAAAACCACGGGTGGAAATATTATATTACTGATTGTGAAGAGCAAACAATTTTAATGTCTTTAACAACTTTAATAAATGAAGTTACAAACAAGACACCTTTTATGTTCATATTCATGTCCAATAGTTCTTCTTTTAAGACATGAATGTTTGTAGCAACCTTTAAAGTTAGCAGAATTTTACTGTCTTCCAAGCACGGAATTCAGCTAAAAGAAAAAAATGAAACTGACAGAAGACAGCAAAGCTCGTCTACACTTATATGTTTAGAAAGATAAGTTTTGCATTTTCATGGACTCAGAATGATCTATACTGAGTGATGATAACACAAACCAAGTGATTTATGAAGGGCACAGTTACTATTTTCTTCCATATTGTGATGCTGTACTTTTAACGACGTATTCTCGTTTCGAGTTTGATGACCGTACAAGCAACAAAGTCAAAGAAACTCACCTAATTATCAAAGGTGCATACAATCATTAAACTACGAGAAGTAGATCACGGTGACCTACTTTGATATCGCGGAATAGTGCTCATCAGGATGCACGCACATCTAAGTTTTCATCAATGTAGCAGAATTAGTGTCCCAGACACTGACCTGAACATAAACAATGTACATGATCCCTGAACGGTGAAAAATAAGGTCACAGTATCATACTTTTTGTATGGGGTGATAGTGCTCTTTAGAATGGATGTCTGGATCTATTTTCATGACTGCAAAAGCAACAGAGTTCCAGAGCTAACCTGAACGTTAATAATAATAATAATAATAATAATAATAATAATAATGTATGTGAGTGCTGGAGCGTTCAAAGTAGGTGTCATTCGTAACTATCAAGGGGAGTCACTGAGTGGGGATAAAACTAGTGAAGGAACAAAGGCTTTATTTCAGACCCTAACAAATATTTACAAGAAATAAAATAAAGGGAAAAAAACACAATCGTATAATATCTTACTACACTCGAAAGAGCATAAACTGTAGAATGTATTGTTTCAAATGTTCCATCTTATAACTGTTTTTTTTTTACTGAACTAAGTTCAAGTGACATGCTATATTACATACACTGAACCAAGTTCAAGTGACATGCTATGTTTCACACACTGAACCAAGTTCAAGTGACATGTTATGTTACACACACTGCAACATGAAATATTTATATCCGGACGATAGATTCAACATAACAAAATGGTAATGTCAACATTCCCTGTCCAGATGATCGATTGAAATAATTACTCAAATAGTAAAGTAAATGTTCTCTGACCAGATGATGGGAAAAATCATTACTCAAATAGTCAGACCTCCAGCACGATGCACCCTTTGTGGTGAGTCATTGGGCAAGGCACTTCACTCCAATTACCTAGGCGTTAAATAGTCTATTTGTGTTGATGTGCCGTAAAAAACCAAACCAATCCAATCAACTTATGGAGTTCTACCCCAAACGATCACAATCCACTAGGTCATGGTCATACAGCTCGGAAGTCATTTACGCGAACAATCAAGCAATTCATCAGTTTATCTACTCATCCGCTGGAAGTTTACTGGACTGTTGGTTTGTTATTCATGAAAATCGCACGCATGCGTAAATGGGGCATATGATACGATTGTGTGCACAAGAAATATTTTAACATATAAAGAATATGCATATTTAATACTGATATGACAATAAAGATACAAGCAGAGCTAATGAAATAAAGATACAAAGACAATTTAGGAAAATCTTGAATTAATCTGCAAAATTCAGACAATGAAGCAATCGTCCTCAACCGGAGCAGATCTTCAGCCAGTTTCCAATACCGTCTTCCAGTCCGTCAAGCCCAGCCAACACTTTTTGATCAGCAAAATGCACCAACAGTCTAGTCTCGCTTATCCACAATTAGTATGTCCAACATTAATCTTACCCCGCCCCCTCCCACTTTGCGGGCTCTGGTATGTAGCTCTGGATGCGCCCTCCTGCATGTTGTAACAGGCGATTAATGAAAGCAGGAGCAATGGTGGCAACCGAAAGGATGTGGGTTCAAATCCCACCACTGGATAAGCCCAGGTCGGCTACCGTGGTATGTCTTTGGCAAGACACTTTACTCCAATCGCCTCGGCACTAAATAACCTGTTTGTGTTGCTGTGCCGTAAAATACCAAACCAAACCAAACATGCAATCGCTTTATAGGACATCACCACGTGGAACAATTCTTTGAAGAAATTTATAAAGTGAATCAGTTTATGCAACAACTACCTTTATCCACAGTTTTTCGTGTCAACGTTTTGTGGTGGACAAACGAGGTAAGACTGTTCTTTGTCTTACACGCATACATAAATGAAAGAATGGTGAATAGGTTACAAAAACAAGATAATAATGGTTAATATTGCTACAATATCTCACATTAGCTGGTGCATAAGTCACGGCTTCCCAAAAGATGTCATGGACAAGACAAAATGGTTTGTACTCACCAAGATTTTATGTACAAATATAGAAAACACATCATGGCATGCTGCACTGGTGAGCAGTATTCAGACATTGAGTGCATTGCACGGAAGTCAGTAAGGTACAAGGAATACGCAGCATAAGGAGATCAGCCAAAATTGGATTTTAATATGAAGGCCAATACAATTTGTAAAGCTGACCACGTAGTATAAATGCAGTCAATAGTTTCATACTGTATTCGTATGAAAAGACATATATGATATACAACAAGACGCATAAACGTGACAACGCACAACTGATTCCGTAAAAGTGACCTACTTTTGGTATCGTAATTCAGTCCTCCTTAGTATGGATGCACATACAACTCTTCATGACTGTGAAAGCAACAGTGACCCAAGAATTAACCTGAGAGTGAAAAATGTGCATGATCGTTGGAGAGTGAAAAGTATGTCACAGTGGCTTACTTTGGCTACGATAGTATAGTACTCTTCATGTTGATTGCACAAAGAAACTGTCATTACTGTAGAGGCAATATTATATGAAATATTGACTGAAGCGTTAAAGATGTGTATTAGCAAACGCTAACGCCGCCGCCGCCCACGACGCCAACGATGGACGACTTCGACACTGAGAGTATAGCATATGTTGCCTGCACTTAATGCAGGCGTGTTAAAAATGGAGCATGGAATGTAAGATCGCATAATCTATGGTTTTCTTTATTATTTCTTTATTGTTTGCCTTATGTCATTGTTTACAAATAAATGCAGTATCTATGCTATCTCTGTAAAATGTCAGAGAACCTGTTGATTGTGCATCTTTGTATATTTATCTTTATTACGTATCTTACAAGACAAAACGCTGATAAATATATATATATATATATATATATATATATATATATATATATATATGTATGTATATTTATCTTTATTACGTATCTTACAAGACAAAACGCTGATATAAATAGATATATACATATATATATATATACATATGTATATTTATCTTTATTACGTATCTTACAAGACAAAACGCTGATACCTGAAATTGTTTCTAAAATCTAGTAACACATAGAAACAGCTTTGTTAGAAAAATAAAATCTTATGCATCATGACAAAAAAAAAAAAAAAAAAAAGTTTCTCAAAGGAATGATCAAGGTATGAGCAGTACTTCCAGGGACGAACAATGGGTTTCGATCCAATGAAAAATGTATTTACAAATGAAAGAGACAAAGATATATACCATCATGTTTTGTATCCTGATACTTTATTCATATATTTTTCTACACTGCATCCAAGATCCATCACACTACCATAAACTGTCTATTTATTCAATAATTTTTCAACTTGCTTATATGGCAAAGTGTGTAGTACTTATCAATTTAAAAAATGCATTTACTCAGTAATTTTAAAATAAAGTTTGCACAGTAGAAAATTAAAATGTACACAAATAGCAAAATGTACTGCTAATTACCGCTCTTCACTGCTCGCTGCTAACTTCACGTATATTTTGTGTATCAATGTTTTACGTTGATAGTACTTCATTCTATGAGGGCCAAAATATTGGCAGAAGTTAAGCAGTAGATACTTGGATAAAGTCCGGGAAGGGGTAGGGGTGTAGAATCTTCAGACCACTTATCTTTTTCTAAAACGAAATATACGACGTCATGTTTTTCTACACCACAGTCATATTACGAACCTGGACTATAGTGGCATTGCAGAGTTTGACCTTACTATTAAAATCCTTCTAATCATTATTATCGTTAATTTCTGCGTAGCGGTTTCACGATTTTTATAATTTAGCCTATTGTGTCATACAGTTTTCCAAACCACATACGAGGTCATTCACATATAGGGCAGCCACTTGCAATAAACAGAGTTTGTACCCCCTCCCCCTACCGATGTTAAAAACGAAAAGCATCACTGATATAAACAATGGGCAAAACTTAGTCATTTCCTTCATCAATTTATAATTTCTAACCTGATTGTCGCCAGGGGGCGTCCTTAACATTATCATCTTGTTCGCGTTTCAAACCAAACGGGAGTTTCTTCACTAACACGGCCGCCATAGGCCTATTTGCGTGGGCGAGTCTATTTTCTTCAAAAGCTTCGAATAATTCCATAAATTTACGTAATTTTGGGAGCTGCATCGCTTTGAACCCATATATATAAAAGTTATTCCGCTTGCGTTTTTTTAAAATTTTGTTCAATATTTTTGAAGAGAGATGGTGTGGCGTCAGAAATCTTCCTGAAGTTTTTATGGAAATACACGTTCGTCTAACTTTGACTCTGAGAATGGGCGGAGTTTGGTGTGTCTTAAGAAATAATAATATTTGCAACCTTTAACATTGCAGTCTACGGAAGTTGCATGCATGCATGTATTGGGACGTATTTTATGCAAAACTCAGCAAACCTTGACTCCAATAAAGGGCAGAGCATGGTGTTACGTCAGAAAAAATAATATTTATAACCCTTAACATACAGGCATGAGGATAATGAGGGCTTACGTATAATTACTTTCTCAGTCTATCTAGAACTCGCTTGACAATAACAAGAGGTGTGGGTTATATAGGAATATTATTACATAAAATAGAACGTAGGTCAGATCACAAGTAATTAAATATACAAAATACAATACAGAAATGCATTAAATGACAACAGAGTATTGAATATTTCACATCGTGTTCGTGGAAACTTCCAGGGAGCCTTGTAAGAACAAAAGCAAGCCCTCTATTGGCAAGGGAGACAATTCTGGTCAGCTTTTTTCATATGGTAAACAAGAGTTGTAAACGATTTTTCAAGTATGTGCATAAACCAAAACTGACTTTTTTATTTTTCAGTAGTCATCAATCATTATCATCATTATTTGTGTCCTCCACAACTGACAATGAACGAAACAAGAACCAGCCATCTTTCTGAACTCGGCACAAAAAATATGTTCAAAGACCTGAGTATGAAATATAATTATGACATTTTAATCATTCATTATGAAAGTACATTATTTCAGTCTTTTGGGGAGCTGCAGGGATAAACTCCGGTAATCCACGGGTGCGGAGAGACAGAGAGAGAGAAGCTAACATCGCTGAGTCTCAAGAGAGATTACCGGATGACAGGCTAGAACAAGCAATTGTTATGTATGATGTTTATATAATATTATAAATATTTTAGGAAATTATAAATGTTTCTTCACTTTAATATTTGCTTAAATCTTAATGTTATCAGGAAAAACATGTTTAACTAGTGTCCTTGAATTAGGTTGTTTTGATCAATATGTTTTCTCAATTTGAAGGTCAAGGTTGATTTTTGTTTACAAGTAAAAATTCCATTAAGATGACTCATGTTCTAGAACATTCTGTTATGTGACCAATCTTTATATATGCCATGTTTGGTGGACATTTATTCAGTTTTGACATTACCATCAGTCTTGTAAAGAGCTATTACAGTTGTGAAAATTCATTCCAAATTCTAAGAGAGGAATTATTTTAAATATTCATTGGATTATAACAGTGCTCATAAACTTTTGGATTTGGGATTTTTAATTGATGATTTTGGAATTTATGTGAACTTATTCAGAGATTTTGGAATACTTCATTTTGACATCAGCACATCAAAGATTACTAGTACATCAGGACTTTGGAGACCATTAGCACATCATAACATTCAAGGACACAGCCGTGAATTCGGAACATTCTATATTTAGGACTTGTGATTAGAATAATCATTCTTATTGGATTATTAGGATTTCAAAACACATTACTGTAAGTGACTTTTTGATTTTTCATTTTAATTATCTAGTAATAAATTGCATGTTGATTTTTTACTTGATTTGTTGGTTTCACTTTCTTTCTGTTACATTTTTCTTAGACCATAGAGTCGTAACAGAAATTGGGGGCTCGTCCGGGATCTGAATTTCTTTAAAGCATATTAGAGATATTAAAGTTATTTTTGAAATTCATATTGATTTTGTCTCGGAGAATTTTTTTGTCTTTGGCAAAGATTTTTATATAGAGAAATTTTTTTTGTGTGAAACCAACAAGCATTTACAATGGCATCTAATGTTCAGAATTTCATTTCAAAACCTACCCAGGAGGGGTTAGAGTGCATGAGAAAGGATGAGTTGCTCGAGCTTGCCAGAAAATACAGTCTATCTGAGGCAAAAGTATCATTGACAAAACAGGAAATAAAGATTATTTTAATTCAGTATTTAGTAGGTAAGGGAATTTTTGAAAATAGTGCTTTAAGTTTGAAGAGAAAGCCTGTATCTGGTTCTGACAGGAAATTAAGGGAATTAGAGTTAAAGAACCAGATGGATTTAGAATTGGCAAAACTTCAGATTCAGAGAGAGAGAGAGAAAGAAGAGAGCCAGATACAGATGGAGAGAGAGAAAGAAGATAGGCGGATACAGATGGAGAGAGAGAAAGAAAAGAGGCAGATCCAAATGCAGAAAGAAGAGAGGCAGATGGAGAGAGAAAAAGAAGAGAGGAAGATGGAGAGAGAGAAAGAAGAGAGGCAGATACAGATGGACTTTATCAATATAAAGTCATGCCATTTGGAATGAAAAATTCGCCTGCAACGTTTCAACGTCTGATGAACATGATAACATTTGGTCTTGATAATTGTGACGCTTATATCGATGACGTCATTATCTACAACAACACCTGGGAAGATCATTTGGAAACCATTCGAAAATTCTTCGATCGACTCAGTGATGCGAATCTGACAATTAATTTGAGCAAAAGTGAGTTTTGCCATGCTCGTGTCACATTTTTAGGACATATTGTGGGACAAGGTCAAGTTAAACCTATAGAAGCTAAGTTCAAAGCTATCTCTGAATTTCAAGTTCCAATTTGTAAAAAGCAACTGATGCGATTTCTAGGTATGGCTGGATATTATCGGAAATTTTGTTCCAATTTGTCCAAAATTGCTGAACCTTTGACAAGTTTATTGAGTAAGAAAACCAAATTTCATTGGTCTGACAAGTGTCAGGAATCTTTTGACAAGTTAAAGGCCATGCTTAAGAATGCACCAGTTCTTTCTGCACCAAATTTTAGCCAATCATTTAAATTATCTGTTGATGCAAGTGATGTAGGGGTTGGTGGAGTATTGATTCAGGAAGACAAAAGTGGTGTGGATCACCCTGTGTGTTATTTTTCTAAAAAACTAAACAAGCACCAGAAAAATTATTCCACAATTGAGAAGGAATGTTTGGCTTTGATATTGGCTTTACAGCATTTTGAAGTGTATGTTACCTCAGCTCTTTCTCCAATTATTGTGTACAGAGATCACAATCCCCTTACTTTCATCAACAAAATGAAAGATAAAAATCGGAGATTGTTGAGATGGAGTTTGATATTGCAGGAATATAACATTGACATCAGACACATCAGGGGAAAAGACAATGTGATTGCAGATGCACTCTCACGTGCCTAGAAATGTAATATTGCTTGATGTAATTAAGTCCAGTATCATAAAACATGTTCTTATGTAATTTTGGTTATTGTAGTATTAGATGTATATTCAAAAGAAAGCTTTATTATATAAATCTTTCTTTTTCTTTATGAGGGGAGGTGTTATGTATGATGTTTATATAATATTTTAAATATTTTAGGAAATTATAAATGTTTCTTCACTTTAATATTTGCTTAAATCTTAATGTTATCAGGAAAAACATGTTTAACTAGTGTCCTTGAATTAGGTTGTTTTGATCAATATGTTTTCTCAATTTGAAGGTCAAGGTTGATTTTTGTTTACAAGTAAAATTCCATTAAGATGACTCATGTTCTAGAACATTCTGTCATGTGACCAATCTTTATATATGCCATGTTTGGTGGACATTTATTCAGTTTTGACATCACCATCAGTCTTGTAAAGAGCTATTACAGTTGTGAAAATTCATTCCAAATTCTAAGAGAGGAATTATTTTAAATATTCATTGGATTATAACAGTGCTCATAAACTTTTGGATTTTGGATTTTTAATTGATGATTTTGGAATTTATGTGAACTTATTCAGAGATTTTGGAATACTTCATTTTGACATCAGCACATCAAAGATTACTAGTACATCAGGACTTTGGAGACCATTAGCACATCATAACATTCAAGGACACAGCCGTGAATTCGGAACATTCTATATTTAGGACTTGTGATTAGAATAATCATTCTTATTGGATTATTAGGATTTCAAAACACATTACTGTAAGTGACTTTTTGATTTTTCATTTTAATTATCTAGTAATAAATTGCTTGTTGATTTTTTACTTGATTTGTTGGTTTCACTTTCTTTCTGTTACATTTTTCTTAGACCATAGAGTCGTAACACAATGGATCAAGATAGGCAACCAAGTCAAGACACCATACTCGAATCTCAAGAGAGTCAAGACCAAATAGACGAATTACCACAACATGAAAGTCAGAAATATACTACCACCAGATTTCTGTACTAACTATTGACACTATAGAAAAACACAAGAAAGAAAAAAAAATATTACTTGATAATTATTCAGAAACGGACAATTGGCTAAGTAAATGTAGATTGTTCTTCTTTACAAAATGGCATTCAAACTAAAGGTCATTGATTGCTGCGGTCTTTTTCTCAAACCTCGTATGTGGCTTACTCATGAATATACGCAGAAGCCTAATGATTTTGGTACTGCTAGGTTGAAGGTCACTGGATGAATAGTACATCTGTAATAGCATCAGTTTGGGGATCAGGTGGCTATTTCTCTTCTTGTTATTTTTCCACACTTTTATTATATACGGACAATGCTATTAACTAAATGAAGGCCCAACACCAAGTGAACATAAAGGTTGGAGATTATAAAATAAATGATGTACATCACAAGCATTCTGTAACTAATTGGACTCTAATTAGACTGACCTTAGGTCTTATTAGCTTTAAATCTGTCAATCTTTATCTGTGTCTCAAACTCCAATTACACATGGCTGTGCCTCATTAACTGATACTACATCTCCCCCTCTGAGAACAATAAATCTGTGACCTGAAGTAATCTGAATGTACTATAGTTGTCGGTGCTATTCTTGATATGAACAGTTCTATCAGTCCTAAAGAAATGTAATAAAACATTTTAGCTTATACAATACACTTTACAAGTCTAGCCTTTCTGGTGGAATAACAAGTCGATTTGATCTTGTCCTATGACTATGATTAGAACTTGTCTTAAGTGTTTATGAAGAATTATTTTCCACAGATTGTTTTTCATTTCTACTTATTGTAGAGTCATCGCCGTTCTCAGTGTTGTTGTTGAAACCATCCTTGGTTTCATCATTTAACTGTTGCAAGGTTTTATTTTCCTGCACTCTTGTAGTCCTACTTGAAGGTAGCTGAATTAAATGTCGTCTGTTTCTGCGCAGATCACCTTCAGGGGTATGTACAAAGTATGATCGTGGAGACGATGCCTTTGACACAACCACCCCTGTTTTTTTCATATCCCCAACAAAAACGTTATCACCTGGATCTAATTTGGGCATTTCGCGTGCGCGGAAATGACTATCAAAATGTCTCTTCTGATTTCCTTTGCATGATTCTCAAAATTTCGAACCGTTTCTAAGTATGGCCAACCTGGAGTTAGGTTTGAGCTTGGACTCGGTACGGTAGTCCTTAATGTACGACCCATTAAGAGTTCAGCTGGGCTGTAACCAGTATGTTTCATATAGGTGTTTTTGTAACAATACAGCCCCTAGGCCAAATGAGGATGCATCAGTTGACAAGACTGTCTGGTAGTTGGGATTATAAAGGGCTAACACTGGTGTAGAGCTAAGCTCCGACTTTACATCATGAAAAGCTTTCTCATGAGAAGGACCCCAGACCCACTCGGTGTTTTTACTGAGTAAATCTCGCAGCGGTTTTGTTTTTTCTGCTATGTTTGACGATAATTTGCTTAGTTGGTTAACCATGCCCAGAAATCGTCTGATTTCTGAGACATTTTTGGGTGGCTCCATTCAATGACCTCGCGCGTTTTTTTCTGGATAGGCCCTAATTCGTAGAATCAATAATGTACCCTACGAACTTCACCGAGGCTCTGGAAAACTCACATTTTTGATTGAACGTAATTCCTGCCTTTTCAATTACACCCAAAACAATTTTCAACCGTTCATCATGCTCCGATTGATCGCGCCCAAATACTAGAACGTCATCCATTTGACATACTACCCCCGAAATTTCCTCAGGAGTTTGGGACATATGTTTCTGGAAAATTTCAGGTGCGGACGAAATTCCAAATGGTAGTCTGCTAAAGCAAAAACGACCAAAGGGCGTAATGAAAGTGGTTAAATCACGAGACTCGGGTGAAAGCATAATTTGCCAAAACCCGGAGTTGGCATCTAGCTTGCTGAAAACTTTAGCACCAGCTAACTGAGCCAAAGTTTGATCTACAATCGGTTTTGGGTGATTTTCGCGCATTACCGATTCGTTTAGTTTGGTGAGATCTACGCAAATACGAGCATTGCCATTACCTTTTGGCACCACGACCATACCTGCGCACCACTCCGTTGGGTGATCGACGCGAGAAATGACGGCTAACTTCTCCATTCTTTGTAATTCCGATTTCACTTTATCAATTAACGGAATATGCACCTTCCTTGGTACACTGGGTGCAAACGGAACTGCAACAGGTTTAAATCTTATCTTGTTTTCTGTATAAATCCTCTGAAATTACAGTAACATCTGCACCTGTGTCAATTTTCATAGCACATTCCTGTCCCTGAACTATGACATTTGCTATCCAGGGTTTAGCTCCAGAATCAATTCCGCCTAGAAATCCATAAGATTCAGGATTATCGGGGTTCTCTACCTCTGAAACATTTTTCTTACTTCTGCACATCAATGCGAAGTGTCCCATCTTTGAACATTTATTGCATGTTGCTTTTCTTGCAGGACATTTGTCGCTGCTATGAGGATTTTCCCACATCTGTCACATCTCCGCATGCTTTCAGCACTGTAGTTCAATTTGCTATTTCTCCATAGTTGACTGAAACTGTGTTTATTTGAAGCAACATTGTTCCTCTTTTGTGGATTGGAACTGACTTGGTATGGTACCTTCTTTGTTGACTTTATTCCATCAGCATTCAAAGGGGATTTACGTGTATACCTCCCTGGATTAGAGGATGCTGTTTCTTCACGGCTTCCCTCTGTCTAGATAAATTGATTGCTTTTTCTAAGGTAAGTTTGCTATCAAGTTGGAGTTTTTCTGCCAAATGCATGTCTCTCAGTCCAACAACAATTCGGTCTCGAATCAATTCATCTTTAAGAACTCCAAAATTGCACTATTCTGCTTGACAATGTAATGATGTAACAAATGTATCAACGGATTCACCTTCCTCTTGTCGTCGCTGGTTACATTTAGCTTTTTCAAAAATAACTTTTCTTTTCGTGATGAAATACCCTTCGAATTTCTCTCTGACAATTTCATATTTCTTTTTGTCTTCATCACTTAAGCCAAACGAAGAAAATGTGTCATCCGCCTGAGCCTCCGTAGTATAGATCAGAGTGTTTACTTGCGTTTCTTCTTCCTTGTCATTTAGTCCAGAAGCAAGTCTAAACAGCTCAAATCTCTGAATCCACTTTGACCAAGACTCTCGGTTAGAAAACTGAAATTTTTCTGGACTTGGAACTTGGAATGTCGCCAATGCAGGAAACTGTTTGGTAAATTAAATCTGAACTGGAATGTACCTTTTGTGCAAATGATTTTCAGTTCGATTATATCCAACTAGTGCTAATAATCCACTGTGTCTTAGGCAAACCCACATCAGACACCATGTTGTGTGAGTATGTAGGAACAAACACAAGATATTCTCTACACTACTTTTATTATATACAGACAATGCTATTAACTAAATGAAGGCCAACACCAAGTGAACATAAAGGTGTGAGAGTATAAAATAAATGATGTACATCACAAGCATTCTGTAACTAATTGGACTTTAATTAGACTGACCCTAGGTCTTATTAGCTTTAAATCTGTCAACCTTTATCTGTGTCTCAAACTGCAATTACACATGGCTGTGTCTCATTAATTGATACTACACTTTCGATCCCAAATTTCAATTTTACGCTTAAAAATACCCCATAAAACCGAAACTCAGTTGAAACTTGGAAATATATTTTAGCTGCTAAATTCCTGACACACGCTGGAACAGATTAATTACGCTTAACAGGTGCTGTATGTAGTAGTCTGATCGACGAGACAAAGACCCGGGAACTGCCCCAAGGGCACGCGAGATCACTTGACACACGCGCCGACACAGATTAGGGCTGACAATAGGCTAATCTGAAGACTTTGCACGATACAAAAGAGTCAATTTTTAAGGCTAATTACATGTATTAATAACTAAATGCTTATAGGTAAGCCAACTGAGAAAGACTATGTTTATCTGCTGATTATCTAATGCTATTCATTGGATTACAAGATCAATAGCACATTGTTTGCTTCCTTTTTTTAAAAGTTAAATATCATCGCACACAGACACTGATGCTTTCGTAACTGCACTCTCTCTCTCTCTCTCTCTCTCTCTCTCTCTCTCTCTCTCTCTCTCTCTCTCTCTCTCTCTCTCTCTCTCTCTCTCTCTCTCTCTCGCGTCCCATAAGAGGTCGCATAAAAGCTATGAAAGAGATTTTTTGTTCACATCTGCAAAAGCCTCATTAAATCGAAAACTTCTCAAAACCGGAAATAATTGGGTCCCAAGGGTGTTCGGTTTTGAGGAGTTTCACTGTATATATATATATATATATAAATATATATATATATATATATATATATATATATATATATATCCATGTATGTTGCTATGGACAACCACATGTGATAGATGAATCAAAAACTGTGTTTGTAAAACACGTATCCCCGAGCTTACCTACATTGTATGGATGGTTGCATGTGTAAATTCGTCTTTGCATGCTCTTGAAACGTATATATGGTTATGTGGTTGGGATATTAACAGTTCCAAAATTACGAAACAGGGGCAGCATCCTCCTGTCCGTAGGACGCGATCCCCAAACCCCTCATATATGTTATCAGGACTTGATGTGCATCACATATGACTTTCATATGTTTACGAACAATATCCAAGAGTTTTTGAGAACTTTAGAAAATCACTATTTATCTTAGCATAGTATGGACCCTGAGTTGAAGCAAACCAATGAGTCACGAACCGACTGTGGATAGCAATCTCCATACACTTGCACATTCGGAATCGGGGATAGAACCCAGGACCATCGAGATGCAAAGCGAGTGCGTTACTGCTGCGCAAATCAAGTTCTTTTTTATGTAAGCAGAAGGTTTTACTAATATTTTGGTTCAAATATTGTCCTTTTCTTTTGGATAATAATTGCGATGGATAGAGGGATGATAAATAAACACAAGCGCCTGGAGGAACAATAAGAAAACCGCTAGCTGAAAGACCAGCCAAGATGTGGTGAACAATATAGAGAACATACGTATGCTTATATTTATTCCAAAGAGTCTGCCTTAAAATTGATATTTGTTTATAATAGTAAAAAATACATGTAACGAATAGTGTTAACTGGTTCCTCTGTCTTTTTTTCCCCATTTTTTCTGAACAGAATTTAAAACTTTATGTGCGAAGCTATTAGGTAGGTAAAGAATAATCAGCAAAATTTAAGAAACAGAAGACTTTTTAAATATGCCATCAGTATGAAAGAATTGTAGAGAAAAAATAATTAAGAAGTGGAAAAATAGAGTCCACATTTACCGTCCCAATCACATGTCAGTATTTGTAAGGGTTAATTTTGTTTTGTTTTCTTTTTCGGAACTCTGGAAGGCAACTTCATATCTTGGATATGTTGATAAAACCTCTGATTTTGGTATGGACGGTCATGATCACGGAAAATAGTTGTTTCTATCTGTTGAGAATATGTGTCAATCTGGTTAACTTTGCGCTGTTAAAAAAAAAAACAGAAAAAAAACCCCAAAACAGCGTGGCTGAACAGATTTTAAGCATATTTTAAAGGAAAAAAATCCGCAAATCCGCATTGAAAGAAAATCTGACATAAAAAATGGCAGAGTTATTAATAGTAGAGAAAATCGAATAACCTATAATTTGCATGATATTTTGCCATAATTCATTTCTCAGGTTCTGCACTATATATATATATATATATATATATATATATATATATATATATATATATATATATATATATATATATATACACATACATACACGTATGTAAAAAAGCTGTAATTTTAGAGAAAGGTAATGTCTATAAAATAAAATCTGCACTTGTGGCTTCGTATGATTATATATATATATATATATATATATATATATATATATATATATAGTGCGGAACAATCCTCTCGTCGCCAGCTTGTTTAACAGAGAAATCATGTTGCACGTTGTCAAATCCACCCCCACCCCCCATGAACGGTGAAAGAAGAAAGGAAAGAACACAACAAGAACAATTAATTCTGGTCATCTCGCTTGTTATATATATATATATATATATATATATATATATATATATATATATATATATATATATATATATATATATATATATATATATATATATATTCTTTTAACCAAGAAGACATTTTAAATACGTCGTATCTGAAGTTCTGAAGTTAAACAATTTTGCTTCAAACTTTAACCAACCACACTCACATTCTGCGGGTATGAGGGACATTTTTAAGAAATGTACACACGAACTATGCTATTTAAATATGAATAATTTTGAGAAACATGACATCTTCATTTTTAGCTATTTTTTTTAGCTATAACAAGGTCACAAGACCTGTTATTCGGTTCATTTCCTGGATGACAGAATAGTAATTGTGTAATGGTGTGTTTGAATTCGGATCATTCCCTTGATGACAGAATAGTAATTGTGTAATAGTATGTTTGAATTCGGTTCATTCCCTGGATGACAGAATAGTAATTGTGTAATAGTATGTTTGAATTCGGATCATTCCCTTGATGACAGAATAGTAATTGTGTAATGGTGTGTTTGAATTCGGTTCATTCCCTGGATGACAGAATAGTAATTGTGTAATGGTGTGTTTGAATTCGGTTCATTCCCTGGATGACAGAATAGTAATTGTGTAACAGTATGTTTGAATTCGGTTCATTCCCTTGATGACAGAATAGTAATTGTGTAATAGTATGTTTGAATTCGGTTCATTCCCTGGATGACAGAATAGTAATTGTGTTATGGTGTGTTTGAATTCGGTTCTTTCCCTTGATGACAGAATAGTAATTGTGTAATAGTATGTTTGAATTCGGATCATTCCCTGGATGACAGAATAGTAATTGTGTAATGGTGTGTTTGAATTCGGTTCATTCCCTGGATGACAGAATAGTAATTGTGTAATGGTGTGTTTGAATTCGGATCATTCCCTGGATGACAGAATAGTAATTGTGTAATAGTATGTTTGAATTCGGTTCATTCCCTGGATGACAGAATAGTAATTGTGTAATGGTGTGTTTGAATTCGGTTCATTCCCTTGATGACAGAATAGTAATTGTGTAATAGTATGTTTGAATTCGGTTCATTCCCTGGATGACAGAATAGTAATTGTGTAATAGTATGTTTGAATTTGGTTCATTTCCTGGATGACAGAATAGTAATTGTGTAATGGTATGTTTAAATTCGGTTCATTCCCTGGATGACAGAATAGTAATTGTGTAATGGTGTGTTTGAATTCGGTTCATTTCCTGGATGACAGAATAGTAACTGTGTAATGGTATGTATGAGTGCTTGTCTCTTTGTTAGTTGTCCTGATGTAAAAATAGTATTCAATTTTGTTTTAATCTTTATTGATATCTTGAGTAGCAAAAATTATTACTAGAGTTTGTATTTTACAATAAAGACTACTCAACTTGACTTGGATAACTTGTATTTTACAATAAAGACTGCTCAACTTGACTTGGATAACTTGTATTTTACAATAAAGACTACTCAACTTGACTTGGATAACTTGTATTTTTCAATAAAGATTACTCAACTTGACTTGGATAACTTGTATTTTACAATAAAAACTACTCAATTTGACTTGGATAACTTGGGCTCAATATCGACAAGATACGTTTGTTTCAATACGAAAACCACACAAATTCACTAGCTGCATTTAAATAATGATCAAACCTTCCAAATGGATATTATAATAGCAAATAAGTAACATTGTGCTCAGTTTTTGATCTCCATATGTTTTGTCATCCATCACGATGATCTTATTCTTGTAAATCTTATAGACCCTTAATGGGTTTTGCCCAGTATAATATTGACGAATCTAAATATCTATAGGTATTTTGGGAATTCGTGATCTCATTCATCTGTCATGCATTTGCCCCTCAAGGAGATGGCCTTCGTCTTCCCTTTCATCTTTTATGATTAATATGTACCTGACTAATAAACCACGTCAGCTGTACAGACAGTTTTATAGTGGCAGTACTGATTGGCACATTATGGTTGCTACCGTTTTGAAAAGTGAAGATAAGAAAGCTTTAGGCGCTCAGAAAGAGCTTACGTATGTTTTAAAAGTTTTGAGATAAACGAATTCGTCCGGAACCTCAAAAGAGTGCCTTTTTATGTCGCCGATGTATTCAGTGACATTGATGATATATACTGGGCACATCAAACGTTGATTGGCGAAGTCGTGGACGTTCTTCTCCCTCTAATGAAAAACTGAGTAGGAAAAATAGCTCACCTTACATACACAGTGATTATAGAAAAGACCATAACATGCATCTTTTATTAAAACTTTTAAGAAAAATTGATTGAACAAGCCAAATAAAAATTGGCCTTTGTTACAGATAATTGCAAAATTGGGACAAAAACTAAAGCGACAATCGATTAAATTGTATTTCCTTTTTAAATATGAGGGGCAACCAAGTTAACAGATTTTGGTCACTATTGGACAATTTTTATAAAGGAAGGATATATATATATATATATATATATATATATATATATATATATATATATATATATATATATGTGTGTGTGTGTGCGTATGTGTGTGTGTGTGTGGTAGTGTCACCGATGTTTGATAAACGTCGGCTCTTAGCCGGAAATGATATTTTAGTTTCAAGCAGTCTCAGAAAATGATATTGATAAATATGTAAAGAACATTGGCCTTAAAAAGCAATAGGTATTGATATATATTAAAAAATACTGCATTATAATAAATATGTTTAAAAAATAATGTAAATATAGTCATAGAAAATAGACAGTTCTTAGATTTTAATGAAGCGTATATTTTCAACAGCTCACAAACTATCAAGATAATTGTACTCTTTTGAACTGTTTTTTTAAAATATTTTCTTTAATTTGAAAAAAAATTATTTCAGCTGTTATATGTACTTATTCATAGTAAAATCTCTGTAGCATAACATTATTGCTGCCGATGACTTCATGTGAAAAATAATCTTTTATTTAGACATCGGTTACATGTATTAAATAATATAATTGTGTTGGAAATCGAATATTTTTGCATATTTTATGATACCAGAAATACTAAAATGTCATAAATTGTATTTCACGTTGGATATTTTAAACAAGTAACATTAGCTTTGTATAACTATTATTCCGACAAGCCATCAACATAAAGCAAACGAAAACAGAGGGACATGCGTATTTATAGGCATATACATGTATACACAGCACAAATTAAGTATAGATATAATACTATGCAGTAATACATACATATATACCAAAATGTCAAATATTATAACTTTTTATATTAAGATAAATAATAATAATAATAATAATAATAATGAATACATTCACAAAATCAGTATTTCTAATCTTTGCCGCCACCATAGCAAGTTTCATCATCAAATATCACTCGTAAAAACACAAATATGTTGACCAGAATTAGATGAAAGAGTGTTTACGCACGACTAAGCACACTAAGATATATAAAATATACGGTTAATGTTAGAGTACTGGTGCATTAATTAACGATTAATTAATTAACACTATCAACTACAATTACAATAGAGGCATCGTCTATTTAAATATATTCGCTGACTTGATATACGTCTAAACTGAGAACACAAATAAAGTCTTGCACTTCCAATGTGTGCTAAATAAAGTGATTGTCTGGAATATTCGTTTAATCTAATTTGCTGGCCAGTTAATGTCTTGTGAGCAATGTAGTTTGTTTATAAGCCACTAAATTTCATATTTCGGGACATTTTGGATTACATATTCGATAAAGGTAAGTAATTAAATCTAATTTAGCAGGGTTTTAAGCATTTTATATCTCTATTGCTATGCTAGGTTCATCTCTCTCTCTCTCTCTCAACATCTTCCTCTCTCTCTCTCTCTCTCTCTCTCTCTCTCTCTCTCTCTCTCTCTCTCTCTCTCTCTCAACATCTTCCTCTCTTTCTCCATTTTTAATATTCTCATTACATGTGTGTAATTTTCACTAAATACAACAAAATCATGGTGAGTGAATATCATTTAAAATCCACCAAATGTTACTAATTGAATGTCACTAATTGTTACCAATAGTCAATAAGTTGATTAGGAGAAAGACAGAATAGGTAAACAGGCATACCAACTGTACAACGTAGCAGCAATTATTACATTCCAGAAATGTTGTAGATTTTGTGTTATTTAAATGTTTGATATAGTAAATGTCAATTACAACGATCATATGTTATTTAATTGTTTGAATATAGTAAATATCATTTTCAACGATCATTGGACACAGATTTACAGTTTGAATCGAGTAAATGACATTTACTACGATCATTAGACACAGATTTATAGTTTGAATAGAATACATGGCATTTACTACGACCATTAGACACAGATTTTTAGTTTGCATATATTACATGATATTTACTACGATCATTAGACACATATTTACAGTTTAAATAAAGTAAATGTCATTTACAACGATCATTAGACACAGATTTACAGTTTGAATATAGTAAATGGCATTTACAACGATCATTAGACACAGATTTACAGTTTGAATATAGTAAATGGCATTTACAACGATCATTAGACACAGATTTACAGTTTTATAAAGCATGCTACCTGCAGACACAAGTTGTCTACAAGAGGACCAGTCTAAATTGTCTATTGAGGAGTTGTTTGAACATTTATTGTCTTTGTCTATGTCAGATCTTACTAAAGACAATATAATTGTGTCCAGTTTGTTGCCGATAAAATAGTTCCACATGATAAATACATGTAACCTTGTGCTTTTTTAATGTGTTTTTATTGTCTTGTGTATAATATGTATTCTTCCGATGTATGAATTTAGTTCTTTTACAGTTGTGTAATTGTGTAAGATGTTGTACGATGACAAGTGAGACATCTGCAGTGTTGTCCAAAATTTGTACAGATAATTTATAATGCTTTGTGCATGCTATTCAGTAAGCCATTTTAAGTGCATACAAATCACTAAATGATAAAATCTCGAGTCTAAGTATTTTTTTTTTAATATTGTGAAAATAATACTCATGAATCTGGCCACTCTCGTAATTTTTTTGTAATTTTGTAAAAATAATACCATCGACTTAAGTATTAAAATGTTCATTTTACTTTTGACCATTATTTAAAAATTTCGCAAAATGTAGGATAGAATAAAATAAATTATAGATAAATGGAGCAAGAGAGAAATAAAAAATTGAAAGTGTGATGCTATTGATAGAAGAAAGAAAGAAAATATTTAAGCACACAAATAATATCAATTAATTTATTTTTTGGGTTGAAAATAAAAAATTGTAAAAAAATCAAACCAGCGAAGATAGAAACATGTGCCAACGCTCAGATGAATCTGGAAATGTATTTGCTATTCCTGAGAACATAATGAGGCAATGTTTTCTGAGCACATATTGGCTCTAGTAAATTCTGAATCCGTCATCATTGCCACAGATTTCTCTGGAACCAATGCAAGTATGTGCTTTTATTAAAATACATAATTGTAGTTTCATATAGATCTCTTTGATAAGTTTCATATTATATCTTAAGTCTGCTTGTAATCGCATTTGAAGCCTACCTAAGTCTGGAGTTTATTGCACTTAGAAACAATTTATCTTATTTTTATTAACTTGTATGTGCTTTTCTTGTTTTAAACAAGTGATTCTTTTACGGTGAAAATTGCGATAGCCTTGGCTTAGAAATGAAATATTAAATCTGGTTTTATTCAAAACAAATGATTAATTCTATGTTTTAGAACTTTAAAAAAACACCATAAGTTTATAGCAATTTGAAGTTCACATAGGTTGAGCTTTAGTCGTGTGAGCATAATAAATTTATAATGCATTCTGAATTATTCAACATTTGGTGTTTATGAGCATACAACTTACAACTTACACACTACTAACGCCCCCTGTGTTTTGTTCGACAAGGAGGTTCTTTCTGGTGAATAACATGGAAATAAATCTTCGAATAAGGTCGAAGTCTGTCAGATAAACGAGCATTTTGAATAATTTTTACCTAAATGCTTCTTTCCGTCTACTACATCAGTATTTCATCAACACTGATATATAGCAGTAAAGTTTCGGTTTGAATATTTTGGTAAAGTAAAGTTATGGTTGAAGTTTATTATAACAATTTAGACCACATTTAAAGTATCAAAGTTATAATTCTTATGCAAAAGTTACCTTTTTTAATGCATGAAGATAACACTTTAAGTAATAATAAAATCGATAAAGTGAGAACTAGTGTTGATAACAAAATTCGATAAGAAAAGAGCTTTGCGTTATAGCCTAATCTTAAAAATGTAAATTCTACGTTAATGCAGAATCGTAAGATTTAGAAAAGAATAAAATAACTGTTCGAGGAATAACTTGTTCATGCTTCAGTCCAACACTTATTTTATGTCTGATCAACATATAAATCTAATTAGAAATCACGTCTGTGTGTGTGTGTCTGTGTGTGTGTGTGTTACTTTGGTTACTGTTTGATTACAGCTGGAATCTTTGCGATAGATGAATAAAAAAAATGTATTTGTAAAAAAAAACATACCAGAGGTTGCCTATATCGTAGGGATGGTTGCATGCGTGATTTCGTCTTTCCATGTCCTTTGTATGTATATATGGTTATGGGGTGGGGATATCAACAGTTTGAAAATTGTGAACCGGTTACAGCAATCCCTTGGCTCCAGAAATCATCACTGAACGGCTTTGATGTAGCATAACGTGGACCTGGGGTTGAGGAAACCGATGCACCAGAAGAACCGGCCTTTGATGACCGACTACATACACTTGCATATGTCAGATGTGCAAAAGCGCATGGTTTACCACTTCACAAACCAAATCCTTTCCGTTGTGAGTCGAAGCTTTGACTCGTATTTTAGCTCGAATATTCTTTTTTTTTTCTCGAATAATACTTGCGATAGAAAAAGGGATAGGAAATAAACACAGGTGACTGGAGTAAAATGAAGCAAACCACAAACTGAAAGACCAGCAAAGATCTGGTAAATAATACAGGGAACATACCTATGATTAAATTGATTCCAGAAGAGTAAAAGCTTGCATTTAATAATTTTGATAGGAAAATTACATTTTACAGATGGTGTAAGACTGCTCCTCTGTCTTTTTCGCGTTTCAATTTGTTTGTGCAAGATTTCTAAATTTCTGGACGAGGTTTTAAAATAGGCAAATATTAAAAAGCAAAATTAAAGAAACGAAAAAGTTGCTTTAATACCACGTGAGAACTTTTTTTTTAAATAAGAGGTGTACACACAAGTCCACATTTACCTTCATGGCGGTAATTTTGTTTCGCAACTCTGGAAAGAAATTACAGATTTTTGTCTGTTGAAACCCCTGATTCTGCTTTGGACAGCACGCCTTTGATGTGCATACAATGCATAAAGTGACGAGGGTCAGTCTGATAAAACAATAGTACTCAGATGTTTTTCTTCATTATTTGAAACTTGCTTTTTCTACCCAAATAAGATCACGGAGAATAGATGTTTTTATCTGTGGACAAAATATGTAAATCGGGTTTAACTGTTTGTCGTTCTCTTCTGCCAAAAATAAAAAATACCAAAAAAAAAATAAAATACAAAAATACAAAATAAAAACTCATCACTTTTCTCTGCAAGTATGGAAAAAAAGCTTCATTGAATGAAAATCTAGTATACAATCCAGCAGAAATATTATTAGTACAGAAAGCAGTGAAACCTATAATATTATTGATATTCGGCATAATTCATACCCTAGGTTGTAATATTTTCAAGTAACACACACACACATATATATATATATATATATATATATATATATATATATATATATATATACAAAAGCAAATAAAGTGATACATATAGTAGCTCGAAAGAAACAATATAGATTAAGAAAAGACAATTTCTATTCCATACTAGTAGTTTCTCCCCCTCTCTCTCTCTCTGTATGTAAATAAACACACACACACACACACACACACACACACACACACATATATATTCCAGAAAAGGAAAAACAAGAAAGTAAGACAACTATTTAATGCGTCTCAACTGGTCACTTTTAACTATGGAAAAAGAATATTATCATACAGGTTAAAGAATATTTTTACTCCATGGGCCCTGTTTTCACGATCATTTTCTGTATTAGCAATTGTAATATTTCTCAATAAAGTAAACTATTTAAGTTTTGCACAAAGGTAAAATGGGCTGTTTTGAAAATAATGTCCCTATTTACTTATTTATTTATTTAATTTGATTTGATTTGTATGCAGAACTACACCATTATCTACATGGGAAATAATGAGAAATATAATATTTTAAACAATTGTAAATGTCACATTTACATCCAACACGAAACTTCATAATATTTCACATGGTCCAAATCAGCCTGTAATATGTCCGAATAATCCAGTAATATCGTTTGGAATAAGCCTTGTTCGAATTAGCCATGGTCCGAATCAATCAATCAATCAATCAATCAATCAATCAATCAATCAATCAATCAATCAATCAATCAATCAATCAATCAATCAATCAATCAATCAATCAATCAATCAATCTTTATTTCCTCCTCTAGAAGATTAATAACATCATAGAAAAATGATACAGTTATGACAATGACAAGGACATTCAAACACAATTACATATATAAATCACAAACTCATCCATACGCAGTGCTGGATTACCCAATAGGCAGACTAAGTACGTGCTTAGAGCAACAGCAAAGCTAGGACATCAAAAAAAAAAAAAAAAAAAAAAAAAGAGAAATTACGGGGTTTTGTTTTAATTACATGGGGGGGGGGGGGGGGGGCCCCAAAATCTTTTCAGTGCTTAGGGCATCTAGAGGTCTTAATCCGGCCCTGCGCATACGCAAACAAGAATAGAATTTTGTATATGTTTGATTGGTGTGATCCCTCCCCCCCCCCACAGTCTCCCTCGTAGGGAACCTCGTAGGGAAAACGGCGATATGGTCATTCCCGACCTCGTAAGTGGTCTTACTAAGTACATTCCAATGGATCGAATAACGCAATAAATTTAGAAGGCATCAAGCTCAAATTTTAAGGTCCAAATTGTCCATTCTATGTGCGAAACCCTGACACGTGTTATATCATCCTAACATTGATGGCGTTGTCTATAATAAATTAGTCATTCGTTTATTCTCCAACTCATCATACATACGAGCAAAATACAATTTTCGAAGTTAAGAACTAGGATAAATGTAACATCAAAATTACAAACAGTTATATAACGACATAGTCAATACTGTGAAGTCAAGTCAACTGTGAGGTAACCAAGGGGGATACTTTTGATTTCATTCATTCATTTATCATCCTTTCTTTAGTTATCCGTTTCTAAAATTAAAAAAAGAAGACAAAACAAAGAAACAATTACACAAAGAACTTATTAAAAACAAAACAAAAGGAAGAAAAAAGAAGAGAAAAACATTTCGATTAGTTGCAAATTTCATGTAAGCTTCCTGCAGAAAATATTGCAGCTGACATCATAAAATTTCTGTAGACTTCGGGGTCATTTAGTCCACATGTGTAGGGGAATTCCCTACCTAGTAAGTGCTGAAAACAAATTATTCGTCAGATATATTATGAAGATATGCACCAAGTAGAATATGAACATTATTGATGATAATATGCCACCAAAATTGATCCCTCATTATTTGTGTTTTTGAACACGAGATAAGCATATGAACAATAACATCCGTGTACGGAGTATTGCAATGTTGACACTTGTGAAGTATCATACTGTATGGAGTGACTCAGTGTACGAAGTATTGCAATGTTGACAATTATGAAGTATCATACTGTATGGAGTGACTCAGTGTACGAAGTATTGCAATGTTGACAATTATGAAGTATCATACTGTATGGAGTGACTCAGTGTACGAAGTATTGCAATGTTGACAATTATGAAGTATCATACTGTATGGAGTGACTCAGTGTACGAAGTTTTGCAATGTTGACAATTATGAAGTATCATACTGTATGGAGTGACTCAGTGTACGAAGTATTGCAATGTTGACACTTGTGAAGTATCATACTGTATGTAGTGACTCAGTGTACGGAGTATTGCAGTGTTGACAATTATGAAGTATCATACTGTATGGAGTGACTCAGTGTACGGAGTATTGCAATGTTGACACTTGTGAAGTATCATACTGTATGGAGTGACTCAGTGTACGGAGTATTGCAATGTTGACACTTGTGAAGTATCATACTGTATGGAGTGACCAGAAATCTGGCTAAAATTATTACCAGTTTAAGCTCTTTGTTTGACCTTGGTATTTACCTCAAAATGACCGGTTTTATATAATAATGTATATTTTTAATTCTTTGAAAGGATGAATCTTTAAAACATATGTCCTTGAAGTGATTATTCTCATATTCATTTATGGTGCTCCCTATAATGCGCTTTCATTCCTTCTTAGCTGGATAAGTCTTATCTTGCAAAAAAATATAAATACAATCTTCAAGTCATATTTGTGAAGAATTCTATATATATCGAGAACAAATCCATTTTGTTTCATACGGTCATTCCTGCAAAGGAAGGTATACAACAGGCATGCGCAACTTCCTCCAGGGCGCGGGCCAGATAAGTGATTTTTAAAGCCACACCCTATGATGTAAATAAGCGGATAAAACAAGGTCGCATGCCGGATCTGGCCCGGGGGCCGTAGGTTGCACATGGCTGGTATACAATCTCATTAAAAGTATTCTTTTAGACAACGTATTCTCGGGCATAAGACATAATTTGCAAAGGAAATTTAGCTTTCTGTTGTCAATTTCAGTGACGATTCTGTTCAGTTCAAACATGTTTTTGCTAATTGTAGATCTGGTCTTACGTGAGAATTCTTGAATGTGCATCACACATCGATGCTGAAAAACATCTAATTTTTAATGTCTCTCGATCCAATTTTTGACCACACTTCGCAACCATAAAGCGCTGTTGGAATAACAATCTTTTAATACAGGGCTTCAGTGGTTAAATTTACATTCCGTTTTCCCAATCCCGTTAAGGGAATATAGTGATTTTCTTCCTTTTGAACATGCCTTTTCTACTTTTGCTAAGCAGCTCGTGCCAGAGCTCATAGGGATACATACTTGTTCAATAGTTCTGGAGATCGGAATGCTGTTTGGACTGATTTTCCACTTAAAATTGCAGTCTTTTTTCTGTCTGTTCCGTTTGAAAAAATATTGCAACTCTTATTCGCATTGATTTAAAAAAATCCATGTTACAGAATACAAGTGAGCGATATCAACATTGCTTGCAAATGAGCAGGGGTTGTCGCTATAAGAGTGATATCATCAGCTAACCCAAGGTTTTCAGAAGGAATTGATCCTACTGTTATTTCTAATTTGGAATCGTCTTGAAACTTTAAGATAACATTGATATATACCAGGTAGAAAAGCACCTTGCCTGATTGGAATAGGTTCAGATTTAGTGTCATTTATAGTTACAATGCTATAGGCATTCGAGTATGATTCCTTAATTACAGTGAAGAGTTTGCCAGTAGTTCCCAATAGGGCAAACTTTATGAAAAGTTCCTCAAGCCATTCGGTGTCAAACGCTTTCCGAATCAACCAGTAATATGTTAGAATCAGTCCATAATATTGTCCAAATAAGTCTGGTCCGAATTAGCCATGTTCCGAATCATCGTGTACCCTAAATTTACATGCAAATTATGTTGTTTAAATATAAACTGTTTGGAGAAGCACATTATCTTCATTATTAACTGTTTCATGCTGGATGGCGGAGTAGAAATTGTATAATGGTATGCCTGAGCGCGTGTCTCTTTGCTACTTGCTGTAAAATGAGTGTTCGTACTTGTTTTAATCTTTATTGATATCGTCGGTAGCAAACGCTAACTACTAGAGTTTGTGTTGGACATGTTTCATTCATATGCACCAAAGTTCAGTGAAGATTACTTCACTTGACTTGAATAGCATGGGTTCAGCATGGCCAAGAGGTATTTACATGGGCTCAGCATGGCCAAGAGGTATTTGCATGGCCAAGAGGTATTTGCATGGACAAGAGGTATATGCATGGACAATAGGTATTTGCATTGACAATAGGTATTTGCGTGGGCAAGAGGTATTTGCATGGACAAGAGGTATTTGCATGGACAATAGGTATTTGCATGGGCAAGAGGTATTTGCATGCATGGGTAAGAGGTATTTGCATGGGCGAGAGGTATTTGCATGGACAAGAGGTATTTGCATGGACAATAGGTATTTGCGTGGGCAAGAGGTATTTGCATGGACAAGAGGTATTTGCATGGACAATAGGTATTTGCATGGGCAAAAGGTATTTGCATGGGCAAGAGGTATTTGCATGCATGGGCAAGAGGTATTTGCATGGGCGAGAGGTATTTGCATGGACAAAAGGTATTTGCATGGACAAGAGGTATTTGCATGGGCAAGAGGTATTTGCATGGACAAAAGGTATTTGCATGGGCAAGAGGTATTTGCATGGGCAAGAGGTATTTGCATGGACAAAAGGTATTTGCATGGACAAGAGGTATTTGCATGGGCAAGAGGTATTTGAATGGACAAAAGGTATTTGCATGGACAAGAGGTATTTGCATGCATGGGCAAGAGGTATTTGAATGGACAAAAGGTATTTGCATGGACAAGAGGTATTTGCATGCATGGGCAAGAGGTATTTGAATGGACAAAAGGTATTTGCATGGACAAGAGGTATTTGCATGGGCAAGAGGTATTTGCATAAAAACCCATTAAAACCATAAACATTCTCTGATTGCATTTATTTAATGATACAACCTTCAAGTTGGAAAGTATAGTTACAAATAAGTGACATTGTGCTCAGTTTTGATCTCCATATGTTTTGACATCCATCGCGATGATTCCTGTAAATTTCGGAAGCCCTTATTGATTTCTTTCCCCCAGAAAATGATCGATGAGCCTATAGATCTATAGGCACATGGGGTTGGTGATCTCATTCATCTGTCATGTATTTGTCCCCTCAAGGTGATGCCTTTCATCTTATGTTGGCGCGAAACATGGAACACATTTGCGCCTTTTTATAACAATTTTCCTGAAAATAAAAGTAAAATTTACATTTTGTTTTTGTAAACAGCAATATTCGGTACAATTAAGATATTCCCAGATGGTCGAGATTGTAAATAGGTATGTGCCCATGTAGTTCGTGACGATTTCATGCGCAGAAACATGTATTTACTTTTTATGTTTACCGGAAATTGTTGTAGAACACGTTGAGCTACTTGCGATAAGGTGACCTGCGGTTAGTGTGACAAGATTGTTGACACATATTGGTCATCTTATGGGTATCTGACCCCCGTGTGTTTAAAAGACTCTAGCTCACACATTAATATTGCAGGCAGGCATGGAGGAACATACTGTCATCAAAGTGGGATCTAGAAAAAGCCAGGTAAATTACATACCGGTAGTCATGATAGTTTACGGTACATTTGGTAGTACCTGAATTACATTATAGTAATTGCTGCTAGGGTTTATATAAGAAAAAAATAATAAATATTGTATAAACTGTCATAAACTTCAATGCATTGCAAACAAATAATGGAATTTTTTTAATGTAGCCTTTTAAGAGGGATTTCATGAAGAAAAAAAAGATAGGGCTTGAAAATACTATGCACGTATTTCGCTTATTAGTTTTATTTTTTTAGGTTTATTTTTTTGGTGCGATTTGCTAGCAGTAAGCATAAATATGGCAATCACGCATCCTAGAATAGACCCATAATTTGAAAGCCCTTGAAAACAACTTGCTAATGCTGCCACCACTATTTCCTATTACCGCGTTACTAATTAGAAAACATACCCAAAAACTTTCACTATATTTACTTTTTAATTTGTTATCCTACTGCATCAGTAATAAACGTGTGGTGCATTTGTCATGGTGAATGATTTTATTTTCCAATCAACGGGACCACCATAGTGCTGGGTATTCCGAGGTGACCTTTAACAGGAGGCACTCTACTAAAGAGAACATCCAATTACTGCGGCAGTTGAGAAATACAGTGACTGTCGATAGTAGTATCAAAGTAAAATTTAAAAAAAAAATATCAGGAAATATTATGTAAAAGCAAGACATTTAGTAACAAAATTTAAACTTTAAATTCATAAATTTAATCAAGATCTTTATATGCCCGAGTTGTAGTAAATCCATTCAATAATTATGATTGAGATATTCTTATGTTATATTACATGGCATGTTATATTACATGGCATAGTTAACCCAACCCCCTGTAAACTTTAATTGTGTGCCCCATGCCTAGAAAACACCTTTTACGAAGTTGAAGGGATTACAGGGTTCATTAACTTGTCTTTATGCTACTGAGCTAAGAACCCACACTGAAACAAAACTCATGAGCTTCACAATACACCCATTATTGGACCCCACAAGTTAGATAAAAATTTTTATCGGAGAGTGTCAGTCATGTCACCAATTCTGCTTGTATTGTTTAAATTGTGAAGCAGATGATTTGTTGATATTGTGCTCGGCATGTTTTTATGATTGAAAAGTACAAAAAAGGGGTTGGAACTGGATATGGTATGAATGGATTTTGATCACTTATCTCTGTTTATGTAAAGGAAATCTACGATTTTGTTTACCCTGAATAGAGTTATTCCTCAAACTTGTAATATTCACAGCTAAGTGAACTTCCTGATGTTATTTCTACATACAGGATATTCAGATGTTACACATGGTGACATCACTGAACAAAAATGTTTAAATCCCGCGTTTAATAGACATACCACTATACCTATGTGGTGTTGGCAGGATTATCAAGTTTTAGACATTTTGAAATATCATATATCATATAAAAGTACAACCAAATAAATATATGTATCAGGGATTTACAAATCCACTTGCCCGACTCCTAGGACAAGCTCAAATTCAGCTCGGGCAAGCCCAAGTTTGGAAGACACTTGCCCTTGGGCAGGTCCAAAACATTTAGAGAGAGTGAGATCCAAGAAATTTTATTTAATGTCGGTGGTTGGGATAAATACATTAAACACTAGCTCTGTGCAAGCTATTTTACCAACAAGAGGTAGTGTTCAGTTCGTAATGCTTTATGTTCTGCAACTTTTATTCCTGCCACAGCATTTATATCAGCACCTATATTTAGTGTTTATATGTATGACATTATTCTTCTACACAACTGTCCACAGTTTCTTTCATTTATGATGTATAGTATCTTCTAGAACAAGTCTGAATGTGGGAGTGGAGATAACTTGCAACCAAATCCTTTACATTGTACTTCCAGCAGATACAAAACAACTGTCACGGTCACAGGCACTCTTTTTCGTCAGTGAAAAGGGAAATTATTGACAACATCCACTCCCCTTCTACAAATGGACAAGGTGGCTATAACTCCTAACTCGTGTGGTTTGGAATCTGCCTCCTTGCCGATTCTGTACTAATTTGTTCTTTTTTAATCCAGTCTGCATGTTCAGTCGCTGATTATGTATATCAGCGTAAAAGGAGACATTCCAAACTTGTTTCCCATGTGCAATTTAAGTAGTTCACAAAACATTTAAAAGCCACATATGCGCAAAGTTTCTCTGTTGCTTTGTATCTGTTTGGATTGAGTTTGAATGCCAATACATCCGGTGCGTCACGCAGTGAACAAGCTACAGTTAGTTCCGATTGGTGGTTATTGTTTTACCCTGGACTTGGACAATTACCACCAATAAGAATTGAATGTAACATATTTCACTGCATGACACACTGAAAGTGTAGCCTTCAAATTCGATCCAAGTAGACAAGATATGAAGCAACAGATAAACTTCCTGTAAAAGTGGTTATTAAATGATCAGTAAAGGTACATAGATCATATAATGAGAACAAATCTGGAATGTCTTGTTTACATTGATCTATGTTATCAGTGGCTGAACATGCTGACAGGATAAAATAATTAGCATGGAATTGGCAGGGGTGGGGCGGATTTAGAACCACATGAGTTAGTCACCTTTTGTTAATTTGGTGTTGTCAGTGGTTTTTATTTTTTTACTGACAAATTTAAGTGCATATGCCTGCTATGGCTGTCTCAGGTATATTCTTAACTTAAAGAATAAAAAGGCAAACAAATAATAATTATTCATGGCTGCTGTAGATTAAAGTAGCTTGTATTGGGTAAGTATCGTTTTGTATTGATTCTTCACCTCTTGTATCGATATGGGTATCGATATGGAAAAAGTTTAAATGCATCGATATATCGATTAATCGTTTCACCCCTAGTATCTTGTGGGCAATGTCAAGGTGTTACGGAATTATGTATCATTTCTTTTAAATAATGGTATAGTTTTATTAGTTTATAACCTCTGCATTATAGTCTAATAGGTGTCGTTTTGCAGAGTACACATATACGGTAATTTCAATGTGACCCAGTACATTGGTCCTGGGAAAATCAATATTATGGTTTGAAGCATTAGTCATGTCACGTGATTCAGCGCGTGGGGTTTGCACTTCTGACCTGACCTGGATTTCGCAATTCAGGAATGATTCATTTTGTTGACCAGAAGTTAGATAGTAAGATCGTAATACTGAGTTGTTATTCTGAGACGGAATAAGAAATGAGTTTTATTTGTATTTCAATGACGCAGTACAGAAACTATAAAATAAGATGTAATCGCAGCGTTCGTCATTCTACATAGTTTCGTCAGCTTGAGAGGTCTTTAACAAAATTGGTTCTTTGTATGTGATATTATGCTTCAGAGTTATTATTGTACAGTACATTTTGGATTTAGTACTGCTACTTCAGAAATATTTTCCAGCAGTACATTTTTGGGATTAACTACTGATATTTAAGAATTATTCAGCTCCGTTGGAATTATCGGAAACATCTCTAGAACTTGTGTGATATTCTATATTCACAAGGATTACTTGGAATTAATAACACCTGGATATAACTGATTCTTGTTGGCACGCCAGCATATTGGTGGTTTCATTTGGAATATTCTCTGTTTGGAATAATTTGGATTAACTTCCAGATCAGTGAACATTAGAACAATTTAGGACTTTTAAGGATATACTATACTGTAAGTTATTTTTAATTCTTTCACTTTGATTGTTTGTTGAAATATTTTTATATTTTAGGAAATTAAATATTTGTGTTTTAAATCTTGAAAGCTTGTTTGAGTCTTTTCTTTTGTTACATTTACCCCTAGTCGTAACACAAGGTCATGTATATGTCTGTTTTTGCTCCTCTGACTATATCTGCATTCTAATTCTTTCTCATCTATATTTTTATCTACATGTATTATTTACATATATGTTTTTTGTATAACTTTAATTATTGGCATATAGTTTTCAGGTTACAACAACAATAAAAAGAAAACAAAAGTTAAAATAAAAATAACATGATTTCCTTAAAATATCACAAATCTTATCTTCATTTTATTCTCGTGTTGGGGCATTATGTTTGGGGCAAGCTCACAATTCCCAAGGGCAAGTTCAATTTTCCAGTCAGCTTGCCCTGGGCAAGCTGACTTTTATAAAATTTGTAAATCCCTGTGTATATATAGGTACTGTGTAAAAAATGTGCATGATATTTTGTGTGCCCCCACATCTAGTGTTACCCAAGTTTATCATAGCCTGACAATTATTCTATTTGAATCTGCTCAATAACTTTTGATGAAATTAAAGTTTGTATGAGGCTTTACATTAAAAAGACCTAAGTCAAGTTTGATTTTCGCCATTTTCAGACAAAATTTAATGGAGTGAAGGCCCCCTTTGGACTTAAAATTTTGCTCTTAACTTGCATCTGAAGGTGTACTGTAGATTACATGTATTTTAAAAACTCAAAGAGCAGTAGCATATGGCCACATTTTGTAGCTTTAGATCTAATCATTTGATTTGGGCTTAGAGCTGGAGTGCATGGGTCGGATGCTAGAAATAGATGCCAACTCTGGACTTTAACATTGATTAAACTTCCTTTTTGTTTTCATTGGGCCCAAGGAAGGCTGAATTTGCCACTCCACAATAGATTTGTAGTTGCCAAAACATTTGAACTCTTAAACTTTGACTTATGTGTATATCCACTGCATACATGTGCCTTGCCTCCACAATGACTGATAAATCCACTTATAAACAAAGCACTACTATCTGCCATAGCCGTTATATCCATTTTGCAATGACTGATAAATCCACTTATAAACAAAGCACTACTATCTGCCATAGCCGTTATATCCATTTTGCAATGACTGATAAATCCACTACTATCTGCCATAGCCGTTATATCCACTTTGCAATGACTGATAAATCCACTTATAAACAAAGCACTACTATCTGCCATAGCCGTTATATCCATTTCGCAATGATTGATAAATCCACTTATAAACAAAGCACTACTATCTGCCATAGCCGTTATATCCATTTCGCAATGACTGATAAATCCACTTATAAACAAAGCACTACTATCTGCCATAGCCGTTATATCCATTTCGCAATGACTGATAAATCCACTTATAAACAAAGCACTACTATCTGCCATAGCCGTTATATCCATTTCGCAATGACTGATAAATCCACTTATAAACAAAGCACTACTATCTGCCATAGCCGTTATATCCATTTTGCAATGACTGATAAATCCACTTATAAACAAAGCACTACTATCTGCCATAGCCGTTATATCCATTTTGCAATGACTGATAAATCCACTACTATCTGCCATAGCCGTTATATCCATTTTGCAATGACTGATAAATCCACTTATAAACAAAGCACTACTATCTGCCATAGCCGTTATATCCATTTCGCAATGACTGATAAATCCACTTATAAACAAAGCACTACTATCTGCTATAGCCGTTATATCCATTTCGCAATGACTGATAAATCCACTTATAAACAAAGCACTACTATCTGCCATAGCCGTTATATCCATTTCGCAATGACTGATAAATCCACTAATAAACAAAGCACTACTATCTGCCATAGCCGTTATATCCATTGACTGGTTATGTGCCTTAGACCCCAGTGACGGATAGATTCGCTCTCTATGATCATGTTATAGACAATCTTATTCATCAGTAATTGGTGGTAAAAAGACATTTAACCAATCAAAATAGAGTTAACAAATGATGGTTTTTACTATGAAAGACACCATATTCTAAATATGGCTCCTAAATACAGAGATTTTCTGGAATTTTATACCATGTGATAGTTAATACATGTGGTTGTTGACAGTGGAAGCTATGGCTTTTGCTAGCGATTCGGAATCATAATTTTCAGATTTTTCAGAGTTCAAAATTGATCATATTGATGTAGGAAGTGTTGGCACTGACATTGAAGTATCGTCTTTGTCCAGTCTGTCAAAAATTGAGATAGAATCAGATGATGAAAACAGTGCAGTGTGGACAAAAGAGCCACGTACTCCGCAAGTCACCAAGTTCACTGAAAGTGTTTGTCCTACCTACACCTTCATTTTGGATGAGGGGAAAAAAAGAAAGATATATTTCTTCTTTAAATATTTACCCCTGGTATTAAATGAAATAACTGTGGCTGAAACTAACAGCTATGCAGCATAATGTATGAAAGAGAAACCCGACAATGTTTGACAGAATAAAGGCAGAATGAGGTGTCCATTATGTGCAAGCAGTGTGATGTTCCTCTTTGACTTTGTGTAAGACATAACTGCTTTTACAAATATCTCCAACAGCAACTACATAACTAGTAAAACATAATGACCAACGAAACGTTTGAATATTGTGTCACACTTTGACATATAACTTTGTATAAAATAATGACAAATTTTAGTGTTACAAATAGTGTGTTTAATTCATGGATTTTCTTATCAATCTTGTGGAAGCCAGTGGGATTAAAGAATCATACAGACAAAAGGTAGTTATAGCTTTTATATTTGCATAGTTTTAGTTTATCAATCAGTCAATTATAAGGAAAATAACTAAAAACAATTGGCCCGCATTCACAAATCATCAGCTAAAAAATTATCATTTGGCAGCAGCAGCATCATGCTCTGGTAGTCAGTCCCCAAATCAGCTGCAGTAGTGACCCCAGCAGCTAGGCAGATTAGTGAGCCACTACAGTAGCACTAGTAGTTAAAGAGTTAAATGAAATTTCAGTTTGTGGAAACAAATTATTTTGGATATAGATGTAATTGCTTAATTTAACTCGTTAGTTTCATTAGAGTGCATTTTTAGTTGCAGTATATTATTCTGAGTCTGGACAGAATGATTCAGCAACCATTTTAAGTTTGACTATAAATTGAACAATTTCTATTGCAGCTGGCCATGATTGAGCAACCATTTTAAGTTTGACTATAAATTGAACAATTTCTATTGCAGCTTCCCATGATTCAGCAACCATTTTAAGTTTGACTATAAATTGAACAATTTCTATTGCAGCTGGCCATGATTCAGACAAACACTGTCATAGATGCATTGCAAGAGACATTTCCAGATATAAAATTTGAAATTGGTAAGTTTGATGTCTTTGACCCCCAGGATCTTTTAGGACTGAAAATGCGTGTGTGTGTGTGGAATTCATCCTTCTATATGAAAACAATGGAAATTTCCCTAACAAAGAAACACAGGTAGTGCTTGAAAATATGCTATGTAATGTGCCTGTTTCGATCAGCTCGATTATGTTAGAAATGAGTGAATCATACAGTTAAGCAGCCTATATAATAAATCTCCAGTCCTTCTTGGCTTTAATGAATTTATGACAGTTTTAAGAAGACTTGCTAGTGTTTCCAACACAATCTGTAAAAGGTATGGTAATCATCCTCTCTAGAGGGCACCTTCGGCACACAGAGGGCACCTTCTGCATGGTTTTAGCATTCTGAAGGGCAATCCTGATTTTATTGCAATGTACGGGTAGTATTCACTTCATAATAATAATAATAAGTTTATTATTATTATTATTATTATTATTATTATTATTATTATTATTATTATTATTATTATGTTACTCATTGATTCAGTTGAATAGGCACTTAAAGGAGAAATATTTCAGCACAATAAGTGTGTTCTAATATTTATCATCTATAATACATTTTTAAATACCACACAGCTTTAATTATAAGAAGCCAAGTCATACACAGTGTTGCACATAGGATCCCAAGGGCAGGGGACACTGTGTTCCCATCTGGGGGGGACACACCATTTTAGAGGGACAAATCAAAATAATTGTACATAATGCACTAATAGTGCTATAAAAATGAGATAATTTTGGTTGCTTCAAAAGTTTTGTAACCTTAACTTTGTGCTCTGCACTGTACTGTCATATTTTCCTTGAACACTTACATTATTGCAATAAAAGTTTTATCATGTGCTCAAGCATCTCATGAAAACATTATCCGGTTAACCTGAAATGAGCTGCACCATGGAATTTTCTGTTCCAGATCTTGCTCTCTCATTTAACTTTAGTGAACACTAATTATCTACCAGCATTTTTATTATAATAAATGATTAGGGGTAGGGGTGACTTTAACCTCGAAAATACATTGCATTAATGTATGTCTCTCAATAAACGCATACCTTCAGGTTTTGATGATTGGAATTTAAATTTGACCCATTTCTGATGCATGGAAATTCGCACCTGTGCATTTTATGATGCACGTTGATTTGGGCCGGAGCATCAGTCTTAATTACCCTTGATTTGCCTCTGGTATAATTTCCTACTGAGCGTGCACTGTCCGTAACAAATTGACTGTATGCGCCAGTTGTAATCTGGATTGTTTAAGGCCAAATGCGGGATGTTTTATGAGGTGTTGTAAGTAATAAAGGGATCAAAGGTGGTCCATGATGGCTGTCAAGTCTTTTAATAAAAATCGGCTGACCTTTGATTTATTGTATTGTTTAATTGTTCTTGTGTTGCTCAAGATTTTTTTATGGGAATATTTAAAGGCAGTTGATATGTGTTTGAGTTCAGTTCATGTCAAAATGCCAAAACAAATTTTCTCAGAATGCTAAAAACACTGGCTATGTAATATGAAACTCGGGAATAATTCTCATGTCCAACTCAGAGACTTTCTCCTCAGGATGAACTTGGCTTAGAGGAGTATTGGAGAACAGTCAGCAACCTTAAAAACCCAACCACAGGAAAACTGAAGTTTGAACTTTCTTGCAGGCTGAGTGTGGTTGTTTTGTCATTGCCACAATCTATTGCTGATACAGAGAAGACATCCTCTATTCTTCGCAAAAATAAAATGATTCAAGGGGAAATCTTGACCAGAAAACTATTGAGAGCCTGTTAAGTGCAAAACTTAATAATCACAATTAATGTCATCAGTGATCACCAGTCAGTGATCTTGTGAAGGAAACTAAAAATGGAAGTGGATGTTATTTTTAAAAAAATCTTGGCAGTGAACTACGAGACATACACCTGTTCCTTCTTCATTGAATTGTCATACACTGGCTCGTATTAATTAATCACAATGGCTCAAAAAAGTATATTTTCTTTCCTGTCCCAGTCTCAGAAACGACCTGCCAGTGATGATCATTCCGACCATCAGACTCCAAAGAAACAGAAAGTTAGTAACAATTGTGAGAAGGAGAATAAATCTCCAAAAGTTGTAAGAAATCTTAAGCATCAGTTTGGTGCATGAATAACGAACAAGTCCAGCTACCAGCTACGAGATCATGACTCAAAAACAAATGACTCTGAGATTTCAGTTTTGACTCTTGAGATTAGCATTTTGACTCCTGAGATTTTGATGTCAAAGGTCAAATGACTTGTCAGTTTTGAAATCTATTGAGAACCCTGTAATGACCATCAAGCACTTTACATTGCAACTTGGCCAACTATCACAAACTTTGAATGTTATCACCTTTTGTGACTTTGGACATTGCTAGCGCCAACAGAGACATGGTTTGCCATCCGTTAATGAAAAGTTGTAGGCATATTTTTTTATTTTTTTCTGCCGAGGAGGATGCACAGGGTCAAGATTTGGGGGACATATGACAAAAAATTGTGGGAAATCTACCAGCTCGTGCTCTGTGTGCAACACTGCATACATTTGATTATGATTTGTACATTCATGTTATAAGAAGAGAAAATGTTCATCAAATAGTTCATGTGTTCATGCAGTTTGACAGATAACAGTCTATACATGTTGTAAACTATAAACAGTTGCCTAATCACTGCAATTATAGTTGTAGCTTCTCTGATGAATGATCAATAATCGGCGAGTAATTTAGAATAAAGAAATTTGACAAGACCAAGCTATCATTTGCAAAGAGAATTCAAATTGGAAAAGATAATCCATTCATCATATCTACTCATAGGGATGCAAAATGCTGTTCATTGAGTGGACACGCTGCCATAAGCAGTTCAAATAAACAAAGACCTCCTTTATGCATCATCAAGTGGTGTTAATCCATATGTATTGCTGCTTATGATCATAGAAATTATATCAAGCTCATAAGCTGCCGTTTTTGTTAGTGAAACATGAAAAGGGCAATTCAAGTTGGAAAGATGATCCCTTTAATCATATCTACTCACAAGCGTGTCGATCAGACACCTTTCTGTAGGTAACCAGAGGGACAGCAGACCTGCCAACCCTTATGATTTGACCACAAGTTTTACTGAAATTAGCCTTAAATTACAGACTTAAGCAATAATAGCAAAAATTATGAAAATGCTTTTTTTGCAGTCAAATCCATATATTGGCTTGTCTGGATTGGTCCAGATCCAGGTTTTCATATTAGATTCAGTGGAATTGGTCAGGCAACCAGTCAGTCTTTACAGTAGTACCTCAGACAGTTTCATCTGCCCATTTTTTTTCTCAAGCAAAACACCTGCATGATAAAGCTTTTGCTTATATCTGCAAATGTTCAGTAACATACGAACACACGAACACACGTTAACAGCGAAAGTGACTATAAGCCTGTTAAAAAGTTAAACAGTCAACACAGAAGTATAAAAAGGAATGTTCAGATTATTGCAAGAAAGGCAACAATTATTCTAGGTACATTTATTGGACATCATATGTCGATTTGAGTTTTGTTCATGGCGGGAGAGATCTTCAGCTTAAGAGATCTAGCAAGAATCCATAGGCCTCCATGGGGTTTGGAACTGCAGCTTCTGAAACTGAATTGGAGGTCACTAAGGTCTAAGTACTTTGTGAACTTTTTACTTAAACATAATGTTGCCTTTGCTGCATCAGATCACACTTCTTAACTTTTCAAATGCATGTTTCCAATTCGACAATAGCAGTACATTGTATTTCATTACACCTTACTGAAAATTGGTCTAACTTACCGAAGAATATTGACTGTTCTGTTGAGAAAGTCTTGTTAGGTTTGGCAGGTGTGTGAATATTTCAATGATCAAATGTTAGTAGCTTGAAAATAGACAAAATTCCATTCTAGTTTTTTACATTATCATTTTTTATTATATTTCTCGGTTGCCTGACTGGGCTTTAATATTAGGTACAAATTGTTGCCTTGTATTCATTTTTTTTTGTCCCAGGCTCTCAGGTAATGGATTTTTCTACCCCAGGATAGTACTTGATCACCGTGTGAGAACAGTCACTAAGACAGAGCCGTATAATCAAGTGCGCCCTGAATTATCATGGTTACTAAGCCATTTGATGCATTCAGGAAGACTTGATAAACAACTTGATGATTAAGACTCAGTCTTGTGGAATGAATTTACCAGTACTTTTTTGCAGTTTTCACAAAATACCCCATTGAATTTTTAAAACAATGTTATTTGTTCTAAAAGCCATGGCGTTAAAGACCCATTTTATTACATTCTGATCTAGAGTTCTGCTGTGCTTATTTTCTTTCTTTTTCATTATCATTTACATAGATTTGCTGTGTAAGATATATCATTTCTGTTGTAATTTAGAATCATATTCTGTTATTTTTTTTCTTTTCATTACATTTTAATATACACTTTTATTTTATACTGCAGTCAGTGTGTCACTATGACTATGTGGAATTCTCATGTTTTGTCCTTTTTTTTATTTCTTCTCAGTATTCTGTGTGATTTATATCATTGCCCAAATGGACAGATCTATATTATTTCATTCAAGGATTATAATTATATACCCAAATGGACAGATCTACATTATTTCATTCAAGGATTATAATTAAATACCCAAATGGACAGATCTATATTATTTCATTCAAGGATTATAATTAAATACCCAAATGGAGAGATCTATATTATTTAATTCAAGGATTATAATTATATACCCAAATTGACAGATCTACATTATTTCATTCAAGGATTATAATTAAATACCCAAATGGACAGATCTATATTATTTCATTCAAGGATTATAATTAAATACCCAAATGGACAGATCTACATTATTTCATTCAAGGATTATAATTATATACCCAAATGGACAGATCTACATTATTTCATTTGAGGATTATAATTAAATACCCAAATGGACAGATCTATATTATTTCATTCGAGGATTATTACATACCCAAATGGACAGATCTGCATTATTTCATTCAAGGATTATAATTACATACCCAAATGGACAGATCTACATTATTTCATTCAAGGATTATAATTATATACCCAAATGGACAGATCTACATTATTTCATTCAAGGATTATACTTATATGCCCAAATGGACAGATCTACAATATTTTATTCAGGGATGATAATTACATACCCAAATGCTTTTAACTGCTTACTTTCAAAATCTGTTCTGCCTATATTTCAAACAGATTTTATACACTGTTGGTTTTCGCCGTTTTTTTTGTTGTTGGAATGTATCAGAAATCTACATGCATGTAGATGCAAAATCACAAGTTGGATTATAATGATGGTTCACATTTGGGTATGTCTGAATAGCTTGTGGACAACACTGTTTTGCCTGCTTAATAATAATATTGATAATAATAATACAATGAAACCTGCCTTGAGAGATCACCCCTTCTGCGAACAAAAATTTGTCTCTAAAAGCAGGTCATCTCCCATTGGAGGTCAAAACATTATATATAACATTGACTTGTACACAGTAATTCTGCTCATTCATGACAGGATGTCTTTCAAAAGATAATTCTCAAGACTGGTTTTACTGTACTACTACTGCTAATAATAATAAAAATAATAATACAATAAAATATGTGAATGCCAGTAAATGGAAAAAGTGCAAACTTATGAACTTTCTTAATACAGTTTGGCTCATTTTTTATTACAGTATCTATGGCAACTGTGGGTGATAAAATTTTAGATGCTGCTTTATCAAAGGTAAGTAAAATATTATATACTTTATTATTATTGTTGCTAATATGCAGTACATAGCTGTATTGTCCTTAAATACTTTATTACAGCACTACTTCATTTTAAGGCCATTCATAATAATGTGTTTCATGTTCTAAGGCAAGTATGGTTGTGGATTCCATTCCATTAAGTTGCAGTGAAATTATATGTATTGTGTACTTCATTATAAAGTGGTCTCACTGTAAGGCAGTATACTCAGTGGCTCCCATGGACAAAATTATAATGGGGGAGTACTGTATCATGTACTTCATTATAAGGCAGTATAGCTCCTATTGACACAGTGTTATAATGAGGGAGTACTGTATCATGTACTTCATTATAAGGCAGTATCACTGTAAGGGAGTATATTGTATAGCTCCTATTGACAGTGTTATATTGAGGGAGTACTGTATCATGTACTTCATTATAAGGCAGTATCACAGTAAGGGAGTATATTGTATAGCTCCTATTGACAGTGTTATAATGAGGGAGTACTGTATCATGTACTTCATTATAAGGCAGTATCAAAGTAAGGGAGTATATTGTATAGCTCCTATTGACAGTGTTATATTGAGGGAGTACTGTATCATGTACTTCATTAAAAGGCAGTATCACTGTAAGGGAGTATATTGTATAGCACCTATTGACACTGTTATATTGAGGGAGTACTGTATCATGTACTTCATTATAAGACAGTCTCACAATAAGGTGGTATACTCTATAGCTCCCATGGACAGCATTATAACAAGGAGTGTTGTAATTGTTTCTCTAATGGTAAAAATGTGGCCATATGAGGCATAGTGAAGCCCCGCTACAGCATGCTTTGTTATAACATGAATTCGAATATAATGTGTTCATGGCATGGCTCCAGATATTTTACAGTAATTTCACAAATTTTTTGGAAGTACTGCAAAGTTTTAATTAAAAAAAACAAAAACAAGTTTGATTTGTTAATTTGTCAAGGCATGTTGTATTCGTGAAGAAAAAATGTCTTGTCATTGTTTCTTTCTTTATATAAATAAAGATGCCAAAAGTTTCTTTTTGTGAATGTTTATTTCAGTTATGTCAGTAGTCAATCACTGTACTTTGATCTTAGCTAATTTTTGAAAGTCATCAGCTCTTTAAAAAGCTGATAATTGTTACTGGTAATTTAATTATTATTGAACCAGCAACAATAAATCCATTAAGTGTTTTTTGTGTTTGCCTTCAGTGCCTCCAGTGTACAATAATTGCTAGGTCCAGTTGAAAGAATAGTCAACAGGTGTTTGCTCTGTCAACCTGCATACACAACCCAGCACCAAACAACGCACTGGTTGAAAAAAGTTTCTCACCCAAATTTACAAATTAATTAATTTACCTAACCTCATTAAGTAATTGGTAATCATCAATGTCAATGTCATAACTTAAGGGTGTTGAATTATTGGGCACTGCATTAGTAAATACATCATAAAACGAAAGCCACCATCATGTGCATGTGGCTTAATTGTGCTGTCGGACAATCATGACACATTCGATCAGTGAATCAATTCCTGAAAATAAATGACTGTTTATTTGTGGACAGTTATTCATGCTTTAGTCAAAGGAATTATATACAGTAATAAGATTCTAGCAGAAAAATTCTAGTGGTTTATACAATGACTTCGACACATACACCTGCACACATACTGAACCGTAAATGTTCTGTATCTTTCCTTATGTTATTTTTGGATTTTCTTTTTGGCACTGACTTCAGACACATCATGATCTGTGCTGAAATGATTTAAAACATGCTTTTTAGTGCATTTTTTGGATGGAATTATTATGGATTGACAGTTATAGATGCATTGAGATCTGACAGTGTGTACATGTATGGGTACTTGAACTATTCATGCTATACATGACCCCCACCATCATGTTTTAGTGGGGTTTCACTGTAGTACTATTGTTTATGTCTAAAACTATTCTATTTGTTGCTGATACAAACTTTAATTATAAGACATAACAATTATTATGGCCCCATAATGACAGTGGTAGGGGCTTATGGCCCTATAATGACAGCGGTAGGGGCTTATAGCCCCATAATGACAGTGGTATGGGCTTATGGCCCCATAATGACAGTGGTAGGGGCTTATGGCCCCATAATGGCAGCGGTAGGGGCTTATGGCCCCATAATGGCAGCGGTAGGGGCTTATGGCCCCATAATGACAGCAGTAGGGGCTTATGGTCCCATAATGACAGCGGTAGGGGCTTATGGCCCCATAATGACAGCGGTAGGGGCTTATGGCCCTATAATGACAGCGGTAGGGGCTTATAGCCCCATAATGACAGTGGTATGGGCTTATGGCCCCATAATGACAGCGGTAGGGGCTTATAGTCCCATAATGACAGCGGTAGGGGCATATAGTGTTACCCTTGTCTATCCATCCGTCCGTTCATCCATCCATCACACCTTTTTTCTGTAAAAGTCAGTGATAGACACTGTGGCGAGGCATCAATGCCATGAACATATTTCTAGTTAATTATGATTTTTCAAGTTTTCATTCATTTATGGTCTCATTAATTTGAACTTTTAGTTTATCGTTGTTTCATCACATCATAATTCTGACTATGATGCTTTATTTCTGTTAAGTGGTGGTTTCCATAAAAAAGTTTGACTGAAAATGTAAAGCATTTAGGTGTTGGTTAACATTTTTCAGCAATGTTTTGATCATGGGCTTGACATGCTGGCTTTCTTGCATGTCTTTTTTTTTTGCAGATAGGTGAAAAGAGTCTCTTTACTAGAGAGCTGGAGGTGGCCTTGGAACAAAAGGAGGTGGATTTCGTTGTCCACTCCCTTAAAGATCTGCCTACTACATTGCCTGACGGACTGGTTGTGGGATGCGTTTTTAAGTATGTTACCTAACCAGGTTGACTGGTTTTTTCTATGCCTTTCACAGAAAATGCAGAGACTGTTTGATTCATCTGCTCTGTCAGTCTGAATTGATTCTATCTTTGCCTGAACTGTGAATGATACAGACTTGAAAATTTTGGGGAATTATTGGAATTGGTACATGCATATGCATAAGGGTTTTAGAACTTTGATCTGTCATCATGGAACTAAATCATTACGACGGTTTGTGGATGATATCATGGAACAGGGATTTAGGCAATATGCACAGATGGAATCAGTTATATCTGAAAGTAGTATAGAGACATTGCATTTTGCTGCAGAAAGTTCTAGATATGGAAACAATCATATTCTTATCCTTTTGTTTGTCTTTCCAAATTGGATTGTAGCTTCTATATTTGAAACATTTAGTATTAAAAATCTCAAAACAGGTATACACATGTTGTTTGATGATTTCATTCTTCTCTTTATCTGTTGGAAGGAGGGTTGTCACTTTCAAATGTACCATTTCTGCTAACTGGACAGCAGAGCAATACGTTCAGAAGTAGTAAAACATGTCCAGTTACTGCTAATTTTAAAGGTGTGAATCCATTTATTTTAATGGGATGAATTTTTATTGGTTTTGTCAAATAAAAAAAATGTATGTTTTTACTTAATTTAATTGATGTGCCCCATATTGGGAAGTGGTTATATTATCTTGATAGATGTATCATTTTTCATGATGTCTTTTAGCGGTTTATAGCAACCACAAAATTCTAGAGAATTGTGACCCCATGAATACATGTGGATTCTTTGTATTTAGTCTTTCTTGTGACTTCAGTTTGTATTATTAAAAGATTCCTTCTTGAAATTACATTCACGTCTACTTTTTCAGACGGGACAGTCCATTTGATGCAGTAGTGATGCACCCGAAACACAAGGGCAAGAAGCTAGAAGATTTGGAGGAGGGGAGGTAATAAGCCCTTTCTGAATCAGACATGATTCTTTGTGTCCCTTGATAAAATAAATTTCAGCTGCAAGAGAAGTTGTTAGAATAAATTATGCATGTCCTTGTTTTTTAAAATGCAGATGAAACATTTTTGGTCAGAATATGATTTATAATATCAGTAGGTTTGTAATCATTTATGATTTTTTTTTTATCAAAACTGCCTTTGTGGAAGCTTGATATAACAATCAGTCAGTAGAGCATCAGTTCATTCGAGGGACTCTTGTTTTGTCAAGCCTACCTTTTTGTTGATACAACAATCACTTGGCATCCATGTGCGTGTCTTCCTGTCCACACCCCAGATTAACCTCAATGTTACAATGTTTTATGTGGTTAATCTCTTAAGTAGAGTAGGCCACAGCATCATGTTACTTGGTATGATGTGTACAACACCGGCTTCTTGTTATTTAAAATTAAAGACGATTTATTTATATTTTTTCTTTCTTCCTTAAACGGGATTATCCAAATAGTGAAGAAAGTTGACATCTAGTTTCTAAACCAACCATAAAAAGTGTAAAGAGAAGTAAGAATATTTTGATAAACTTACTAAATATTGTTTTAGAGCATTCATGCCTTACATTTCTTATCCTGTTTGATAAACTTAGATAATGTTTTAGGGCATTCATACCTTACATTTCCTATCCCATTTGATAAACTTAGATAATGTTTTTAGGGCATATGTGCCTTACATTTCCTATCCCATTTGATAAACTTAGATAATGTTTTAGGGCATTCATACCTTACATTTCCTATCCCATTTGATAAACTTAGATAATGTTTTTAGGGCATATGTGCCTTACATTTCCTATCCCATTTGATAAACTTAGATAATGTTTTAGGGCATTCATACCTTACATTTCCTATCCCATTTGATAAACTTAGATAATGTTTTTAGGGCATACGTGCCTTACATTTCCTATCCCATTTGATAAACTTAGATAATGTTTTAGGGCATACATGTCTTACATTTCCTATCCCATTTGATAAACTTAGGTAATGTTTTAGGGCATTCATACCTTACATTTTCTATCCCATTTGATAAACTTAGATAATGTTTTAGGGCATACATGTCTTACATTTCTGATCCCATTTGATAAACTTAGATAATGTTTTAGGGCATACATGTCTTACATTTCTGATCCCATTTGATAAACTTAGATAATGTTTTTAGGGCATACATGTCATACATTTCCTATCCCATGTGATAAACTTAGATAATGTTTTAGGGCATACATGTCTTACATTTCCTATCCCATTTGATAAACTTAGATAATGTTTTAGGGCATGCCTTACATTTCCTATCCCATTTGATAAACTTAGATAATGTTTTTAGGGCATACATGTCTTACATTTCCTATCCCATTTGATAAACTTAGATAATGTTTTAGGGCATTCATACCTTACATTTTCCATCCCATTTGATAAACTTAGATAATGTTTTTAGGGCATTCATACCTTACATTTCCTATCCCATTTGATAAACTTAGATAATGTTTTTAGGGCATTCATACCTTACATTTCCTATCCCATTTGATAAACTTAGATAATGTTTTAGGGCATTCATACCTTACATTTTCTATCCCATTTGATAAACTTAGATAATGTTTTAGGGCATTCATACCTTACATTTCCTATCCCATTTGATAAACTTAGATAATGTTTTAGGGCATTCATACCTTACATTTTCTATCCCATTTGATAAACTTAGATAATGTTTTAGAGCATTCATACCTTACATTTCCTATCCCATTTGATAAACTTAGATAATGTTTTAGGGCATTCATACCTTACATTTTCTATCCCATTTGATAAACTTAGATAATGTTTTAGGGCATTCATACCTTACATTTCCTATCCCATTTGATAAACTTAGATAATGTTTTTAGGGCATTCATACCTTACATTTTCTATCCCATTTGATAAACTTAGATAATGTTTTAGGGCATTCATACCTTACATTTCCTATCCCATTTGATAAACTTAGATAATGTTTTAGGGCATTCATACCTTACATTTTCTATCCCATTTGATAAACTTAGATAATGTTTTAGGGCATTCATACCTTACATTTCCTATCCCATTTGATAAACTTAGATAATGTTTTAGGGCATACATGTCTTACATTTCTGATCCCATTTGATAAACTTAGATAATGTTTTAGGGCATACATATCTTACATTTTCTATCCCATTTGCTCCGCTACATTAACATGAATATAATGAAATTTTAAGTTCATAATATTTTCTTTTTCATTTCCTAGTGTCATTGGTACAAGTTCATTGAGGCGTGCAGCTCAGCTTGGAAGAAAATTTCCCAAGTTCAAGTTTGAAAACATTGTATCCTTTAGCAGGACATTTGTGGGATGCATTGATTAAGACTTCAGATTACGCAGATTCCTCACTACTGCATTGATTAAGACTTCATATTACACAGATTCCTCACTATTGCATTAAGACTTCAGATTACACATATTCCTTACTATTGCATTAAGACTTCAGATTACACAGATTCCTTACTATTGCATTAAGACTTCAGATTACACAGATTCCTTACTATTGCATTAAGACTTCAGATTACACAGATTCCTTACTATTGCATTAAGACTTCATATTACACATATTCCTGACTATTGCATTAAGACTTCAGATTACACAGATTCCTTACTATTGCATTAAGACTTCAGATTACACAGATTCCTTACTATTGCATTAAGACTTCAAATTACACAGATTCCTCACTATTGCATTAAGACTTCAAATTACACAGATTCCTCACTATTGCATTGATTAAGACTTCATATTACACAGATTCATCACTATTGCATTAATACTTCAGATTACACATATTCGTTACTATTGCATTAGGACTTCAGATTACACAGATTCCTTACTATTGCATTAAGACTTCAAATTACACATATTCCTCACTATTGCATTGATTAAGACTTCATATTACACAGATTCCTCACTATTGCATTAAGACTTCAGATAACACATATTCCTTACTATTGCATTAAGACTTCAGATTACACAGATTCCTTACTATTGCATTAAGACTTCAAATTACACAGATTCCTCACTATTGCATTGATTAAGACTTCATATTACACAGATTCCTCACTATTGCATTAAGACTTCAGATTACACATATTCCTGACTATTGCATTAAGACTTCAGATTACACAGATTCCTTACTATTGCATTAAGACTTCAGATTACACAGATTCCTTACTGTTGCATTAAGACTTCAGATTACACAGATTCCTTACTATTGCATTAAGACTTCAAATTACACAGATTCCTCACTATTGCATTAAGACTTCAAATTACACAGATTCCTCACTATTGCATTGATTAAGACTTCATATTACACAGATTCCTCACTATTGCATTAAGACTTCAGATTACACAGATTCCTTACTATTGCATTAAGACTTCAGATTACACAGATTCCTGACTATTGCATTAAGACTTCAGATTACACAGATTCCTGACTATTGCATTAAGACTTCAGATTACACAGATTCCTTACTATTGCATTAAGACTTCAAATTACTCAGATTCCTTACTATTGCATTAAGACTTCAAATTACACAGATTCCTTACTATTGCATTAAGACTTCAAATTACACAGATTCCTCACTATCAGGTGCAGCGCTCTAGATATGAAGCATATTTGTGTATTTTATGCAAATAAAAACTTCTACATTAAATTTACAATGCATTCAAAATATGCAGGACAATTTAATTTGCAGTTTTAGTCAAGTTGTTGGAGTGCTGCTGTTGCAGTTTTTTATTGCATGTTCTTATTATGCCATGTTCAGTCACCACAAACAGCGTGGTGAGGACTAGTTCTGGATGTTCTGTGCATGTTTGAAATAATAGTACTCAGTTACTGTGAACACTCATTCATATAGAGCCATATAATTGAGTGCAATCTGAGTTAATCTTGATCACTAAGCTGCTTGGTGCATTTTCAGAGGCATGATAAATGTCTTGAAGATAAAGACCAAGTCTGATAACATAAGCGGATATTGTACTGTGTTCACAAAATACCTATTTGAAATGTCTACAAACCCATTTAACTCCCAAACAGGGAGTAAAATACCCATTTCATAAAAATCTTACCTAGAGCTGTGAAGGGGAGTTGTCTCAGTAGTGCAGTACAGACAGTCACTGATATAAGGTGGTTATGTCTCAGTAGCACAGTACACACAGTCACTGATATAACACAGTTATGTCTCAATAGTACACTACACAGTCACTGATATAACATGGTTATGTCTCAGTAGTGCAGTACACAGTCACCGATATAACACGGTTATGTCTCAATAGTGCAGTACACACAGTAACTGACATAACATGGTTATGTCTCAGTAGTGCACTACAGTCACTGATATACAAAGTTATGTCTCAATAGTGCAGTACACACAGTCACTGATATAACACGGTTATGTCTCAATAGTGCAGTACACAGTCACTGATATAACATGGTTATGTCTCAATAGTGCAGTACACAGTCACTGATATAACACAGTTATGTCTCAGTAGTGCAGTACACAGTAACTGATATGACATGGTTATGTCTCGTTAGTGCAGTACACAGTCACTGATATAACACGGTTATGTCTCAATAGTGCAGTACACAGTCATTGATATAATACAGTTATGTCTCAGTAGTGCAGTACACACAGTAACTGATATAACATGGTTATGTTTCAGTAGTGCAGTACACAGTCACTGATATAATAGTTATGTCTTAGTAGTGCAGTACACACAGTAACTGATATAACATGGTTATGTCTCAGTAGTGCAGTACACACAGTAACTGATATAACATGGTTATGTCTCAGTAGTGCAGTACACACAGTAACATATAACATGGTTATGTCTCAGTAGTGCAGTACACACAGTCACTGATATAATACAGTTATGTCTCAGTAGTGCGGTACATACAGTCACTGATATAACATGGTTATGTCTCAGTAGTGCAGTACACAGAGTAACTGATATAACATGGTTATATTTCAGTAGTGCAGTACACACAGTCACTGATATAATAAAGTTATGTCTCAGTAGTGCAGTACACACAGTCACTCATTTAACATGGGTATAATCATGTATCCCATCATATTTGGTGGATTTTATTTTAAAAACTCGCTGCTTAATCTTTTCACTTATTTTCAGTTTTCAGCTTACTATTACCCATTTTGTTGTAATTTCACATAAGACACAATCTACCATAATGTGATTTTACATAAAACACAATCTACCATTATGGGATTTCACATAAAACACAATCTACCATAATGTGATTTTACATAAAACACGATCTACCATAATGTGATTTTACATAAAGCACAATCTACCATAATGTGATTTTACATAAAACACAATCTACCATAATGTGATTTTACATAAAACACAATCTACCATTATGTGATTTCACATAAAACACAATCTACCATAATGTGATTTTACATAAAACACAATCTACCATAATGTGATTTCACATAAAACACAATCTACCATAATGTGATTTCACATAAAACACAATCTACCATAATGTGATTTCACATAAAACACAATCTACCATAATGTGATTTCACATAAAACACAATCTACCATAATGTGATTTCACGTGAAACACAACCTATCATAATGTGATTGAAGCCTTGGTGATATTTGACCAGAAAGTTTCGATTAAGTTCTCAGTTTCAGCCTTCAAAGGTTTATGAATTCAAAGACTGATGGAGACCACTGATTGGTAAGGTGGTCAAATTTAGAGGTGGTATTTTATTAACAGGATATTCTTGCTGTTTTACATGATTGGTCAGGTTGTTGCCAAATTTTATCCATGGAAAAACATATTTTTGATTATTGGATGTACCAGAAAAGGACTCCACTGTGGAATTCAATTACTAAGCTTTTTTCTCATATTACTGTTTGTGTTTTCATTAATAATTTTTATCTTTCTCAGAATTTTTTCTTTTCAAACTAATAAATATTTGATTTAATACTAAACTTTGAGCATTTCTGCAACTTATTTCATGAAGAAGTTGAGTATGTCCATGATATTATTTAAACAACCATAAGAATACATTACAATAGAAGCCTGCAGTAGCCATTGGGCACTATTAGGCAAAAACTGGTGGATAATCGGACAACTAAAATCAATTTTTTTTATATTTTGATTGAAATGAATTGCTGTCTGACATTTGATCCCCTTTGGTGATTTTGGTGATTGCCTATGCCAATATAGACTGATGGAAATTACAAAATGTGATTAACTTATTAGTGGCAGGTGGTTTAATGTAAAGGTAAGTACAAGGAGAGGTTTTATTTAAGTTGTTTTGGATAATAACTAAATTGTATTTTAATTTGTATCCTCAACTTGATTAAGAGAGGAAACCTGAACACGAGATTCCGCAAGCTAGATGAAGATGACAAGTATGATGCCATCATTTTAGCTGAGGCTGGCCTTGACAGGATGGGCTGGAGGCATAGAATATCACAGGTCAGTTGTCGGCCAAAGTCAAGCACAATTGGGCCTGATTAATCAGACTTAAAGATGATAACTGTGTTTATTTCTTTGGATTGAAAGACAGGGCTGAGGTATAAAGGGAGGAACAACTAAAATGTGACATTTTCTTCCTGACCGCAAAGCTGAATAGGCTCTGAATAGGCACCAGATTGGTCAGTTACATGTATGTGCTTGATTGTTTTCATAGACAATTGGTCAGTTACATGTATGTGCTTGATTTTTTTCATAGACAATTGGTCAGTTACATGTATGTGCTTGATTGTTTTCATAGATAATTGGTCAGTTACAAGTATGTGCTTGATTGTTTTCATAGACAGGCCTGGCCTTTTACCATATATACTCGTGTATAAGTGGAGTCCAACTGCAAACAACATAGACCCTAATCTGTCATCACATAATGCACCAGCAGATCAGGGTCTATGTCGCTTGTACTGCTGATTACTCCTCACAAATGACTTGGACCCAAATCTGCCAGCATGTTGTGTGACAGTAGATCTGGGTCTGAGCATTTTGCAGTTGGAATTGACTTATAAGCGAGTATATATAATACCTCTAGGTATAACTACCTAGTTTCAGTAACCAGCATTTATGAAATAATTGCTGGTCGCATCATTTCAGCCTCTGCAGTAAACATCGATTTGTCACTGGAGAACATCCTTAACCTGTGCTGAATACAAATATTCAATAAACTTTGAGAGTTGGAAAATAGGTTAAACATAATCATCAGCCAGATATCTTCTCATTTGTGGTGCCAAATCATAAGGACAGTTCATTAAATAGATCAGGGAGACATGACAGTGGTTGAACACGGGTCATTTATTGCATATTTGGTATGTGTATTTGCAATACTAATCTGTTGCCCCACTCTTCTCACTTAGGGACTGGCCATTTAATCTCAGGGAGGGTGTGAGGCAGTATCTTTTGCTAGCCAGGAAAATATTTTTTTCTTTTATCACAAGATAATCTTTGTTCAGCTAATGTAATGGATAGAATTATTTTTATTTATACAAATAAAAGAAAGAGTATTTTTTTCCAAGCTATCTGGGAGCTGGAAATAAAGAAATCATAGCTTCCTCTCTCCTCCATGAAAGTGAAATGGTCAGTCCCTTAATACATAAAATATTGTCCAGTTACCTTTTTAAAATTTCATTTATTAATAAGTCTAAATGATAAACAATGCAAAACTTATGATTCATAAAGATCATGCACAATAATGCTTTGCATAGCATTTGCCATTTCTTTCTCAGGTAATTGTTGGAAAGTAAAATAGTTCATAAAATTTGCAGATGATATGATAAAACAAAAGACATTTCCTGAAGAAGTTTGGTGTTGATTTGCATTAATTCTCTTTTGTGTCCTGTAACACAGTGCAGATAACCCTCCTGAACTAGATTTTTCACTTTAAGATTTTGATGGACCAAGGTCTTTTTAAAAAATCTGTAACAGTTTTTAAAAAAAATGATAAATTCAAGAAAATGTAGACAAACTAAATTCCTGTCTAGCAGAGTGGCAATGCACTTGCTTTGCAACTCATTGGACCTGGATTTTATCCCAGTTCTGGCACATTTAAAAATAAGTACTTATCCTTGTGTTTTTTTTTATCCATTTTCTCTAATTTTGATCTCGGACTATTTCATGGCAACATCTGGACCATCACAAATATAGTTTACTGTGTTAGAATTTGTTTTATATTCAGCATAATGTCAAAAAACTAATATTAAACTTTATTATCAAATAAACCCAAGATTCGTCCATTTCAGGTGCTGGAAACAGATGTGTGTATGTATGCAGTGAGTCAGGGGGCCATGGGAGTGGAGTGTCGCTATGATGACAAGAAAACTATAGGTCTCTTAGCAACGATTCATGACCCAGATACTGCATTATGCTGCATTGCAGAGAGAGCATACCTTAAAGAACTGGTGAGATATTGACACATTGTTTGAAGACAAAAACAACATTATGTTTTCCTCTTTAATGCACTCTTACCTAACAGTTCATCTTCCCAAGCATTATACTGGTTTGGTTTCTTTCATAATGGTGTTACATCTTTTTTTAAAGAATATGAAAATCTGCATTTCTGTTCGTCCATCTGTTACACTTTTGTTTTTGCTCTTTAACTTTTAAGTCATTTGTGATTAAGGTATGACACTTGGTATACTCGTATATCATCATTAGAAGGTGTGACACATACCTCATTGGGGTGATCGTATCTTCAGTAAAGATCGTGGCTCAATATTTTATATTTTTGATTACACTTTCTTTTCTGTTCTCTAACTTTCATGCCATTTGGGATTAAGGAATAAAACTTGGTATACTTATACATCATCATCAGAAGGTGTGTCACATCAGTCAAGGTCATGGCTCAGTATTTTAAGTTTTCTCTCACACTTTCCTTTCTGCCCTGTAGCTTTGAAGCCATTAGAAGGTGTGTTGCAAACCACATTGTTGGTCCTATCTTCAAAGTCAAGGCCATGGTTCGGTATTTAAGTTTCCCATCACACTTTCCTTTTCACTCTATTACTTTCAAGACATTTGAGTTTAAGGAATGAAACTTGGTATACTTGTGCATCATCATTAGAAGGCATGTTGCATACCACATTGGGAGTCCTATTTTCATGGTCATGGTTGCTGTTTAATATTTTAAGTTTTATCTCACACTTTCCATTCTACTCCATAACTTTTGAGCTGTTTGAGATTAATGCATGGAACTTGATATACTGGTACATCATTATTAGAAGGTGTGTTGCATACGACATCGGGGATCCTAGTTTTAACTCTACTTGTGATAGACCAGAAGAGCTTATGGGATGGCCTGTTGTCCTTTGTCTGCCAATCTGCTGTTCATCTGTCTGTTAGCACTCCTTCTAAACTACTTTTAGGATTTGCTGTTGACCTTCACACACACACATTCATCCTAAGGTCTAGTTGGACCTAAATGAAAATGGTGCTGTTCAGACATTCTGTATGGCTGCCACAGTGGCTATCTTGAAAATCTTCTCTCTACTCCTCCTGAACAGATCATATCGACATAGGGTTTTCACTAAGACTTCTTATTATGCATAGTGGGTCCTAAATGAAAATGGTGTTGATCTAACATCCAATATGGCCACCATGGCACCATCTTGAAAATGTTATCCCTTCTCCTCCTCAATGAAAAGTCATATCGACATGGGGTTTTCACCAGAAGACTTCTTATGAAGTCTAGTTGGTTCTAAATGAAAATGGTGCTGATCTGACCTCCAATATGGCCACCATAGAAGATGTATTGAAAATCATTTTGCTTCTTCTCTTGAATGGATGGTCAGATTGACATGGGGTTTGCACCAAATGACTTCTTATGATGTCTGGTTGGTCCTAAATGAAAATAAAGCCAGTCTTACAGCCAATATGGCCACCATGGTGGTCATCTTGAAAATGTTTGTGTTGCTAAAGAATATCAGAGATGATTTCAACATTCAGCAGTTAAAAAGGAAAAACAGTCATAGCTTGGAGTCCTGGAAATTCTTTTTGGCCAGAAGTGTGTCAGTCCTTTTGAGGGACTTTTGTCAAGTTCGAGGTCATGGCTCACTGTTTAAAGTTTTCCATCACACTTTCATTCAGCTCTATAACTTTAGAGCCACTTGAGATTAAGGTATGAAATATTGTATACTTAAACAGAATAATAGAAGGTGTGCTATCTACCACATTGTGCATCATGTTTTCAAAGTCAAGGACACAGGTCAGTATTTTAAGTTTTCCATTACACCTTCCTTTCTGCTCAATAACTTTAGAGCCCTTTCAGCTTTAGGGATGAAACTTCATATACTTATATATTATCATTAGAAAGTGCTTTGTGTACCACTTTGGGGGGTCTTGTCTTCAAGAGCAAGGTCATGGGTCAATATTTTGAGTTTTCCATCACACTTTCGTTTCCTCTCAATAATTTATGAGACATTTAAGATTACAGGATGAAACTTGGTATACTTATTCATCATCATTAGCAGTTGTCACATACCAATTTGGGAGTCCTATTTTCAAGGGCAAGGTCATGGGTCAGTATTTTAAGTTTTCTTTCATACTTTCCATTCCATTCTATAACATTCGAGACAGTTGAGATTAAGGTATGAAACTTGCTAAATTTTTCGTATACCACATTGAGGGTCATGTCTTCAGGGTCACAGTCACCGGCCAAAATGTTAGATTTCAGTAGCATTTTCCATTCTACTGTATAACATAAGAGCTGTTTAGGATAAATGAATGAAACTAGGTACAGTCCTATTCATTTATGTCGACATCCTCTGGCCTGAGGCAATATTGTTGACATAAGCGTATGCCGAGATAGATGTTGGGGGTGTGTAAAAAAGCAAATTTCTCTTTGACCCGCATACATGTGAAATTCATCTGTAAGGGGTGACATGTTGTCAGTGAGTAGAATTTCCACTTTGAGAAAATAAACATTGGAAATTTTGAGTAAATGAAGTGTGAAATACACTTGTATATTGACAATTTACATTTTTGTTACCTTTGTGTAATAAAATCCATAATGCATAAGTACATGTATAGGAAAAATCCATGAATTAAAGTATAGGTCACATATTAGAAAATTAATGTAGTGGTCAAATCCTATTAGAAAACACGTGTAAAAAAATAGTTAGTCCTTGTTTGATCTATATCCCACTGTCAACCAACATGTGTGACTAAACAATTCACTGTGATATTCATTGTTGCCAGTAGCACATGGCTGTGTAGTTGTTATTTACATGCTACATGTACTTAAATTGGCCTAGACTTTGGTCTGCTCAGGCAACAAATGTAATCATCTCATTGAGGCTACCAAGGGGATATGGGTATTCATAGGGAACTGAAAACCTGTCAACAAGTTATGAATTCTCTCTGATTGCAAAACATTCAATGACTGGCGCTTTGAGTTTTTGTCGACATAGGCAGTTTGTCTACATAAGTGATGATATCAATGGGAAGGACTGTACACATATATTGTCACTAGACGATGCGTTGCATTCCACATTTGGGATTCTGTCTTTAAGGTCAAGGTCACAGGTATATATCTCATCCTTGTTTCTGTTTTATCTCCAGTGAAACAAACTGAATGAAATATAAAACAAAGTACATCTCTCCCTCATTATAACACACCTCATTATAATGTGATTCTGGATATAACATGGTACCACTATGGACCCCATGACCAGAATCATACCAATGTATAAGAATATGGGGTTGAAACATTACAATGTAAAGCTTAGTGTTCTATCTTTATTTCCTTTTCAAAACACTGTTATTTAACAAATTATGATCATTCCCACTATACTGTGTGTATAGTATATAACACTATTATTTAACAAATTATGATCATTCCCACTATACCGTGGGTTAGTATATAACACTATTCTGAATATAGCTCAGTTCTCTCTATATCATGGTTTGGTACATAATGTGTTCAGTGGTTAAGGACCCCAACAACTGCGTTATAATGAGGAAGAGCTGTAACAAAGTTTATTAATGTATGTAAAAAAAAGATAAAAAACTACCAGATTCCTAATTAATTATGTAAGCCTTATTGTTAACAAATTGCCTTTAGAATGCGAGGGCAATATATACTCTAGTTACTTTCTGTTGGAAAAATATTTGAAATGTAAATGAAGAAATAATTCATTCCACAACATTTTCTTTTGATTATTGTTTTTATAGCAGTTAAAATTTGAATATGAAAGTTGCTCCTTTTCTTACTTTGTATAGAGATAGAGAAATTTCTTGGGCAGCATCCACTTGAAGTGATGATTTATTGGTTAAACGGAATTATCTTCTTTTGCTGAAAATCTGCTATGTAAAAATAAATATGGAGGAGATGCAATTTTTATTCCTGAAGTTTTTCTTGCCACATGTATGTTCTGGAAAACAACAGCAACGACAATACAACAACAACTACAATATAAAAAAAGATATTAAAATTAAAATAAGTCACCATGTTCTTTCAAATTTATGCAATCCCAGATCAAAAGAAAGCAGTATGGAAAACTTACCATCTGATTTAACGATTTCCACCCAAGGAGAGGTTTTAAACCAGAATTTCATTTTGGATGCTTCATTTACTTGTGGAAGAAATATTGTGATTGGAACCTGAATTTGCAAAGTCTGTAACTGATCTCAACATGGGGCTAGCCTAGTGCTGGGTAATTTTAGTTTTTTTCTTCTTCTATAAACATGAATAGATTTAACAAACTTGAAAAGTAATAGGTGTTACACCTTTCAAACTGACAGATATATATAACACATACATTTACCATCATCGCTAACCAATCACGTGACACTAACAGTGAAAAGACTGAACCAGCTTGATAATAGGTTTGAGTTGTACACCGTGTGTCGAACCTAGCAAGGTACAGTAGATAATGGCTGAGCGAGGTGGTAATCATCCCAGATTATTCTAATTACATGATCCATAAATAGAAAAGGTGTCTTTCAGGGGATAAGAATAAGGTCACAGACAGTATAATTTTGAAAGGGTAGCAGGAAACATATCAGCATTGGTGCATATTATATTGGTGAGTTCTAAAGCATCTTGGCTTGAAATGATAATGTATCAGGACTGTGATGGTAAATGGCCCTAGGGAGTACACCAATCTCTTAAAAGCTGTTTGAGGTTCAAGGATGCACCATTGTACACTTATCTTTCTCTATTTGATGTTGTTACGTGTATTACAGTAGGGGTTTTATCTTCCAGGTTAAGATCACTGGTCAGTTTCTTTTCCTTTTCTGCACTTTTACTTTAATTTCCTATGAGACAGAGACATGAAACTTAGTTACTTTTCATGTCAGCCAAGTACCTCTACAGCTCTGTCACAAGGGCCACAGATAACTTTCATCATTGTATACTCTGGTGACCTCACAATAGACCAGGGACAACAAATTCACTGAATTAGCTTGTTTCTTTAAAAACTTTTATGCAGGAATAAAGGTTTAGTTACAGCATAATGTCATCCAATCCTTCCCAGAGTTCATTGCACTCTGCTGCTTTGATCTTATTAATGAAATCATAGCATAGATGTGATAATGAATGCTATGATTATGTCACATTGTGGATTGTACAGAAATTTGTCACCAGCTAATATTCTTTATTTAGTGGTCTTGATTACATTAATAATTATAGGGCCAAACTCTGAACATTTCTTTTCATAGGGACAGCATTTACCTCAGATATTCATTGCAATAAATTTTACCCCTGCCCAATCATTATAGTATTTGGTGTTCTGTGGTAAAACATATACCAATAGAATTTTTTAAAAATATTGCTTTCAGTCTTGTTAATTTGATGTAATTCCTTTTCATTAAAATTATATGACTAATAAGTTGTGTGAAAGAAGGGTACATGTACATTTTGAATAATCATTATGGTTTTATATTAAAGCAACATCTAAATCATGGAATGCTAAAATGTAATCAGATTAATAGATGTATTAAAATTTCGCTTCATTGGTCTGTATGATCGAAAAATCTGGAGAAATGATGTCTGTATAATAGATATCTTACCATAATGGAAATTAGATGATTGAGATCAGACTATAATGGAATGTGTATTGCCAAATATATAAAAGAAATTCCTGCATAGTTATATTTCTGAACCTTATGCGACCTTGCCCAATATTCTCTAAACTTTGTGACATTGCCCAATATTCTCTAAACTTTGTGACATTGCCCAATATTTTCTAAACTTTGTGACATTGCCCAATATTTTCTGAACTTTGTGACATTGCCCAATATTCTCTAAACTTTGTGACATTGCCCAATATTCTCTAAACTTTGTGACATTGCCCAATATTTTCTGAACTTTTGGAGTACAAAACTCAAACTGAAGCTCAAGACATCCAAATTAGATGGAAAAGCATCCAAATTACATGGAAAGAATCAACATCATTGAAATTTTATAGTCTAGTAAAGTTACCAAAATAAAAAACATCCTGAAAGTTCTATGGTTCTTACTTTATGCTAATAAAGTTGCTGTCCAAATTTTGGAACTTTGTGTTTGAAATTGAGTTATTTGCTCAAACAGTTTAAGAATATGGAGCCTGGCCTGGAAGTTATATATTTTCTGAGCACAAACTGAAACTTCAATTAAAAACTATATATTTATAAATAATTCTTAAAATCCATTAATTTCTCACAAATTTGGCAAACAATTAAGAGGAGTGTGCTTTGATATAATTAAGTATATTTTATTGCTATGACTCTATGTATAGGGTAGTAATTCATTGTTAGAATTTTGAGTTGGAGTACAGCGTTGTTCTTAATAGTTTTATATGCTCCAGGTTTCATTGTAAATCACAATAATTTAATCTTGCAGAATTTTAAATCAACCATTATCAAACAGCTGTAATGGTATTTAATAAATTAAATGTTGCAAAATTTTGAAAATTAAACATATGAATTTATCACAGTAGAATTTTTTGAAAATTTAGCAATGCAGAAATTGGATTGTATTCAGTATATTAAAACACTTTTACACATTTATTTACAGGGAGGAGGGTGTAGTGTGCCTGTGTCCGTGGAAACAAACTTAACAGATAATAAGGTTTGTACTTATAGGAATTCATTACATAAAAGAGTATCAATATAACTCTAGTCTGAATACAGATGTCTAATACATTTTTAACAAATGATTACCTCTGATTTACCATACTATAGATATGGGAAATATTACCCAATGTGATAACTCAGTAGTGAGCACCTTCCTATTTCAGGCATAAATGGGATTTTAGTACCACCCAATTTCAAACTTTTTTTTAAACAGTAGAAATCAAACACATATATAGGCACCAATATGGGCAGGGTCATCTAATGAATGTCCACATACTCATATCTACTCTGCACAATTGATGGAAGTGTTTCACTCATTTATTAACTGTGCTCCTTTTATTCAGTAGTCATTACTTCTTGCTTAGTAGGGATGCTTCATTAACTAGTGATGTGCTTGTCCTATACTTAGGTATAATTTTGAAGACTGAAAACCTTTACTTTATGTACGATATTCTTTTAATGATTTGGCAAGGTTTTTACATTCAGGCTTTTCTGTATGCGTTTCCAACTTTTATCATGAAATTCTAATGATTCTTTCCTAAATGCACCCCTTAAACCCACAACTAAGGATGATTCTGAGTCTGATAATGATGAATATTTACGACAAACATGACAAAATAGCACACTGGACATCTCATCATATCAGCTAATCCAATTTGGCAGGTCATGCCTGTTGGAGGTTTCTCTTTCTAGAATCAACCCACTATTTCTGCAATTTTATTTTCTCTGCTTGTGTTTGTAGCCTTTTTTCTTTCTTTTATCTCCCTGCCTACCACTAAGAAACTTGCAAATGTCCAACATGCCTACTATTCAGACATTTATAGATGACATCCATCGCTGATATCTCTACATGAACGCATGTGAAAATTGCCTGTTGCAGCTGATAGAAATAACCACTTTGCAGATGAGTCAATATTGTCTAGTACCTTTGCTCAGTTTATAAATAAACTGCTCTAAATGAAAAGTTGTTGGTAACCAGTAACAGAATATGAAACACTTCTGCTCTAAACATCGGAAATGATGGAGTATTCCAGGTGATTGGGATGCACATGTAAAAATAATTTATGTTAAATGACATCAAACGCAGCAGGCCCCTCAATTCCATGTAAAGTTTAATAAAAGGGAAATGAAATAAGCCTCCTAACAGCTGACGTTAACTTGCCACCCTGACTGCCTGCAGACAGCCTTCCAATGGGTGCCAGACTCCTTCAGTTTTGAATGGTATGGATCAACCTGTTTTCCAAGAATGAATGGGTGATTTAGGTTGTTTTGGAAGGGCTTCAGATTTAATTTATCCAACCCCCTCCCCTTTTGACTTCCCCTTCCATGATGGACAAGCTGTCCGATCTGGAGAAAGCAGGAATTTTACAGGAGATCTAGTTGTTACTTGACAAGCAAGCAGTGGAGATAGTTCGCAAGTCGAGCTCTCGTGGGTTTTATTCCAGGCTGTTTCTAGTACCGAAGGCCAACTGGATCTAAGACCAGTCATAGACTTAAGCCGACTCAGCTAGTACATAGTTGTGCTGAGGTTCAAAATGGAAATGGCAATCTCAGTCAGACTTTTGGTAAAAAGGGATGAGTTTGCAGTCAGATTAGACTTAACCTATGCATACTTTCACATCCCTATACACACATGCTCATGCAAGTTGCTTCGATTAGGTTTCCGGGACCATTTACCAATTTTGCACTTTTCCGTTTGGCCTCAATATCAGCACTTGGGCTTTCACCAAGATCATCAACTGTGTTTGTATCTCTCTTCCTGTTGACCTCTTCTGCAGCGATGGTAGTGTATCTTGACAACATATTCCAAAAACACATGGTAAGTTTATCTTTGGTCAGTGTTAGAAATTCTTTCCCTTTTGAGTCAGGTTTCTGATCAGTTGGGCCAAGTCAAACCTCACTCCATCCCATCAATTTGTCCACCTGGGCATGGAATTTTTTACAGACCTCAGTTGCATGCAGCACAGTTTATTTAGCAGACAGAGTAAATTTTTGACATGGATTGGATTTTGGCAAGAGAGTTTTTGCAGCTCCTTTGTCTGCTCAATGTGGGGGCAGATTTGATTCTCCTCGGTCACCTTTTTTCATGCACCCTTTGCAGATTGTCTTTCTAGCCCAGTGGCGCCCCTTTTCTGGTCAACTTGATCAACAAATCATTATCTCAAAGTAGTGTCTTTCTTGCATCAGTGGTACAACAAACAATGGCTCATCGTAGAAATTACTAAGGAAAAACCCCAACCAGAACTTAACAATCATCCCATCTGTTGCCCAGCATCACCACAGTCAGTGGTAAATGGGGGCCAGAAGAGTTAACTGCACACATCAACATTCTGGAAATGAAGGCCATGGTAAACACGTTTCATTTCTGGAAGAACCAATTATATGGAAAGGTAGTCCTAATTATGACAGACAGTTCTGTGGTGGTGGCATATCTCCTCAAATGGAGGGACAAAATCACCAGATCTATTTGTTCTGGTTTGGGATTTTCCCCACTGGAGCATGCAGATGAATATAACCATCCAGATCAGACATATTCAGACATTGTTGAAAAGGGGCCAGACCCTTCACACAGAGTGGTATGTCCACCCATTGATCTTTCAGCAGATTTGTGCACTAGAGGGCTGCCTGATGATAGATCTCTTTGTGACAAGATGGAATCACAAACTGCCCACCTTCATCTCGCCAGTCTCTGACCCAGAGGTATGGGCCATGAATGCATTCTCAGTCAGTTGGTAGGGGTTTTGGGACTATGCCCAACCCCATGTTTTTGGTACCAAAAATAATTCAAAATGTTCGGGGTCACAAATGCAAAGTGACTCTCACAGCTCCTCTCACATGGGACAAGTCCTGGCTGAATGATCTGGTTGATCTAGTGATAGAGGTTTCCAGGAAAATTCCCATGAGACCCAACATGCTCAAACAGCAACAATTGCATGTGTTTCATCCATGCCCAGACAGGCTGCATGAAACCCAACATGCTCAAACAGCAACAATTGCATGTGTTTCATCCATGCCCAGACAGGCTGCATGAAACCCAACATGCTCAAACAGCAACAATTGCATGTGTTTCATCCATGCCCAGACAGGCTGCATGAAACCCAACATGCTCAAACAGCAACAATTGCATGTGTTTCATCCATGCCCAGACAGGCTGCATGAAACCCAACATGCTCAAACAGCAACAATTGCATGTGTTTCATCCATGCCCACACAGGCTGCACCTTCTCAGGTGGCTCTTGTCACGAGAGCCTTGTGAAGAAAATAATTTAAGCCTTCTGTTGTGGAGAGAATCTCATGAGGTAAATGGCTGTCCAGTTTGAAGCTGTACAAGGGGGAGTGGTGGGTTTTCAGGGACTGGTGCAACACCAACAGTGTCAGCTCCATAATTGGCTAACTTTTTCTCTTGCATTTCATGGACAGAAAGTTGGCCCCCATTACAAAGGCTACTGCTCTATGATCTCAGACACATTCAGGCATCAGGGTAGAGTGGATGTAGGTCACGATGAGGATTTATCAGACCTATTGGCCAGTTTTGGCTTTAAAGGACAAAAAAAAAAAATCACTCACCGTGTTTCCCAAGTGGAATTTGTTGTGGGTACTGACATGGCTCAATTCAAATCAGTTTGAGCCCATAGCCAGCATCTCCTTGAAGCTTCAGTCACACAAAACATGTTTCTTGATAGTTCTGGAACTGGAAATAGTCCAGGTCCACTGAAAGGACATGCAGGGTGAGCAAGTTGCATTCCCTTTCACTGGACCTGAATTATTTCCAGTTCAGATGAGATGGTTCCATGGTCCTGATGATGCAACCAGCCTTCGTAGCAAAGAACAGGTTGCCATCAATGGGCAATCAAAGACTGGTCATCTGTCCCCTCTCCTCCATCAATCAGTTTAGGGAGGTGTTGATGCAGGACCCAGTTAATGTGCTCAAACACAATGCGAAGTGCACTGAGAAGTGTTGTGGGCCCTTCAATGCCTCTTTCTTCCATCAAGCCGGGGAAAGAGGATATAACTACTCAAGCCCTGGCATCATGGCTAAAGTGGGTAATAAGCTATGCATATTCCAAGATCTCAAAATGTCAAGTATGCTTCATGAAAATATCACCTCGCGTAATCAGAGCTTTCTCTCGAAACCTTGTATTCAAATGGAACGTGGTGATCTGAGACATATTAGATGCAGTTGGCTGACATGCACAGTCGACCTTCTCAAGCTTTTATATGCATGATCTAGCTTCACAGAGACAAGAATTGACTCAAATAGGACTGGTGGTTGCAACCCAGACCATCACCAGACCAGTTTGAAGTCAGCGCACAGCACAGCCTTACCATCAATCCCAAGCAATGTTTTCCTTGCAGTGTTTTTGGTAAGAAAAAGTCATTTGGTTCCTTTTCTCTTATCCGGGTACTGTCATCACGTGTTATGTGACCATCAAATATGCTGGTCTCATATTAGGAGTGCGGTTTACCTACATACAGGGAAGAAATCCCTATTTCCTCGAGGGCGACCATGGTAGAGGTAGGATGCTCAGCACTGCCTCCTTCTATTACTTATTCTCCTAATGTTAATGTAATCGGGGAATGTATTCAAAGTAGAAAGCAAATTTTTATAATAAATTATGTTTCTCTGAGATAAGATAACTGTTAAACCCTCCCACATCTACCTGCAAATGCAAGCATCCTTGTTGAGGTATCGCTTAAGCTAAAATTAAGTAAACAACCATCATGATGATAGCCACCTAGCGGAGGTAAAGTGAAGGGTTGGGAAGGGCTTCTTCCTTTTGTATATATGGTATACAGATGGGAAAGACAAATTTTCAACTCTCCACAATTGCTGGATTTGAGAAATAGCAGAGCTTCTTCCTAATGTGAATGTGATCAGGTAAATATTCTTGAAAAACGTAATTTACTAAAAAAATTGATCCCCCCTCCCACTGTTTTATTTGATAACTGGCATAAAATTGCACTTGTCCAGTTGGGCAAATATCTTAAAAAGTCACTTGCCATTGATCACTTGTCCCTCATAAATATGAGTAGTTGATTTTTTTTTTTTTTTTACCTAGATTCATTAATATTGTTGGACTCCTATTTCAGCTATAAGATTTGTACTATATTTATTCAGTAGCAGTATGCTCATATTATGTTCAAGTAGAAATAGGAAGAATGGTACGAGGCACAGTTTTAAGTGGCATACATGTCTAGCAGAGGTCTGGAATTTTTTTTATATGCTGCTGATGGACATTCAATTTTAGGCAGCAGTGTGTGTGTGTGTGTGTGTGTGTGTGTGTGTGACCATATTAAAGTTTGCAGCAACTGTTCAGTCGTTTATACTTGCAATAATTTCAGTCCATAATGAAAGTAAAAAATTACTAACATAAATCTGTAAACAACTATGTAATATCATATTTTGGCTGGAAAAGCAGGAAGTTGTTATCACTACATATACAGGAGTTGGACATTTCTTGCATAAAAACAATGAAAAAATTAAGGAAAAAAATGAAATACCTGTATCTATGGTAAATAGTATATACAAGTTATTTGTATATATTTATAGTAAAGATGCAGGTATTTTGTGTTTGTTTCTTAACTTTTCGTCTTTTTTTGTGCATGAAACATCAAACTCCTGTGCAGCATCTGTGTGACATGCATATATTCTCTAGAATGTTGAGCTTCTGGCACCCAATACTATAAGTGGTTTAGAACTAGTACTCAACATGGAAAATGTATATTATTGATGGGCCTTTAGAAATATCACCATAGCATCATTTGCCTTGTCTAACACTGTCAAATATAGTAACAAGAGTGTTGCTTTTTGCCAGAGTTTAAGCTTTGGAGGAATGTACATGTTCATTACATGTTACATGGTTGGCAAGGGCTGACATTTGAAAATTTGAGACAACTGGACTGACAAAATTATTTTTCTACTTGTGCCATGAGAATCGGTCAAATATATCCTGGTGAAACTTCTAGAATAATTAGGATCCAAATTTTTAATCTAGATCAGCCCTCTTTCTCTTATGCAAGATGGTTAATTCTATCTATAATAACTAGCAAAAATAATGGTACTCTGTCTTTACTATGATGTTATTTTTAAATACTTAATCAGTGATGATTTACACTGTCAAACATATTTGATTGGCTGTTTTTACTGTTGAACAACCAGTTAACAAAACTCGGATAGGTGCTTTGTTTGCCTAATAGATCTGTTCTTTCCTGTTGTTATCTGTGTCATTACTTTTATTGAAACAAAGCCACATCAGTATTTATTGTTATAGAAACGCCACAAATTTTTAGAGCAGAGAAAAACATGTGTCAAGACTGTGCATTAACAACACTGGTACTAACCATTTGGACATCAACACAAACTAGGCCTAAACTGAGGACACCCTAATACTTTACACCTACATTTAACTTTCTGACTAGGACAAGAAATCAAAGGTCAGTATTTAGCACTAATGAGTCCTCAGCTAACTAGGTCTAGCAACATAGATTCCTCAAGATTAGTAAATCATTCTATGTCAGCACCCATGTCTCCAAGATAGCCATATCAAAAAGGTTTACAAAAAAATTATCAAACAATCCAAGTATAGTGTAGATAATTGTTCATTTTCTTCTGCTGCAGATTGATATCAGGGGAGGTGTGTTCAGTCTTGATGGTACTGAAGCTGTTATAGACTCCCACTCTGCCACACTGACAACAGAGGATGATGAACCACTATTAAAGAAGGTAAACAAGAGTATATGTAACAACACAGCTCCAACATCATCATTTGACCATATTTTCACGTGTACCTATCTTAACAGACAACCGTTTTAATATCATTGCCATTTATCTTGATGGACTACGTATTTATGTTTATTTGGAAGAGTTTATCTTCCTAAAGTTTTTCATAATTGTTTTTTAAATATTTGTAGAACTTTACTTTTAATGGCCATAATATATCCAGGATTGTGATGACATGCCATTTAACCCTACACACATACTGTATATACTCGCATATAATCGGAGTCCAAATGCAAACAACATAGACCCTTATCTGCCGTCGCATAATGTGTCGGCAGATCAGGGTCTATGTTGTTTGTTCTACTGATTAGTCCTTACAAACTGCATAAACCCAGATCTGCCGTAGCACAGTTGGTATTGGCTTATACGTGAATATATATGGTATACTTATACATACACACATACTTATACATACACACATACACACATACTTATGCATACACACATACTTATACATACACACATACTTATACATACACACAGACTTATACATACACAGACTTATACATACACATACTTATACATAACACACATACTTACACACACACACACATACTTATACATACACACATACTTACACATACACATACTTACACATACACACATACTTATACATACACACATACTTACACATACACACAGACTTATACAGACTTTCTGTCTCCTTTCATCCATGTATCATTTTGCTATTTTTGTCTTTCTCACTGTCATTAAAAACCTTGTGGAGGCTCTTTTAGTGTGGAGTAGTCACCCGTAGTTGTAGTTTAGAATTTTGTAACATATTCATATAAACTCTTTGAGTAATCAGCGTAGAGATTATCCTGACATGTATGTAAACAAAACTGCCTTCCCTGGGTATCATATATGTTTTAATGGACCAGCCCTAATCTAGTACATTAGTAATTTTCATTGAAGATCTTCCAGTAAATTGAGTTTTCTCATAATTCTGATGCCTGTAGTGGCTACAAATTTAAATAAATCAACTGCTTGGGGCTGTGCTAAGTAACATCTATGCAAACCCAGTGTCCAATAAAGTTGAAGTCTACCTATCAGATCTGTTTACAGCTGTGATTTCACCATAGTTTCTATAGAAAATATAATAAAAATATGGGCTGTGGTGCAAGATATTGATGTTGCAGGCTGTGGCTTTGTTATAATGATGCAGCATGCCAGAGTTCTATCCATGTATTAGTCCCATTAGATCTATTGTTGAAAATCTTGATCTTGGTGTAATGTGGTAAATTCAAGTATCTGTATGATTATGAATGAGACCAGATGTCAAACCCATTGTATTTTTTTTCCAGCAAAAAGCAACCTCTAATGGTCCCCAACTCTTCGCTTCAATTGTTCACACCAAGGGAATCAGTATAGAGAAGTGTAGGATAGCAGAGAATGTTGGCAAGGAATTAGCTGATAAGCTACTCAAGACTGAAGCTGCTGGTATCCTAGCAACAGCAAGACAGCAAACTGAGGCAGCCATTTTGGAAGAGAAGAAAAAGAAAGAGGCAGACAAAAATGAAACAGAAAGTAATCTGACACCAAAATGTTAATCAAAGCAATGATAACTAGTAGAAATAAATATCAAAATTATTTTATACAGGAGCTTTCATGCAATTAGTTTACATAGGCATTCCATATTTTTGTTTTGCTTTATAGAAATATAGCTAAATGACGAGTTTAAATATACAAGTGATAACTATTGGTCATACTGTGTCTTTTAGGTATGAATAATCTGGGGGCAGGTTTTGTTTATTTTCATCAGAACATTGTCATCGTACCTTGTAGGTAATATTACAATGAAATAGTTAAGTAACTAGAGATCCATAGGAAAATAATAAGGTCAGTGTCAGAGGATAGATATTTGAAGTAGAACCGTCATTTAAAGTTACCATGTTATTTTTTAGATTCTGAGTTGATTGTTTAATTCTCAGCCTAGTCTTTTTATGCTCCACCTTGTCTGTCTGTATGTCAGTCCATCACACTTTGGTTAGGTTTTGCATTTAGGTCATTTCAGGCACTGTGGCAGAGTTTAGTGTTCCATGGACTCGTATTTAGTTGTTGGTAATGATATTATTTTGCCAGAGAATGGATGAAATATAAAAATGTATTAAGATAACTGTCCAATCATAATGTACCTGTATAATTCGTAATGTTTGACTTTTTGTGAGTGACACTCTCAAATGCCCCTCAGTGTTTATCACATGTTTTTTACAAGATGACTTCATCTTTATATTCTTGCAGTCCTCTGGCTTATGTATTCAAATTTTTCAACTTGTTCCTATCTCACTCATTGATATATGGATACTAGCTTACTTTACACACTGTTGGTGGAGGAAAATTACAGTTTAATTTGAGGTCACAAGTTCAGATTCCAGAGTCAGATGTTTATTGTTACATGTTAATGGCTTTGTTAGGAAAACATTGCTTGGGATTGATGATTAATACTAAGGAGTACTTTGAGTAATGCTTTGTGCCATGGCCGCAGAAAGTTCATGGCTTAAATCAGACTTACTTGAGTCTCAACATCATTAATATACACTAGAGTCATGAATCAGAATACATAGTTATTCTTACATAGAGACCAAATTTTAACCTTTTATGATTATTGTTGATTTTAGTGCATGAGGAGGTTAAGGTGTAGATCACATATTTCATTAATGTTTTACTTTCTTTGTCATAAGTTGTAACTGAACTGAAGATGACCACTAGTTCATGTGTTAATAGACATGTGACTAGTGGCTGAAGTAGATGATACTTGTTTTTGAGGTCACCTTCTTGTAAAGGTAAAGTGAGCTTTTGGTATGGCCCTGCATCCAGCTTGCATTTCCTGTTGTGTGTTGTCTGTCAGCATTTGCTCTTTTAAACCTCTTTTCAAAAACTGGTGGATCAGTTTCAACCAAAATTGGCACTGGGCATCCTGGCAAGAAAGGCTTTAAAATTTATACAAATGATGCCTATCCACCATCAAATATGGCTGCCATTACTAGAAACTGAAAAACTTTTAAGATCTTCTAAAAAAACTGCTGAACATAATTTGAGCAAATTTGACAGAAAGTATCCAGGCATAGAGACCTTTAAATTTTATACAGATGCTGCCATTACTGACAATAAAATAAAATCTTCAAATGACTTCTTCTGCAAAACTTCTGGATGGAATTCGCCCAAATTTAACAGCATACAGACATGAAGGCCACGTAAATTTGTCCAAAATTATGCTGATCCACAATCAAAAACAGCTGCCTTTTCAAAAAATCGATAAATCTCACAAACAGCTTAACATAATTTAACCAAATTTGACAGAAAGCACTCTGGCATGGTAACATTGTCAATTTATAGAAATTATGCTGATCTGCCAGCAAATATGGATGCAATTACTAAAGTAGGAGATTCTTGAACAAACGTCCGGACAGAATTTAACTAAATTTGACAGCATTCAGTCATGAAGACCTGTTAAATTGTACATATGATGCTGATCCACCATCAAACATGTCTGCCATTGCAAAAAATAGAAAATCCTCTCAGAAACTGCTGAATAGAAATTGAACAGATTTGACATATCATACTAGTATAAGGACCTTTCAGTTATATCAAAATTACATGAATCTGCCATCAGAAATAGCTGTTGTTACTAAAAGTAGAAAACCACACAAAGTTCTAAACACAATTTTACCTGATTTGACAGAAAGCATCTGGGCATAAAAACTTTGTAAGTTGTTAGAAATGATGTTAAGTCATTGTCGAATAAGGTTGCCATTGCAAAAAAAATAAAAAGCTTTGAACAGATTCTAGAAAAAAACTGCTGCACAGAAATTGACTAAATTTGACAAAAAGTATAATAGTAAGAATGCTTTTCAAATTTGTACAAACTATGCCAATTTGCCATAAAATTTGGCTACATCACTGAAAATTAAAAACAAAGCTTAGAATGACTTCTCAAAAACTGTTAAACAGAATTTGACCAAATTGAACAGAAAACATTTCTGCTATGAAGGCCTTCATTTCTACATAAATGATGCAGATCCACTTTCAATATGGTCATTGTTACTTAAAATAGAAAACCTTTCAATGACTTCTCAAAAACAGATCAACAGAAGTTTACCAGATTTCATGGAATTGGCATCCAGGCATTTGGCTTTTCAAGTTTGTATAAATCATCCTTATTCACCATATGGCTGCCAGAACTTAAAATTTAAAAAAAAAATTCATTACATATCAAAAAGAACAAATTGACCCAGATTTCTTGGCCAACTGCCTTTGATTTAGCTTATATGTAGGTGTAACCAGGTGAACACATTTTGGTCACAATGTTGAAGCTCATGGTTATATGTTTTTATGCTTATTTTTCTATCCATAGGATTATTGACGAATGAATTACAATTTATATAGATATGCAGAATTTGAATTATGCGAATATTTACTTATAAGGTCAGATTGAAATATGGTGGGATGAACTATCATTAATAATAAGGATTAATAATAAGGTTTCAACAGTGGATTCCTAAATAAAGTATGTTTAACCTGTATAGGATTTAAAATTAGTTTCTTTAGGGTCACAGGATGAAAGGTCAGAGTAAAAGAAAACCACTTATTTTTGACATATCATATATTTGCAGAGACTTGAGAGAAGGACATTAAACATGCATAGCAGACCATCAGACTGTGTATTTAAAAAAAGATCTATAGTTATTGCTTGTAAGTTAGTTTTCAATATCAAGGATGAATGGTACATGATTTTTATTCAAAACTTAATTTTGTTTGTAAATGAAATAAACAGTGGGAATGCTTTGTTTTATGCCTACAACACAGCCTGTTTTAATTTAGGCTTATTTTTACCTTTGTGTTGACATTCAAGTATATTTTGGATTAGACTGTAGCAGTTATATCTGATGGAAGCAACACCAGTCTGGATCTGTAATAATATATAACAAGAATCTTAGTGTGGAAACAACACCAGTCTGGATCTGTAATAATATATAATAAGAATCTTAGTGTGGAAACAATACCAGTCTGGATCTGTAATAATATATCATAAGAATCTTAGTGTGGAAACAACACCAGTCTGGATCTGTAATAAGATAGAACAAGAATCTTAGATTGGAAAAAAGACCAGTCTGGATATATAATAATATAAAACAAGAATCTTAGTATGGAAACAACACCAGTCTTGATCTGTAAACATATAAGACAAGAATCTTAGTATGGAAACAACACCAGTCTGGATCTGTAATAATATATGACAAGAATCTAAGTATGGAAACAACACCAGTCTGGATCTGTAATAACATATAACAAGAATCTAAGTATGGAAACAACACCAGTCTGGATCTGTAATATATAACAATAATCTTAGTTATGGAAACAAGACCAGTCTGGATCTGTAAACATATAAGACAAGAATCTTAGTATGGAAACAACACCAGTCTGGATCTGTAATAATATATGACAAGAATCTAAGTATGGAAACAACACCAGTCTGGATCTGTAATAACATATAACAAGAATCTAAGTATGGAAACAACACCAGTCTGGATCTGTAATATATAACAATAATCTTAGTTATGGAAACAAGACCAGTCTGGATCTGTAATAATATAAGACAAGAATCTTAGTATGGAAACAACACCAGTCTGGATCTGTAATAACATATAACAAGAATCTTGGTATGGAAACAAACCAGTCTGGATCTGTAATAATATATAACAAGAATCTTAGTGTGGAAACGACACCAATCTGGATCTGTTATAACATATAGCAAGAATCTCGGTATGGAAACAATACCAGTCTGGATCTGTAATAACATATAACAAGAATCTTAGTGAGGAAACAACACCAGTCTGGATCTGTAAAAATATATAGCAAGAATCTTGGTATGGAAACAATACCAGTCTGGATCTGTAATAACATATAACAAGAATCTTAGTGAGGAAACCACACCAGTCTGGATCTGTAAAAATATATAGCAAGAATCTTGGTATGGAAACAATACCAGTCTGGATCTGTAATAACATATAACAAGAATCTTAGTATGGAAGCAACACCAGTCTGGATCTGTAATAATATATAGCAAGAATCTAAGTATGGAAACAACACCAGTCTGGATCTGTAATAACATATAACAAGAATCTTAGTATAGAAACAACACCAGTCTGGATCTGTAATATATAACAAGAATCTTAGTATGGAAACAATACCAGTCTGGATCTGTAATAACATATAACAAGAATCTTAGTATGGTAACAACACCAGTCTGGAGCTGTAATAATATATGACAAGAATCTAAGTATGGAAAAACACCAGTCTGGATCTGTAATAACATATAACAAGAATCTAAGTATGGAAACAATGCCAGTCTGGATCTGTAATAACATATAACAAGAATTTTAGTATGGTAACAACACCAGTCTGGATCTGTAATAATATATAGCAAGAATCTTAGTATGGAAACAATATCAGTCTGGATCTGTAATAACATATAACAAGAATCTTAGTATAGAAACAAGACCAGTCTGGATCTGTAATATATAACAATAATCTTAGTTATGGAAACAGCACCAGTCTGGATCTGTAATAATATATAGCAAGAATCTTAGTATGGAAACAAGACCAGTCTGGATCTGTAATAACATATAACAAGAATCTTAGTATCATAATTCTTTTTCTTTTAAAGATGCATGATTTATCACCAATTTGTCATATGATGTGATCAACCTTTTTCAGTCTTTTATACAAGTCATCTCAAGTCTTGCTGATAAAATAAAATATACACATGTAATTGGATGCATAATGTTCTACGTGGTAATGCCATTCAGCTGCCCACATCGAAAATGATCTTGCATTATCTGTAAATTTACCATCTCATCATTACAGCAATAATCTGTGACTTTTTGTATCACATTTGCACATATCACATAGTCTGATAGATTTGTTAATCAGCATCTGTGTAAATATATATGGACTCAGGGATATTTAAAATTTTATCACTCCAAAGAATGTGGGAGGTACACTCTTACAGATCTGCCCATCACTTATCAGATTTATTATTTGTGATCTTTAGTTACATATGTCTATCTCTTAGTAAAGTTAGCTTTTCAATAGATTTTAGTTGGACAATGAGTGGACAACATTTGTGAGACGTTGGCAATGTCCAACATTACATATATCCAAAGAATGTAACCATTATTCTGATGGTGGAGAATTTTATACATAATTATGCGTAACCTCACATCTTTCTCAAAATTCATCTGAATTTAAGCAAATACTCAGCCACAATTTGCACCCTAATCAAATGAATAGACCCATGACTTGAAAAGTTTAAATCTTTTGACTTTAAACAGCCAGATTAGTTTAAAAAACTAATGAATCAGTAGTTTTATTAGACTTTCCCTACAGTTTTGAAATCAAAGTTAGATGCACATGTACCAAGTTACCTGAACCTACAAGTGAAATGGGTTCAGTACTTTTATAATTAGAGAAGTCGTCTCTGTATGCACTTCAAGGATTTTATAGACATGTTTTTATGTCTGTTTTGTTATAATATTTTTCTTCAGTGTGTTCAGAGGATTTTGTGTGTGATATATAAATGTGTTGCAATAATTCATTTCAATACATTAAATATGGATAATACATGTATATGCTTACTGTCAATATTATCATTTAAATGCCATTTTCAGTTGATTTGCATGGAGTAGTTTTCCCTCTGTCACACATACCCCTGTCCACATCTCTCTAACAAAAGCACAATGTTGCTGAAATCTGCAAGAAAATGATTTGTTTTTTTCAAACATTTTGAATTTTAAACCAACTTTCCACATCTCCATGCAAACGCTATCGTATCTGTTTCTACTGCAAGTGAAAAGCTTTGCTAATGTTAATCCTTTGCCATGAATTTGGAACCCAAAATTCTTCTTGGTAATCATGACTAGCTCCATCCAGATGTATTTTGGTTTGCTTGGTGAGTCTATTTTTAAAACCAGGTGAACATAGAATGAGCCAATTTACTAAATGGTCGCTTAGAGATGTATCCAAAGCCAGCCGACCAGCATGGAATGGCTCAAACCTACGAGCTCAAACTGATTAATTCACCCAAAAATAGAAGTGCAAATTTCCAAATGACCTGGTCTAAGATGCTGGGGGATTAACATTAGCCAAGCCATTCACTTGGAGTGGAAATGGGTACAATAGTGTTTCCATGGAGATATGGAAAGTTGGTTTAAAAATTTAAATTATTTGAAAGAATTGGATCATTTTCATGCAGATTTTAGCAATATTGTGCTTTTATTTAGTCGAATGTAGATTGAGGTACAAGCTACATAGAGTCCCAGAGAAAACTAAACATAAATTTAAAAGATCTCGATTTTGGGAGTGGCAAGTGTGGACATTTCAGCTTCAGAGATCGACAAGTTCCATTTTTGAGGTGCACAAATTATTATGACCATTGCATGACCATGTATACTGTACATTATTTCATTGTTAATAAGATAAAAATACTATTTACCAACAGTGATTTTTGTGGTTTTTGTTTCACCATCAATTTCGATATTTGCTTATTTTTATGTGCATATTTGTTCAGTTTTTAAAGTACTCATTGATTTTATAAATTGAAAATTTGAACTTGATTTTTTATTGTAATTATGAGATTTTTTGGTGTTGCTTATAGTTGTGGATAAATTAACACACTTGTAGTGTGTGGGTATCTTGTGTGACCAGTTTTCTCAAAGAGATTATAAAAAACAAATGCCATAAATGTCACATCATGACTATCAGGGGACCAGTTGCCACATACTAGTTGTTACCATAGTACTAATATCTTGCAAATGGATGCAGATATTTTACTTATTATGCATATCTTTGTATGTATGTCATAAAATAATCTTTTTTAAATGGAAATACAGTGGTCCCTCTCTTATAAGGCCACCCCTTCTGCAGCAATAAAGTGGCCTTATAAGAGGGGTGGCCTTTCTAGAGGGGGATCACACAGCTGGTAGTAATAACTACATATAAAGTATAAAAGATGTAACTAATTTTTATATATTTAATATTTTCATTTAAAAATCACAGGAATATTATCTGGTCAAGGACTTAATGTGATAAAACTAATATCAATGTTATTTTTAAAAAAATATGAATAATCATGAATCGAGGTGCAAAATCACCTTGTCGGTAAATTCTGGGCACAAATATTTGGTTGTAACTATCCCTGTACGTCCGTCGATTCCATCTCCCAATCAATGCAGTTGAATGTATATTGACGATGTTTATTTTAATCTTTCTGACATAAAATTTCTCAGTAGTGATCAAAAGACTCTCCCTCTTTTCGTTTAATCGTATTGCTTTCACTTTTCGTTCTAAACTGAGAATGTCTGACGATATTTTGCGACAACTTATTCCTTCGTGGGCAATCACACGAGAGGCACAGTGTTTACAACGGAAGTGAGTCTGTCACATGATCGACTTTTGTTTTCTTCTCCAATCTGGTACCCAGTTGTGTACATTTCATAATCTAAGAGAGGAAAGCCAGAGAGGCTAACATACCATTTTACTATCTGGCGACCGGATGTCACGCTGACTTGAGCGGAACAATGCTGTGCTTCTCAGCGGTTAGCTTTTGTCATCTTGATAATTATCGGTGGTAATAATAGCCAGTAATTATCAAAGTGACAAAGGCTAACATCTAAGGAACACATGGCAGTAAGGATAATCAGATTACTTACCTCTTTGTATGGATTAAAGTTACTTTATTGGCAGGTTGGAACAAAATGTCAATGTGTTGAGTTGAGAAATTAAAAAAAAATTATTGAGATTTTAATCTGTAACAACCATTATGTGGCCGCTCGCGAGTGGTAAATTTGACCGTTTTTGCACTAAAATGCTGGCCGCTGGTCACGTTAGAGGGGTGGCCGTCCTTGAGGGGTGTTTTTGAACACAAACTCGTCGGTGCCAAGGGATTGTGGCCATATAAAGCGGGTGGCCGCTGGTCTGGGGGGCCGTTCAAGAGGGGGACCACTGTATGTAATAAATAAAAATTTGCATCAGTTTGTGATGTATTAGCACTATGGCACAATTGATACATGGCAAGAACTGGTCTCAGCCAGTACTGTTTTAGTCTGGTTTTGTGCAGGCTTTGTTTGCACAGTTACCATGTTTTCTTGTTTTGGTTATCTATTTCCACATGAAATAAAATCATACAAGTCTGAAATGCAGTATGATATCTAAAATATAAATATTTCACTAAATAACTAATTAATATTAAAAATTAAACTAATTAATAATATGTACAATTAAACTAATTATTAAGTAACTAAACATGCTAAATAACTAATTAATATTTACAAACAAACTAATAAAATCAATAGTTAAAATTAAACCAATTATTAGGTACCAAATTCCTTAAACAGCAGCTTTAAATCACTATTTATCTTGAATGGAATCAAACTAAATCAGCACGGATTAGTACAATATTATTTTTCAACTTATAAATCTTTTGGAATTTATTACTGTCATATACTTTCCCTTCAAAAATGAATTGGGGTAGAAAATTATTAAACTAAATAATTTTCATCTGGTATGGCACTTTGTCTGTTTGCATCATTGTCATACATTGCATATCATCCATCCCATGTCTGTCAACAGTTGCTATTTTCAACCTTTTCAACCAAACTTGGCAGAGTACTGGTACATGAGGGCATTTCAGATTTATGCAAATGATGCCAATCTACCATAAAATATGGCCACCATGACCAAAAATAAAATCCTTCAAATTCTTCTCAAAAACTGCTGAACAGAATTTGACCATATTTGATAGAAAAAGCCTATTTTGATGAATGCCTTTTAAAATAATTCAAATTAGGTAATAAGTATTGCACTATTGATATCTTGTGCTTGTCACTCTCCTATAAGACTGATGGTGTAACTCCTCTTCAACTGGATTTCCTTGTTTTGGTATCAAACTCGGCATATATTTTAGAAACTCCTACTAAGTAGGAAAACTAGGGCATGAGAATATCATATGAAGAGGACTTTATAATTCTGTTTTCATATTTGTCTATACATTCTTAAATATATATTTAATATAGATATATATGAATTTTGAAACATTTTGCCAGTCACTACATGCATTAAAATAAAATTTAGATATTTGGAATAAAACTCTTTCACATCATTAGTCATTTGTAATGTTGTAATATATTCATCCCCAGCTTAAGTGTAGAGATGAGGGAGAATATCAGACTCCTTGTGTCTGTCCATCTATCCTTCTTTCAGTCCATTCTTCTGTCCATTCATCCTTCTATCAGTCCATTCTTCTGTCCAACACACAATCTTGTGAATGCAACTAATCTTGCAGTTTTTGTTGTCTCCTATGGCATTGTGTGCTTATGGTATAGTCTTTAACTCCGTGTGCATCATACATCTTCAGTTATGTGTTGCCTGTCAGCATTTGCTATTTTCCACTTGTCAAAAATTGCTATACCAATTAAAAAAAAAATTAGGCAGGGAAGATTATACCAATGATGCTGATGTCTCATCAAATATGGCCATGATACTAAAAACAGAAAACCTGTAAAGTACAGAAAGCATGCTGCATAAAGGACTTTCAAGTATGTACAAATGATGCCCATCTGCCTTTTTACAAAATCATCATTACTAAAAAGAGAAAATCTTTAAATGACTTCCCAAAACTGCTGAACAGAATTTTACCAAATTTGATACCATTCTATCGCAAAGGTCTTGCAAATTTGTGCTATTATTAGAAGTTGACGGCCTTTAGACAACTTCTCAAAAAGCCCAGAACAGAATAACGTATGTAAGCTTATATCGTCAAGATTTAGGTCAAATTCAATTATGAGCAGCATCCATGCATATTAATGAGGTGATCTTGCTGCTGATTGGGTAAGTTTGTGAACAATGCTCTAATGGTCATATTTCTGATCAGATTTAGATCAGATTTATTTATGTAAGGTTATATCATCAAGATCTGGGATGAGCTCGATTAAGAGCAACATCCACGCATATTAATGGATCTTTCATCTGATTGGCTGAGCTTGTGAACACTTTAGAGGCCATGTTTCTTATCAGATTTTGGTTAGACCTTGTATATAAGCTTGTATCACCAAGATTTTGGATGAGTTCGATTATAAGTGACATCCATGCATCCTAATCAGTTGGTCTTGCATCTGACTGGTTGAACTTGTGAACACTCCAGAGATCATATTTCTGAACAGATTTTGATCAGACTTACTATGTAAGCTTTTATCGTCAAGTTCTCAGACGAGTTTGATTATGAGTGAGATGTATGCATACAGTTGAGGATCCAGGCTGATCAGAAGGTGGGAATTGAACCTGCAACCTTCTGGTCAGGAGTCCAATGCCTTAACCACTGAGCCAATGCAGCTACTTGGGTTGGGATCTCAATAGTTTCCAAGTTATGACTCCAGGGGGCTAAGGACAGACCCACATGGGGGGCATCCCAAGGAGAAATGCTGTTTGTATAAATGACTCGTCCCTTTTTAGAAAATAAATAACACCAACATTAATAGACAATGTAGTAACTATGTGCCAGGTTATTGATATCAGGTCCACTTGGGCCTCTTGTTATGGATTGTTGTGAAACTATAGATATAATGGTTATCATCAAACGATGAACATATATACCGATCACTACTATCCAGTGATGTTTGTAGGCTTTCTGCTATTTTCTGCTTGGAAATTGATGCAATCATGTGACTGCAAATAGTCTTGCAGTTATCCATGGATTTCTTTGATACTTTTTCAGAGAAAAACATGAGACACACAGCAATGCACGTCCTACAGCACAGGCCACCAAAGAAAGGTCTTGAGACAGTGGCTGGGGAATGTGCAGACCTTGTCCCAGATGATGACCCGCAGGTTGAATTTCTGTTGCATGCGTTCTGGAGTCCACTATTATTTTTGGCAGTTCCAACAGAAGAAGCTGTATTGGGGCATGCATCTCTTTTGCGAGCCAGTAAGTCTTAGTAAGAACCAACAGAAAAAGGCAATCGTGTGTGTTATTTTTATGGAGTCTTCGACGACATTGAGGTGGGAAAGGTGCTGTGTCGCTGTTGGGTCGCTGGAACTGAGGGCTGTCGAGTACGATACTTCAGTTTTGCTGCCGGCCCAGTACTCGGGCTTGGGCATGTAGGCTGCGCTGTTGATGGGGGCCAGTAGATTTTCCTCCTTGACATGCCACTGCCCCCAGCTGCATCTGCATTTCTGTCTGTCGTCATGGACCTCACACTGGAGGGAGGCACAGTCAAAGCACAAGGGCTTCTTCAGCTGGGCTAGGTGCATGGGCTTGTAGATGGAGTCAGTTGCGACCCACACAGCCTCGGTGGGGAACCTTGGCAGCATGCTCATGAGGCTGACACCTACATATCCTTGCTGCGAGCCATCGTAGTACACGATGACGTACCTTAGCGGCGCCTTGTTATAACCAACCAGAGCGTTGGCCCCTTGGCAGATGCGCACCAGATAGTCCAGTTCCCTAGGTCAGTGACTAGCCAAAGCATCATGCGCATGCAGCCATTTGCACTGCCGATAATTATTTGGCCCATTTCCTTGTCCTCCAGCAGTCAGACTTTGGTCTGTTTTTTTTAGAAAACGATGGCCTTGGCCACTTTGAGGTGCATGAGTACACCCGTCCCGACCATAAACTGCACCAGCGCCATGGGGGCCCAGCCACGGACATTGCGGGTGGCCTTGTTTTCTCCGGGCTTGCTGAAGTGGTGGCCAAATCAGGTGGAGATGATTGGGTGGCAGTTGGGCTTGAAGGTTCAGGAGCTGTGCGAATTCCAGCTGGTTATCTCCTGGAAGGGGCCCGTTGACTGCCACCCAGGTCATCCATTCACTCAGGTGGCTGAACCGTTAAAAGTATGGAGTGCACTCTCACATTCCCAGGAAGTTGCATGGGTAACAGGCGGCTTGACACACTGCAGCTGCTTGGGCTGCTAGGCCCTTGGCGGCTTCGTGCAAGTCTGTGTACTTGCTGCAGGTCTTGATGATCTGCGCATACTTTTCTTGGGTTCTATAGCACACTGTCTGTCGGCATGAACTGCTCCACGAACTTGGGGTTAAGCTTTTTGTCATCCCCACTGCCGATGACCCACATGGCCTTTGGTTCAGCCACCATAGCCAGCTGGATGGCCTCCCATGTGTCACCCTCTTAGAACTCTATCCTGCGCACCACCATGAAGAGGAGGGTGGCTGGTCAGGCGTGCCCATTGTGGTAAATGAGCTTCATTGCCTGTCACCTTTACGCGCAGTAGTGCCTGCTGTTACAGATGTAGCTGCCGGTGATGTCCCTCAGGACGATCGCATGCTGGAGACTTTTTCCAGGTTGTCCATGTCGTCGACGGTTGCTCCTGTTTCGTGGACCCACATCTCCAGCTTCTTGCTGCGGGCCTATGTCAGCCCTTTTCCTCTGGTGACATTGTTAAAGTGCCCAATCACCCTCCTGCACAACGCAGTTGAAATCACTGTCCCTGATGAGGGCCAGGTTGTTGGGATTGGGCTTCCACATTTTATAGAGGCCATATACCACTGCTGCCACTGGGTATGCGTTATTGTAGTAGGGTCTATTGATGCCAGTGAGAAGCCCTGCTTGTGTGTTACACGAGATTCTGACCATTTCCCTGCGCCTGGTTGTTAGGATTGGGCTTCCGCATTTTATAGAGGCCATATACCACTGCTGCCACTGGGTATGTGTTATTATAGTAGGGTCTATTGATGCCAGTGAGAAGCCCTGCTTGAGTGTTACGCGAGATTCTGACCATTTCCCTGCGCCTACGTGCTTCTGCTCACACATGGTCGAACTTGTCCATTACAGTCCACTCATCCGCGTTTTGGCATTGGGAGCGGAATTTAAACCCGGATAAAAAATTCTCTACCTGCGAGGAAAGCTGTGAGGATAGCGGCCTCTGACTATGCATCCAGGCATGATGTTAAGGTCTCCGAGCCCCAATTGATCATCCTCCTAGATGCGGTACATGCTCTAGATGTGTGCTGCCCTCTCGACATCAAACTCATTATTAGTGCCATGAAAGCTGCGCAACCATCGCACATCCAAGTTTTTGGGAATATGTGCAGGATGTGGCAATGCCTCTTTGAGGTCAAGTGGGATCTATGTTGGCTCAAGTTCCATGGCACCAAGGTGGGTAAATTCCCGCCCCACTTTCTCTGGTGCCCTGGCGGCCCCCAGGCGGTTGAGCCATTTCTGCAGCTGCTAATGTGCTTTGTGGATCCTAGGGTAAGGGGGTCGTGACCCCGTCAGTGTCTCATACTCTTGGCGTGCTGCACATGGCCTTTGTGCATGTGACATCTTACTGATAGTGCCCGGTCACTGATTGTCAAGCATGGCCGGTTGGACAGCTGGTCTGTCTCAAGTCAGCAGCCAGAACGGTGTTATACTACCTGGACTGATGGCAAAATGGATCATCCATGTCTGAAAAATACCCCATGTGGCCGGACTTTCAGGCTCCAAGGCCATGCTTGGACATGCTGCAGGACTTATGCCCACTCAGCTGCTGTAAGGGAGGACACTCTCCCTGTAATTTTCCTGTGCCTGATATTTGACCTGTCTCTTCAAACTTTTTGGCGAAACCATTGACCAAATTCCTTCTGACCACTTCACATGTGTACTGCAGTTAGAAGCTGATGAACACTTTGTGCAAGAGCAACACGTATTATATGTGTCTGGATTGACCTTTGCACATAACATTACCATTGTTTAATCTGAAATGACAAGAAAGACAACAACAAAAAAATTCAGAAATAACAACCAGAAAGTGTTCACATATAACAAAAACCACACTGGAAGAACACTTGTGTATGCGAGACATATATCATGCATGTCTTTGTTGACTCTGGCACACAATGTTGTAATTGTTTAATATGAAATGACAATAATTACCAAATATCGGAAATTACAATCCGGATGTGTTCACATATAGCAATAACAACAGTTGAAGAATACTTTGTGCAAGAGAGACACTATACCTGCCATATTCCCAGACAGTGTTGGGGAATTTTTTTTAAAAAAAAGTGTGTTTTGAGGTCCTAAGGAGGCTCAGTGCATATTACCCCCCAAAAAACCGACTTCGTCCAATTGTGAATAAGCTGTCTTTTCATATAAGCCTATAGAAAATGACTGGAAATTCAAATATAAATAAAATGAAATAACATACCTGTTTTCTTTAAAGCACACTTACAAAGAAAAAATAGCTGGTATACTTAGCATTGTCAAATATCGTCACCACACACACACATATCTGCAAACACTCGCACTCGCATAATCACAACCACACTGACATTAAATTAAAAAAATACACCAAGTTTCTGTATTTAAAATTCATTGGATGGAAAAATATAGGCTTAATTAGATGCAATTTTTGCTGCTCTCAGTAGTTCAGTAGGGGGGTTTGAAGTGTCATTTGTGTTCATCTCTGCACTCATTAGAGACTCGGTGGTACTGTTGTTCAAACTTCCCTGCTGGATTCTCTGGGCGAATCCTGATCAGAACCGAGTTGCTCTTGGTGACCATTATGTTAGTATTATCAAAACTGTATCTGATGCAGTCTGACCATGAGATATGGTTGTCTCTGTAGAAAAAAGAAAATATACATCACATTTGGGACTGACCATTTCATTGAGGGGGTGGGAAAGGGGTAGGGGACATAATTTTTTCAAGCTTTATGGGGGTTTTACAGGTAATATAGCAGTAATAAAGCCTCTGTCCAGTTTGGGTGTTAACTCAATTTCTTTATTAACACAAATCAACCAAGTAAACATGAGCGTGTGCTTATTATTGTCTTTCAATTAATCTATTTCATGGCTAAAATCATCCTGGAAAACATGATTTGATTAATAGTTGTTTTTTTAGCAAGATTAAAAAAGCGAATAATAACAAAGAGAACTAATCTGAATATTCAATTCTGCGTGTTGCATATGTTCTGGTTTGTCCTGATGTTACAGGTGGTGCTGCTATGTCAACGGATGTCATACACTCCAGAATGACTAATATCGATATGGTGTTTGCAGTATGTGCAAAAAATAAAATGCTCCCCCTTGCTGCTGTGCTTCACAAAGTCAAATTTCGTCAACCGGGAGTTCTGAAATTTAGTTTTGCTGGGCTTTGCTTGCTTCGCTGATGGCTCATTGTTATGACATTTTGCCTTCAAAAATGAAACACTATTCCGACTACTGAAATGATGTTTTGAGTTTTATATATGGAGTAAAATCCGACTTCAAAGAAACATTGCCGCTGTTCACAAACTTGCCAATAATCTTTAATAAAGATGGCTTAAACATTCTCATTCAAGGCAGTGATGTGTAATAACTTTTGTTCTTCAACATGCATCTCTTTGATTTACCTATAACTTCAAATGAATTGGGTTGTTCCACTTTGTGAACTTAACCTATGCAAATTAGCCTAATGGGCTCCCCCACATCAGTCTTCAAAGGACATAACACATCACCCTAGCTATTGTCAGTCAATTGTGAAATGGTGGTTGTTTATACCTGACCACCTTGCCTTTTAATTGCCTCTATGACAGTTAGCTGTATAAACTGCCCCATGGATAGTTTTACATGAGCTATAAGCTGGACTGTTTACCATTTATACATACTACATGTTACAGGCATATATGGAGGTGTTAATTTTTTTTTCTTTCTTCGAAGATTCCCAAAAATCGTGTTTTTCTAAACACGACCGTGTCAGAGAGTTTGGGGGTAAAAAATCGTGTTTTTAGTGTGACACATCGTGTTATGGCAGGTATGAGACACATATCATGTACGTCCTTGTTAACTTAAAATCTTGCACTTAGCGTATTTCATCCTCATTATTTATCTGAAATTAAAAGAATGACGAAAAATCAGAAAATAACATCCCAAAAGTGTTAAAATATAGTAATAACCACACTTGTTACTTAAACAAGCGAAAATACATGCATTGTGCACAAATAAACAACCAACAATAAGCACCAATGATACCGTGTTGGAGCACAAGGTCAGAAAAACAATGAAGTCCACAATTGTGACATATTCACATCAATGTTAACAAATATGTAGTAAATACCTTTACATTCAATACTATACTGACTTTGTTGATGGATGGTCAATAATCCACATGATTAACTTAGATTCTGTGATAGGTATTAGATACGATGTATATCATATCAGCAAAAGCTAAAAACTGGTAAACAACCATAGCCACCAAGCAGTAGTGAGGGGAGGTAAGGGTAAGTGTCAGGAAGAGTTTCTTCCCTTCATCTATGTGGAATATAGACAGGAAAGATGAAGTTTTCGTCTTTCCAAGCTTGCTAGATTCAAAAGTTTGCAGAGCTTCTTCCTAATGTTAATGTGATCGGGGAATGTATTCATACAAACTTATTTGAAATATCACAAAAAATAATGTTTATAAAGTTCTTTGAATTTATCACAAGGGTCTTTATTAGCAGAATAATGTTTACCACAACCAAAATTTTATGGATAAAATGACATGCTAACTAAATAGAAAGATAACTATAAATAGAAAATACTAAATATGTATTTTGTTTCACATGAAGTGATTTTAATCAATTGTTGCAAAGAATATTGATATTGATTAATATTTTCAGACTTTCCTTCTAAAAGTTACATTTTTACAGCTATCTTCAAAGATCATTCAAAGCACTTTCAGCTTCCTCATTATCTTTTGAAATAGCCAGCTTCAATTCAGAAGTACAAGAATAGGTCAACACAATCATGTAACAAAAAATGTTACAGAGTTATAAAAGTTGAGAGCTATACAATATTACAATTTGTAAAAGTAGACAGCTATACAATATCACAATTAGTAAAAGCAGATAGTTATACAATATTACAATTTGTAAAAGTAGACAGCTATACAATATTACAATTTGTAAAAGTAGACAGCTATACAATATTACAACTTGTAAAAGCAGATAGCTATACAATATTACAACTTGTAAAAGCTGCAATTTTTTAATCCAACTGCTAATGTGAACACTGCTTTTGACTCTGTGATTTATCTATGTACCATATTATCTGTAAGTTTTCATACACTTGAAATTTGTCTACATCAGAGTCCATAATTAATTTTGTTCTGTAAATTTCATGTACAGTTAAAAAAATAATACAAGTGTACAAAAAATTACCAATAGAAGCTTGCAATGGCTTTATTCAATGTACCTGTTTTGTACCTTTTCAACAATGGGGCAGCTAGAATCAATATTTGCAAAACAAGATATTGTGACAGGTCAAGGTTGTTAACATAAAATCTGAAGAAAAAAATCTTTAAATGTAAATACTGTAGCTCCTTGCTATAACACCTTTCATACAGTTCAACTGTCCATAACTCAGTGGTTAGTGTGCTGGGCTTGCAACCAAAAGGGTGTGGGTTTAAATTATTGGATTAGCCCAGGTCAGCTACCATGGCATGTCCTTGGGCAAGGCACTTTACTCCAAATTGACTCGGCACTAAATAACCTACTTGTGTTGCTGTGGCATAAAATACCAACCCAAAACAAATCAATCAGCTGTTCATAATGTATAAAAACAACAGTAATAATCATCACTAGAAAAAGTGTAAGTCTGGCTAAAGTTCAAGGAATTTCATAACAGATACAGGTGTGAATATTTCAGTTGCACATAAAGCTACAGATAAATAGATAGAAATTAGTAAACAATCAGATAGCCTTGGAATTTTATATCACTCAGTTAAGAATTAACATACTTCACATGGATTTTCCCACAAAAGCTCACCCCCTGCAGCCTTGGGAATGCGGAATAGGACCGATGTGTCCTCCTGCATGTCTATTAAGAGGTAACTAATTGAGGCGGGAGCCATAGTGGCTGAGTGGTTAGCATACCAGACTCATGACTGAAAGTTATAACATGGCATATAACCATCCATTTAGGAGGAAGCTCGAAAAGATTTTCAAGATTGCCACCCTGACAGCCATGTACCTAAAGTTTTACACCAATCAAGTAGGTTAGGAGGAGTAGCAATAACAAACGTTTGCTAATGGATGGATGTTTGATGACAGGCCATCACATAAGCTCACAACCGGTCTTTGACTGCTAATGGATGGATGTTAGATGACAGGCCATCACATAAGCTCTACCGGTCTTTGACCACTAAAGCTAAAAAGAAATGGGTTAAAAAAGGAACTCAATTAGGGTGAGGTAACTCCATTTTCATGTCAAACTGACTTCCTGACTGCTCTTGTGCTCTTATATCCCAACAATGTTTACCCCACAATACCACTTGAAAATAATACACTTTAGGAAGAGTAATTTCTTTTTTTAACCTTTTAAAAAGAACAAGGTTTCTGTCCACTTCAACTCAGATGATACGATATTGACCAGTTACCTCCCTTGTGCAACTGTGTCACAATGCCAGGTATTAAAAGAGTCACAGATGTCTATAAACACAGACCCATATATATCTTACCAACTCTGTTCAAACTACTTGAAAAACATGTTCATGACGATCTTTTGATGTACCTATCAACCTATAACTTAATTCACCAAAACTAACCAGGGTTCAGAGAAAACCACTCCTGTGAGACAGCCTTGGTCTCCATGACAGATAGATGGATTACTGCCTTAGAGCAAGGGAAATTAGTTGAATCCATACTAGTTGATCTTAGAAAAGCTTTTGACCTTGTTGATCATGATATTCTTATCAATAAATGTAACATTTATCAATGTGATAATTTAACGATTCATTAGTTGACATCATATCTAACAACAAGAAAACAGTGTGTCAAAATAAATGGCAGTTTTTCTAAAGAAGAACCAATTACATGTGGAGTACCACAGGGATCAATCCTGGGTCCACTACTCTTTCTCATTTTCATGAATGATCTGCCATTGAAAATAGGCAACTGTATTTCATCTACCAACCTATATGCAGATGACACCACTCAGATTTTAAACAGGTAAAATCAGACCTAGATGTCTCCCTTCTGATAGCCTTACTTAAAATAGATTCCTGGTGTAAGGAAAATGGCATGAAAGTAAACACAAACAACACTAAAGTATTAATGATTAATACCCAACAAAAGAGAGCAAAATTGGAAAATAACATTTTGAATCTTAAGTTGAATAAAATTGGTCTACAAATAGTTACCTATGACAAAATCCTTGGGGTGATGGTTGACAACAATTTGCAATGGAATGAACATATTCAAGTCATATATCATAAAGTCAACTCAGATCTGTTGTTATTACACAAGACAAGGCCATATCTATCAACCAAACACAGGTTAATATATTACAAAAGCTATATACAACCTTACCTAGACTAATGTAATGTTATTTGGGGAAACACTTCTGACAAGAATATTTGCAAATTATTCCACTTGCAAAAAAGAGCTTGCAGACTCATTCTTGATAATGTGGAAAACATCCCAAATGCAATGAATGATACGTGTATTAAAATGTTAACAGTATGTGAATGAATATTTTTGAGAAGTATTTCATGCTAGAAAACAAAGCAACACTCCCAATTAAGATCAATTTCAGCTAACCACCTTTCCATTCCAAAACCAAATAAAGAACTCTTTAAGAAACGTTTTCAGTATTTGGGGTCACTAATTTGGAATAGAATCCCAAAAGAATTAGGGAAAATGCAAATATAAATGCATTTAATTATAATCTAATTCAATGGATGAAAAGTGGAACCTGTTTGATTTGACAAATATATTACAACTTAAAGTATAAATTCTCAAGCCTTCCACTTTGTTGTCTCACTATATTTGTACTGTATATACACAATGTACCTATCTGGAGCACAAATTTCTCTTTATTATGTCCATATGCAAATGTAGCTTATTATCAATGCTTTGTGTGTGTGTGTGTGCGTGTGTGTGTCCGACTATGTACTCTGTATGTAAATATCCATATAATAGAGGGCCACAAGGAGAATTAGTTCCATGCAACTAATTGTGCCACCCTCTTTAAATAAAGTAATTATTATTATTATTATTATTATTATTATTATTATTATGCACTTGTGTTCATGATGTAGTCTTATATCACTTAAAGCCCTTGAGCAAGAAACTTCATGTCAGACTGAAAATCTGACAATTATAATGATTTTACAATCAAGAATTGCTACAAGGATAGATATAGTACCTTGTATTGTCTCTTTATTTCTGTACCTTCTAATTTTTAGGGCACAAAATATATGAAAATTAAACTTTTTGTCCTTAAATTTTTGTACAGAAAAGTTTCTTACCTAAGATTTTTCAAATATTTGTACTTCAAAAACAGCTAATTAATGAATGTGATCAATATTTTTCCCCATAAGTAATTCATACACACAAAACTAATAAAAAAAATTTAAAAAAAAAATAAATTAATAAAAAGTGTACTAAAAATTACAGCCAATACAGTACTTTAACACCTGTTGATCCAATTATCATTGAAATACAACCTAACACCTGTTGATCCCATTACAGTATCACATGAACGTAAAAAATTCAAAACATAGTGCAACAATTAAAAATAAAATATTACACAAAATATAGCATTAAAATAAAATACCACACAAATAATTTGCAAACAATAATATTCACAATTATCATGATCATTTAAATGTAAAGATTAGAATATAGCACATATACTGTAAAATATGGATAATAAACATGTATGCTTATTGTGTAAATTAGTGAAAGTAGTATGTGGTTATTTTTTGGTACATGCTTATCGAAGGTGAAATGCATCACAATGCAGCTATTTGTCAATTTTCAATATTCATCTTTATCTACCAGATCTAACAGCACATTATATAACATGATCGATCAAAGAAAGGTAAAAATAGCAAGATGGAAAAACAGTAAAAGAACAAGGTCATGTAAGCAGCTAATAGACATGATTATAACTTTAAATAAGAACAGAATAATCATAAAAAGAGCACATTTCACATTTGTGACTTTGTTTTTCTTGATCAGACATATATTTGCTTATTTTTGCTACAATGTCAAGTGTGCCCTTTTGTTTTGATATATGCGCATTTCATGTAAGCCCTTGTTATCCAGACTTTACAAAAGAGAAGGCCAGAATAATGGACCAATAAATATGTTAATTTGACAGTAATTTTTATCATGTACCATATACACTAGTGTGTAAGTTAGATCCAGATGCAAACAACACAGACCCTGATCTGCTGTTGCATAATTCACTGGCAAATCAGGGTCTATGTTGTTTGTTCTACTAATTTATAAAAACAAACTGCACTGACCCAGATCTGCCAGCACATTATGCAACAACAGATCACGACTATGTTATTTGTTTTACTAATTAATCAAAACAAACTGCACTGACTCAGAGATGCCAGTCCATTATACCATGACAGATCTGGGTCTATGCTGTTTGCAGTTGGATCTGAGTTATATGTGAGTATATACGATATAACAAGTACCCAACTGAAAACTGCCTTGACCTAGATATGCCTGCGCATAATACGATGCCATATATGGGTCTACACTGTCTATTCTACAATTTAATTTCATACAAACAGCAAAGTTAGATGTGGCACATATGCAGCAGTAGATTTTTTAGCATGAAATTCAAGCTCAAGCTCAAAATTATATACTATACTTGAAGAAGATCTAGAGTAATACTTAGTGTGTAATATGAAGTATGTGTACAATTAGCATGTAATGTATAGTAGTGTTATCATGTAGATAACATCTATAGTAATACTTAGTGTGTAATATGAAGTCTATGTACAATTAGCATGTAATGTACTTTAGTGATATCATGTAGATAACATCTATAGTAACACTTAGTGTGTAATATAAAGTCTGTACAAAATTATATACTATACTTGAAGAACATCTATTGGGATATTTAGTGTGTAATATGAAGTTTGTGTACAATTATCATGTAATGTATAGTAGTGATATCATGTAGATAACATCTATAGTAATAATTAGTGTGTAATATGAAGTATGTACAATTAGCATGTAATGTATAGTAGTGATATCATCTAGATAACATCAATAGTAATACTTAGTGTGTAATATGAAGTCTATGTACAATTAGCATGTATTGTATAGTAGTGACATGATGTAGATAACAGCTATAGTAATACTTAGTGTGTAATATAAAGTCTGTACAAAATTATATACTATACTTGAAGAACATCTATAGGGATATTTAGTGTGTAATATGAAGTCTGTGTACAATTATCATGTAATGTATAGCAGTGATATCATGTAGATAACATCTATAGTAATACTTAGTGTGTAATATAAAGTCTGTGTACAATTAGCATGTAATGTGTCAGCAGTGATATCATGTAGATAACATTATAGTGATATTTAGTGTGTAATCTTGTAATATGAAGTCTGTACAATTAGCATTTAATGTGTAGCAGTGATGTCATGCAGATAACGTTATAGTGATATCTAGTGTGTAATATGAAGTATGTGTACAATTAGCATGTATTTTGTAGCAGTGATGTCATGTAGATAACATTATAGTGATATTTAGTGTATAATATGAAGTCTATGTAAAATTAGCATGTACAGGGTTCCCACACTTTTTGAAACAAAAATTTTCAGGTCTGTTCCAGGGTTTTCCTAGATAAAATCAATTTTTTCAAGGTTCACTTATCACCCTTACTGAACAGATTAAACAACATTTTGGCTTCAAAAACGTGCATTTTAAAAATCAATAGCTGTTTCTGTTTTGAGACTCTCCCATAATGTCTAAATGAGACATATGACTATGTACTAAATAATGTGATGTGTCACTAGAAATAAATATAACTATTGACATTCATATAAATTTGCATGTAACTCATTTAAATGTACAGAAACATGTTAACTTCACTCTGCTTAACTGTGTATGTTGCTATGAAGAAAGTCTTTTTTTTAGAAAAGGGTTGTTTTAATTAAATTTTGACAAAATGCCCTTCAAAATTATATACCTTCATATAAAAAGAAGGACTATTTTTTTTAAAAATCCACTTACGTTTGGTTGGTGCCTTCATGTCTACTTTCAATGTAATCTAGGTATGGACTGTATATTTAATGCAATCCTTGTCAAGTACGCCTAGAGAGTAGAGTTCTGCACTGTAAATTGCCCCAGCAGTCAGAAGATTTCTTTGAATTTATTAGGATATGATAGTAAAATTCACTGCAAATTGTGGTGGGGTGGGAGTGGTGGCTATAGTTACTATTGATGATAAAGTTTAACAATGTGCTCCAGTGCAAACTGTCAAATAATAAGCAAAGATTTATCATAATATATGTTTCTTAACTTTGCAAATCAAAAGGGGAATGGGAAAGATAAGCTTTATTATTCATTTTCTTAAACTTATCGAGATCACATGTTGCAGACAACCTATTGGCACAATGTGATGCTAGACTGGTCTTCATACCTTTTTTTTTTGAAAAAAATACCATTATGGAGCTGATTATGAGATAACCAGTTTACTTGACCGATCTGATCACCTGAGTGCTTGGATTGACTATGGTTCAGCTCTACAGTTATTAAGTGCTTCTGAAAGTGGGACAAGTATAAGGTGAAGTTGTGTGCATTTGCAACAATCTGAATGGAGAAAATTTGGTGTACCTCTGCTATTTTCGTGAACTGTGACTGAAATTTCTTTATATGTGGTATTAGGGAAACAACACACTGCCTAAAGCAGACAGCTGATTGAAATGGCTGCTCCCATGTGCTCAAGAAATGAACCTGAACTAGTTCAAAGAACACTAGCTTTAGCAGTTATTAAAAAAGGCAAAGTAAATTTCGGTAGAGTGGACAATACTAACTTCTGAAATAGCAATAAATAAATTATAACACATATTTAAAAAAAATAAAAAAGTTAACACTGCTTACCTCTAAAGTCCAGGAAGTGAAAATGACCAAGCGGAGCTAGCAGTGTTTTGAGAGGAACACATCTGAAGACCAAGCTGTATACTCTATAACCCAAATTACATCCATCAATCATACACCAAAATAAAGGGAATTCGAAGTTATTTTAACAAATACCTAAGATATACAGGATCTTTGTTAAATAACCAAGATAACCAGTGAGGAAAACCTGGGAAATTCTTTTTCTTTAAAAATCAAACCCTATGCAAAGGAAAAAATGATAGAGTAAAATCTATACAAATATGTCTAGGGGAAGGACCCAAATGATACATACAGCAATTGTACCTCAACTGACTGAATAACTTTCACAACCTCCAAATATTCTGGTAGGAACTTGGTTGGTTGGTTGGTTGTTATGGGTTTAACACCATTTTTCAGCACATGATAGGCTATACATGGCGGCCAGTATATTTGGTGGAGGAAGAACCCGAGACAACCCCGGGAAGAACCACCAACCTACGGGAAGCTACTGGCAAGCTTTCTCACATACCCAAGTTGGTCGAGCCCAAGACTAGAACCCATGTGGACAGAGGTGAGATGTCAGTGATCTGTAAAGGCGAGCGCCTTAGACCACTCAGCCACCTGGTAGGAACTCAATAAATTTAATTTATGATCAGTTCCATTATGACTCCATTATGTATTTTTTCTGCACTCAAGAGGCAGCTGAAAATTCCCCATTTTTCCCCAACTTAGATCAATATTTGCAAAATTAAAAGACTTGTCCTGGTCAGGAACAAACCTGTTCTTTCTCCCGACTTTTCACAAATTCCTGTTAGGGTGGGAACACTGCATGTAATGTGTAGCTGTTATGTCATTTAGACAATGTCATAGTGATATTTTGTGAGTAATATGAAGTCTGTGTAAAATTAGCATATAACGTGTGCATTGATATTGTGTAGATGACATTATAGTGATATTTAGTGTGCAAGATGAATATTGATATAATGTTATAGGGATCATACATTTTTGCTGTGTGTAAACTTTTGATGGAGTAATGTGGCAATGGTTTGAGCCTAAGAGTTGAAAGTATGTCCTCTGAGTGCCACATCCAACATTTCTACAGAGCAAAATTTGAATCATAATTTTTCTTTCATGATAAATTATTACAAAAAATTAATCATATAAATCATTCTGACAGAAGGGAATTCTGAACATAAAATAAGCATGTACTCAAACAGCATGAAAAATTCTGATGTTTGAGAACAACCTATGTCACATGACTGGGAAGCACCGGGCAATATGATGGCCATGTGATGGTAAGTATCGTGGGAATGTGATGTAGTGTGATGTGACCGTGAGGATCATACAATGACAAGTGAGATAAAATGTTTCTTAGGGAGAAGTATGACATTATGTAAAATATCACAATTGTAAATTTCAACCAATGACAGTTGACCTGAGATTTCTAACACTGAGATACATGTGTAATAATATACCCTATGTATGTTTACATGCAAGCCACAAAAATTTGATGATGCCTAAAACATTCATATACTGTACCAGTTTGTCATTTGTGTGGTTATCAGTGTTCTCCTAAAGAATTTTTTGTGGCATCAGGGTCAGCACCCAGTAGAAAATGTTTTCAAAAACATGCATTATCATGAGAAAAGTGAGAAAAAAACACAAATGAAGGAATAATCCAAAACTTTTTCTTGACATGTTTTCAAAACCCACTTACTTTAAAATTTCATTTTTTTTTGCTTGTTGTTGACCAAACTCTTTTGCTTTTATTGCTCTGAGTATTCTATGTAAATATAAGAGCAACTCCTGGATATGATGCAATTTTCATTCACAAAATTTTACTCATCACAGGTATGTTCCCGGAAAATAACAATAATGACAACAACAATAAAAATAATAGAATCTACTACTATTACTGTAAAACAAACATAATAGATTGCAATAAGATTGCAATAGTGCCTTAGGAATTTTACTTGATTCCACCCGCACCCCACCTTACCCACCACTAGATTTAGACCAAATGTTAGAAATGTAAAAGACTTATCATCTGATCTAGTGATTTCCATCCAAGAATAGGAAATCTTTCATTCAATGTTGAACCATTTCATTACTTTTCATTTCTTAGGATCTTTCTTTTCCTTCATGGGAGAAAGCATGCTATATGAATCTGCAAACTCTGCAGCTGATCTTAACCAGGTCAACATGGGGTTAAGCTGGGCATTGGGTATTTTAATGTTTTTTTTTTACAGTGGTGTGTCCATTATACTGAATGAGCACTAAGGATTTTACTAACTTCAAAAGTAATACATGTCACACCTACTGAACAGGTAGTGGTACAAATGAAATATAACACACACTACCAGAAGACTACATCCTCACAGTACAATCACATGACTATGTCCATGGAAAGACTGAAGTAGCATCAAACGTTGCACACTGGCAGTGAGGTCAATGCAGGTACAAAAGATAATGACTAAGTGAGTGGGTAATTATGCAGGTACAAAAGATAATGGCTAAGTGAGTGGGTAATTATGCAGGTACAAAAGATAATGACTAAGTGAGTGGGCAATTATGCAGGTACAAAAGATAATGACTAAGTGAGTGGGTAATTATGCAGGTACAAAAGATAATGGCTAAGTGAGTGGGTAATTATGCAGGTACAAAAGATAATGACTAAGTGAGTGGGTAATTATGCTGATACAAAAGATAATGACTAAGTGAGTGGGTAATTATGCTGATACAAAAGATAATGGCTAAGTGAGTGGGTAATTATGCAGGTACAAAAGATAATGGCTAAGTGAGTGGGTAATTATGCAGGTACAAAAGATAATGACTAAGTGAGTGGGTAATTATTCTGGCACAAAAGATAATGGCTAAGTGAGTGGGCAATTATGCTGGTACAAAAGATAATGACTAAGTGAGTGGGTAATTATTCTGGTACAAAATATAACAGCTAAGTGAGTGGGTAATTATGCAGGTACAAAAGATAACGGCTAAGTGAGTGGGTAATTATGCTGATACAAAAGATAATGGCTAAGTGAGTGGGTAATTATGCAGGTACAAAAGATAATGACTAAGTGAGTGGGTAATTATGCAGGTACAAAAGATAATGGCTAAGTGAGTGGGTAATTATGCAGGTACAAAAGATAATGGCTAAGTGAGTGGGCAATTATGCTGGTACAAAAGATAATGACTAAGTGAGTGGGCAATTATGCTGGTACAAAAGATAATGACTAAGTGAGTGGGTAATTATGCAGGTACAAAAGATAATGGCTAAGTGAGTGGGTAATTATGCAGGTACAAAAGATAATGGCTAAGTGAGTGGGCAATTATGCTGGTACAAAAGATAATGACTAAGTGAGTGGGTAATTATGCAGGTACAAAAGATAATGGCTAAGTGAGTGGGTAATTATGCAGGTACAAAAGATAATGGCTAAGTGAGTGGGTAATTATTCTGGTACAAAATATAACAGCTAAGTGAGTGGGTAATTATGCTGGTACAAAAGATAATGGCTAAGTGAGTGGGTAATTATTCTGGTACAAAATATAACAGCTAAGTGAGTGGGTAATTATGCTGGTACAAAAGATAATGGCTAAGTGAGTGGGTAATTATGCAGGTACAAAAGATAATGGCTAAGTGAGTGGGTAATTATGCAGGTACAAAAGATAATGACTAAGTGAGTGGGTAATTATTCTGGTACAAAATATAACAGCTAAGTGAGTGGGCAATTATGCTGGTACAAAAGATAATGGCTAAGTGAGTGGGTAATTATGCAGGTACAAAAGATAATGGCTAAGTGAGTGGGTAATTATGCAGGTACAAAAGATAATGACTAAGTGAGTGGGTAATTATTCTGGTACAAAATATAACAGCTAAGTGAGTGGGCAATTATGCTGGTACAAAAGATCATGGCTAAGTGAGTTGGTAATTATGCTGGATTATCTTAATTACATTCCCAAAAAGCAGAAAAAAAAGGTTTCATTTGAATAGCAGGGCTTGGAATTAAGTGACAGACTGTTTATTTTACAGAATAATTTTTAAAGGATAGCAGGAAACATAAAAGCATATTGGCATTGGTGCATCACATAACGGCAATTAAAAAATGTCGCACACTGAAATGATAGCATATCAGGACCATGACGGTAACTGGTCCTAGGGAGAACACTGTTTATGATTTTGAGATCGCTGTTTGTTTAATGTTAAAAAATAGTAAAATGTTTTGTCAACATTTGCTTCACTATAAATCCGACCACAACGAGATTATATCTAAAGGGTTTCATTGGCTAATGTAAAGTATTTTTATATCAAACAAAAAGAGCAGGCTGTTAAGATGACTTGAAATCAATGGAATTAAGGTGTGCTGTTTGACTTTCAGTCATTATCAGAGACATGGATCAGGAATTTGCTAAAATTAAAGAAAATTGTGTTTTGACCAGTATAGTAAAATGAGAGTAATCCAAACATGCTTGGGAAGCATGGGGTAATGTGATGGTCATGTGACAGTAAGTAATATGGGCATATGATACAATGTAATGTGACAGTAAGTACTATTGGCATATGATGCAATGTCATGTGACAGTAAGTACTATGTGCATATGATGCAATGTCATGTGACAGTAAGTACTATGGGCATATGATGCAATGTCATGTGACAGTAAGTACTATGGGCATATGATGCAATGTCATGTGACAGTAAGTAATATGGGCATATGATGCAATGTCATGTGACAGTAAGTACTATGGGCATATGATGCAATGTCATGTGACAGTAAGTACAATGGGCATATGATGCAATGTCGTGTGACAGTAAGTACAATGGGCATATGATGTAATGTCATGTGACAGTAAGTACTATGGGCATATGATGCAATGTCATGTGACAGTAAGTACTATGGGCATATGATGCAATGTCATGTGACAGTAAGTACTATGGGTATATGATGCAATGTCATGCGACAGTAATTACTATGGGCATATGATGCAATGTGATGTGACCATCTAGGAAACAAATCTCCATCTTGCTGTACTCACAATAACTGTGAAACAACATTAACTGACATGCCACTATCTGTCATGAAAATATGTCACACTGAAAATTTATCTGATCTCTACAATGACACTTCTATGGCAGTGTCATAATCATGGCCTCATTTGAGGCAAGCAGACACTTGAATTCCCTCTTAAATGCACCATAATTTTCATATGTAGCTGGAAGCTCCAAATGATTTGCACAAGTGTGAGCCCTTGGCCTGCGCTGAAAACCTAGCAAGGTTGAGAAGGACACGATGATGGGTTCACGAGGTGTACATCGTTTGCCTGTGACAAACTGAACAAAAGTTTCTAACTCTTCAGGGCTGAGTTCACATAGTAAATCTTTCAAATATTGAAAAGCCTTTTGCTGACCAGAGCTCAACCGTCTACTATCTCCACTTGTTTGGAGTCTAGCAATAACTGTGGTTGCTGTCGGTTTCTGGACTACATATAAAATGTTCAAATGATCTGGATGTAGTAAAGACCAAAAAACATTCATGTGAGTTGATGGAATACCTGCCCGCATCAACTCACATAGACTCTTGGGTTTACGACATATCTCGTTGCTTGCAAGCAGGACAAGGTGTTCTGCCAAATTGTCTTTTCTGATAACTCCAGCATAGTCATATCGAGCGAATATTGACTGCAGATTTCCTAATTCTTTTGAAGACAGTGAATTGAAATTAGACAGTGCTTTGAAAATCAAGTCCTTATCATCTGAATCTATAAACAACAAAAAGTCATTCAGAAGTGTGTCTTCTGGAACCTTTACTGTGTCATATATCATGACAATAATGGTACTCTTGCACAGAGGTATTGGGATTGTTTTCATAAGGGCCACAGAGTGTGACAAAATTCTGCCAAGGACACGGAAATTTTCTTCTTCCACCATTTTGTGGGCAGGTAGATATGGAACCACGGCTTCACAGCCAATGAAAAACTGCTCCTTTGCTTTGTTCCAAAATGAGGTGTACATGTCTGCCATTACTCCTCCTGCATCCATTCCATCCTCCCCTAACATTCTGACTTGCACACGGGATTGTGGCACTACAGGATCTGTGTAGTAGCAGATGAGGTTGTTCACAATGTTGTCACGGTTGACTTCTATCTGCAAGACTTGTTCACCAAGAGACTGGTTAAACTCTTCTAGCCCTATAAAGTAAAAGGAATCCCAGTCACAGAGTCAAATAATAACTGTAGTTACTATCTATTGGAGTAATTTTCATATGTTCAATCATAAAACACAATGGAATCAAAATGTTATAAACTGTATCTTTCACAAACCTGTAAAACTTAAATCCTTGAAGTTAATTTGTGTATTATAATGTTTTAGGTTTAATTTTGTACATCACAATCTTGACAGATTTCACAGTATGCAGTAAAAGAATGCTTAGTACGAACATAGATACATCAAATTTACTGTGTTACGGAATTATATATATTTTTCCTTTTAATAATGGTATAGTTTATTAGTTTGTGATCTCTGTTCTTAGTCGAACAGCTCTCGTCTTACCATGAGTACACATACAGTATTTTTGGATCAATATTTCATATCACGTTGTTTTAGAGCGCGGGAAGAAGGTGAAGTTCTGACTGAGATTCTATGAATCAATATAATGTTTACTGTTTAAAACACTGGTACTCGAGCACTTTAGCAGAATTACGCATAACCTAATTCCTGATTGGTTCGGAGAGGGTTGCATTATTTCAAAATAACCAGTTGTTTGTTTAAGACGTAATGGGTTTTTATTTTGTTTATGCGCATTAAGGCTATATATATTGGAAATAATCCTGTATTTAAATACTCTTGACAGTTACATTTGAATAGAGAGGATATTACAAATCTGATTCAGTTTGAGTGTGGGATTTTGGATATTTATTATAAATACAGTACATTTAGGATTCAGTACTGTCTTCAACCTTGATTATTATACAGCTCAGTGGAATTATCGGAAACATTTCTAAAACTTGTGAGATTCATATTCGCAAGGATTATTTGGATATAACTTAAGCTTATCAACATATCAGCACAGTGAAGGCTATTTCATTCGGAATACTACATTCGGAATAGTTGGATTAACTTCCAGAACAGTCAACATTAAAACAATTTAGGACTTTTAAGGATATTCTATACTGTAAGTTATATTTAATTGTTTCACTTTAATTATTTGTTGAAAAATTTAAATATTTTAGGAAATTAAAGATTTGTATTTGAAATCTTGAAAGCTTGTTTGAGTATTTTCTTTTGTTACATAACCCCTAGTCGTAACAACTGTTTGTGCAAAATGTAATTGCATTATGCTATGAAGTTGAATACTTTATGAATATGTATATATATGTGTGTGTGTGTGTGTAATCAATGAAGCATAACACTGTATATACATAATTAAATAATTAATACAGCTACAATGTAATTATGGACAGAAAAGTACTTTTTGAGAGATTCCATCTAAACAAGTTCTACTGAAAACCAATACTGTGCTCAAACATTTCTTAAAAAACTGAATACATGCTAGTAAATTTGATGGGAGTCATGTAATTGCTAATTAATTACAAGTTAAATGTTCATAACTGCTAGCTACTATTTGTAAACCTAAGAAAAAAGCCCTCTTAAGATGACTTTGTAAAAGGTTCACATGATTTGGAACTACTTGATGGTTATGGCTCTTTTTTTCAAGGATCATTTAATAGAAAGTATGGGATTTACCAAATGTAATATCAGATTTACAACAACAACGCCCATAAACAAAACAGTCTTTAGATGAAGTTATATTAAGATATTAAGTCTACCTCTTGCCAATCTTTGTCTTCAAAATTTTGACAGTTTTTGAAGAACAAAAGACCCAAGTGGACTTTATATTGCACACCTGGGTTACATAATTTAACAGTTGACCATTTCAGTATGCAGGCTTATGTAGTATTGTAGGAACACATCCTATATAAACTATCTCTCAAACTTTATATCAAGTTGATTTGACCTATTTTACTAGATCTGGATAAAAAATTCTTTCTAAAGATAATGGTATAATTAATATGCAGTCTCATGCTCATATCTGAAGTCATCCAAGATCGATGATATAAAGCCATTTACCAAGTTTCACTGAAACTGGATGAGAAATAGAATGTCTAAATATAGAGAGGTAACAAGCTCAATTAATCTGATGCAAGATATCTCATTAATATGTGCTGATCTAATTTATTATAGGACCTGTCTAAGACAATGATTGCTCATAATAAAACACACTATCTTGATGATATAAGCCTGTTTACCAAGTCTGATAAACAAAATAGAGCTGCTAAAGTGTTGAAAAGCTCAACAAATCAGATGCAAAATTACTTCATTAAAATGCATGGATCTTGCTCATAATTGTATTCATCCATGATCTTAATGATTTGAGCCTGTTTCTCAAGTTTGATCAAAACTGGACCAGGAATACAGTCTCTAAAGTGGTAACAAGCTCAGCCAATCACATACAAGATCACCTTATAAATATGCACTGATCCCAAGCAATAAACTAAAACAAACTCTTAATTATATAACCCCATATTTGAAGTTTCATCAAAATCAGATCAAAACTATGGCTTCAAGAGTGGTAACAAGCTCAGCCTATCATGCACTGATCCTGCACACTTTTGAAGTTGTCCAAGATCTCACTGATATAAGCCCATATTCCAAGTTTTATCAAAGTCAGATCAGAATTATGGCTTAAAAGCTTAGCCAATCAGATGCAAGATTACCTTTTCAGTATGCATGGATCTCACTCATAACCAAAACTATCCAAGATCCTCAAGATATAATGATATATTTCAAGTCTGATCAAACTCGGCTCACAAATATGGCTTGCAGATTGGTAACAAGCTTAGCCAATCAGATGCAAGATTATGTCATTAATATGGGTGGATCTCACTCATCATCAAAACCATCCAAGATCTTGATTATGTAAGCCCATATTTGAAGTTGGATCAAAATTGGATCAGAAGTATAGCTTCCAGGCCGACACCAAGCTCAACAAATCAAATACAAGATCACCTCATTAGTGTGCATGGATCTTGCTCATTATCGAACACCTCTGCGATCATCATGATATAAAGATCATGTCATTAATAATAATAATAATAATAATAATAATAATACTTTATTTATAGAGGGTGGCTCATTTAAAGCCGAGGACTATTCTCCCTTGAGGCCCTCTTAAGAAAGGTATACCAATCTGCATCATACAAAAGATAATAGTAATTACTATTTATTTTAACATGTCTTTAGTATTATAAATGCTAAATTCTATTATAATCTATTAGTAACACATACATACTCATAATATCTCTTCTTAAATACTGTCATTATTTGCTGCAGATTTTACATGCAGTGGAAGCTTGTTACACAGAACTGTACCAGAGTATTCGAAGCTTTTCTTGAATTGCTCTGTTCTTGGTTTTGGTGGATGAAAGTTTCCATGTGATGTTAATCTCAACCGGTAATGTGTTGAATAAGGCCTGAATAAATCCTGAAGATACTCTGGTGCAGCTCCATGTAGACATTTATATACAAGAACTGCCTTGTGAAAATCAATCTTTCCATATATTGTAAACCATTTTAGTTCTGTAAACAATGCTTTTGATGAATAATCAATGGATGCATCTAAAATAATGCAAGCTGCCCTTTTCTGAAGTTTATAAATCCTGTCAAGCTGAGATTTGTTACAGTTTCCCCATACAGTTGAACAATAATCCATTGTTGGAAGAATATATGAATTGTAATATAGAATGTGAGTTTCTGTGGGTAAATATTTCTTGATTCTGCTGAGTAGGGCAATTTTGGATGACAAGTGCTTTACAAAGCTTGTCAATATGGTCATCCCATGGTAAATTATTATCTACAGACACACCTACAAGCTTTTCATGTTTGACATTTTCTAACTGATGATTATTTATTCTAAGAGATAATTCTGGGTTCCCTAACTTATATAGTTTCTGAGATGTCCCAAAAATCATACATTTTGTTTTACCTTCATTAATTACTATCTTATTTTGTTGTGCCCAACTTTGAACTCTAATAAGGTCGAGTCTAATCTTGTTTGGATAACTTCAGTATCAGAACTAGATGTATACAAGATTGAATCATCTGCAAACAAATCTGTTTTTGTGGATTCATTATTGAATGGAAGATCTTTTACATAAATAAGAAAGAGAAGAGGGCCTAAAACAGAGCCTTGAAGGACACCTGAATGATTAGTGTGAGTTTGTGAGCTAATATTGCCAATGGTTACTTGTTGAGACCTTTGGCTTAGGTATGATCTAAACCAGTTTAAAGAAGAATTATCAAACCTGTAACAGTTCAATTTTTGCAGCAGAATTTCATGATCAACTAGATCAAAGGCTTTCTTGAAGTCAAGGAAAACAATCACAGTCAAAGAACCATTATACATTTCTTGTAACCAGAGATCTGTTAATTTGGTGAGTTCTGTTTGGCATGAGTGATATTTTCTAAATCCTGATTGTGCCTTATGAAATAGAAAGTAAGTTTAAAACAATTCATAGACCTGCATAGCTACTTGCTTTTCAAATAATTTTGATAATATAGGTAGTATGCATATTGGTCTCTAGTTCCATGGATCCTCCTTTTTTCCTTTCTTAAAGATAGGTGTAACCTTTGCACATTTCAAGGTATCTGGAAAGTTACCACACATTATACTTAAGCTTATAATATGCATTAATGACTTTGTTATTACCGGTGCAGCAATTTTAAGAATTTGTGGACCAATGCCATCCAGTCCAGAGGATTTATTAATACTCAACTTATTCAGCATATCAAAAACCTCAGCTTCACTAACATTAGCTATTGAAAAATATTTATCATCAGGAATTTTAGCTCCTATAAATGATAGAAGGGCATTAAGCTCAATTGGGATGTTAGTCTGGTTCTGAATACAGTTACAAGAGATGCTTGTGAATAAATCATTGAACATTTCAACAATATCTTGTACAGATGTTGCTATGTCATCATTTTGCTTAAGTCAAGGGTGAAAACAACTGTTCTTGGATGGGTTCAACTCTTTTAGATGCATCCACAATGTCTTGGTACTCTCATTTTCATCAATAGCCTGTTCATAGTATTTTTCGTTTCCTTTATCAATCAGGTACTTAGCTTTATTCCTCCATTTTCTTTAGTTTTTCATATTTTTTTTCTTGTGAATTTATCCTTTAGGTGCATGACCTCATTGATCTCAGGGGTAACCCACTTAGGTGTAATTTGGTGTTTAACCCTTTTTGTTTTAATTGGGGCATGCTTGTCTAAGACTGTATTTAATAATTGATACCATGTGTCTAAGGCAGTGTTGACATAACCTATATTGCTAATTGAGTGGAAGGGTTTGAAAATTAAATCACTTAAGAACTTTTCCTCATCAAACTGTTTAAAGTCCCTGTATTGTATTTCAATGTGGTGACCATTTATAGACAATCTGAGAGCATATCTAGTTATACAGACCGGATAGTGGTCACTCAATGCATACACTGGCACATTAATTTCACTTATGTTGTCAGGTTTATTAGTATAAACATGATCAATGATAGTAGCACTTTTATCTGTTACTCTAGTTGGAGTGTTAATTATTTGGGTCAAGCTGTAAGTTTCAAAGTTACTTATCCATTTTAATGGTGGAGTTTTCATGTGGTCAAAGTTAAAGTCATCTAATATGGTAGTTTCAATATCGTCCTTTAGCAGGGCTTTCTGAATTTGCTCCTCAAATCTATCAATCCAATCAGCTGTAGAACTAGGTGGCCTATAAAATGAACAAAAGAGTATTGGCTTGGATTGGGCAAGGGATACTTCAATCCAGATTCTCTCTCCACCCCATTTGTCTCTAAATTAACATGTCTGTTATAACTAATGGAACTGACTACATAGAGAAGAACACCCCCATCCCCCATAGATACCCTCTCTTTTCTTTCAAAGTTGAACCCTTGTATTTGGAGAGCGAAATCATCAGTATCATCGGAGAGAAAGGTTTCACATAGACCCAGAATATTGACTGATCTAGCTTGCTGTAGCATTAATTTAATCTCATTCAGTTTAGGGAAGATATGTTGGATATTTAGGTTGGTTACTTGCAGACCCCTTTTAAGCAGTCCTTTTAAGCAGGCCAAACTCAGGACAGTTCTGATCATAGGACTGATTTTCAGACATGACACTATGCAATGTATTGTTGTTAGACCTAACAGATTGCTTTTCATCGCCTTGAAAATTATTTACATAAACACATGAAGAACATAACATACAAGACTCATCTGTTGTACATTGACCACATGTAGTAGAGTTGGATACACCAGAATGTTCAATGTGAGATTGATTTACATGTGTACAAGAAGACACTGACATATTAGACACTTGATTTACATGTGTACAAGAAGACACTGACATATTAGACACTTGATTTACATGTGTACAAGAAGACATTGACATATTAGACACTTGATTTACATGTGTACAAGAAGACATTGACATATTAGACACTTGAGGAGTCTCTGAGAGAGAAGTAACATCAACAGTATCACACAATTCACCAGCATTATACAGTATGAGAAATATGTGTTATTCTGCAAAAGCTAGGTTTCTTTTTGCTTTCATAATTATTACTTGGTTCATCTTCAACATGGTAATCTAATGATACTACTTCACACAAACATGGAAAGAATTCACAGTCTTCACTTACATCTAATAAGGGATTAAATCTATTTCTGTCACTATTTGCATAATTATTAAGTTTCCCGGGTGTAGTATTAGTAAAGTGGGCTATTTCTTCTTTGCCACATTCCTAATACCTGCTAAAGTAAGCACACTGGTTTTGTTTGTGTCCAAACATGTTACACGAGTAGCATCGAATCCTCTTCCCATGGCAACATTCATCAGAGATGTGGCCCTGTTCTCCACAATAGTAGCAGCAGTCAGCCTTGGTGGATTTCAAGATGCCAATGTAATAGATGAGATTTCTGAGATATTGTGCTGTCCCTTGTGGACTCAAATGAATGCCATCTTAGTGAAACAGTAGGTTATTGATTTCATCTCTGTTCTGTGTTAAGTACAAATCATATTGTGGAACATAATAAAGATTGAAGTTCTCACACAGGTCTATTAACATGGAGTTCACAGGTTCCACATCAGCATCTGCATGAGGGAGAAGTCCAGATATAAATATATTACTCCCAGTATTGACATATGAGTGAAGAGAATTAAATACATTTTCAAAGTCTTCTTGAATTTGGTCTAAGTAGTGTCCAGAACTCGCATCATGACTACAGTACCCAGATCAGGGAAAAGAGAGTGACTTTTCCTTACCAAGCAAAACAAATCCAGGCAAATCCAGCAAAAGCTCTGAACTCACACCCATGAGGAGGTTGCGCTGACATCAAACTGGTCTGGTGGCAGTCTGGGTTGCAGCCACTGGATCCACCAGATTCAATTCTTGCCTCTGCAAAGCTAAATCATGCAGGTAAAAGCTTGAGAAGGTTGACTGTGCATACCAGCCAATGGCTTCTATTATGTCTTGGATCTATACATTACATTTAAATGTGAGGCTTGCAGAGATTGCTCTGAACTGGTGTGCCAAGATTGTGATGAGGTGTATCTGATCTGAGATTTCAGAGTATGCTGAGCGTACTACACACTTAAGCCATGATGCTAGAGCCTGATGGGTTATATCCTCTTTCCCAGCCTACACTGGAAGAAAGAGATGTTGTTGGATCACACGACCATTCTCCATGTGCTTCAAGTAGTGCTTGAGAGTACATAATGCATCTTGCATCATTGCCTCTCTCAATGTATCAATCAAGAAGAGGGAGCAAATAATGACTCTTTGATTGCCTGCTGATGGCAACCTATTCTTAGCTATGAATCTCAGTTGCATCATTAGGACCATGGAACCATCCGATATGAACTGGATAGTTTGGGTCCCATGGAAGGGTATGCAACTCACTCATCCCACATGCTGAAGCTAGGGCTATCAGGTACACACATGTTTTTTATGATAGCTGCTTCAGTGAGGTCCTGGCTTAAGGTTCATACTGATCTGAGTTGAGCCATGTTAGAACCCAGGACATATTCCTTTTTGGAAACAAGACGAGATTTTTTTGTGTGCCTATTCAGGTCAAAATGTGATTGCAGGTCTGACAGATTCTTATCATGCCCAATATCCCTCCACCATGATGCCTAAATGTGTCAGAGATAATGGAGCGGTAGTCTTTGTTCGTAATAGGGGCTAACATCTTCTAAAAATCCAGACAAAAAATGTAGCTAGATGTGGTACCAAGGCACTAAACAGCACGATGCTATTGACATTGCACCAGTCCCTGAAAACCTGACACTTTCCCTCATAAACCTTTAAAATGGAGGGCCATCTAGCTGGTGAGATTCTCTCACGATAGAAGGCTGAAATTCCTTTTGATGCAAGGCTCTCCTGACAAAAGCAAGGCACGAAGGAGATGCCTGTCTGGGCAGTGATGAAACACCTATGATCATGGTTGTTTGAGCAGGTTGGGATTCGGTGACATATACCTGGGAACATCAGAATTGCTTTGCATTTCTGACCCCTCAGTTTCTGTATTATCTTTGGTACCAGAACCATGGGGTGGGTTCTGGAGGAGGGGGTTAGGTAAAGGGCATCCATGGCCCAGGCTTCTGGGTCTGGGACTGAGGACATGAAGGTAGGCAGTTCGTGATCCCACCTAGCTGCAAAAAGGTCTATCATTGGATGCTCCCAAAGTGCACAAATCCAACAAATACCAATGGATGGATGGGTCACTCAGTGTAAAGGGTCTGGTCCCTTCTTGACAGCAAGTCGGTCAGGACATTGATCCTAATAGAGGTATGCCTGATCTGGTCTGATATCTTGAACTGGGCGCACCAGCGCAGAAAGTCAAGTGGTTGCATGAAAAGGTGGCTGAGAAGGATCAAATCGGCTGCTGCATTGAGCAGGCTTAGGAGTTGCAGAAACCCTCACTGAAATCTCCTCCCTGTTGGAAATCGACTCCACGAGCTCGATAATCTGTGCAACACAGTTGATGATGTTGAGCAGATGGAAGTAACGGCTCAGTTGATGACCTTCATGAATATGTTGAGACCAAATGGGAGTTTTGCGAAAGTGGTATATTGTTCCTTGGATCCTGAACTGAATGAACTTGCATGACACTGGGTGTATAGGGATGTGAAAATATGAGTTGGTTAGGTCTAAACTCGATGCAAATTTGTCCCTTTTTAAGGAAAGCCTGACTGAATGTCCTATCTACATTTTAAACCTCAGTGCAGCTATGCACTTGTTGAGTAAGCTGAGGTCTATAACTGACCTAAGCTTCTCATTAGTCCTGGGCACTAGAAACAGCCTGGAGTAACACACCCAAAATTTTGTTCTGTGAATTCTCTCCACCACTCACTTAGTGAGTAATGACCAGATCTCCTTCTACAAAATATCTGCCTTCTCTGGATCAGATAGTGTGTCCATCATAGACAGTGAATATGGTAGAGGAGGGGTCTGGATAAATTAAATTTGAAGCCCCTCTGAAACAACTTGGATCACCTATTCGTTTTGTGGAAAGAGGTTTATTTAAGACTGCCATAAAGAGCCTGGCACCCACCTGCAAGTTTTCAACAGGCAAGCAGGGTGGAAAGTCAACGGATGTTGTTGGGAGGCTTGGGGAAGGAGAAATCTTGTTTACTATCCCCTTTATTAAATTGCCTCCTGAATGAAGGTGCCTGTTACTGTTTGAAATTTGACTGAGGTCGAAACTGTTGCTGTTGTGCAGTATTCGACCTCTTATCTTTTTGCCTCTGATTTTTACACCATTGCATTTGGAAATTAGTCTGCCTGAAGGTGAGTGCTGGTGGCAAGGCAAGCTGGAGAGGCAGTTCTTGTGCTGCCTGCTTCGGCACCTCCTCTATTCTACCACTGAACAGCAATTGCATACAAAAAGGTGCAGAGTGAAGAGCCAAGTAGTGATGCAGCTGAACAAAGACAGGCGTCTTGTTGCACCAGGTTTAAATTAGCCTAAGCCAGCAATATATTAGCTATTATCTGGTGCACAGTCCATTTAATAAACTTGGCAATCTGGGTTTTGGATTCCCACACATTGTCAATACCAGAATTTTTGGCAAGTACAAAAATTGCTAGTCATGCTGAGTCTAACATGGAGGAAGTTGTGACCATCTTATGCACTAGCTCAGAGGTGGCCTGTAACACATTCCTATCCAGCTTGTAAAACAGTAGGATCATCATGTTGACCGCTGGGACGTTTTTGTCTAAGGTAGGAAGCTCAGTGCAAAATGTTGATGAGTGAGTTCGATACCAGTGGGAGAAGAAAGATGCTGGTAGCTGGCATCAGAGAAGAAAGCCTTGGAGTTGCCTGGATCCTGGATGTTTTCTAACAGGCGGTCTGTAATCTCCTTTATCTTCGCTGACTTCAGTAGCAGATGGAAGAAGGGGTGGTTGTCTTCTTCCAAGACTATGAAGCCTTGACCTTATAGGCTTGGCTTGCAAATGGTGGCAGTAAGCACTCGTAAATTGGCAAAATCTGATCAATTTCTTTCATGGCTGCTTTGAAACTAAACTCCATCCACTCCACAGCATGGAAAGTCATTGAGGTTGTCTCTGCACTCACTGTAGGGAGTGTCTTTTTCCAGTAATGTGTCCATGTCCCTGATTCAATACCATCGTCCCTTTGATGGCAGAGTATCTCCCCAATGGATACACTGTTACAAAAATTGACCCGCTGGTTGGGTTGGAGGCTGGGAAAGTGCCACAGTTTGCCTTGCTGGCATGTATGGCCAGGAAGTGTGATGGCTGGCTGGCTGGACAGTTGACATGGTGGCCGGCTGGATGGTTGCCATGGCAGCCAGCTGGATGGTCGGCCCAGGCACCACCTTGGTGGATCATGCAGCAGAATGAATGGATCAGCTAGTTGGATCCCCGTATAACTCCACTTGGTATGGAATGGCTGGCCGGTACGTGGCCTGGCTTGCCAAAGTGACAGATACCTGGTCAGTCATCACCCAGTTTGGGTGGCCAGACAGCTGGACAGGCTGGTCAACTGCCAGAGCGGCAGACTATGGTGTATATGGATGACTGTACTGATCATCAAAATCTGGCATAAACCCCATGCGTCCTGACTTACAGGCCTGAGGGCTATGCTCGGACATGTAGGTAGACTTGTGCCCACTGGGCTGCCTAAAAAATGGAGGATACTCTGCGATTATCTCTAAGCCATCACTGGAGCCATGCGATGGATGGAGGGACAAAAATTCACCCAAGACCAGCAACTGTGTCATCACTTCCTGCACCATTTGACACATCTGCGCTTCCAGCAACAGGAAAAAGGCAGAGTAGCTATCTCTGGCCTCTCTTGCTCCTCTATTTCTAGCTGCCCAGATGTTATAGTTACTGTCGGCATACTCCACAATATCTTAGATGGGGAGTGGAGGAACCATCATGGCATCCCCCATTACACTTGCAAACGATGAGTCTTGGGATGCAAGGTCACTACATTGCATGCTGTTAAGCATTTTCCGCATCTCTCCTTGTTCTTCAGATTTTCCATAGCTCACTTTACCTAACTCCATCTCACCATAAGACACAAAACACTGCAGGTCGAAGCTGAAGTGCATTTAGTACATGCCAGACATGTTTCATGTGTGTCTTCACCAGTCTTAAATTTTTTCCACTTCCTGCACTTGGTCACCATTGTTTAACTCTGAAAGACAAGTATGACAAAAAAAATAAAGAAAAGAAAATACCAACCTGAAATTATTGACCTGTACAAGTAACCAACACTTGCTACTTACACAAGCAAAAATTACAAGCTGTATCCACGAATAACAACCAACAATTAGTAGCAATGATACCATGTTGGAGCACAAGGTCAGAATACTGAAGTCCACAACAGTGAAAAGATTCACAAAGTTAGGGTCCAAATTCACAAAATAAATATTGCAATGTGTAGTAAGTACATTTTCACAAAATACTAAACCAACATTGTTGATGGATCGTTGAAACACAGAAAGATAATCCCAGATAATGGGAGACAGAGTGGTATGATGTGGCTTGCACCGAGTGAAAACTGAAAATGGTACACATCCAGCTGATGGGTAGTTCCTAGCAGTGGCATGAGGATGTACTGAGTAAGGGTTTTATGCAAGGGAAAGATGGAATTTTCATCTTTCCAGGTTTGATGGATTCTGGAGGTAGCAGAGTTTATTTCCTAATGTGAATGTGATCAGGGAATGTATTCGATGGAGAAATTAATTTTTAGTAAATTATGTTTCTCCAAGAATATTTACTTGATCACATTACTAATGTTAATTGGTTTGACATGTGATTTTGTGATATTTGCTGTACTCAAACACTAGAATAGCATGTGCTGTTTGAGTTCAGCCTTTGTCTTTAAAAATAATCTCCTTTTTGTTGGCAAATAATTCAGGTGTCTATAGTAACTGATCATGTCAGAATAATGATCATACATGCATTCACGGAGGGGTTGGGTGTATCGGCTTAGATGGCTCAGGTGGTACAGCACTTGTCTAAAGTTAGGGAGGTCTGTGGTTTGAGCCTTGGCAAATAATTAATGTCTAGAGTAATTGATCATGTAAGAATAATGATCACACATGCTGTCTCAGGAGGGGTTGGATGCTTCAGTTTGGATGACTGGTGGTAAAACACATTTACCATAATAATAATAATAATAATAATAATAATAATAATGAGGACTTTGTACAGCACCTAATCTTTTGAAGCTCTAAGCACTTTACAATATTAGATAACACAAAAAATACATATACATGTAAAGACAAGATTGCAAAAACAAACACCATAAAATTAGAAAACAAAAACGTGCTGACAATAATTAAGGTAAGGAAACATTATTAAATCTTTAAGTCTGTTCTTATGGTCAAAATAGGTGAGTTTTAAGAGCACTCTTGAATGAGATCACAGTGTCCTTGTGTCAAAGTTCAATGGGCAATTCATTCCACATAGCTGGGCCATGGTATGCAAAAGAACATTGTCTATATGACTTCGTTTTTATAGTGGGAATAATGAGAATACGAGTGTCGGAAGAGAAGCGTAAGTATCTTGTTGGGGTGTACACATGGGTGAGGTCAGATAGGTATTTTGGACTGGAGTCAACGAAATGTAGCATCAAGAACAAATTTTGTGTTTGATTCGGGATCAAATGGGTAGCCAGTGTAGGGTACAGATCAGGGGGGTGGGGAGGATGGCTCAGTTCTTGGTACTCTAAGTATGATCCGAGCAGCTGTGTTTTGAACTTTTTTGAAGTTTCTGTAGTAGATACTGAGACGAACCAGATAGAAGTAAATTACCATAGTCCAGTCTTGAAAGTACTAAGGAACACACAAGTGTTTTAGTGGCATCAACTGAAAGAAAATTGAGAATGGAGCTGATGTGTCTCCGCTCCAGATATGCAGCCTTGCATTTGCTCATGACATGTTGGTGTAGTAACACCTAGGTTTCATACTGACTGTGTGAATTTAATGTTGGTGTTGCTGATACTTATTGTTTGAGGTAAAGGATGTGAATGAGAAAGTCATTGTGTTGTGATCAGAATGGCTTCAGTTTTATCATCATTTGTTGGCCAGTGTAAGGAACCTACACATAAGACCCATCATGCTCATCAAGAGTCTGACTTTCAGCCTAAGTAGATAGGTAAGTGGAGTACTTATAATGGAGACACAAAGATGTGCCTTCTAAAGTATGGGGAATATGTCACAGGAGCAGGTCAGTTGAATCAGCTCAGATGTCTTACGTGGTAGCATACATGTTGCTGTGTATAAATGTTTGCTGGAGCACTCAAAAAACACCTCACAAAACAATATTGGAACCCTGAGGTTTTGTCCTCAGGCCCAAACTCATTCCTTGTGTTATGGCAAACATTTGCATACAGTACATCATGTAATTATCATTCCTATAATATCATCATAATGTTTTGATAATATTATGTTACACAATGTATTCATCCTCATGAAAATCATTTAAATTGTCTAAACACAGGTAGTTACTCTCCTGATTGTTGACTGACCTGTCAATAATTAGGAAAATGAAAAACTATCCAATCATTTTGAATCATGACACTAACAATTTTTAACACAAGAGTAACAGTGTCTTTTAAACATTACAAGATCTAAAACAGAAACAACCTCTCATTTGAGTGTGATTGCTGTCGATTGAGTATTGCAAAACAGGCATAGGTGTAAATGTTTACCTGGATTCCACCTGTTTGGATTGATCACACAATCAGAGAGGAGCCCAGTCAGACACCTATGAGGCTTTCTCTCTGTATATCACAAGCTGTACACAATGTCAAATCTTTATCCAGTAACTTTAACATCTCTCATTCAATTTTTGTTCAATTACCACCTCATACTTCAAAGTTCTTTTGTTACTAATCATCATGAGTTTTTTCCAGGAAAAAAAAGGTAATAGTTATGAAAATAGTTATGCTAATTAGTGGGTGGAACATACTCCATTTTTCTGAAAGGTCAATTAAAAGTATAAAACTTACTAGATTCAACTTCCATTAAAAGCTGAGGGCCAGCAACACCAATGGAAGCTGCTCCCTTTGCAACAGGTGGCCTGTTCCTTAAAGGATCATTGTAATACAGTTGAGAACTTGCTCCTCTGGACTCTTGACGTCCATAAATCTCCTCACTTCTATTTTGACGGCGAGGATCATATTCCTGGGGGACTACAAAAGAAAATGATTACAAAAAATCCTTTTACAAGATTAGTAAACAACTTATGCATAAATATTACTCACATCCTATACAAAAAAAGCAAGGATTGTTGTCTCAAACAGTTAATTGATCTAAATTTCTATTTAGCTGTTATTGTTTCTACTCTTTTTTTAAAATCTTTTTTTTAATGATGTAAGAATGCTGATAAGTATCAACACATAAACAAATGTGGAAAAATTAGGGAGTCAGTCATCAGATCAACAGAATAGTACAGATTCTTTACATGGTCGCATATGTGGAAATGAGCAAGATAGGTACAGAAAACATAACAGGACCAAACAAGATGGGTGCATAAAACATAAAGCATACATTAAATTATGAAAAGTTCCGTATGAACCTGTGAATTTTCATTACATAAAATAGGTGACTATTATGGTAAATGGACAAACATTTATGATAAAGATGTTATCACTGGTACAAAGGGGCTCAAAATTCTGAGAGTTCACTCTACAATGCGGTATTATAACTATTTATAATGCCAACCAAAAGTAATTAAAACAAAAATAATATTCAAATCATATTTTTCTTTCAATTTTGAATCATGGCACTAATAATTTGTAACACAAGTAATGGTGCCTTTTAAACTTGACAAGATCAAAGGCAGAAAACTAACTGCAGTTGACTTCTCAGCTGAGTGTGATGGCTGTCAACTGACTATAATCCACTGACAATCTGATCACCCATCTAGGTGTAAATGTTTACACACTGCATTTGGACTTCATGATCGGCTAGACTTTTTCTCTGCATAACACACCCTGTTTACAATGTCAAATCTTCATACAATATCTTCATAATTCCAGGTTGATCATGTAAGAATAATGATCATACATGATGTCTCAGGGGGGTTGGCGGCATCGGCTTGGATGACTCAGGTGGTATAGCACCTGTCTAGAGTTAGGGAGGTCACTAGCTTGAGCTGTGGCAAATAATTAATGTGTCTATAGTAATTGATCATGGAAAAATAATGATCACACATGCTGTCTCAGGAGGGGTTGAATGCATCAGTTTGGATGATTCTGGTGGTAAAACACATTTACCATCTATTACATTTGTTGGCCAGTGTAAGGAACATACACATAAGGCCCATCATGCTCATCAAGAGTCTGACTTTCAGCCTAAGTAGATAGGTAAGTGGCGTACTTATAATGGAGACACAAAGATGTGCCTTCTAAAGTATGGGGAATATGTCACAGGAGCAGGTCAGTTGAATCAGCTCAGATGGCTTATGTGGTAGCATACATGTTGCTGTGTGTAAATGTTTGCTGGAGCACTCAGAAAAAACCCCACAAAACAATATTGGAACCCTGAGGCTTTTTCCTCAAGCCCAAACTCATTCCTTGTGTTCTGGCAAACATTTGCATACAGTACATCATGTAATTATCATTCCTATAATATCATCATAATGTTTTGATAATATTAAGTTACACAATGTATTCATCCTCATGAAAATCATTTAAATTGTCTAAACACAGGTAGTTACTCTCCTTATTGTTAACTGACCTGTCAATAATTAGAACGATGAAATACTGTCCAATCATTTTGAATCATGACACTAACAATATTTAACACACGAAAGTAACAGTGTCTTTAAAACTTTACAATATCTAAAACAGAAACAACCTCCCATCTGAGAGTGATCGATTTAGATTGACTATTGCAAAACAAGCATTCCAACAATCCACTTACCAGTCTGAAAACCGATAAAGGTGTAAATGTTTACCTGGATTCCACCTGTTTGTATTGATCACACAGTCAGAGAGGAGTCCAGTCAGACACCTATGAGGCTTTCTCTCTGTATATCACAAGCTGTATACAATGTCAAATCTTTATACAGTAACTTTAACATCTCTCATTCAATTTTTGTTCAATTTCTACCACATACTTAAAAGTTCTTTCATTAATAAGCATCATGATTTTTTTCTAGGAGAAAAATGCTCATATTTAAAAAAAAATAGTTATGCTAATTAGTGGGTGAAGTATGCTCTATTTTTCTGACAGGTGAATTAAAACCTGAGCTCAACCCTACAAATCTTACTAGATTCAACTTCCAATCGAAGCTGAGAACCAGCAACACCACGGGAAGCTGCTCCCTGTGCAACAGATGGCCTGTTCCTTAAAGGATTATTGTCATGCAATTGAGAACTTGCTCCTCTGGACTCTTGATGTCTATAAATTTCCTCACTTCTATTTTGACGGCGAGGATCATATTCCTGGGGGACTACAAAAGAAAATGATTACAAAAAATCCTTTTACAAGATTAGTAACAACTTATGCATAAATATTACTCACATCCTATACAAAGAAAGCAAGGATTTTTGTCTCAAACAGTTACTTGATCTAAATTTCTATTTAGCTGTTATTGTTTCTACTCTTTTTTAAAATCTTTTTTTTTAATGATGTAAGAATGCTGATAAGTATCAACACATAAGCTCATTTGGAAACATTTGGGAGTCTGTGATCAGATTAACAGAATAGTACAGATTCTTTACACTCAGGTCGCATATGTGGAAATGAGCAAGATGGGTACAGAAAACATAACAGGACCAAACAAGATGGGTGCATAAAACATAAAGCATACATTAAATTATGAAAAGTTCCAAACGAACCTGTGAATTTTCATTACATAAAATAGGTGACTATTATGGTAAATGGACAAACTATTATAATAAAGATGTTATCACTGGTATGAAGGGGTTCACAATTCTGAGAGTTAACCCTTCAATGCGGTATTATAACTATTTATAATGCCAACCAAAAGTAATTAAAACAAAAATAATATTCAAATCATATTTTCTTTTCAATTTTGAATCATGGCACTAATAATTAGGCAGAAAACTAACTGCAGGTGACCTCTCAGCTGAGTGTGATGGCTGTCAACTGCCTATTTGTAAAAAGACATTCCAATGATCCACTGACAATCTGATAACATATCTAGGTGTAAATCTTTACACACTGCATTTGGACTTCATGATTGGCTAGACTTTTTCTCTGCATAACATACCCTGTATACAATGTCAAATCTTCATACAATATCTTCATCTTTCCAGGTTTGCTGGATTATGAAGGTAGCAGAGTTTATTTCCTAACGTTAATGTGATCAGGAAATATATTCAATGCAGAAAGTAAAGTTTTTAGTAAATCATTTTTCTCCAAGAAAATTTACCTGATCACATTACTAAACGTTAATGTCAACAGGGAATATGTTTGATGGAGAAAAAAACCCTCTAAAGACAGCTTTTATATGACTGTAGTTTCTTTTATGCTATTCTGTGACATATTCTAACCAGGTCAGACAGGATTTAATTTGGTTTGACGTGTTATTTTACGCTATATGCTGTACTCAAACACTAGAATAGCATGTGCTGTTTTAGTTAAACTTTTTGTCTTTAAAAATAATCTCCTTTTTGTTGGCAAATAATTCATGTAATTGATCATGTAAGAATAATGATCATACATGATGTCGCAGGGGGGTTGGGGGGATCGGCTTGGATGGCTCAGGTGGTATAGCACCTGTTTATAGAGTTAGGGAGGTCACTAGCTTGAGCTGTGGCAAATAATTAATGTGTCTATAGTAATTGATCATGGAAAAATAATGATCACACATGCTGTCTCAGGAGGGGTTGAATGCATCAGTTTGGATGATTCTGGTGGTAAAACACATTTACCATCTATTACATTTGTTGGCCAGTGTAAGGATCATACACATAAGGCCCATCATGCTCATCAAGAGTCTGACTTTCAGCCTAAGTAGATAGGTAAGTGGCGTACTTATAATGGAGACACAAAGATGTGCCTCTAAAGTATGGGGAATATGTCACAGGAGCAGGTCAGTTGAATCAGCTCAGATGGCTTATGTGGTAGCATACATGTTGCTGTGTGTAAATGTTTGCTGGAGCACTCAGAAAAAACCCCACAAAACAATATTGGAACCCTGAGGCTTTGTCCTCAGGCCCAAACTCATTCCTTGTGTTCTGGCAAACATTTGCATACAGTACATCATGTAATTATCATTCCTATAATATCATCATAATGTTTTGATAATATTAAGTTACACAATGTATTCATCCTCATGAAAATCATTTAAATTGTCTAAACACAGGTAGTTATTCTCCTTATTGTTAACTGACCTGTCAATAATTAGAACGATGAAATACTGTCCAATCATTTTGAATCATGACACTAACAATATTTAACACACGAAAGTAACAGTGTCTTTAAAACTTTACAATATCTAAAACAGAAACAACCTCCCATCTGAGAGTGATCGCTGTAGATTGACTATTGCAAAACAAGCATTCCGACGATCCACTTACCAGTCTGAAAACCGATAAAGGTGTAAATGTTTACCTGGATTCCACCTGTTTGTATTGATCACACAGTCAGAGATAAGTCCAGTCAGACACCTATGAGGCTTTCTCTCTGTATATCACAAGCTGTATACAATGTCAAATCTTTATACAGTAACTTTAACATCTCTCATTCAATTTTTGTTCAATTTCTACCACATACTTAAAAGTTATTTCATTAATAAGCAGCATGATTTTTTTCAAGGAGAAAAATGCTCATATTTTAAAAAAAAATAGTTATGCTAATTAGTGGGTGGAGTATGCTCCATTTTTCTGAAAAGGCAATTAAAACCTGTACTCAACCCTACAAAACTTACTAGATTCAACTTCCAATCGAAGCTGAGAACCAGCAACACCTTGGGAAGCTGCTCCCTGTGCAACAGGTGGCCTGTTCCTTAAAGGATTATTGTCATGCAATTGAGAACTTGCTCCTCTGGACTCTTGATGTCTATAAATTTCCTCACTTCTATTTTGACGGCGAGGATCATATTCCTGGGGGACTACAAAAGAAAATGATTACAAAAAATCCTTTTACAAGATTAGTTACAACTTATGCATAAATATTACTCACATCCTATACAAAGAAAGCAAGGATTTTTGTCTCAAACAGTTACTTGATCTAAATTTCTATTTAGCTGTTATTGTTTCTACTCTTTTTTTAAAATCTTTTTTTTTAATGATGTAAGAATGCTGATAAGTATCAACACATAAGCTCATTTGGAAACATTTGGGAGTCTGTCATCAGATTAATAGAATAGTACAGATTCTTTACACTCAGGTCGCATATGTGGAAATGAGCAAGATGGGTACAGAAAACATAACAGGACCAAACAAGATGGGTGCATAAAACATAAAGCATACATTAAATTATGAAAAGTTCCAAATGAACCTGTGAATTTTCATTACATAATTTAGGTGACTATTATGGTAAATGGACAAACAATTATGATAGAGATGTTATCACTGGTATGAAGTGGTTCACAATTATGATAGTTCACTCTACAAAGCAGTATTATAACTATTTATAATGCCAACCAAAAGTAATTAAAACAAAAATAATATTCAAATCATATTTTCCTTTCAATTTTGAATCATGGCATTAATAATTTGTAACACAAGTAATGGTGCCTTTTAAACTTGACAAGATCAAAGGCAGAAAACTAACTGCAGTTGACTTCTCAGCTGATTGTGATGGCTGTCAACTGCCTATTTGTAAAAAGACATTCCAATGATCCAGTGACAATCTGATAACCCATCTAGGAGTAAATCTTTACACACTGCATTTGGACTTCATGATTGGCTAGACTTTTTCTCTGCATAACATACCCTGTATACAATGTCAAATCTTCATACAATATCTTCATCTTTCCAGGTTTGCTGGATTATGAAGGTAGCAGAGTTTATTTCCTAACGTTAATGTGATTAGGGAATATATTCAATGCAGAAAGTAAAGTTTTTAGTAAATCATTTTTCTCCAAGAAAATTTACCTGATCACATTACTAAACGTTAATGTCAACAGGGAATATGTTTGATGGAGAAAAAAAACCCTCCAAAGACAGCTTTTATATTACTGTAGTTTCTTGTATGCTATTCTGTGACATATTCTTACCAGGTCAGACAGGATTTAAATTGGTTTGACATATTATTTTACGATATTTGCTGTACTCAAACACTAGAATAGCATGTGCTGTTTTAATTTAACTTTTCATCTTTAAAAATAATCTCCTTTTTGTTGGCAAATAATTCATGTAATTGATCATGTAAGAATAATGATCATACATGATGTCACAGGGGGGTTGGGGGCATCGGCTTGGATGGCTCAGGTGGTATAGCACCTGTCAAGAGTTAGGGAGGTCACTAGCTTGAGCTGTGGCAAATAATTAATGGATCTTTAGTAATTGATCATGGAAAAATAATGATCACACATGCTGTCTCAGGAGGGGTTGAATGCATCAGTTTGGATGACTCTGGTGGTAAATCACATTTACCATCTATTACATTTTTTGGCCAGTGTAAGGATCATACATATAAGACCCATCATGCTCATCAAGATTCTGACTTTCAGCCTAAGTAGATAGGTAAGTGGCATACTTATAATGGAGATACAAAGATGTGCCTTCTAAAGTATGGGGAAGTTGTCACAGGAGCAGGTCAGTTGAATCAGCTCAGATGGCTTTTGTGGTAGAGTACATGTTTCTGTGTGTAAATGTTTGCTGGAGCACTCAGAAAACCCCCCACAAAACAATATTGGAACCCTGAGGGTTTGTCCTCAGGCCCAAACTCATTCCTTGTGTTCTGGCAAACATTTGCATACAGTACATCATGTAATTATCATTCCTATAATATCATCATAATTGTTTGATAATATTATGTTACACAACGTATTCATCCTCATGAAAATCATTTAAATTGTCTAAACACAGGTAGTTACTCTCCTGATTGTTGACTGACTTGTCAATAATTAGAATGATGAAATACTGTCCAATCATTATGAATCATGACACTAACAATATTTAACACACGAAAGTAACAGTGTCTTTAAAACTTTACAAGATCTAAAACAGAAAAAACCTCCCGTCTGAGAGTGATCGATTTAGATTTACTATTCAAAACAGGCTTTCCAATGATCCACTTACCAGTCTAATAACCAATAAAGGTGTAAATGTTTACCTGGATTCCACCTGTTTGTATTGATCACACAGTCAGAGAGGAGTCCAGTCAGACACCTATGAGGCTTTCTCTCTGTATATCACAAGCTGTATACAATGTCAAATCTTTATACAGTAACTTTAACATCTCTCATTCAATTTTTGTCCAATTTCTACCACATACTTAAAAGTTCTTTCATTAATAAGCATCATGATTTTTTTCAAGGAGAAAAATGCTCATATTTAACAAAAAATAGTTATGCTAATTAGTGGGTGGAGTATGCTCCATTTTTCTGAAAAGTCAATTAAAACCTGTACTCAACCCTACAAATCTTACTAGATTCAACTTCCAATCGAAGCTGAGAACCAGCAGCACCACGGGAAGCTGCTTCCTGTGCAACAGGTGGCCTGTTCCTTAAAGGATTATTGTCATGCAATTGAGAACTTGCTCCTCTGGACTCTTGATGTCCACAAATCTCATCACTTCTATTTTGATGGCGAGGATCATATTCCTGGGGGACTACAAAAGAAAATGATTACAAAAAATCCTTTTAAAAGATTAGGAACAACTTATGCATAAATATTACTCACATCCTATACAAAGAAAGCAAGGATTTTTGTCTCAAGCAGTTACTTGATCTAAATTTCTATTTAGCTGTTATTGTTTCTACTCTTTTTTTAATGATGTTAGAATGCTGATAAGTATCAACACATAAACTCATGTGGAACATTTGGGAGTCTGTCATCAGATTAACATAATAGTACAGATCCTTTAAACCCAGGTCGCATATGTGGAAATGAGCAAGATGGTTACAAAAAACATAACAGGACCAAACAAGATGGGTGCATAAAACATAAAGCATACATTAAATTATGAAAAGTTCCAAATGAACCTGTGAAATTTCATTATATAAAATAGGTGACTATTATGGTAAATAGACAAACTATTATGATAAAGATGTTATCACTGGTATGAAGGGGTTCATAATTCTGAGAGTTCACTCTACAATGCAGTATTATAACTATTTATAATGCCAACCAAAAGTAATTAAAACAAAAATAATATTCAAATCATATTTTCCTTTCAATTTTGAATCATGGCATTAATAATTTGTAACACAAGTAATGGTGCCTTTTAAACTTGACAAGATCAAAGGCAGAAAACTAACTGCAGTTGACTTCTCAGCTGAGTGTGATGGCTGTCAACTGACTATTTGTAAAAAGACTTCCCAATGATCCACTGACACTCTGATCACCCATCTAGGTGTAAATCTTTACACATTGCATTTGGACTTCATGATTGGCTAGACTTTTTCTCTGCATAACATACCCTGTATACAATGTCAAATCTTCATACAATATCTTCATCTCTCCAGGTTTGCTGGATTATGAGGGTAGCAGAGTTTATTTCCTAACGTTAATGTGATCAGGGAATACATTCAATGCAGAAAGTAAAGTTTCTAGTAAATTATTTTTCTCCAAAAACATTTACCTGATCACATTACAAAACGTTAGTGTCATCAGGGAATATATTTGATGGAGAAATAAAACCTCTAAAGACAGCTTTTATATAACTGTAGTTTCTTTTATGCTATTCTGTGACATATTCTAACCAGGTCAGACAGGATCTAAATTGGTTTAACGTGTGATGTTACGATATATGCTGTACTCAAACACTAGAATAGCATGTGCTGTTTTAATTTAACTTTTTGTCTTTAGAAATAATCTCTTTTTTGTTGGCAAATAATTCATGTAATTGATCATGTAACAATAATGATCACACATGATGTCACAGGGGGGTTGGGGGCATCGGCTTGGATGGCTCAGGTGGTATAGCACCTGTCTAGAGTTAGGAAGGTCACTAGCTTGAGCTGTGGCAAATAATTAATGTGTCTATAGTAATTGATCATGGAAAAATAATGATCACACATGCTGTCTCAGGAGGGGTTGAATGCATCAGTTTGGATGACTCTAGCGGTAAAACACATTTACCATCTATTACATTTGTTGGCCAGTGTAAGGAACATACACATAAGGCCCATCATGCTCATCAAGATTCTGACTTTCAGCCTAAATAGATAGGTAAGTGGCGTACTTATAATGGAGACACAAAGATGTGCCTTCTAAAGTATGGGGAATATGTCACAGGAGCAGGTCAGTTGAATCAGCTCAGATGGCTAATGTGGTAGCATACATGCTGCTGTGTGTAAATGTTTGCTGGAGCACTCAGAAAACCCCCCACAAAACAATATTGGAACCCCGAGGTTTTGTCCTAAGGCCCAAACTCATTCCTTGTGTTCTGGCAAACATTTGCATACAGCACATCATGTAATTATCATTCCTATAAAATCATCATAATTGTTTGATAATATTATGTTACACAATGTATTCATCCTCATGAAAATCATTTAAATTGTCTAAATACAGATAGTTACTCTCCTGATTGTTGACTGACCTGTCAATAATTAGAACGATGAAATACTGTCCAAACATTCTGAATAATGACACTAACAATTTTTAACACATGAAAGTAACAGTGTCTTTAAACTTTACAAGATCTAAAACAGAAATGACCTCTCATCTGAGAGTGATCACTGTCGATTGACTGTTGCAAAACTGGCATTCCTATGATCCACTTACCAGTCTAATAACCCGTAAAAGTGTAAATGTTTACCTGGATTCCACCTGTTGGTTTTGATCATACAGTCAAAGAGGAGCCCAGTCAGACACCTATGAGGCTTTTTCTCTGTATATCACAAGCTGTATACAATGTCAAATCTTTATCCAGTAACTTTAACATCTCTCATTCAATTTCTACCACATACTTAAAAGTTATTTCATTAATAAGCAGCATGATTTTTTTCTAGGAGAAAAATGCTCATATTTAAAACAAAATAGTTATGCTAATTAGTGGGAGGAGTATGCTCCATTTTTCTGAAAGATCAATTAAAACCTAGAGTCAACACTATACAACTTACTAGATTCAACTTCCATTAGAAGCTGAGAACGAGCAACACCATGGGAAGCTGCTCCCTGTGCATCAGGTGGTCTGTTCCTTAAAGGATTATTGTCATGCAATTGAGAACTTGCTTCTCTAGACTCTTCTCGTGCAATTTCCTCAATTATATTTTGAAGGTGAGGATCATATTCCTGGGGGACTACAAAAGAAAACGATTACAAAAAATCCTTTTACAAGATTAGGAACAACTTATGCATAAATATTACTCACATTGTATACAATGAAAGCAAGGATTTTTGTTTCAAACAGTTAATTGATCTAAATTTCTATTTAGCTGTTATTGCTTCTACTCTTTTTTTAATGATGTAAGAATGCTGATAAGTATCAACACATAGGCTTATTTAACAGAATAGTACAGTTTCTTTACACTCATGTCGCATATGTGGAAATAAGCAAGATGGGTACAAAAAACATAACAGGACCAAACAAGATGGGTGCATAAAACAAACAACATACATTAAATTATGAAAAGTTCTAAATGAACCTGTGAATTTTCATTACATAAAATAGGTGACTATTATGGTAAATGGACAAACAATTATGATAAAGATGTTATCACTGATATGAAGGGGTTCACAATTATGATAGTTCACTCTACAAAGCAGTATTATAACTATTTATAATGCCAAGCAAAAGTAATTAAAACAAAAGTAATATTCAAATCATATTTTCCTTTCAATTTTGAATCATGGCATTAATAATTTGTAAGACAAGAAATGGTGCCTTTTAATCTTGACAAGATCAAAGGCAGAAAACTAACTGCAGTTGACTTCTCAGCTGAGTGTGATGGCTGTCAACTGCCTATTTGTAAAAAGACATTCCAATGATCCACTGACAATCTAATCACCCATTTAGGTGTAAATCTTTACACACTGTATTTGGACTTCATGATAGGCTAGACTTTTTCTCTGCATAACATACCCTGTATACAATGTCAAATCTTCATACAATATCTTCATCTTTCCAGGTTTGCTGGATATTGAAGGTAGCAGAGTTTATTTCCTAACGTTAATGTGATCAGGGAATATATTCAATACAGAAAGTACAGTTTTTAGTAAATTATGTTTCTCCAAGAAAATTTACCCGATCACATTACTAACTTTAATGTCTTCAGGGAATATATTTGATGGAGAAATAAAACCTCTAAAGACAGCTTTTATATTACTGTAGTTTCTTTTATGCTATCATGTCACATATTCTTACCAGGTCAGACAGGATTTAAATTGGTTTGACATGTGATTTTTGCAATATTTGCTGTACTCAAACACTAGAATAGCATGTGCTGTTTTAATTTAACTTTTCATCTTTAAAAATAATCTCCTTTTTGTTGGCAAATAATTCAGGTAATTGATTATGTAAGAGTAATGATCATACATGATGTCACAGGAGGGTTGGGGGCATCGGCTTGGATGGTTCAGGTGATATAGCACCTGTCAAGAGTTAGGAGGTTACTGGCTTGAGCTGTGGGAAATAATTAATGTATCTATAGTAATTGATCATGGAAAAATAATGATCACACATGCTGTCTCAGGAGGGGTTGAATGCATCAGTTTGGATGACTCTGGTGGTAAATCACATTTACCATCTATTACATTTGTTGGCCAGTGTAAGGATCATACACATAAGACCCATCATGCTCATCAAGAGTCTGACTCTCAGCCTAAGTAGATAGGTAAGTGGCGTACTTATAATGGAGACACAAAGATGTGCCTTCAAAAGTACGGAGAATATGTCACAGGAGCAGGTCAGTTGAATCAGCTCAGATGGCTTATGTGGTAGCATACATGTTGCTGTGTGTAAATGTTTGCTGGAGCACTCAGAAAAAAACAAACCCAAAACAATATTGGAACCCTGAGGCTTTGTCCTCAGGCCCAAACTCATTCCTTTTGTTCTGGCAAACATTTGCATACAGTACATCATGTAATTATCATTCCTATAATATCATCATAATGTTTTGATAATATTATGTTACACAATGTATTCATCCTCAGGAAAATCATTTAAATTGTCTAAATACAGGTAGTTACTCTCCTGATTGTTGACTGACCTGTCAATAATTAGAACGATAAAATACTGTCCAAACATTTTGAATAATGACACTAACAATTTTTAACACATGAAAGTAACAGTGTCTTTAAACTTTACAAGATCTAAAACAGAAATGACCTCTCATCTGAGAGTGATCACTGTCGATTGACTATTGCAAAACAGGCATTCCAATGATCCACTTACCAGTCTAATAACCCGTAAAGGTGTAAATGTTTACCTGGATTCCACCTGTTGGTTTTGATCATACAGTCAGAGAGGAGCCCAGTCATACACCTATGAGGCTTTTTCTCTGTATATCACAAGCTGTATACAATGTCAAATCTTTACCCAGTAACTTTAACATCTCTCATTCAATTTTTGTTCAATTTCTACCACATACTTAAAAGTTATTTCATTAATAAGCAGCATGATTTTTTTTCTAGGAGAAAAATGCTTATTATTAAAAACAAAATAGTTATGCTAATTAGTGGGAGGAGAATGCTCCATTTTTCAGAAAGATCAATTAAAACCTAGAGTCAACATTATACAACTTACTAGATTCAACTTCCATTCGAAGCTGAGAACCAGCAACACCACGGGAAGCTGCTCCCTGTGCATCAGGTGGTCTGTTCCTTAAAGGATTATTGTCATGCAATTGAGAACTTGCTTCTCTAGACTCTTCTCGTGCAATTTCCTCAATTATATTTTGAAGGTGAGGATCATATTCCTGGGGGACTACAAAAGAAAACGATTAAAAAAAATCCTTTTACAAGATTAGGAACAACTTATGCATAAATATTACTCACATCCTACACAAAGAAAGCAAGGATTTTTGTCTCAAACAGTTAATTGATCTAAATTTCTATTTAGCTGTTATTATTTCTACTCTTTTTTTTAATGATGTAAGAATGCTGATAAGTATCAACACATAGGCTTATTTAACAGAATAGTACAGTTTCTTTACACTCAGGTCGCATATGTGGAAATAAGCAAGATGGGTACAAAAAACATAACAGGACCATACAAGATGGGTGTATAAAACAAACAACATACATCAAATTATGAAAAGTTCTAAATGAACCTGTGAATTTTCATTATATAAAATAGGTGACTATTATGATAAATGGACAAACAATTATGATAAAGATGTTATCACTGGTATGAAGGGGTTCACAATTATAATAGTTCACTCTACAAAGCAGTATTATAACTATTTATAATGCCAACCAAAAGTAATTAAAACAAAAGTAATATTCAAATCATATTTTTCTTTCAATTTTGAATCATGGCATTAATAATTTGTAACACAAGTAATGGTGCCTTTTAAACTTGACAAGATCAAAGGCAGAAAACTAACTGCAGTTGACCTCTCAGCTGAGTGTGATGGCTGTCAACTGCCTATTTGTAAAAAGACATTCCAATGATCCACTGACAATCTAATCACCCATTTAGGTGTAAATCTTTACACACTGCATTTGGACTTCATGATAGGCTAGACTTTTTCTCTGCATAACATACCCTGTATACAATGTCAAATCTTCATACAATATCTTCATCTTTCCAGGTTTGCTGGATATTGAAGGTAGCAGAGTTTATTTCCTAACGTTAATGTGATCAGGGAATATATTCAATACAGAAAGTACAGTTTTTAGTAAATTATGTTTCTCCAAGAAAATTTACCTGATCACATTACTAACTTTAATGTCTTCAGGGAATATATTTGATGGAGAAATAAAACCTCTAAAGACAGCTTTTATATTACTGTAGTTTCTTTTATGCTATCATGTCACAAATTCTTACCAGGTCAGACAGGATTTAAATTGGTTTGACATGTGATTTTTGCGATATTTGCTGTACTCAAACACTAGAATAGCATGTGCTGTTTTAATTTAACTTTTCATCTTTAAAAATAATCTCCTTTTTGTTGGCAAATAATTCAGGTAATTGATCATGTAAGACTAATGATCATACATGATGTCACAGGAGGGTTGGGGGCATCGGCTTGGATGGCTCAGGTGGTATAGCACCTGTCTAGAGTTAGGGAGGTCACTGGCTTGAGCTGTGGGAAATAATTAATGTGTCTAGTGTAATTGATCATGGAAAAATAATGATTACACATGCTGTCTCAGGAGGGGTTGAATGCATCAGTTTGGATGACTCTGGTGGTAAATCACATTTACCATCTATTACATTTGTTGGCCAGTGTAAGGATCATACACATAAGACCCATCATGCTCATCAAGAGTCTGACTCTCAGCCTAAGTAGATAGGTAAGTGGCGTACTTATAATGGAGACACAAAGATGTGCCTTCAAAAGTACGGAGAATATGTCACAGGAGCAGGTCAGTTGAATCAGCTCAGATGGCTTATGTGGTAGCATACATGTTGCTGTGTGTAAATGTTTGCTGGAGCACTCAGAAAAAAACAAACCCAAAACAATATTGGAACCCTTAGGCTTTGTCCTCAGGCCCAAACTCATTCCTTTTGTTCTGGCAAACATTTGCATACAGTACATCATGTAATTATCATTCCTATAATATCATCATAATGTTTTGATAATATTATGTTACACAATGTATTCATCCTCAGGAAAATCATTTAAATTGTCTAAATACAGGTAGTTACTCTCCTGATTGTTGACTGACCTGTCAATAATTAGAACGATAAAATACTGTCCAAACATTTTGAATAATGACACTAACAATTTTTAACACATGAAAGTAACAGTGTCTTTAAACTTTACAAGATCTAAAACAGAAATGACCTCTCATCTGAGAGTGATCACTGTCGATTGACTATTGCAAAACAGGCATTCCAATGATCCACTTACCAGTCTAATAACCCGTAAAGGTGTAAATGTTTACCTGGATTCCACCTGTTGGTTTTGATCATACAGTCAGAGAGGAGCCCAGTCATACACCTATGAGGCTTTTTCTCTGTATATCACAAGCTGTATACAATGTCAAATCTTTACCCAGTAACTTTAACATCTCTCATTCAATTTTTGTTCAATTTCTACCACATACTTAAAAGTTATTTCATTAATAAGCAGCATGATTTTTTTTCTAGGAGAAAAATGCTTATTATTAAAAACAAAATAGTTATGCTAATTAGTGGGAGGAGAATGCTCCATTTTTCAGAAAGATCAATTAAAACCTAGAGTCAACATTATACAACTTACTAGATTCAACTTCCATTCGAAGCTGAGAACCAGCAACACCACGGGAAGCTGCTCCCTGTGCATCAGGTGGTCTGTTCCTTAAAGGATTATTGTCATGCAATTGAGAACTTGCTTCTCTAGACTCTTCTCGTGCAATTTCCTCAATTATATTTTGAAGGTGAGGATCATATTCCTGGGGGACTACAAAAGAAAATGATTAAAAAAAATCCTTTTACAAGATTAGGAACAACTTATGCATAAATATTACTCACATCCTACACAAAGAAAGCAAGGATTTTTGTCTCAAACAGTTAATTGATCTAAATTTCTATTTAGCTGTTATTATTTCTACTCTTTTTTTTAATGATGTAAGAATGCTGATAAGTATCAACACATAGGCTTATTTAACAGAATAGTACAGTTTCTTTACACTCAGGTCGCATATGTGGAAATAAGCAAGATGGGTACAAAAAACATAACAGGACCATACAAGATGGGTGCATAAAACAAACAACATACATCAAATTATGAAAAGTTCTAAATGAACCTGTGAATTTTCATTATATAAAATAGGTGACTATTATGATAAATGGACAAACAATTATGATAAAAATGTTATCACTGGTATGAAGGGGTTCACAATTATAATAGTTCACTCTACAAAGCAGTATTATAACTATTTATAATGCCAACCAAAAGTAATTGAAACAAAAGTAATATTCAAATCATATTTTCCTTTCAATTTTGAATCATGGCATTAATAATTTGTAACACAAGTAATGGTGCCTTTTAAACTTGACAAGATCAAAGGCAGAAAACTAACTGCAGTTGACCTCTCAGCTGAGTGTGATGGCTGTCAACTGACTATTTGTAAAAAGACATTCCAATGATCCACTGACAATCTAATCACCCATTTAGGTGTAAATCTTTACACACTGCATTTGGACTTCATGATAGGCTAGACTTTTTCTCTGCATAACATACCCTGTATATAATGTCAAATCTTCATACAATATCTTCATCTTTCCAGGTTTGCTGGATATTGAAGGTAGCAGAGTTTATTTCCTAACGTTAATGTGATCAGGGAATATATTCAATACAGAAAGTACAGTTTTTAGTAAATTATGTTTCTCCAAGAAAATTTACCCGATCACATTACTAACTTTAATGTCTTCAGGGAATATATTTGATGGAGAAATAAAACCTCTAAAGACAGCTTTTATATTACTGTAGTTTCTTTTATGCTATCATGTCACAAATTCTTACCAGGTCAGACAGGATTTAAATTGGTTTGACATGTGATTTTTGCGATATTTGCTGTACTCAAACACTAGAATAGCATGTGCTGTTTTAATTTAACTTTTCATCTTTAAAAATAATCTCCTTTTTGTTGGCAAATAATTCAGGTAATTGATCATGTAAGAATAATGATCATACATGATGTCACAGGAGGGTTGGGGGCATCGGCTTGGATGGCTCAGGTGGTATAGCACCTGTCTAGAGTTAGGGACGTCACTGGCTTGAGCTGTGGGAAATAATTAATGTGTCTATAGTAATTGATCATGGAAAAATAATGATCACACATGCTGTCTCAGGAGGGGTTGAATGCATCAGTTTGGATGACTCTGGTGGTAAATCACATTTACCATCTATTACATTTGTTGGCCAGTGTAAGGATCATACACATAAGACCCATCAAGCTCATCAAGAGTCTGACTCTCAGCCTAAGTAGATAGGTAAGTGGCGTACTTATAATGGAGACACAAAGATGTGCCTTCAAAAGTATGGAGAATATGTCACAGGAGCAGGTCAGTTGAATCAGCTCAGATGGCTTATGTGGTAGCATACATGTTGCTGTGTGTAAATGTTTGCTGGAGCACTCAGAAAAAAACAAACCCAAAACAATATTGGAACCCTGAGGCTTTGTCCTCAGGCCCAAACTCATTCCTTTTGTTCTGGCAAACATTTGCATACAGTACATCATGTAATTATCATTCCTATAATATCATCATAATGTTTTGATAATATTATGTTACACAATGCATTCATCCTCAGGAAAATCATTTAAATTGTCTAAATACAGGTAGTTACTCTCCTGGTTGTTGACTGACCTGTCAATAATTAGAACGATGAAATACTGTCCAAACATTTTGAATCATGACACTAACAATTTTTAACACACGAAAGATACAGTGTCTTTAAACTTTACAAGATCTAAAACAGAAATGACCTCTCATCTGAGAGTGATCACTGTCGATTGACTATTGCAAAACAGGCATTCCAATGATCCACTTACCAGTCTAATAACCCGTAAAGGTGTAAATGTTTACCTGGATTCCATCTGTTGGTTTTGATTATACAGTCAGAGAGGAGCCCAGTCAGACACCTATGAGGCTTTTTCACTGTATATCACAAGCTGTATACAATGTCAAATCTTTATACAGTAACTTTAACATCTCTCATTCAATTTTTGTTCAATTTCTACCACATATTTAAAAGTTATTTCATTAATAAGCAGCATGATTTTTTTTCTAGGAGAAAAATGCTCATATTTAAAAAAAAATAGTTATGCTAATTAGTGGGAGGAGTATGCTCCATTTTTCTGAAAGATCAATTAAAACCTAGAGTCAACACTATACAACTTACTAGATTCAACTTCCATTCGAAGCTGAGAACCAGCAACACCATGGGAAGCTGCTCCCTGTGCATCAGGTGGTCTGTTCCTTAAAGGATTATTGTCATGCAATTGAGAACTTGCTTTTCTAGACTCTTCTTGTGCAATTTCCTCAATTATATTTTGAAGGCGAGGATCACATTCCTGGGGGACTACAAAAGAAAACGATTACAAAAATCCTTTTACAAGATTAGGAACAACTTATGCATAAATATTACTGACACCCTACACAAGGAAAGCAAGGATTTTTGTCTCAAACAGTTAATTGATCTAAATTTCTATTTAGCTGTTATTATTTCTACTCTTTTTTTAATGATGTAAGAATGCTGATAAGTATCAACACATAGGCTTATTTAACAGAATAGTACAGTTTCTTTACACTCAAGTCACATATGTGGAAATAAGCAAGATGGGTACAAAAAACATAACAGGACCATACAAGATGGGTGCATAAAACAAACAACATACATCAAATTATGAAAAGTTCTAAATGAACCTGTGAATTTTCATTACATAAAATAGGTGACTATTATGGTAAATGGACAAACAATTATGATAAAGATGTTATCACTGATATGAAGGGGTTCACAATTATGATAGTTCACTCTACAAAGCAGTATTATAACTATTTATAATGCCAACCAAAAGTAATTAAAACAAAAATAATATTCAAATCATATTTTCCTTTCAATTTTGAATCATGGCACTAATAATTTGTAACACAAGCAAGTAACAGTGCCTTTTAAACTTGACAAGATCAAAGGCAGAAAACTAACTGCAGTTGACCTCTCTACTGAGTGTGATGGCTGTCAACTGCCTATTTATAAAAAGACATTCCAATGATCCACTGATAATCTAATCACCCATTTAGGTGTAAATCTTTACACACTGCATTTGGACTTCATGATTGGCTAGACTTTTTCTCTGCATAACATACCCTGTATACAATGTCAAATCTTCATACAATATCTTCATCTTTCCAGGTTTGCTGGATACTGAAGGTAGCAGAGTTTATTTCCTAACGTTAATGTGATCAGGGAATATATTCAATACAGAAAGTACAGTTTTTAGTCCTGATCACATTACTAACTTTAATGTCTTCAGGGAATATATTTGATGGAGAAATAAAACCTCTAAAGACAGCTTTTATATTACTGTAGTTTCTTTTATGCTATCTCGTGACATATTCTTACCAGGTCAGACAGGATTTAAATTGGTCTGACATGTGATTTTGTGATATTTGCTGTACTCAAACAATAGAATAGCATGTGCTGTTTTAGTTAAACTTTTTATCTTTAAAAATAATCTTTTTTTTTGTTGGCAAATAATTCATGTAATTGATCATGTAAGATGAATGATCATACTTGATGTCGCAGTGTGGTCGGGTGCATCAGCTTGGATGGCTCAGGTGGTACAGCACCTGTCTAGAGTTAGGGAGGTCACTGGTTTGAGCTGTGTCAAATACTTTGGAAAAATAATGATCACAGAGGATGCCTGGTGGTAAAACACATTTACCATCTATTACATTTGTTGGCCAGTGTAATCATACACATAAGACCCGTCATGCTCATCAAGAATCTGACTTGCAGCCTAAGTAGATAGGTAAGTGACGTACTGATAATAGAGACATGAAGATGTGCCCTCAAACGTACAGGGAATATGTCACAGGAGCAGGTCAGTTGGATCAGCTCAGATGGCTCATGTGGTAGCGTACATGTTCCTGTGTGTAAATGTTTGCTGGAGCACTCAGAAAAAAACAAACCCAAAACAATATTGGAACCCTGAGGCTTATCCTCAGACAAAAACTCTTTTATTTGTGTTCTGGGAAACATTTGCATAGAGCACATAGTGTAATTATCATCCCTATAATATCATCATACTTTTTAGATAATATTATGTTACACAATGTATTCATCCTCAGGAAAATCATCTAAATTGTCGAAACACAGGTAGTTACTCTCCTGATTGTTGACTGACCTGTCAATAATTAGAATGATGAAATACTGTCCAATCATTTTGAATCATGACACTAACAATTTTTAACACATGAAAGTAAGTGTCTTTAAACTTTACAAGATCTAAAACAGAAATGACCTCTCATCTGAGAGTGATCACTGTCGATAGACTATTGCAAAACAGGCATTCCAATGATCCACTTACCAGTCTAATAACCCATCTAGGTGTAAATGTTTACCTGGATTTCACCTGCTGGGGTTGACCATACAGTCAGAGAAGAGTCCAGTCAGACACCGGTGAGGCTTTCTCTCTGTATATCACAAGCTGTATACAATGTCAAATCTTTATACAGTAACTTTAACATCTCTCATTCAATTTTTGTTCAACTTCTACCACATACTTAAAAGTTCTTTCATTAATAAGCATCACGATTTTTTTTCTAGGAGAAATGCTCATATTTAAAAAAAAGTAGTTATGTTTATTAGTGGGTGGAGTATAATCCATTTTTCTGAAAGATCAATTAAAACCTACATTCAGCACTATAAAACTTACTAGATTCAACTTCCATTCGAAGCTGAGAACCAGCAACACCATGGGAAGCTGCTCCCTGTGCATCAGGTGGTCTGTTTCTTAAAGGATTATTGTCATGCAATTGAGAATTCGCTTCTCTGGACTCTTGTTCTGCAATTTCCTCAACTACATTTTGAAGATGAGGATCATATTCCTCGGGGACTACAAAAGAAAATGATTTTAAAAAATTCTTTTACAAAACTAGTAGTAACAACTTATGCATAAATATTACTCACATCCTATACAAAGAAAGCAAGGATTTTTGTCTCAGTTAATTGATCTAAATTTCTATTTAGGTGTTATTGTTTCTACTCTTTTTTTAATGATGTAAGAATGCTGATAAGTATCAACACATAAGCTCATGTGAAATATTACTTACATCCTATACAATGAAAGCAAGGATTTTTGTCTCAAACAGTTAATTGATCTAAATTTCTATTTAGCTGTTATTATTTCCACTTTTTTTTCAGTGACCTGTCTATTTAGCTGCTATTGTTTCCACTTTTTTTTGTAATGATGTAAGAATGCTGATAAGTATCAACACATACGCTCATTTGGAAAAATGAGGGAGTCTGTCATCAGGATAGTACAGTTTCTTTACACTCAGGTCACATATGTGGAAATGAGCAAGATGGGTACAGAAAACATAACGGGACAAAACAAGATGGGTGCATAAAACATAAAACATACATCAAATTATGAAATGTTCCAAATGAACCTGTGAATTTTCATAACATAAAATAGGTGACTTTTATGGTAAATAGACAAACAGTACTGATAAAGATGTTATCACTGATATGAAGGGGTTCACAATTCTGAGAGTTCACTCCACAAAGTGGTATTATAACTATTTACAATGCCAAGCAAAACTAACTCAAACAAAAATAATATTCTGATCATATTTTCCTTTTGATTTTGAATCATGACACTAATAATTTGTAACACAAAAAAAGTAACAGTGCCTTTTAATCTTGACAAGATCTGACACAGAAAACTAACTTAAATTGACCTCTCAGCTGAGAGTGATGGCTGTCACATAACAATTTCAAAAAGACATTCCAATGATCCAATTACAATCTAATCACCCATCTAGGTATAAATGTTTACAATGCATTTGGACTCCATGTTTGGGTAGACTTTTTTCTCTGTATAACATACCCTGTATACAATGTGAAATCTTTATACAGTATCTTGAAAATCTCTCATGCAATTTTCAACACATACTGAAAAAGTCATTTGTGAATTATCATCATGATTTTTTTTAAAGAGAAAAATGATCATTTTTCAGGAACAGTTATGCTAATTAGTAGGCAAAACATGCCCCATTTTTCTGAAGGTCAATTAAACCTAGAATTAACACTATAGAAGTTACTAAATTTAACTTACATTAGAAGCTAAGAATCAGCAACACCTGAAGAAAGGAAATGTTTTAGTGCATTATGTTTCTCGGAAAATACTTACCTAATCATATTACCATGGGGGGCTTGGGGGAGGAGATTACTCTCTGCTACTTCCAAATCCAGCCCTCCCTGAAAGACAAAAAAGTGCCTTTCCATCTATATATCATATAGAGGAAGGAAAGCAACTCTTACAGATTACCTCCCCTTGCTCCTTCTAGGTGGCCACCCATATCCTGGATGTAACCAGTTTAAGCTTGAGTGAAACCTATAACAGGATGCTCGCATTTGCGGGGAAGGGTGGGAGTGATTGATAGCAATGTGATCGGGTAAGTATTTTTGGAGAAACATAATTTACTTTAAAACTTTTCCTTTATCCATCAAATACATTACTCGATCATATTAACATTTGGAGAATAGGTAAGAGGAGGAGGAAATGCTTGAGCACCCAACCTCTGCCTACATCACCTGTAGGAGCACAATGATTGCTTTACTAAAAGGATGAAGTTCTCTTAATGTGAGGTTAGCACAACTGAAGATTTTGCATTTATACATGTGTGAGGGAAATCCCTGTCAAATCCTGCACCTGGCTATTGCCTTACATTCAAAAGTTTCCTGGGAAATCCAGTGAAAGTTGCAAGGTCATACCCGGGGCTGAGTTTTGCTGTTATGAACGGTGCATGGTAACTGTCTGGGCAGCTGCCAGTGGCTCAAGATGATTCAGCTCTCTTCTTTGCGAGGCCATGTCACACAAATAGAAGCTGGAGAAAGTAGACTGGACATGCCAGCCAACTGATTCCTCTATGTCTTGATTTGAGACATTACATTCAAAGGCCTGGCTCATGGAAAGCGCTTGTATTTCATGAGTTGTACCTGATCCTGTGAGAGTTCAGAGTATGCTGGTCTAATAACCCCTTTAGCCACGTGTCCAGCACTTGTAGGGTTATGTCTTGCTTTCCTGCTTTAACAGGTAGAAAGAGCCATTGATGACCACCACGGATATTCTCCATGCACCACAGATAGCATGTACCGGGTCCTGCAGCTTCACCTCTCTCAGCTAATCTAACAAGGAAATAGAGAGCGGACAGTTATTTCTTTGGTTGCCTATTGATGGTAATCTGTCTTTAGAAATGAAACCAGGTTGCATCATTAATATGACTGAGCAGTTGGAATGGAACTGCATGAAGTTCGGATGCATTGACAGCATATGCAGCTCACTCACCCTGCAAATGAGGCTAGTGCTATCAGGAAGCAAGTCTTCTATGATAACTACTTCAACAAGGTGGAAGACAGGGACTCAAATTTGGCGAGTTGAGCCACGTCAAGACTCAGGACAGGTTCTGTTTTGGGAACAAGGTGAGCAAGTATGGCCTAGATATGTCAAAATTGGACAATATGTCAGAAAGGTCCTTGCTGTGGCCAATATCGTCTTCCATGATGTCTGAACAGGTCTGAGATCATGAAATGGTATCCCTTGATTGTGACAGGGGCTAGCTTCTTGTCTTCAATGAGGAAAAAAAGAAGTTAGCCAGTTGGGGGATGGAGGCTGAGAGTGTTGTGATGTCGTTAATGTGACACCAGTCATTCAAAACACACCACTTCCCCTCATATGCCTTCAAAGTGGAGGACCATCTAGCTGTCATGATCCTCTACACAATCAAAGTGCCATACTTTTTCGCACAGGGCATCACGGAAATAGCCAAACATGAAGGAGGAGTTTCTCTGGACACTGATGGAATAATGGCAAACTTGGCTGCTTTAGCAGTGTAGGGGTTGCTACAATTTTCCTGGGTATGTCTGATGCCAATTTGAGCAGATCGTTGATTTAGGATCTGTCCCATCGGAGAGGGGAAATCAGAACTATTTTGCAAGCCCCGCCGCCCATTTGCTGGATTAGTTTCGGTATTAAAACCATTGGAGAGAGGGCATATGCCCATATTCACTCCAAGCTGATTGAAAGGGGGACAGCTCATGCCTCTGGGTCATGGAATGGAGACATGAAGGTTGGCAGTTTGTTGTTTCATCTCATCGCAAATAGGTCTAGCATCAGTTGGCCCCACAAGGCACAGACTCGATGTAAGATGGACAGATGGAGAGACCACACCGTATATAAAGCAGTTGACCTCTCCTTGATAATGAAACAGCCAAAGCCTGCCCAGAATGTGTCGGACTTGTATGTTTGTATGATATTGGGCACACCAACGAAGGTGCTCCCATTCCATAATCCAAAGGTCTATTTATTTCATCAATCCTTGTTTGAAGGGGTATCAGAACTGTCTTCCTTTGGATGCATTCTACCCAAGTGGGAGACACTGAAAAGGCCTTCATTTCCAATAGATTTATGTGAAGAACCTTCTCTTGCAGTGTCCACTTGCCACTGACCAACACAAAGTCCGGTATTAAGTGTGCCTAACCCCCCCCCCCCCAACTTGACAACAGATTGTGATTTCCAGTTGTGGGACTTCTAAGGGTATTCCCATGGCAAGCCACTCGCTGTCTTGCAATTGAAGCAGGAAGTGTTTACTTTTGGTCAAGATCATAATCTGGTGATCTAAACTACCCAAGATTGGGCACCACTGTGCCAGAAGGGCCATCTGCAGAGGGCACATATAAAGGCTGCCAAGGTATAACAGGTCCGCTGCCACAATGAGTAGGCCGAGGAGTTGAAGAAACTCCCTTGCTGAAATAAACTTCCTAGTGGGTGCCTTCTCTGACAAATGAACAATACTGTCGATGTGTTTGGGAGGAAGACGAACCAGGTTGATATGAGTTAGAAACTCCATACCTATATGAACAAAATGTTGAGAAGGAACAAGATCCAACTTCTCCATATTGACTATCTACCCTAAATTGTGAATTAGGTAGAGAAGATTGTTCATATCATGGACTAAAACTGAACTTACCAAATGTTCTTGCAACATATCATCCACGTAGGCCACTGTCACTGAGGAGGATGTACTTAAGTGGGAAATGGCACAGTCCTATGTCTTGATGAAAGACTAAGGGGTAATATTGAGGTGGAATTGAAGGGCGTGGAATTGTTACACTACCCACAGAGCTGAAGCGAAGGTATTTGCATGATACTATGGGAGTAGGTATATGGAAATACACATTGAACAGGTCGAGACTGATCATATATTTGTTGCACAGACAGACGGACAGACCTTGCCATGTCCATTTTGAACTTCGGGTCAGTAAAAAACTGATTCAGTCTCCTCAAGTCTATGACACGTCTCAATTTTCTGCTGATTTTCATAACCAGAAAAAATCTGGAATAGAGACCTGGTGAGTTAGGTTTCTGGACTACCTCTACCACCAGCTTTATGAACAAAAGCTCAATCTCCTTCTGTAAAATGCCTTTTTTCATGGGATCACTTGGGATCTCCATCACGAAGGAGGACAATGAAAGTGAAGCAATCTGGATGAATGAGATCCAGAGCCCCTCTGAAATGACTTGGATTGCCCAATTGTTTGTCAGAAATAGGCTGATCCACATCTGGTGGAACAGAAGGAGTCTGGCGCCCACAGGAGGATCGCTAATTGGTGGAAGGGACAGCAAGTAATTTACGGTTGGTGGGAGGCTTAGGGGAGGAGAATCCTTGTTCCCCTCCTTCAGCCCGCCTTCAGAAGTTAGGGGTATATAACCACCTGTAACTCACCTTGTTCCCAAGAATTAGCCCTGCAATCTTTCTGTCGCTTTTCATCTTTTCTCTGGTACGCCTCCTGACTGCGTCATGCAGAGATAGAAACTTGCTTGTAGAGCTGAAGGGACAACTCCCCGTGCTGCCCGCTTTCTCATACACTCAATTCGACCCCCAGACAGAAGGGGGAACCAAAGGGGAGCGAACACATGGTTTAAGAGAAGATCACAGAAGTGCATCTCTTCTTATCAAGTCGAGGTTACAAGAGGCCATTAGGGCCTTCACCATTGTGTGGTGAGCAACCCTACTGACTACCTTGGCAATATGGCATACAGATTCCCAAGCAATGGCACTTCCAACCTTCTTGGCTAGGTGCAAGACCACCTGAGACACCAGGTCGAGGAGGGAGGAGGTTGACACAATGTTCCTGACCAACATAGACATGGTGTTAAACACTTGTCTGTCCACTTTATGACAGAGTGAAGCAGACATGTTGATGGAAGTAATATCCTTGTCTAGGCTAGGTACATTTAAATGATAAACATCGGTATGTGATTTGCACCAGAGTGGTGAGAAAGCTGGAGGCAACTGACTTACCGAAAACAAGACCCTTGAATTACCAGGGTCATGAATTTCATCTGAGACATCCAGTAATTTCTGCAATCTTTGATGATTGTGGTAAAATTCTAAAGGATGGATGTTTGTCATCATCATCAATGTCCACCGAGGCCTTGACCTTGTACAAATATTCACTGCCTGTGGAGGAGGGCATTCCGACAGAGGCAACATTCTGTATATATCTTCAATTGCCGACTTAAAACTAAATTCCATCCTTTCCGTGGTTAGATAGGAATGATCAGGCAAGTCCATGTCATTCCACCCCCCACCCCCATCGACTGGGGGGATGCATTACACACGGCAATGATGATGTTGAATTGTCAACATGTGCACAAAAGGTTCTACCTGTCGGATATGCAAAAAGAGCTGGTTGAGTAATGTCCAGCATGGAGCATGGTCCTGCTGGTGAATGCCAGTCTGGCACGATTTCTTGGGCTGGGCAGGACGGTTCCAAATGTGATGTCAGTTTGCAATGTACTGGTATCCTGGATAAGGTCAGTCCGCCTGGTTTGCCAGGCCAGTCGGTCAGGGTGGTCTGCTAGGCATAGGATGCTGCAGCTGTAGGAACTGTGGAGCAACATGCTGTTTGCCAGTCCGAGATGACAGATTCATGACCACCAAAATTATACACTGATTGTCTGAACCGCTGGACCAGTTGGTCGGCTGCCAGGATGGCATACGGTGAATGATATATAACTTGCAGACCAGTCGAGCTGGGAAAATTGGAAGGTAATCCTGCACAGCCAGCTTCAACGTTCCTAAGTCCATGCATGGACGGGGATATGGTCTTATGCCCAGTGGGGTGCCAAAATGGGTTAAAAATCTTCCTAGTTTCATCCAACATGCTCATCGACATTCTAGACAACAGAGCTTGCTGTAGTATGCATATCATATGCAATTCCAATAAAGTTTGAGTGGAATCACTTGGTGTGGCTTTGATTGGATCTGAAGTGTTTGTTGCTGTAGGCATTGGTTTAGGCATCTTCATGGTGGGGGTGGGGGGCAGATCTCGGCATCCTCATACAAACTGATCAATGATTCTGAAAGCAGATGAATGCCTAATACTTTGTGTTTCGAAGAATTAGTGCATGCCCTAGTTTAGTGGCCCTTCAATTGCCTTTTCAAGATGTTGGACCAAATGTCTTCTGCCCATACTGCACACACACTATATGGGTGTGAGGAAGAATATTTTGTGTAGGCCAGGCATGTCTCATGGTTGTCCTCCACAATTTTAAGGCATCTGCACTTCCTGCACTTGATTGACATCTCTGTAATGATAGAGAGAAGAAAAAACAAACAAGTGCACACAACAAATACACAAATCAAAATTTAAGGGTGCAATACAATTACACTGGTGAAAACTTGAGTGTTACCAATCTATATCACATGGACAATAACAACAGGTAAAAAAATGCATACAAAAAAAAATCACTGGAAAAGATGCAAATGTTGCATACACCAGGTATATCAACCTTTTTACTTACTACATGTATACCACTGAAAATAAATTTTGAATGGTCAAAATTAAATATAAATTGCAATGGATTCTTGGAGGCACTGTTCACAGTTGCAAGTGCAAGTTTAAACTGGTTACATCCGTGATATGGGTGACCACCTAGCAGGAACAAAGGGAGTTAATATGTAAGAGTTAATTCCCTTTCATTTATAGATGACAAGACATTTTTTCATCTTTTAGGGAGGGAGGGATTCTGAAGTAGCAGAAAGTAATCCCCACCCCCACCCCCAATAAAATGTTAATGTTATCGGGTAATGTATTTGATGGAGAAACTGCTCCCTGTGCATGTATATCATTTGGTGCACATTCACCATTGTCATCCACAAGTTCTGGTGGTATGTTGTTTGAAGGATCATTTTCAACCCTTTGAAGACTTGCTTGTCCAGAGTCATCTAGTGCAATTCGCTCAATGCCACTTTGAATGGAAGGATCAGCTAAAAAAGAAAATAATTAAAAAAATTCTTTTACAAAATTAGGAACAGCTTATTCATAAATATTATTTACATCCTAAAAGAACAAAAGCAAGGATTTTTTCTCTAATAGTTTACTCATACAAATTTCTATTTAGTTACTATTTCTATTTGTTTTTAATGTAAGGATTGTGATAAGAATAAAGGATAAGCTCATGTGGGAGAATTAGGGAGTCTGTCATCAGAATTGCAGAAAAACAGAGTTTATTTACACCTACATAGGAGGTCTGGCAACATATGTGGAAAAAAGAAACATCAAAACAGAAAGCAAAATAAATATGAGGACATAACAAGATGGGTACTTAAAACATAATACATACATCAAACTGTGAAAAGTTCCCAGTAAGCCAGTTTTCATTACACAAAATAGGTAGCCATTAAATGGACAAAAAAGTATGATAAAGATGTTATAACTGGTATGAAGGGGTTGACAATTCTGTATGTTCATCTACAAAAGAGGTATTATAACTGTTTATAATGCCAAGCAGGTAAACTTTAAAATGTAGGAAACATTAAATTTTCCAAATTAAAAGTGGTTTTGAACAAAATCATACAAGTATGATATCTACGTAAAAGTTGGATTCCTTGAACCTAAAGGTAACAATCAATTTCCTCCTTGATCACCAGGGAGCCACAGTAGCTCAGTTACTAAAACATCAGACTCGTAATCCAAGAAGCATGGCTTATTTACCCTGCCCAGGCTAGCTCAGGTTGGCTGTCTTAATGAGTCTTTGGGAAAGTCACTTCACTCCCATTTCCTTGGCATAATATAGCCAATAATGTGTTAAAAGTGCCATAAACCAACAAATTCAAAATCAAACCCTTGATCACTGACTGACAGTTAACACTGTCTTTGTTCAGATTAAAGGGTTACATTCAATTTATATCTTGCCCCACAAATATAAATAAATAAATAAATAGTTCATAAGCTAAAATCAATTACAAGAATAGAAAATACTTGTACACTACATGTAATACAAGAGTTCCATGGAACATTATGTATTCCTATACAAGTTACTATAATGTAAGGTACCGAATTGTGGGTAACTTTTGTGGATACAAATTTTGTCAAAAAATGAGGGGTTTTAAATTTGGATGAGATATATTTTAGCAATTGCAGATAGAGGGATGTTCTTATTTAGCAGCATTACTTTATACCCATAAAGAAAATTGTCTTCTTAGCATATGCTGAATTACTCTTGACTACACCGGTTCATATTAGGAAAGGTAAAAAGAACTTATTTACCATGCAACATGGGAAAGATCAGGAAGAACAAATATATGTAAATGATTTATGTCTTTTAATTGACATGCCAGTCTGTTCTTTTTAGAAACAAAATAACATATCAATGGTGCTACATTACTCTAAGCTGTTGACTGGGATTAGAAACAGGAATGCTTCCAGTCCTTTTCTTTGTGAACTTGATGGACAACTGCTTCTTCACAACTGACAATTGAGGAGCATGGTGAGACCAGTCCTTAATATTGTCCCAAGCCATGGATAGTATCTGAACTCTTCGTTCACATTAAAAATGACTGTGATTAATGTATTTTACTTCATGATCATTTAATATTCAATATATGCAACAGCACCATGGATTGGGTACCCACGTGTTCAATATATGCAACAGCACCATGGATTGGGTACCCACATGTTCAATATATACAACAGTACCATGGATTGGGTACCCATGTGTTCAATATATGCAACAGCACTATCGATTGGGTATCCATGTGTTCAATATATGCAACAGCACCATGGATTGGGTACCCATGTGTTCAATATATGCAACAGCACCATGGATTGGGTACCCACATGTTCAATATATACAACAGTACCATGGATTGGGTACCCATGTGTTCAATATATGCAACAGCACCATCGATTGGGTATCCATGTGTTCAATATATGCAACAGCACCATGGATTGGGTACCCATGTGTTCAATATATGCAACAGCACCATGGATTGGGTACCCATGTGTTCAATATATGCAACAGTACCATGGATTGGGTACCCACATGTTCAATATATGCAACAGCACCATGGATTGGGTACCCACATGTTCAATATATGCAACAGCACTATGGACTGGGTACCCACACGTTCAATGTATGCAACAGCACCATAGATTGGGTAGCCATGTGAATGAAGAAACATTTTACTTAAGATACTATCTATAGTCACCGTCAAGTCATTCTTACCATGTAAGCTGAAAACAAAGACTACGAAAGCATTCTCATTGACACAATTGAATTTTTATTTCAGAGTTTCATGAAATGGATATGGTAAATTTTGCAAAAATATTTTTTATTTGGTCAAGTTATATACATATACTTACACGAATTATATTGTTAATTTTCAATATATATAGTGTATACATATATAAACAGATATATATGTTACAGACATAAATACCTGCATACACACATGTGTGTTTGTTACATAACTAATTATTGAATAGCTGTCAGTATTGCTATAATCTTTTCCCACTGTCCTCTTATTTTTTCTGACCTTGACAAGGAGTACAAGTGCAAGAAGGTAGGATATAATTCTAGATGTTTATAAAATGTGATTTGTTCTATGCAAGCCACAAAACTTGGAATGCAATTTTTAATTCTACAAGTATATATGTACTTTTTTATCAGAATTTAGCATACATTAATGATTTCCAATTCTGGTGAATTTCAAGTTCCAAATAATATGGTATCTTCTGTTAAATCTAACTCAATATGACATTTGTCTCTAAGAACTGACCTAAAATTTATCAATACTGCTTTCACAAAATGACATCCAAAAAATAAATGAAGCAGTCTCTTCAGCTTCATTATAAAAAGTACATAATGATGATTCAGAGATTTTCATTTCAAACAATCTATTATTAGTACATGTATAGAGAATTCTGTGGAGAACTTTTTAATGAAGACTCTTAAGCTCCGTATCCTCAATAGCAGAGAAGGGAAGGAAAAATATTGATTCCCAATCTTTGTGTGAGTAATTCTGATCTAAAACAGAGTTCCATTAAGTTTCCATTTGAACTGAAAGTCTTTTTTTTTTCCTCACATATAAAATGTATAAAATGATTTTGCAATTTGTATAATGTATAAAATGATTTTGCAATTTGTATAATGTATAAAATGATTTTGCAATTTGTATAATGTATAAAATGATTTTGCAATTTTGTCCTGCTTCCTGAGAAGATTTATATTTTCATGTAATGGAGATTCTAATTAATTAGTATTTCTAATAGTGTTTTTCCAAGTTCCTGGTATTGTGTCAAGAACTCCATAGAATTCTACAAAAAGTAATATTGATATTAAATTTTTGTATGAACTCATTGTATGCAAAGAACATGGTAAAATTGTGGCCATATTTTTTCAGCAGATAAAATTTTTTGATGGCATTCAGTTTTTGTGATCCCATTCTGAAATTACTAAAGTTTCTGTACTGCCAAAATAACCCCCCATGTGGTATGTGACTCTCAGAAACTAACATAAAGTCTGTACGATTTTTTTGATGTTGATACCCCCATTGGGTGTGTTACTGCTGGAAAAATGATTATATACCTATATCATGCTATTTACTGATAAGACAAAATTGTTAAAAATTTGCACTCAACTTACATTGGTCATTCAGATCGCTGGGTCCAGTAATGAGAGGTTCGTAATTCAAGCCTGACTCTGAAACAGACCAGTCTATTGTAAACAAAAAGTGACAGTTGTCATGCATTAATTTCCTTTTTTCAGGATAAAATTTGTATGTGAAAGATTTAACACTCAAAAATGCATCATATATTTGTATAAATTTTCCAGATCTTTCTAAATATAAACATGGAATTGAGACAAAACATATTTTGATCACCTCTACTGTACACTCTTTCACAATATTGAATGCAACCTCACATACATTATGAAAAAACATGCAACTACAATGTATGGGCAAAATATATTTTGGACTAATTGGTACTGAAAAATGCACATTTATATTGGACTTTTATGAATACTTTTCAACTGTGAATGTTTTATGAGATATATAACTTTGAAAACTCTCATTCATGTAAAATTTAGAGTACAGGAAAATACAAATTTACCATAAAGTAAATTTTCATATCAACTACCTTCTCATACTTGATATGTTTGATAATTGTTATGTATGATGTTTATATAATATTATATATATTTTAGGAAATTATAAATGTTTCTTCACTTTAATATTTGCTTAAATCTTAATGTTATCAGGAAAAACATGTTTAACTAGTGTCCTTGAATTAGGTTGTTTTGATCAATATATTTTCTCAATTTGAAGGTCAAGGTTGATTGTTGTTTACAAGTAAAATTCCATTAAGATGACACATGTTCTAGAACATTCTGTCATGTGACCAATCTTTATATATGCCATGTTTGGTGGACATTTATTCAGTTTTGACATTACCATCAGTCTTGTAAAGAGCTATTACAGTTGTGAAAATTCATTACAAATTCTAAGAGAGGAATTATTTTAAATATTCATTGGATTATAACAGTGCTCATAAACTTTTGGATTTTGGATTTTTAATTGATGATTTTGGAATTTAAGTGAACTTATTCAGATATTTTGGAATACTTCATTTTGACATCAGCACATCAAGATTTCTAGTACATCGGGACTTTGGAGACCATTAGCACATCATAACATTCAAGGACACAGCCGTGAATTCGGAACATTCTATATTTAGGACTTGTGATTAGAACAATCATTCTTATTGGATTATTAGGATTTCAAAACACATTACTTTAAGTGACTTTTTGATTTTTCATTTTAATTATCTAGTAATATATTGCTTGTTGATTTTTACTTGATTTGTTGGTTTCACTTTCTTTCTGTTACATTTTTCTTAGACCATAGAGTCGTAACAGAAATTGGGGTCTCGTCGTTCCGGGATCTGAATTTCTTTAAAGCATATTAGAGATATTAAAGTTATCTTTGAAATTCATATTGATTTTGTCTTGGAGAATTTTTTTTTGTCTTTGGCAAAGATTTTTAATAGAGAAATATTTTTTGTGTGAAACCAACAAGCATTTACAATGGCATCTAATGTTCAGAATTTCATTTCAAAACCTACCCAGGAGGGGTTAGAGTGCATGAGAAAGGATGAGTTGCTCGAGCTTGCCAGAAAATACAGTCTATCTGAGGCAAAAGTATCATTGACAAAACAGGAGATAAAGATTATTTTAATTCAGTATTTAGTAGGAAAGGGATTTTTTGAAAATAGTGCTTTAAGTTTGAAGAGAAAGCCTGTATCTGGTTCTGACAGGAAATTAAGGGAATTAGAGTTAAAGAACCAGATGGATTTAGAGTTGGCAAAGCTTCAGATTCAGAGAGAGAGAGAGAAAGAAGAGAGGCAGATACAGATGGAGAGAGAGAAAGAAGAGAGGCAGATGGAGAGAGAGAAAGAAGAGAGGCAGCTACAAATGCAGAAGGAAGAGAGGCAGATACAAATGCAGAAGGAAGAGAGGCAGATACAAATGCAGAAGGAAGAGAGGCAAATACAAATGCAGATGCAAAGAGAAGAAAGGGAAATGCAATTTAAATTAAGAGAATTAGAACTGGCAAACAGAGCACACTCCACTCCTTTAAACACAAGTTCAGGTTTTGATGTTACTAGATATATTAGGTTAGTACCCCCTTTTCAGGAAAAAGAAGTAGATAAATACTTTCTTCATTTCGAGAAAATAGCTGAAAACTTGAAATGGCCCAGAGAGCATTGGACTTTGTTATTACAAAGTGTACTTATTGGCAAAGCTCGTGAAGTCTACATTTCACTGCCAGTACAACAAAGCACTGATTATGATGCGGTTAAGGAGTACATCTTGAAAGCTTATGAGTTGGTACCAGAGGCATATCGACAAAGGTTTAGGAATAGTAGAAAAGAAACTGGACAAACTCATGTCGAATTTGCAAGGGAAAAAGAACAACTATTTGATAGGTGGTGCTCGGCCAAGAAAGTTGATCAAGCTTATGATAACCTCAGACAGCTCGTATTAATTGAAGAGTTCAAGAGGTGTATCCATAGTGATGTTAAAACCTATCTTGACGAGCAGAATGTGGAAACTTTGGAAAATGCTGCTCGTATGGCTGATGATTATTCCTTGACTCACAAAATTTCATTTGGCAATAAGTCGTCCTCTCAGCAGTTTTCTGGTAAAAAACCATTTCAATCTCATTCGAGTACTTCCAAATTTCACAACAGCACAACTGTTAGGAATCAAACATCTGATAAGACTGATCAGAAATCCTTATCTCTTCCTACGTGCACTTATTGTAAAACGAAAGGGCACGTTATTTCTGATTGCTTCAAGTTGAAAAATAAGCAACAGAGTAAAGACAGAGCTTTTCCAAATGCTCTTATTTCTACGAGGTCAAGGTCACGGTCTTGTATTGAAAGCAATACATTTGTTGGGTCAAACAAACCCCAGTCTGATTCTATTTTGGAGGCTTATGAACCATTCATGTCAGAAGGTTCTATATCACTTATTGGTGATTCTGCCAAACCTATCCCAATTAAAATATTAAGGGACACTGGAGCTTCTCAGAGTCTTTTATTATCAGGTACTTTGCCTTTGTCTGAGGAGTCTTTTTCAAGTGAAAGTGTTCTTGTTCAGGGAGTAGAGTGCGGCTTTGTAAATGTTCCTCTCCATTGTGTAAATTTGGCATCAGACTTAGTTTCTGGACCTGTGACTGTTGGGGCAGTGACTTCTTTACCCATAGAGGGTGTTCATTTATTACTAGGCAATGACCTAGCTGGAGATAAGGTTGTGGTTAATCCACTTGTAACTGACAAGCCTTGTTTGGATCAGAAAGTTGATCCTGTCGAAACTGAAATCCCTGATTTGTACCCTGCTTGTGCAGTTACTAGAGCTATGGCAAAAAGAGCTCTTGAGAGTGATGTTGATCAGGATATTATTCCTTTAGCTGACACATGTATCGGTCAGTCTTTTGATGAGGTCACTTTTTCCTCAGGTATTGATCAATCAAATGGTATTGATCACAGTGATCCTCTTTTGGCAACTCAATCTCTTTGTTCTAATCAGGATGACAAACGACAATCCCTTGTCGTTGAACAGGAGCAAGATCCCGAGATATCTTGTTTGTTTCAGAGGGCTATTAGTGAAACTGAAGCCACACAAGTTCCAGTGTGTTACTTTGTGAAAAATGGGGTCCTTATGAGGAAATGGAGACCACCTGATGTACCCGCTGGTGACGAGTGGTCAGTGAGCTATCAAATTGTTGTTCCTAAGTCATATCGACAGGAAATTCTTAATTTAGCCCATGAAACTCCTTTGGCTGGTCATTTAGGAGTCCGTAAGACTTATCACAAGATCTTGAATCATTTTTATTGGCCGAAACTCAAAAGTGATGTTTCTAAATACTACAGATCTTGTCACACTTGTCAAATGGTAGGAAAACCCAATCAGAAGATACCTAAGGCTCATCTGCAACCTAGTCCTGCATTTGATGAACCATTTAGTAGAATAATAGTAGACTGTGTTGGTCCTTTACCTAAAACCAAGTCAGGCAACCAATACTTGTTGACCATCATGTGTGCATCTACAAGATTTCCAGAGGCAATTCCTCTGAGAAATATAAAAACTAAAACTATTGTGAAAGCTTTGGTGAAGTTTTTTACACTTGTTGGCCTTCCCAAATCTGTCCAGTCAGATCAAGGGTCAAATTTTATGTCTGGAATTTTCCAACAAGTTATGCATGAATTAGGCATCCAACAGTTTAAATCTTCTGCCTATCACCCTGAAAGTCAAGGTGCTTTGGAAAGATTTCATCAAACTTTGAAGAATATGATTCGATCATATTGCTTTGATACAGAAAAGGATTGGGATGAGGGTGTTCATTTGTTGTTGTTTGCTGTTAGGGAATCAGTTCAAGAGTCGTTGGGCTTTAGTCCCTTTGAACTAGTTTTTGGTCATACTGTCCGTGGACCATTAAAATTATTGAAAGAGAAACTTCTTTCAAATGAAGATTCGAAGATTAATCTTCTTGATTATGTCTCTGATTTCAAATACAAGTTGTCAAAGGCCTGTGAAGTAGCAAGAACTAATCTTCACACTACCCAGTCAAAAATGAAATTAAGGTATGACAGAAATTCACAGGAAAGGAGTTTTAAACCTGGTGACAAAGTTCTGGCTCTCTTTCCCATACCTCAGAATCCTCTTCAGGCTAAATTTTATGGTCCTTATACCGTTGAAAAGAAAGTAAATGACTTAAATTATATCATTAACACTCCTGGGAGACGGAAACAGAAACAACTTTGTCACATAAATATGTTAAAGGAATATTTTGACAGAGATAGCTCAGCTAATTATTCTGTTAATTTAGTTGTACCTGTCCCACACAGTGAAGATATCAACGATGGAATACAATCAGACTATAGTGACTCTGGTATAACCAATCTTCGGAATTCAGAAATATTGAACAACCTAGACCAGAAACTTTCACATCTACAACAACAGGAAAGAAGTGAACTAAAACAGCTATTACATGACTATGAGCACTTGTTTCCTGATGTTCCAACACGAACAAGTAAAATTTATCACGACGTTGACATTGTAGATTCTGCGCCTGTGAAACAGCATCCTTATAGGATGAATCCTCTCAAACAGAACTATCTGAAGAAAGAAATTCTGTATTTACTGGAGAATGATTTCATAGAACCAAGTAAAAGTAACTGGAGTTCACCATGTATTCTTGTTCCCAAGCCAGATAATACATTCCGTATGTGTACTGACTATAGAAAAGTCAACAGTGTCACCAAAACTGATTCATTTCCAATCCCAAGAATGGACGATTGCATTGATAAAATTGGAAATGCGGAATATGTCACCAAGTTTGACCTTTTAAAAGGATTCTGGCAAATTCCACTGACAGAAAGGGCAAAAGAAATTTCAGCATTTGTAACTCCAGATGGACTTTATCAATATAAAGTCATGCCGTTTGGAATGAAAAATTCGCCTGCAACGTTTCAACGTCTGATGAACATGATAACATTTGGTCTTGATAATTGTGACGCTTATATCGATGACGTCATTATCTACAACAACACCCTTCGAAGATCATTTGGAAACCATTCGAAAATTCTTTGATCGACTCAGCGATGCGAATCTGACAATTAATTTGAGCAAAAGTGAGTTTTGCCATGCTTGTGTCACATTTTTAGGACATATTGTGGGACAAGGTCAAGTTAAACCTATAGAAGCTAAGGTCAAAGCTATCTCTGAATTTCAAGTTCCAATTTGTAAAAAGCAACTGATGCGATTTCTAGGTATGGCTGGATATTATCGGAAATTTTGTTCCAATTTTTTCAAAATTGCTGAACCTTTGACAAGTTTATTGAGTAAGAAAACCAAATTTCATTGGTCTGACAAGTGTCAGGAATCTTTTGACAAGTTAAAGGCCATGCTTAAGAATGCACCAGTTCTTTCTGCACCAAATTTTAGCCAATCATTTAAATTATCTGTGGATGCAAGTGATGTAGGGGTTGGTGGAGTATTGATTCAGGAAGACAAAAGTGGTGTGGATCACCCTGTGTGTTATTTTTCTAAAAAACTAAACAAGCACCAGAAAAATTATTCCACAATTGAGAAGGAATGTTTGGCTTTGATATTGGCTTTACAGCATTTTGAAGTGTATGTTACCTCAGCTCTTTCTCCAATTATTGTGTACAGTGATCACAATCCCCTTACTTTCATCAACAAAATGAAAGATAAAAATCGGAGATTGTTGAGATGGAGTTTGATATTGCAAGAATATAACACTGACATCAAACACATCAGGGGAAAAGACAATGTGATTGCAGATGCACTCTCACGTGCCTAGAAATGTAATATTGCTTGATGTAATTAAGTCCAGTATCATAAAACATGTTCTTATGTAATTTTGGTTATTGTAGTATTAGATGTATATTCAAAAGAAAGCTTTATTATATAAATCTTTCTTTTTCTTTATGAGGGGAGGTGTTATGTATGATGTTTATATAATATTATATATATTTTAGGAAATTATAAATGTTTCTTCACTTTAATATTTGCTTAAATCTTAATGTTATCAGGAAAAACATGTTTAACTAGTGTCCTTGAATTAGGTTGTTTTGATCAATATGTTTTCTCAATTTGAAGGTCAAGGTTGATTGTTGTTTACAAGTAAAATTCCATTAAGATGACACATGTTCTAGAACATTCTGTCATGTGACCAATCTTTATGTATGCCATGTTTGGTGGACATTTATTCAGTTTTGACATTACCATCAGTCTTGTAAAGAGCTATTACAGTTGTGAAAATTCATTACAAATTCTAAGAGAGGAATTATTTTAAATATTCATTGGATTATAACAGTGCTCATAAACTTTTGGATTTTGGATTTTTAATTGATGATTTTGGAATTTAAGTGAACTTATTCAGATATTTTGGAATACTTCATTTTGACATCAGCACATCAAGATTTCTAGTACATCGGGACTTTGGAGACCATTAGCACATCATAACATTCAAGGACACAGCCGTGAATTCGGAACATTCTATATTTAGGACTTGTGATTAGAACAATCATTCTTATTGGATTATTAGGATTTCAAAACACATTACTTTAAGTGACTTTTTGATTTTTCATTTTAATTATCTAGTAATAAATTGCTTGTTGATTTTTTACATGATTTGTTGGTTTCACTTTCTTTCTGTTACATTTTTCTTAGACCATAGAGTCGTAACATAATGCAAAATAAAATTTCAAATTAGAAAAATAAATTAACATACAGTAAAATTTTTCTTGAGAGACCACCCCTTCTGGCAACAAACAAGTGGTCTCTCAAGAAAGGTGGTATTATATAACCTAGTTGAAGCATGCATGAAATATGTAGTCTTTTATGACATGTGGTCTTCTAAAAAGTGATCGTTCATGTCTGGTTTTACTGATTTTTTTTTCTCCAATGATGGAGCATTCTCTTTCAAAATATTGTCGCTGCAGGCATGGAAACTTTTGCAGTAATGTATGTGCCTTTTTCTTAAAACAGCCACGGTAGTTTACATTTTGCTCTTCAATAACTTAGCCATGGCATTCTCTATAAGGAAGTATAATACAGTCAAATCCATTTTGTATGAATTCAGTTAATACACAATCCTGCATAGGTAAGAACTAAAATCTTTATATTTTTCCTTGGTAGTATGAATAAATTATAGTATTCAACAACCCCTTTCGCAGTTTGTACCCCCCTTGCCATTTAAAAAATGAAAAGCATTAAGGATATAAAAAATGCAGAAAACGTAGTCATTTCATTCATTAATGACTAAGTTTTGTGCATTTTTTACACCCTTAAGGATTGTCATTCTTAAAATTGTGGGGTACAAACTGCCATGGGGGTTGGTGAATACCACAGTATAAATATCGGCTTAGGACAAAAAGCATTTAAGGTAAGGTCAGTCACTAATTAAGCTGTAAATACCCTGGATATATCAAAAGAAAAGTGTGACTGGTTAATGTGAACATTTTTGCCAGTACATTGCCCTATGTCTAGCTCTTACTTAAACAGGCATGCATCTCTTATTCAATAAGTAAATTTAAGGTACTTTCAAACTGTTTAAATACACTAAAGTATGTTATCTCTCTCATGCCTATAAGCTGGTGCTTTAGACAATAAGAACTGAATTGAACTGAACTCTCAGTTTTAGAAAAAGATAAAAAAAACCTCCCTATCGATTTTAAAAATGTTGTTGTGGCTGTGGAAAATTTAAATCTGCTATCTACAAGGAGTTCAGCCTTCATCTGAGTACACAATCAATATTTACTTTATATACATGACCACAGGCAGTAGATACTAGAATGCACATAAAGGTTTTAGTTCAACTTTATTTAGTATTAGAAGCATTCTATGTAGCTGGAAGTCTTAAGTGTTGAATCAAAACTGACAGTTTCATGACATATTTGATACTGTACTGATGTTTTGCGTGAGATAATCTCATTGATAAAAATTTACTCTGTCTTATATTTAAGGAGATAAATATTAGAATGCATTGTGTGTTTTTTTTATTGCTATCTCATCAAAATAACAGTACCTGTTTATCACAAAACCCAGATAATATGAATAATTTTCCTGGTCCCCTGAATTTTATATTATCTGTGTTGGACTGTATTTGCTATTTTAATCAAATTAAAAAGCAGAAAAATGATCATATTATGCCCCCTGAATTTGACTTACCATCCTTACAGCAAAAGTGACAGCATTTACAGAACTTCATCAACTGTTTCTTTACCATCTTCCTCCTGCATAAGTTCAAAATTTAATATAAAAATAAACACCAAAACGAATCTTCTTATTCAAGTGTTAATTTTCATAAAGGTAATTCCACATGATGCTTAAAATGTTAAAAGGGCAGCCACTAATGGAAAATCATGGCACAAACACTAAAAGAAACAGAAAATTGTGAGCTGCTGTTAATCTGCATAAATAAAAAATACCACTTTGACAAATAATTCTTTCATGACAAGTCAGTCCTTAATGACAAGCCCATCCTGCACTTTCACAAAATTTTAACAAATTTTGTTTAATATTTTGTTACCATTATAGATTCACCCACCCCAACCACACTCCACCACATTCGAATATTTCCAAACACTGAAAGGCTGACTCACTAGCTTCACATAGAAAAATACTATCAAGTAAGCAAACTTGAATTTTGTTGTGTGGTGGCATAGGACAAAATTAAACCTCATTTTCAATCACTGTCTTATCAATGAAAGGTTATCTCAAAATAAATTTTAATTGTACTGATCAGCTAATTATGCTGATTAATTTGGAAGTAAATGCTACTCATTTTGACTTTACACATATATATCAAGACATGCCCTGGTTTATTGATATTTTTCATGCATAAAGCTGGTAAATGAACAAAACCAAAGAAACTAGAATCATGTCCATATACCATGAATGCGACTGCAAATATAGTGCAATTAAACAGCAAAGTTCTAAGTCAAACAGGGGCCATAACTCCATAAATTTTCCCAGAAAACAAAAAATCAAACAGCTGCTTCATGTAGGTGTTCTTAATATAAAGCATCATATCAAATTTGGTTCCAGTCCAATAGGTCCTTCAAAAGTTATTCTAAGTCAGACAAGGGTCCATAACTATGTTATATTTTGCCAGAAAATGATGAAAACTGAACTTGACTTGGGCCTTCTTAATGTAAAGTCTCATACCAAGTTTGAATACAATCCATTAAGTCCTTTGAAAGTTATTGAGCAGAAATAAAGTTGACGGCACAATTCTAAGTCAAACAGGGGCTCCATTAAATTTTGCCAGAAAACAGTAAAACTCAAACTTGACCTAGGTCTTCTTAATGCAAAGCCAAATTTCAATCAACTCATGAATTCCTTCCAAAGGTACTCGGCAGAAACAAAATTCATAATGGATGGGATGTGAGAGAATGGATGGGCATTGGTAGCATTATATAATATTACCCCTCCATATATATGGCAGGGGCATAATTAAAAGTTAACATATATGTTTTACTCACCCAAAAACAAGGGAGAAAACAATTGTAAATACAAAAGCAGTAACTGAAAAGGAAAAAAAGAATAAAGCTCAACAATATTCATTTTGGAGAAATTTTTTACTTTCTTTATATCAAACTTCTAATTATCAAAAACATTCATGTACATAAAGACTTAACAATATTTGACTTTTCACTGCAAGTGCAAAAACTTGAATAGAACTGAATGAAAAATATGGAGGTTAAAATACTAGAATTTGTAATCAGTTTCATAGGTTTTTAGCTTGCTGTTGATAGATTTCCAACAGACTTCTTATCCTAAAGATGGTTTTTGGCAAAGCCTCAATAAAGTAATTTATATGGGCCTCTACGATTCATGAATAGACTGGTGCCATATTGACCCATCTACAGTGTACACAAAATGACAAACTACACAGAAGCAGACCTGCTCTTGCCAAGTACCAGCAGATCTGGGGAGTATGCTGTTCTCATGAAATCACCTTATCTAATGGTTCATTTTTTTTATGGCAGATCTGGGTCTACCCTGTTCACATTTGGATGTGAATTATACACATCTAACAATGTGAATCTGGATGATCAGAAAAGTATCATACAGTTAAGCCCCCTTTATCCAACCTCCATTTAGATGACTTTTGTGGTAATACATTATTGTGTGTACCAGTGTTGTTTTCAGACCACTAATCAGAGCAGAGTGCTGGCCACCTATCTGGGCATTTTAAGTAATATTAATAATAATAAGAACAACTTTATGTAAAGAGGGTGACACAATTAGTTGCATGGAACTAATCCTCCTTGTGGCCCTCCATTATATGCATATTTACATACAGAGTACATGTATATAGTTGCATACACAATTAAAAAAAAAGTATTGATAATAAGCTACATTCATATATGGACATAATAAACAGAAAATGTTGTAAGAACTGCTCCAACTAAGCACATTGTGTATATCAGTACAAATATAGTGAGACAACAAAGTCTAAGGCTTGAGAATTTATACTTTAAGTTGTAATGTATTTGTCAAATCGAACAGGTTACACTTTTCATCCATTGAATTAGATTATAATTAAATGCATTTATATTTGTACTTTCTTTAATTTCCTTTGGAATTCTGTTCCAAATTAGTGGCGCTGAATATTTAAAACTTTTCTTAAAGAGTTCTTTATTTGGTTTCAGAATGGAAAGATGGTTAGCTGAAATTGATCTTTAATTGGGAGTGTTGCCTTGTTTTCTAGCATGAAATAGTTCCTTGAGATATAATGGGGCCATATTGTTTGAAACTTTGTGCATAAGTCTAGCCTTTCTCAAAAATATTCATTCACATACTGTTAACATTTTAATATCATTCATTGCATTTGGGATGTTTTTCGCATTATCTAGGATGAGTCTGTAAACTCTTTTTTGCAAGTGGAATAATTTGCAAATATTCTTGTCACAAGTGTTTCCCCAAATAACATTACAGTAGTCTAGGTATGGTTGTATATAGCTTTTGTAATATATTAACCTATGTTTAGTTGATAGATATTGCCTTATCTTGCTTAATAACCACAGACATGAATTGACTTTGTGACATATGGCTTGAATATGTTCATTCCATTGCAAATTGTTGTCAATCATCAACCCAAGGATTTTGTCATGGGTAACCATTTGTAAACAAATTTCATTCAACTTAAGATACAAATTGTTATTTTCCAATTTTGCTTTCTTTTCATGGGTAGTAATCATTAATATTTTAGTCTTGTCTGTGTTTACTTTCATGCCACTTTTCTTACACCAGGAATCTATTCTAAGAAAGGCTGTCTAAAGGGAGACCTCTAGGTGTAAATTTAGCTATTTGAAATCTGACAGAGTGGTGTCATCTGCATATAGTTCAGTAGATGAAATACAGATGCCTATTTTCAGTGGCAGATCATTTATGAAAATCAGAAAGAGGAGTGGGCCCAGGATTGATCCCTGTGGTACTCCACATCAGGAAAGTCTCTTCTGAGAACACCCTCTCTATTAGAGAGAGCATTTTTAAGCACTCCACTAGTACATTAAAGATAATATTTGCACTGCTAGTGAAAAACAGGGGCAAGTGTTGCCAAATATGCACAGTCATGTAGAATGATATCTTAAACAATGTATTAAACCTATGGAGGTTTAAGACAGGACAGCCCCCAAAGAAGGCTGGGCACACCCCAGATAGTGCAGGGCACCACATAGGGAGGTACGTATTGTGCACAGTCCTCATTAAACAAGCTAGGGACAACACTGGGCATACTGTAGAATTTGAAGAATAAGTACCTGTTCATACATGAAAATATATATACAGAAAATAAGTGTACATGTGTCTGTCTTCTATTATTAAATATTACTAAGGGTAAAAAGCAAGCAGGTTTGTGTGTAGGAAGAAAAACAAATATATAGGACATCATATTTGCTATTATGATGATTTTTCTGTTCATAATGAAATCATCAGTACAACTAATAATTTAGTTATCTAATAACGATTCTGCCTTTTTCCTCCCCGTTTCTTCTCTCCTTTTCCTAACCAACCATTTTTATATATTTTGCTATATAAACTGTTGGCAGGCATAAATATTTAAACTTTACAATAATTTTATTTCATACCTTTCATGAATGATGAGCAAGTATTAAAAATAAGCACATACAACTATCACAAATTAAAAAAATAATCATATACTCTTATTGGACAGATTTTACAGTAAATTATACATTAAGTCAATTAAATTAAAAATATTCTGTCCAATCCTTTCCAGTTGCAATGAACAGTATCTGATTATCAAGATTATGCTGAATATAGTAACAACAACTTCGAAAACATGCCCAGCTTTCAAACAATTACAAATCAGCAATTAAGATAATTGGGGGTTAAAGAATTAAGACAATACAGTTACAAACACCATAATCAGTCACACTTAGTTGATGATATGATGGTACATAGTGCGATAACTGAAAGATAGACACAGTAAATTCACTTAAATCTGTGTGGTATCAAATTTCATGGATTTCATGGTTACTTGGTTGCTACAAATCACAAATTCAAATGTCCATCATAAAATGTCTTTGCCATACACACACACACACATGTATATATATACATATGCACACACACACATGTATATATATACATATGCACACACACACACACACACACACACACACACACACACACACACACACACACACACACACACACACACTATTACTGTCAGAAGCATATCTACATATTTAAAAACCAACCAAAATATAATACCAGAAGTTCAGAAAACCATGAATTAAACAAATGATGTGTAAAAATTAATTGATTTGAAGTACATGAAATTGGCAAATCATCAGATGTATACATATTACATCAGGCAATGGGTAGTATATGAGCCTCCATTCTTTTTTAAGTGATTGATTGTACATGGACTTTTTCGACTGTACATCAATGGTGCAGCAAGTTCAAACAACTTGCCTATGATTTTATTCATTGTACACCAATTGTACAGCAAGTTCAAAGAACTTACTTATAACTTTATTCATTGCACACCAATTGTACAGCAAGTTGTAACAACTTAACCTGTCAAACTCTCAAGAGCTCGATAGTTGGTGTGAGGTTGTTTAAGGCAAAGGAAACCAGATAATAGTGTTACTCATGAGAGTATGCATTAATGTGAAATATTATGTTTCTATGTGAATGCATGTGTTTCAGAATGTTGTAGTTTGGTATATATAATTCATAAAGGTACATCACTTATGTTACACTCCTTCTTGCTTGTTTTTTTTTAAAGTTTATTTATTCATTGAATATGTTGTACATGAAAGCCTCAGTGGAGGTTAATGTATTCACTAATTGAGTTAGCTTCTATAAATAAAATATAAATATTATTTGTTGTCCCTAGACCACATATCCAATTTTCTTGAGTGGCATATGGGGCCAACAGGGGCTTCCAGTTTTTTCATAACGCATCAGTTTGAGCAAGTGATAAAGGGAGTTCAGACCTGTTTTATAATCCTCCCATTTCAAGACATGTGTAATCATTCAGGTAAAGAAGTGTAGTTTTCGATCCTAATGTGTAGTACTTCCTCTGCTTCAAATTTTCCAATAAAATCATTCCATTTTAACAATTTTATTGCAAGAAAAATCATGTATGAACACATTAACACACAAAAATAAGCTAAATCTAGCTAAATTTCATGAATAAAGGGAAGTATCACTTTTCCTGTTACTTCTAATTGTATAAACATTAGATCAAGTCCTTTGCGATTTGAGTACAAATCTGTATACTTCAAGACTCAAAAGTATATATTGCTTGCGACTAGCAAATAGTACTGTTCTGACAACTAATATTCTGTCTTGTACACTCAAGTCTATAATTTGTAATACTGTAAGGTGCTAAAAAAGGGGCAATTTAAAACTGAAAGGTGGACTTTCATTCCAACCATTGCCTTCCAGCATTTTCCTCAGCCAGAACAAGCAGGCACTTCAAGTGCCACCTAAATACCAACCCAGACGTTGTGTTCCAAGGGTATGTGGAAGCTTGAGTGACCCAACAAACCACTCCCCACCAACATTGAATTATGGGAGATGTGCTAGATTGACACCTGGGTCTAGCTGTGCAAATGGTGACTGCCCTGTGTCACTATTGATATACACAGCTATGTGGTCTGCCAGTTTGAACACAAGCAGCATAATGCCCACATCAGCACATTAACTTCTGCACTCCTCCTGCACAAATGCCACGTTTGGTTTGTGAATGAGGACACCAAAGCCTTTAAGCAGCTTTATGCCAATAAACTAGTCTGCCACTGCCAAAGACCAGCGACCAGATGAGTGACAAGTGGCAGCCCCAGCAATGTCAAAGAGACAGCTACTCCGGTAGACTCTGCTGCTGACATCATCCAGACCCTCCATCACAAAGAAGACAGCTCAAACAGGGTCTGTATCACTGGCAAAGAACCTGAGGACCTCATCCATGAGCTGTACCATGCACACAACAATGGAATGGAGCAGGTAGTTTGGTGAGCCACAATGGCATGGTCAATGGTTTCTCCATTCAGGTAGGCAAAAGCATTTGTCAGAGTTCAGTGCACTCTGCCTGGCAACGTTGAAGCCGACCAGCCAGATGACTGCAAGAGCTTGATGGAGTAGCACTATCAGCAGGTTATGGAGTGGATCGAAAAGCTCTCCAATGAAGTGACCCTCTGGGCTGTGCTCTCACACTACAGCCAACATGAACTTGCCTTCTTTGGTGACTACTACTGAGGTCTGCACTGTGGGCTGCTCTGCATGCAAGCAGTGCCAGAGGGCACCAAGGTCACTGGCATCAATGCAGCCTGTGCCTACACTGCTATGATGGTCAAGTTGCTGACTTTGCTTGTACTGATTAAGTTTGACTACCTGCAAAAGTCCAACAGTGGTGACACAATCTGGCCCACCTGCTTTTATCTGGTAGAGATTGCAAACACTGACCCCATTCTCTTTCCCTTGAGGAATGACTTAGTCCCAGATAACAGTCCTCATGTACATCCTGGAGCGGGGGATAGGCTTCATAGTACTTGGAGACCGTATACACCACAAGACAATACCCCACAGTGCCATCAAGGTCCTATCTCAGCTGTATCGCAGTGAGGTCACTGACTGCGACAAAATGTAGCTAAACTTGTTTATGGACTTGCTGGTAAGTACTATAACAAGGCCACCTGTGGGCAGCTCTACCAAGACAAGGGTGAAGCCCTGGACAATGGCAATGGCCACCTGTTCACAGAGCTTGACCCAGCCCTCCATCTAGTTACTGATGAGGTACAGTGAGAGCTCTAAGAGTTTTATATTTGTTTTTGTTTTTGTAGGTTTAACGCCATTTTTCAGCATATGATAGGCTATACATGGTAGACAGTATATTTGGTTGCGGAAGAACCTGGGAAGACCCTGGCAAGAACTTCCGACCCATAGGAAGCTACTGGCAAGCTTTCTCACATACCCACGCTGGCTGAGTTGAGACTTGAACCCACATGGACAGAGGTGAGATGGGAGTGATCTGCAAAAGCGAGTGCCTTAGACCACTCGGTCATCCAGGGCCCCCGTTCTCTGAGGGCTATCGGTCAGTCTCATGCCTCATCCTCAATGGCATGCGCATCAGCCTCCACAAGCTTGCAAGCACCCTGATACTGAAGTTGCAGCATGCACAGATTGCATCTACATGACCCTGTTGGAGCATGAGGCTCACCTGCAGCTGCAAAAGGCAGGATTTCAATTTGTCAGAACAACAAGTGGGGGCCCGTGTCAGTGGCATGAAGTGGTGCTCCTCTATGTCAACACCGACTCCCATTTGCCCAAACACCTGCTAGAACAGGAGGACGTGGGTGTGGTTCTAAACCTACTCATGTCTGCCCTCAAAAACCACAGCAAATCACTATGGATGATGAATGGGATGACAAGGAGGCTGCACAATAATAGGGGCAGATGCAGACTGGATTGCAAAGGAAACAAATGATTACCTGGCAGAGCAGCTAAGTGAAAAGATGAAACAGAGGCCTTCATGGCAGAGCTTTCCAGAAATGCACCACTGCCAAGGGCCGGCATGCTTCTAGCTGTTAAAGCCATTTCCAGGACAGGTAAAAGCAGCTTTGCCCTTCACTTGGACCAAGCCACAGGCAAAAGGCTGCTTGCAGTCACTCTCTGGAATGCTCTTTGTGACAAGCTAGCCAGGCAAGGTTTTGATGCGGTTATGCTGCTGAGTCAAAGTCCCATGGGTGAAGAAGATGACGCTCCTTCACACCCTACAATGTCAGCAGCTATGATGCCATTCTCTTTTCTGAGGTCTACCTCACCACACACCAACTTGAGTGGCTAGCTGACTTTGTCCAGAAGCACAAGGACATGCATGTCATCCTTGGCAACAGCAATATGGCCCAGAACGAGACTGTCATACAGGCACTTGATGTTAACGTTGACAGTACTATGCTGAGATCTTCACACAGGTCTTCCCACACTGCCTTCTCCTTGAGGACCCCAAGAGCTATGCCAAAGAAGACCATATGCAATGACCTGATGACCTGCCAGGATGACTAGGCCTTTGTGGTCGCAGTGCACAATGGCCTTCAACAACTGATATTCGACAATCTGCAGCAATCCGTCCAGGACAGGAAGATGCTGCCTTTGCCCCTTACATAGTGTTTATCAATAACAGCATGGACTATGCGAACACCTGGGCACAGGACATTCAACATGAAACAGACAAATGGCGGTTGGAGACTGCATGGTCAGCCAAACCTGGGTGGTAGGCAAGAGGAAGATCAACTCAAACACCGAGTACACCATGCAGGAGGTCACTGAGGCCCACCTCACCATCCAGGGCCATGAAGGTGTAAACTGAACGCTGAAGAGAAATCGTACCCCCAAGCTCCTTTTTAGGCCATGCAGTGCAGGAGCTGACCATCAGCAACAAGCTCTACACCCACGATGCCAACAGACACCTGGCCACAGCCTGATGGCTCTGCACTGCACTCACTTGGTGTTGTACCCAAGAGATAATCCTGATCACCCACAGAGACCCCATGTGCCTCTCCCAGAGTCATTGAGAAGCGCATTTGGGAGCACAAAACCACTGACAATGTAGCCGGCTGGCTGTAAGATGCACTTCGTGAACAAGCCTTCATTACTGTTGACTGGGCCTGTCAGAAGGTGGATGCCCTGGGCTACAAATGTGCCACCTGCCCTACTAAACAAGGACTGGAATATCAACCACATTGATAACGTTTGTGTGCATACCCAGGACAACTGCAGAATTGCCTGCAAGCACTGCCAGAATCCCAGTGCACACTGTTCCATGGCAAAATACACTGTCAAGATAACCAGAGTGGGAAGTTGCACAAGTTGAAGAGGAGAGTGGCTTTGACATAGACGATATCTACGATGACTCATTCTAGCACAATGGAGAAGGCACTCTTTGCAACTAAGGGCAAGATAATAGCTTCACAGCAGTGAATGCAGCAGGCTGTAAAGCTTAAAGAGTTCGCACCTGCTGCGGGCACTCCTGGTACATATCAAGTCAAAATAGTATTCTATGATAAGCTGAGCCGGCTCAACCATGGCTACTAGCATTCTCACAGCAATCAACTCCAACAGCTGCAATATCTACACTGAGCCTATGAAAAGCAAAAGCAACAGAACTGCATCAATGGCCTGGATTCTAGCTCAAGCAGCGCAATAAAACCCAGTCCACAAGCAATGGAAAAATAGCGGGAATGAGTTCACTTCCTGCTCCTATGCAGCCCTGATGAAAGCCAACAGCACTGACCACCACTTTGGCCGAGTGAAAGAACCACTCTGCTCATGTGGACTGACTGCTTCCACTCCATTATCCAAACCATGCTTGAGCACTGGTTATTGGCCACCAGCAAAAACTGGGTGGATGCCCTCCCCCAAATCACTGAGGTGGACAACTAAAATAAGCACCAAGGCATCCTGCAGGCACCAGCCAAAGTTGGTTACAAAGACATGGAACGGAACAAACTTGGTGCCAGGTTGAGGAAAAATGGCATCAGAAGGTTTGGCACCTTGTGAACCTCTCCATGATATCTGCGGAAGTGGTACCCACCATTAGGTCTGCCTATGTTTCCGGCTGTGCCCCATCATGTCAGCAATTTCCACAGTTTGCTGTGCTAGCACTACAAATGAGCAGGTTGCATTCCAACAGCAGAGCACATACCAAGCCAACCATGGCGAGATACTCCATGAGAGCATATAACTGTTTCAGTGCCTCAGCGGTATGGAAAAATCCAAGGTCTATGAGCTCACACACTGCGCTCACACAGTTTCAAGCAAAGGGCAACAAATTTTTGCAAAGAACAGCCATGTGGGCCTGTTGGTCAGGTCATGCCAGCTCTTGAGTGACTGGTCAGTGATGTGTTTTAAGTCACAAAAACGGGGGTGGGGGGGTGGGTTTGCAGTGCACAACTGCATCCACAATATGAACATGTGTTCAAAGCTCCTCCAGTAGTCCCATTTTGTTTCTTGGATGAGGCACAATATATCAGTCACACACAAAAAACAGTACCAAAATGGCAGCTGCTTGAACTTCCTTCAGTGCTATTGAGCTGCAGCCTAGAAATATTTATAGGCAATATAGCTGAAGGCAGTGAGCACACCACAAACAAACATCTCATATTTTTGCTGTTTAGGTGTTGGTGTGTGAAAGTCAGAAAGCCTGGGCTCATCGGTGATCTGTCATCTGTTTTTCCACTGATCACGAGGCAGTACTTGCATGCAGCAGTGCTGACATCATCATAAATCCTTTTGGCATGTTGTTTGTCATGTAGCATTTCACTGAGGCAATCAAGATGCTTATTGCACTTACAGTTGTACTCAGCCTGCGCAGTTTGGAGTTCTTCAGTCATTTTGTTGTGGTGGACATGTTTGGCTTCAGACCCATTTGGGCTTAGCACAGAGAAAAGGAAATTTAAGCCAGTAAATGCAAGTCCATCGATGATTGCCCCACCAACCATAAGAGCAACTGCTGACTTAATGATATTAGAACGAATGATGCCTTGTTTAATTAGCCTATCCTGCATTCAGAAGTCAGAGCTATGACTTTTGCACTGTCTTCGAGGTCAAGTCATCTCAGGTCAGCTGGTTTCATCTTGATTATGTTTTTAGCAATCATTGAATACCCCACAGTGAGGCCACCGAGTACAACTCCGTGGTAAATGAGGTTGCCAAGATACTTGGCATACAGCGGGGTACACATATTGGACAGTTTTAACAAGTTCAGTGCTAGCTGGAGCATACACACTACTATTCCTTACAAAAAGGGGCAGGTGTGTGTCTAATAGATGCTGCGGGAACCTGCGGTGCTGGTTTGCGGTGCTGCTCTTGCACTCGCGTTTGTTCTGGCTTGTCTTCAGATGTGGATAAGGTGTAAAAAAAAGGCCAGCTATCAATGCCAAGCCAACCCAAATAACATTAGATAGCATCGCCTCCAGCTGCTTTGCCAAAGCGGCATGTGTGTCAACCATGTTTGCCATTTTATTAGCATGCAGCTGTTTATTAAACTCGACAAGTCTTTTACCAAAAGCAACTATACATGGGTGTTTAATCTTGATGACCTTCATCACTTCCCGAGCAGGTTGTGCTGGTGCATCCATTATTGGTTGTGCTTGTGCATCCATCATCTGTTGTGCTTGTAGTTTCTTTTTGTTTCTTCGCAAAATCGACATGACTGTAGGTAATCATACTGGCTGCAATGGGTGCTGCATTGTACCTAATGTAAAGGTGGTTGCTGATGTTCAACAAAGAGGTCTGGATGACTAGATCCTTTTCCAAGTCACAATCAAGGCTGTTGTGGTTATCTATAGGTAGAAATTGGCTTACAACTGTTGTGTACAGTACGAGTAGAGATGACCCCAGCAAAGCTATTATCCTAGCCCCAAATTTCTCCTCATATATAGCATCGGTTTTGCTTCCTCTTCGTCACTTATTGCCATAAGCCCCTTAATGGTAAGTGGCCTGCCTATGTATTCTTTTTGCACCAGAATGCATGAGTACTGACATGAGGTCATGCTGCGTTTCTAGTGTTGCCAGCTTGCTCATTTGTTAAGTCACCCCATATAGTATCTTGCTGAATTTCATGTCATTTACAGAAAATGCTATGTTTTTTGTAAAATTTTGGATATGGTTGCTTGAGTGCTTAACTCTAACTAACTTGTGTATAATATATGTTAATGTCCCAAGTGTTATAGTGTGGCTGGTGATGTACAAAATATTAAGGCACAACATTGCACCATCAGGACAACTGGTGGATCTGTGACATTGACAAATTGGTATGAAACTGGTGGATCTGTGCTCAGAAGTAGCTTACCAAAAACATTCCTTTTGGATGAACTTATAGGCCTCTGCTTGCCACTCAGCTTCAATAGTATCGTTTTCATCTGGGGAGTCACTAAATGAGTCTTTGTCTTTGCAGTAAAATAGGGTTAATGACGAGATCTGCTCACAAAAGTCACGAGTGACAGCATTGTACTTTTGCGTTATGACCCACACGTAGAAAAAGCATGGTGGTTTGGTGGTTTCCTCAAACCTTTTGGCAAGTTTGTAAAGCAGGTCATTCAGATCATAGCCCTCAGGGCTGACCAGAAATAATCCCCCATCGCTTTTGCCACTGGAGTTAATCCCTAAACCAGTAATATTTAGAACCTCATAAGAACCATGGAAGCTATAAAAGTGAAATATATGTTAGCCTGATACAACATCAGAGGCATTTCAGGAATCTCAGGGCCAAAATGAAACTCTTTCCAGGTTTTTGCAGATACCCATGCTGAACATGAGGCTGAACTAAGGGCTGACTTTATTGCTTATCCATATCCCTCTCTGTTCATCCATTACCCAGAAATTATTGCAAATAAACTAAAAGATGTCTCCTTCTCCACTGAAGAGTTCGAACATGTCCTAGACGATACTGGCTACTTCATCATAGACATGCATAACACAAAACTGTGAGCAGAGCACAAAAAGCGAGCTTTTCATGATCAGCAGAAACTTGCTGTAGCTGTATCATAAGCTATGTATTCCTATGCCATGTGCAGGCCACTCCCTGGCATTTCCCTCTTGTTTATTTCTTCATGCTAGCACTGCCTGCGCCAGGCCCCAGCAAGCCTCTGGTGGATGCTTTTATGCTTTGTGAGAAACATGCAGAAACTGTGCACTGGGAGCTCCTGCTGGCCCCATGCCCCATTTGCGAAAATTGGATATGTGGTCTAGGGACAATCATTATTATTATTATTATTATTATTATTATTATTATTATTATTATTATAATCTGGAGAAAATCACAAACATTACCAGGTAAAAAAAGAAATTATGAAGTGCTGATTAAACCTATAACTGCATAAGCGCATAGTAAGTGTGCAGTGCTAAAACAATCTGATGGTCCAATGCCGCTCTAATTTCAGATTGGGCTCCTACTGTATTCTAAGTGAAGTGCCTGTCGGGCTTGTCGAAAAAAAAATCTAATTTGCCTGGAAAAACTTCGATCTCGCTGACAAAATGTAGAATTTTATTTTCAAGTTGTTGAAACACTAGTAAATCAATAACATTTATCCCCATTTTCCTATATGAAGATCGTCTACTTACCATACTTCTATCGAAGGTTGTAAACTTTGTGTATAAAGTGAAACATGTGACCTATGAATAGGGAACAGATTGCCTGCGTTACCAATAATTTCTGCTCACTTGGCTTTAACATATATGTGATTCTACTTGCAGTTGGACAAAAATAACTTTTAAGACCATCTACAGCACATACCATTTTATAATTTAAGACCATCTACCGCACATAGCATTTTATAATTTAAATCTAGTGGGTTTGAAAATTAACAGTTTTTTCTTTTTAAATTGAAAAAAGTAGAAGAAAAAAAACTATTTTTATGTGTTCTATCCACGCATTACAGAAACCAGTCTACTGAGGAATGAAACTGCTCCAGCAACCATTGCGACCAGTGCAGTGGTGCATGGCTGAGTAATCAGATTAAAGCTAACATGTGTACACAATAAGCTATTAATTGATTACCTTATTGTTGTAATCTGTAGAGTTCAGGCCAAATGCGGTATGTATTTTGAGGTGTTATAAGTAATAAAGGGATCACAGGTGGTCTATGATGGCCTCTGAGTCTTTGATTAAACATAGGTGAGATAAACAGGAAAGACCAACCCAAAAATAATTCTGGCAGAAATACTTGAGTAAGTAATGCAACACTGGTTAAACATATCAAGCGGCACCTATGAACAACATCAAAAGTGTAAAGGGAAACTGTATAAAGCAAGACACTTCAGATGCTAATGAACATCAACACTGCTGATCCAATGAGTAAGGAGGACATTGATAGAGCAATTGGAGAATGGCTGACATCAGAACCTGGAGGAAGATACATGTATTGCTTTACGTGAGATATTTTGAAATCTGAATAAACACACAAGTCAATTTAATATGATTTTGTTTATTTATTTTCTTAGTAAAAATTAGGGCCCTTTTGGGCACATGGAATTGGAATCTGGGCTTGTGGAATTTGAGTCAGGGCTTGTGATTTTTTTTAAGTCACCAGCCCTAGGCCTGGGTCTAAAACAATTTTTCTTTGAGCACTGTTGTGTCACTGCTACAATAGCCAAGGCTACTAGCTACATACCACTACTACGATTACTTACTGAAGAAGGCGAGAATACCAGTAAGAGTTGTAATGCGGTGGTACAATTCTTCCTCTGGACTGGGCGATGGAGTCATGGAACCTATTGAATAAATAAAGTTAAACAAACAATACAACAATTTCATGGAAAAATAAAACTTTTGCTAGACTTCCAATTAATTACCATATATACTCGCGTATAATCTGAGTCCAAATGTAAACAACATATACCCTGATCTGCTGTCACAAAATGTGCCAGCAGATCAGGGTCTATGTTGTTTGTTCTACTGATTAATCCTTACAAACTACATAGACCCAGATCTGCCGATGCATTATGCGACGGCAGATCTGGGTCTATGTAGTTTGCAGTTGGTATCGGATTATACACAAGTTAAAAAAATAGTATTAGAGATGGACTCTAAAAATTGCAATATGATATTATTGTGACAATTCTGATAGCAATTGCTAATCAAAAATGATAATAAGGGCTGTTCCAATTAGATTTACAAGAAGGTGGTGTAAGACCTGTGAAATTTTCTATCAAGAGTTTGGTACACCAATGATCTAGAACAAAGACAGGTATGCACCTTCAATTATTTTTTTATATAACTTGAGTTAGTGGTAAAAAAAGTTGTAATTCCACCCCCACCCCATGGTTAATTTAAATGGAATAATCATAAATAAAATTAAGAGATTCTTAGAGACACAGTAAAACATATATGATTCAGATTCAGTTGGAGAAAATGATTGTTTTTAAATGATTTGTTAAACACAAGAGCTAGAGCTATTTGTATTTGTGATGGTTGTATCCCAAAGTGTCCTGCTAGCTAGAGACTGCTCAGTATAGCCTTAAACGAAGGAACTTTGCTAATACAAATTGGGATGGATGCAACAATAATGGGCCACACCGCAACAAAATGATGTAAAATGCTGGCAATCAAATTTGTGCAAGAATTCAAGAATGATAATGTTGCACATGAAATTTACATGTAATGCAATGATTCCTGGTATTTTTCTAAGGTGCAAAAACCAAAAGTTTGATAAAATGGTCAGAGTACATTCTTACAATTAATCTTATTGCTCATAATGTAGATGGTTTAATATTAAACTCATTCAAGGTCATATCAATATACACTTGTAACTAAATTTGGTTGAAATTCAACAATCCTTGGGTAAAGTATTTCTTCAGTAACCAAAGTTTTGGCGGACAGGCAACCAGTGGTCATAACCCCTCTATATGATGCTATGAAAAGTTGTTGATTACACCCCTCCAAGATGTCATAATTATAAAGCTGCATGCTAAATTTAGTTGAAATCCAAGAGTTTTTATCACACAAGAGTACTGTGAGTGGCAGATTAAATGCCTGCCCCATGCTTAATAGTCTGCTATGAAGATAACTGAAATTTTTGTGCACAAACCATTTTTTCTTCTTTCAGTCAGAGTGACCTTGACCTTTGACCTCAAAATCAATAGGTTTCTACTTTACCCCAAATGCAAGTCATCCACAAAGTTTGGTCAAAGTCTGTGTTGTAGAACTAATGTCGTAAAGTTGCTGTGTGGAAAACAATTTTTTCTTTCAGTCACAGTGATCTTGACCTATGACTTGTTCACCAGAAAATCAATAGACTTCTTCCTTACTCAAAGTGAAAGCCAGACACAAAATTTGGTCCTGGTATGTCATATAAAACAAATGTTAATCTGCAGACATTTTTTTTATTATTTCAGTCAGTGATCTTGACCATGTCTTTTGAACCCAAAATCAAGAGACTTTTTCCTTGCCCCATATGCAAGCCATCCACAAAGTTTGGACCAGGTATATGATGAAGAACTAATGTTATTTTGTGGAAATCACTATTCTTCTTTCAGTGCCAGTATTCTGGACCTTTGGACCTTTAGGGTCCTTCCTTACCCCAAGTACAAGCCATCCACAAAGTTTGGTAACTGTAGATGGTGGACAACTAAAGTTATTGTGCAGAAATTGGTAAAAGACAGACAGATGTATGGACAATATAATAACATATTATAATCTGCCTTATGGCAGGATTACAAAAAAATTATATGGAAACCAAACTAGGAGAACACGCAATAAGGAGCCCAAACTATTCTAAATGATAATGTACAACGCTGAAAATCTAACTCTCTCTTGGTCTTATCCATATAAATATAACTCTTTCATGGCCTTATCCATATAAAGCTGCACATCACATTTGGTTTAAAACCAACAGGTGTTAGTAGTACAGAAACCAAAGATGGGAGGACAGGCAAAAAGAAGCCATAACTCAGCAAAAAAACTACGATGTGAAATGCTGGAAATCAAACTTTTCCAAGGTATCATGAATCAGTTTGGAATCAGATTATTCCCAGTAAAGTTACCTTGTGGAAACCAAACTGGGGGAGAACAGATGGACAATGTTATTACTACAGGACTCCACTGACTTTTCTAGTAGGACCCAGATGATGTTGTTAAAAAGACAGTAAATAACAGTTAAGTGCATCTGACTAGTGCAGTAATACCTGTCTTGAAAGACCACCTGTCTTGAGAGGTCAGATTCTCAATGCACAGATTTACTGATTAATTATATAGTGTTATGACCTGCCATGAAAGACTGTCTTGAGAGACCATAATTTGTTCGCAGAAGGAGTGGTCTTTCAAGACAGGTTCTACAGTAATGATATTAGGCACAGAGAAACAAAGACTAATACACAGACTGTTAATGACTAGATGGATGATGCATAATAAATGGGAGACCTTACTATGTGTTCAAAAATGTTAGTGGTTTTCTTACACACTGGAAAACTGCTGCATTACTTTCTGCACCTTTTCCCACCTGCATGTAAATTGTGCAAAACAATTACACTTTGTGGAATGAACAAAAAGTATAATACATGTTATCAGGACTCCAAAATTAAGCATAAAAGTTCATGAATATAGGTACCATGTCAAGTTTGCTCTGTGCGTATTTTTGCTGGAACATGAAGGAATTAACCCAAGCGTTCAAAGTCTTATCTGAGTACTCTAACAAAATTGTTCCCACCCCTAATTGTGTATGATTTTTATAGGATCAAATTACTCAATACATAAATTATATGTCCAATACCCATAAAAAAAGCATTTGTTAAACATACGAACATCTGTGCTCAAGAAGCACATGCAATTCTGATATGAATGAGTACAGCTCACATTACCAAATTTCACATGTTAAATGACCTAAGACTGGCCTGATCCTGTAAGAATAGCATTTAATAAGGCCAACAACAACAAAAAAATATGTGTGTTTCCTATTGCACTGATTTTAAAATTAGAAAATTAGGGTAGGCAGGTATTTTTTTTTTTTTTTTTAAACATTATATATAAATCAAATAATATGTCAAGTACTTCAAAGTATTGGCAAAACTGGCTCAATTAGATGCACAAATCAATATTTCGGCAACATTTTTTTCTTTTTTTTTTAACCATTTGGGAAAAAAGTGCTTGGGTCGGCAATGAAAAACTGGGATGGTCGGCCGACCGGAAACACATTTTTTTTTTGCCTAATAAAAGTACAATATTCTAAATAATAAAAATGACAAGCTTTCAAAGATAATTTTTTAATTGTTAATTTCTCAAGCAAACTAAACTGACAAGTATATAATTAACATGAAAGTGTAATATGCAATATAAACTACACAACATACATATATTTTCTAATCAATAAGTAAAATGTATGTTGTTAATATGTTGAGTTTATGAGACTTGTAGAAGTTTAAGAATGCTATAAATATTATGACTTATTGTTACAAAATTAACTTCAGACTTTATACAACTGGCTACCAATCCAACTTACACAGTTCATGAGGATAAAAAGGTTCACTATCATAACTTATTGCATCTTTTTCCTTTGCAGTACAATATACAGGAAGTGAAGAATCCATTCTGCAATTCACATCAGTCAGATGTAACTCATTCCAAGAAATGATTGTGTTGTAGCTGGCATGGAAATCCGGAAGAATCCAGATGTACTGGATTAGGTTGTAGTAATACATAGGTGCTGCTGACTGTGAAGAGGATGTACAGATAATTTTTCCTTCAGCCTTATACCCAGATGTAATGACTGACCCTGGTTTGACACTGATGACAGGAGTTAGTGGTTTTTCTGAAGAAAAAAAAAGTGAAATATCTCAGCACATGGCTTACAATATTCTTCATGTATAAAACACACCATACTGAAAACAGTATAAATTCAGATCTATTTTTACATAATGAGCTGACCAATCTGGGTCTACAAAGTCGACAAAATTAAAAGCAGAATGACCGGCTGCTTCTTTTCCTGCAATGAAGAAGGCATTAATTGTTGAGCACGAAATAAGGCAACTATTGAAAAACAGGTGTTTCAGACCTGTACTCCACTGTGGTGTGATAGATTTATGAAAGGCCTGCAATGAGGCAGTTGAAGATGATGTCAGATACAAAGGGTAATCCACTAACTGGTCAGGTGGACTCCAATTTGAGTCTTTAATGTTGAGTGAAATTAGCACCCACAGAGTGAAGTACTGCCTGAATTAGTCTAGTATATATCAATGAACTACACAAAACATCACTCTCTATCAGCATGAGTGTAGTATGGTCAGTCTAGTGTGGACTTTACATGAGACAGTCTGAAATAGATATCTCGTAACTGAATAAAGAAGATTTAAAAATATAGCTATGGAATTTGCATTTAATGATTTAATATTTGCAGTTCTCTGAGGAAAAATACTACTACGAGATTTTATCACAGCAATAAACATAAAACTCATAAAGAACTGGAACTGTGATATTATATAGACACCAAGATGTGGTTTTCTGTACTAAAATGAAATTTGCTGACAAAGACAAATATAGCTGAGTTAACTGTACTTGTAAATATTTAGAATGCTTTTTACGCAGACAATTTTTGCACTTCTAACATAATCATGTGAAAAGAAGAACTCACTGAAAACAAGAACTCACTTAAAACAACTACCGTGATCCCAATATTTCCGTTCTTTGTGATGCTGCATGTGTAAGTGCCATTATCTTTCTCCAGAACATTCTCCAACTGAATTGACACATCTCCCATAACTAAATTTCCAACAAACTGGACCTTCTTTGCAATGTATGTGATATTGTTTTTGGAAACATCAAGGAGAAGCAGACCATTAGGGGAGGTAACTTTGAGGTACAAGTCTAATATGGGACTGATTATCCAGGACAACATAGCACTATCTCCAGGGTGGACCATTCTGTATCCTTTATGTTCAGTCAACACTGAAAGTATACATATGAGTAAATCTTGCAAATAAGCCCATAGAACTATCAAATCTTTTCTATGGTATATTAAAAATTTGCTGAATTATTTTATAATGATAACAAAAAGCAAGTTACTTAAATATCCATTATAACTAAGGTTATTAAAATCCCCATGCTTATGTTGCCATACTCAAGGAAATTTGAATAAACCATGGAAAGTAGGTCAGAGTGATGCAATTTTAGTGTGCAAGACATTTTCATGCAAAGATGCTCACAAATTGTAAACATGGTCTCAATATGAGGATTGAAATTATTGTTACAGCTCAGAAAGGGAAAATGAATACAGTGTTCCTTTTTGTCAACTCGCATTTTCATATATTCATTATCTATCCATTAATTTTAATTTTGTATCTTCAGAAATTCAGTCTCTTTACAAATTCACCTGTATTCACTTTTACACATTGTTATATATATGGAGAGTTTTAATGATGTATTAAGTTATAAAGTTATTTTCATCAATATGTCAAGATTGTCATGACAGCTCTGGTCCAACACCATTTGTTAAGTTTCAACTCAGATATAAAAGCTTTGACATTCTATTACTTTAATTGTAAGGGCTATTTCATTTAAATCTATCTGTAGAGGGAGGAATGCCATTTGTTTTGTGTGTGTGTGTGTGTGTGTGTGTGTGTGTGTGTGTGTGTGTGTGTTTGGGGGAGGGGTGTATCATCACTAGCAAATAATTAAAAACATACAGAAAAACATTATATGGCTTGGTCCATAAATCACTTAATAAGAACCTCCTTGTTCCATTGTAAACTTCTGATCCAAACAGAAATTTCCACTCATGCCTGATAAAATATATTTACACCATACTATACTGTGTTTATCCTGTGCATTACAAGTATAGTTAGATCTATGATGTGGGGTGTTACAGTGAGACTGGGATAAGACACATGGAGCTGCCATCAGTTGTAATTCCCATAAGGATTTACACCATACTACATTATTTTATCCTGGATATTACAAGTATAGTCAGCTCTGTGCTGTTCTGTGTTACAGTGGGACTGCACTAAGACACATTGAGCTGCCATCAGCTGTAATTCCCATATGGATTTACACCATACTACACAGTGTTTTAACCTAAATGTTACAAGTATAGTTAGCTCTATGATGTGGAGTGTTACAGTGGGACTGGATTAAGACACATGGAGCTGCCATCAGCTGTTAATTCCCATGAGGATAGAGACAAATTAGTGCAGCAATTATCAGAATAATACTATGATGTGTCACTGTACTACACTCAGCAACACCATTTGTCACAGTCAATCATGGTCAATACACTTGTGTGAACTGCAAAGGAATATGGAAAGATAGCAGAGAAATTCTGAATGACATTATAACAGCTCTGTCTCAAATTTTGCAGTACTCATTGCAAGTGGCAAGGATGAGAAAGAGATATTAGAAATTTGTACTAAAGAGTGATGTCCCATTAAATAGCCACTTATCCTGGAAAAATGCATTAGATTGAAATAAATGAACATATAACCTAAAGAGCCTTCTCATTAGCATTTAAAACATCCAGCTCAAACTGAAAAGTTCAAGGCTGGCTCAATGCAACATTGTAACAAAAATGTTGGTGTTGTAAAAGTAGACTACTAATGAGAATACTGCCTAAACTGTTTGTACTAGGTCAATCTTTAAAGTAAACCTACAATAAGCCATTCAATTCCCAAAACTGAATATATTTTGATCTTGAAAATAAACAAGCCTAAAAAATTAACAATATAAAATAATAATGCATATCATGTATGGATACATGTTAACATGTGGTGAGAAAAACTTATGTTTCATAGAAGAAACACAGAATGACTCCCATTGCAAATCCCCATGCCTTTCTACTGCATATTCCAAAGGACCCTGCCCCCTTCACACCCCTACTCACCCCCATCCCACAGACAGTGACCCATGGGTCATAATGCAAATTCTGTCATGTATATCATGTGTCTTCCTGCTATGATTTCATTATATAAAAATTAGTCATGTAATATTTTGAAAATTTCATTGTAATTACAAGTTTTGTTCATTTGAACTTTGACCCCCCTCCCAGGGACTCCAGAGTCATGAGTCAAGGATGACACCCCTCTCATAGGAGTCTACCATATGGTCAATATAACTACAAAGTTAGAAGTCTACCATATGGTCAATATAATTACAAGTTAGAAGTCTACCATATGGTCAATATAATTACACAGTTAGAAGTCTACCATATGGTCAATATAATTACAAGTTAGAAGTCTACCATATGGTCAATATAATTACAAAATTAGAAGTCTACCATATGGTCAATATAATTACAAAGTTAGAAGTCTACCATAAGGTCAATATAATTACAAAGTTAGGAGTCTACCATATGGTCAATATAATAACTAAGTTAGAAGTCTACCATAAGGTCAATATAATTACAAAGTTAGGAGTCTACCATATGGTCAATATAATAACTAAGTTAGAAGTCTACCATATGGTCAATATAATTACAAGTTAGAAGTCTACCATATGGTCAATATAATTACAAAGTTAGAAGTCTACCATATGGTCAATATAATTACAAAGTTAGAAGTCTACCATATGGTCAATATAATTACAAAGTTAGGAGTCTACCATATGGTCAATATAATTACAAAGTTAGAAGTCTACCATATGGTCAATATAATTACAAAGTTAGAAGTCTACCATATGGTCAATATAACTACAAAGTTAGAAGTCTACCATATGGTCAATATAACTACAAAGTTAGAAGTCTACCATATGGTCAATATAATTACAAAGTTAGAAGTCTACCATATGGTCAATATAACTACAAAGTTAGAAGTCTACCATATGGTCAATATAACTACAAAATTAGAAGTCTACCATATGGTCAATATAATTACAAAGTTCTGTGAAACTGCACCCTGTGATTTAGGAAGGGATGTGGTAATGGACAGGTGGATAGATGGAGGATATTATAATATCTCTGAGACTTTTTAGAAAAGCACTGGGAAAAAAAAAGCAAACCTTGGTAGCTGTTAAGTGTATAAGTTGACTCATTGGCATAGTAACGACAGCCCCAGGTCCCAATGGCATTACGAATATCCATTAATGGGTACATCAAATTGTACACAAGCTCGTCATTTTCCTGCTTACAAGTTACATTCACTCCTAATGGAACTGTGTTACATCCTGGCTGGAAAATTTTAGCCACAACATCATCATCAGATGCTGATTTATAGTACTTGTACATATAAAAGTAGATTGTGGCTGTTGGTGGAACATTTTGCGTACGACAGCAGAAATTGGTGGTGACACCTATCATTGGCAAACTACAAGGAGCTATGACCATCTTTGACCATTTTACACCTAAAAGAAAGCAATTAAATTTATTTAGACTAAAATGAAAATCTGTACAACAAACAGGACCTTAAAGGAACAGTAATCAAATTATAAGAAATGTGCAAAAAATGAAAATACATTTCAAGCATCTTTATTTCCTGTTAATATTATTTTCTACTTTTTGCTCTAACACTTTGTGTATGAATTTATGTCCAATGAAGCATTTAACTTTATTATAGGGGTCTATGGGTTGAAAATTGTGTTTTTTTAATAAGGCAAGGTTATGCAAAATACTGTTATGTGAAAATAAGAACAGTTACAGACAAATACTTATTTTCAACAATCTTACTGACTGAAATAACGAAATTTCAATTCATCAATTTCTTAATGATTGGGGATTAAGGAATGATAACAGACTGAAACCAATAATTCTTTTTAGAAATCAAGTATGTACCTCAAAAATATATTTTTAAAATAATACATATTAGATTAAAGGTCCACTTACCTGTGGCCACATTGCCGAGTGTCAGGACTAATATGAGGTAAGTTAGTATCCATGTCACCTCATAACACTTTGTTGTGCCAGTCAAAGATGTAGTTGCCATTTCTGTCAACATTTAAGCAATGATATTTGAGGCTTTGGAATGACACAAGAACAGTTGTTAAAAAATATTTTATAACATTATTAAATGTTGTCTATCTAAACATACACACTGCTTCAACATGCCCCCACCCCCACCCCCATGGGATTTACAAGCAACTTGCATGTCATGTTTTGTTAGTAAATGTGTTTAAATGAAATTACATGGACTTAAGAGAATGAGTGTTAAAAGTGATGAAATGTTAGATTGTTAAAAGAATTAATTATGCAAACAGTTATAAAACTAGAATGTGGTCAATGGCATATCACTGCATATCCCTATGCTTCCAAGCTATGCCACAAGGGTTATGGACTGACCCAGGGGCCAATGTTGCAATACTGCATATGTGTATTTGTCTTTTAATGTCAGTTAAGTGTATATATGCAGTTTTTCCAGCACCCTTTTGTGAAAAGGTAGGGTTGATCGGTTGGTTAATTTTTAACAACTTTTCACACATTATTGGCTATATCATGCTCAAGGAAATGGGAACTAAGTGCCTTTCCCAAGGACACACCAAGGCAGCTGACCCAGGCTGGCCTTGGTGGGTGGGTATTGAACCTGGAATGCTTGGATTACAAGTCTGATGCTCTAAGAACTATCAAGGTTGGGCTGATTTTTTTATTTTAAAAAGTAGGAAAAAATGGTATATTTCAGACAGTTAAGTAGGCAAGAATCTTTGTAAATAAGATCAGAAATGAATCCAATTTGAAGACTTCATACAGGAATGCTCCATGCCAAGTTTGGTACTAGAACCAAATGGTTTGGAAAAAAAGAAAATAATAAAAATAAACTTTGTCAAATATATTCATTAAACTGGGTAAATGGTGTTTTCAAATTACTTGGAACTAAATTCACAATAAATTTAAATGAAATGACAGAACTGAATTGGCAAGAAAAAAAATTGCTGGTCTTAGAGAACTCTGGCACCGTCTGGAAACATTATTGTTATAAAGAGCCTTGCTGCATCCAAGATAAACCACCAGTTCTTTGTTTATCAAATGCATCAGAAAATACTATAAATAAACAATAAAGAAAAAGGGGTTTCAGCTTCCTTTGGGATAAGTCAAATGAAAATATTTATATAAAAAAATATACAGTCACAATATTCTAAAGAAAATTTGAAAATGATCAACATTAAATCATTTATAATCACATAAAAGCAACCTTGATATTTTGGATACGGCTAAGTGGAAATATGTATTAACTTAAAGTCAGACATGAACACAAATATTTGACATTTTTTGTTGGAACAAAAACATGAACACAAATATTTTACATCTTTTGTTGGAACATAATTCAGAAAGAGTTTTCTTAGAAGTGAAACAGTTTTTGGAGAGATGTATATAATTGGTTAAAAATACTGTAGATAAATAATCTGAATCATGGCAAACTTTTTCTTGTCAAGTATGTGTGGTTTAATGTAAATATAAAAGACAGTGGTCACAGCACTTTTGTACTGACATATGTATCAAAGTGAATTAAAAGAATTGAAGATTTTGTAAGCAATAATCAGTTTAATAGTTTGGACTCATTTTCAGAAATTATTCATGTTGGGTTAATTTTGTACAATTTGAGGGCATTATAAAAGTCATTGAAGAATATTTATAGGTTTTGAATTTAGACATATTAGATACTATTCTAGAGAGACCCACAATACCAGTTCCATTACAACTATCAATGCATACCCCAAGGCTCGAAATAAATGGAGTTATGAACTCAATCTACATGAGAACTCTGAGCTGACAATTATCTATCTTTACATAAGTATACTAAAGATCAATATCTTAAATGGATTCAGCTCAAAACTTCTCATGGAATATTAGCTACAATATTCTCATGGAATATTACTGATAAAAGTTCTCCTGGAATATTACCGACAAAAATTCTCATGGAATATTACCTACAAATGTTCTCATGGAATATTACCTACAAATGTTGGCATGGAATATTACCTACAAATGTTCTCATGGAATATTACCTACAAATGTTCTCCTGGAATATTACCTACAAATGTTCTCCTGGAATATTACCTACAAATGTTCTCCTGGAATATTACCTACAAATGTTCTCATGGAATATTACCTACAAAAGTTCTCATGGAATATTACCTACAAATGTTCTCATGGAATATTATCTACAAATGTTCTCATGGAATATTATCTACAAATGTTCTCATGGAATATTACCTACAAATATTCTCATGGAATATTACCTACAATGTTCTCATGGAATATTATCTACAAATGTTCTCATGGAATATTATCTACAAATGTTCTTATGGAATATTACCTACAAATGTTCTCTCATTTTATTGGCAAGAGTTGAATGAATGCAACTTCTACATTTCAACTGCACAGTCATTGACATAATGCTGGGTATGAATAAGATAATCAAGTCATATAAAGGTTTAGATTTGATTGATAATTAGGAAAGTTTAGATCTGATTGATAATTAGGAAAGAATCAAGTCAGATGAATGTTTAGATCTGATTGATAATTAGGAAAGTTTAGATCTAATTGATAATTTGGAAAGTTTAGATCTGATTGATAATTAGGAAAGAATCAAGTCAGATGAAAGTTTAGATCTGATTGATAATTAGGAAAGTTTAGATCTGAGTGATAATTAGGAAAGTTTAGATCTAATTGATAATTAGGAAAGAATCAAGTCAGATGAAAGTTTAGATCTGATTGATAATTAGGAAAGTTTAGATCTGAGTGATAATTAGGAAAGTTTAGATCTAATTGATAATTAGGAAAGAATCAAGTCAGATGAAAGTTTAGATCTGATTGATAATTTGGAAAGAATCAAGTTAGATGAAAGTTTAGATCTGATTGATAATTAGGAAAGTTTAGATCTGATTGATAATTAGGAAAGTTTAGATCTGATTGATAATTAGGAAAGAATCAAGTCAGATGAATGTTTAGATCTGATTGATAATTTGGAAAGAATCAAGTTAGATGAAAGTTTAGATCTGATTGATAATTAGGAAAGTTTAGATCTGATTGATAATTAGGAAAGTTTAGATCTGATTGATAATTAGGAAAGTTTAGATCTGATTGATAATTAGGAAAGAATCAAGTCAGATGAATGTTTAGATCTGATTGATAATTAGGAAAGTTTAGATCTGATTGACAATTAGGAAAGTTTAGATCTGATTGATAATTAGGAAAGTTTAGATCCGATTAATAATTAGGATAGAATCAAGTCAGATGAATGTTTAGATCTGATTGATAATTAGGAAAGTTTAGATCTGATTGATAATTAAGAAAGTTTAGATCTGATTAATAATTAGAAAAGTTTAGATCTAATTGATAATTAGGAAAGTTTAGATCTGATTGATAATTAGGAAAGTTTAGATCTGATTGATAATTACGAAAGTTTAGATCTGATTGATAATTAAGAAAGTTTAGATCTGATTAATAATTAGAAAAGTTTAGATCTAATTGATAATTAGGAAAGTTTAGATCTGATTGATAATTAGGAAAGTTAAGATCTGATTGATAATTTGGAAAGTTTATATCTGATTGATAATTTGGAAAGAATCAAGTCAGATGAAAGTTTAGATCTGATTGATAATTAGGAAAGTTTAGATCTGATTGATAATTAGGAAAGAATCAAGTCAGATGAAAGTTTAGATCTGATTGATAATTTGGAAAGAATCAAGTCAGATGAAAGTTTAGATCTGATTGATAATTTGAAAAGAATCAAGTTAGATGAAAGTTTAGGTCTTATTGATAATTTGGAAAGAATCAAGTCAGATGAAAGTTTAGATCTGATTGATAATTAGGAAAGTTTAGATCTGAGTGATAATTAGGAAAGTTTAGATCTAATTGATAATTAGGAAAGAATCAAGTCAGATGAAAGTTTAGATCTGATTGATAATTTGGAAAGAATCAAGTTAGATGAAAGTTTAGATCTGATTGATAATTAGGAAAGTTTAGATCTGATTGATAATTAGGAAAGTTTAGATCTGATTGATAATTAGGAAAGAATCAAGTCAGATGAATGTTTAGATCTGATTGATAATTTGGAAAGAATCAAGTTAGATGAAAGTTTAGATCTGATTGATAATTAGGAAAGTTTAGATCTGATTGATAATTAGGAAAGTTTAGATCTGATTGATAATTAGGAAAGTTTAGATCTGATTGATAATTAGGAAAGAATCAAGTCAGATGAATGTTTAGATCTGATTGATAATTAGGAAAGTTTAGATCTGATTGATAATTAGGAAAGTTTAGATCTGATTGATAATTAGGAAAGTTTAGATCCGATTAATAATTAGGATAGAATCAAGTCAGATGAATGTTTAGATCTGATTGATAATTAGGAAAGTTTAGATCTGATTGATAATTAAGAAAGTTTAGATCTGATTAATAATTAGAAAAGTTTAGATCTAATTGATAATTAGGAAAGTTTAGATCTGATTGATAATTAGGAAAGTTTAGATCTGATTGATAATTACGAAAGTTTAGATCTGATTGATAATTAAGAAAGTTTAGATCTGATTAATAATTAGAAAAGTTTAGATCTAATTGATAATTAGGAAAGTTTAGATCTGATTGATAATTAGGAAATTTTAGATCTGATTGATAATTTGGAAAGTTTATATCTGATTGATAATTAGGAAAGAATCAAGTCAGATGAAAGTTTGGATCTGATTGATAATTTGGAAAGAATCAAGTCAGATGAAAGTTTAGATCTGATTGATAATTAGGAAAGAATCAAGTCAGATGAAAGTTTAGATCTGATTGATAATTAGGAAAGTTTAGATCTGATTGATAATTAGGAAAGAATCAAGTCAGATGAAAGTTTAGATCTGATTGATAATTTGGAAAGAATCAAGTTAGATGAAAGTTTAGATCTTATTGTTAATTTGGAAAGAATCAAGTTAGATGAAAGTTTAGATCTGATTGATAATTTGGAAAGAATCAAGTCAGATGAAAGTTTAGATCTGATTGATAATTTGGAAAGAATCAAGTCAGATGAAAGTTTAGATCTGATTGATAATTTGGAAAGAATCAAGTTAGATGAAAGTTTAGATCTGACTGATAATTAGGAAAGTTTAGATCTGACTGATAATTAGGAAAGTTTAGATCTGATTGATAATTAGGTAAGTTTAGATCTGATTGATAATTAGGAAAGTTTAGATCTGATTGATAATTAGGAAAGTTTAGATCTGATTGATAATTTTGAAAGTTTATATCTGATTGATAATTTGGAAAGAATCAAGTCAGATGAAAGTTTAGATCTGATTGATAATTAGGAAAGGATCAAGTCAGATGAAAGTTTAGATCTGATTGATAATTTGGAAAGAATCAAGTTAGATGAAAGTTTAGATCTGATTGATAATTTGGAAAGAATCAAGTCAGATGAAAGTTTAGATCTGATTGATAATTTGGAAAGAATCAAGTTAGATGAAAGTTTAGATCTGATTGATAATTTTAAAGAATCAAGTCAGATGAAAGTTTAGATCTGATTGATAATTTGGAAAGAATCAAGTTAGATGAAAGTTTAGATCTGACTGATAATTAGGAAAGTTTAGATCTGACTGATAATTAGGAAAGTTTAGATCTGATTGATAATTAGGAAAGTTTAGATCTGATTGATAATTTGGAAAGTTTATATCTGATTGATAATTTGGAAAGAATCAAGTCAGATGAAAGTTTAGATCTGATTGATAATTAGGAAAGGATCAAGTCAGATGAAAGTTTAGATCTGATTGATAATTTGGAAAGAATCAAGTCAGATGAAAGTTTAGATCTGATTGATAATTTGGAAAGAATCAAGTTAGATGAAAGTTTAGACCTGATTGATAATTTGGAAAGAATCAAGTCAGATGAAAGTTTAGATCTGATTGATAATTTGGAAAGAATCAAGTTAGATGAAAGTTTAGATCTGATTGATAATTTGGAAAGAATCAAGTCAGATGAAAGTTTAGATCTGATTGATAATTTTAAAGAATCAAGTCAGATGAAAGTTTAGATCTGATTGATAATTTGGAAAGAATCAAGTTAGATGAAAGTTTAGATCTGATTGATAATTTGTAAAGAATCAAGTTAGATGAAAGTTTAGATCTGATTGATAATTAGGAAAGTTTAGATCTGACTGATAATTAGGAAAGTTTAGATCTGATTGATAATTAGGAAAGTATCAAGTCAGATGAAAGTTTAGATTTGATTGATAATTAGGAAAGAAGCAAGTCGGATGAAAGTTTAGATCTGATTGATAATTAGGAAAGTTTAGATCTGATTGATAATTAGGAAAGTTAAGATCTGATTGATAATTAGGAAAGTTTAGAATTGATTGATTATTAGGAAAGGCTAGGTATATTTGGATAAATGAGGGAAGACCCAAGGGTAGTCAATATAATTCTTACAGAGAATATAAAGCTAAGAAGAGAGACTTTAGAAACCTTCAAAAAATAGCTATAGAAAAATATATGGGGGAGGTATATGAAGAAATTGAAAAAGCACATGAATTCGATGTAAGGCACTTTTGGAAAGTCATCAATGTTGAGAAAGGGAACAATATACATTTTTTTAATGAACTATCAATTGATGGAGTTTGTGTCCATGATGATGCTTCCATTGCAAATGGCTTTGCCAGATACTATGAGGACATTCACACGTCAAATTTTAGCCATAGTTTTGACTAAAACTTTTATGAATTTATAGAGAGAATTAAATCGGACTCTGCAAGAGGGAGCAAGCCATATCGAGGCCTTACAGACCAGTATCAGTGTAAATGAAGTAAAATAAATCATTAATAGTCTAAAGAAATCAAAAGCATCAGGCCATGATCGAATTTGCAATGAACATTTGATCTATGGCAGTGATTACCTCATAGAGTGTATGACAATTTTATTTACTCAGATGATTGGTCAATCTTACATACCTGTAGATTGCAAAAAAGGGTTAGTAATACCACTGTACAAAGGTAACAGAAAATCAAATAACTCCCTTGAAAGTTACAGGCCTGTTACTTTACTGCCTGTTATCTACAAAATTTTTGAGAAAATTATTCATGGCTCAAAGATATTAATTCTAATATACCCAGTTCACAACAACATGGTTACCAAAAAGGTTTAGGCTGCACAATATCTAGTTTTTCGCTGTTGCAATCAGTACAATATAACGTAAACATGGGTTCTCATGTTTTTGCCGCTTTTCTTGATACAAAAAAGGCATTCGATACCATGTGGCACAAAGGGTTACTTTTTAAATTATTCATGTTGGGAATTATGGGTAAATCCCTTTTGATATTTTTTAACATGTATATAAAATTACAGATCAAAGTCCTTGTCAATGGGCAATTTTTGGACTGGTTCTCAATTGGCCAAGGAGTGAGACAAGGGGGTGTTTTGACAACCTTGATGTACACAATATTTATAAATGACTTGCTGCTCCATTTAGAGAAAAGTGGATTTGGAACAAAGATTGGATCCTTAGCTGTGGGAAATCCAACCCTAGCTGATGACATTTCACTTCTGGCTATTTGTCCTAGCAATCTACAAAAGCTGATAGATATAACATACGCCTACAGAAATAAGTGGCGATTTGAGCTTAGTGTCACAAAGTCATACATTATTATTTTCGGTCTGCAATACAAGAATTATGTTAATATGAAATGGTATCTTGGGCCATCATGTTTGCCGGTTACTGATTCTGCAACACACCTGGGACACCAGATTAACTCAAAGCTTACGTCACATGATGCAATACTCGATCCATGCAAGAAAGGGAAAAATTCCTAACCCTAACCTAAGTCAGATGAAAGTTTAGATCTGATTGGTAATTAGGAAAGTTTAGATCTGATTGATAATTAGGAAAGTTTAGATCTGATTAATAATTAGGAAAGAATCAAGTCAGATGAAAGTTTAGATCTATCTGATTGATAATTAGGAAAGTTTAGATCTGATTGATAATTAGGAAAGAATCAAGTCAGATGAAAGTTTAGATCTATCTGATTGATAATTAGGAAAGTTTAGATCTGATTGATAATTAGGAAAGTTTAGATCTAATTGATAATTAGGAAAGTTTAGATCTGATTGATAATTAGGAAAGAATCATATATACAAGTGTCATACACATAATCAAATACTTAATTTAGAAATATTTAAAAAATAAATAATGTAAAAAGTGTATAGATAAATTTATATCATATAAAAAATCTGAAATTCAAGAATAGATGGGAAGCATACAAACTTATTATAGATATATATATAATATCTCAACCTCCTCAAAGTTATGCAACTGTTTTTTTCTTTAAGAGGGGGGGGTTTCATCTGCTAGTTATACAATTTACAAAACAATAATATCATACATTTTGCTACAGAATATATTCAAATGTGTTTGTTTCCTACTATACATTATTTATTATTTAACCATGATTGAGCACTTTCTATGTGAGTAGATTTATTGAAGATATTCATGTATATGTCACTCATTCCTCTTTCTTTTTCTTTGTAAATCACACACAAAATACTAATATACAAAACTACTTTTACTACATGCTGTAACTAATTATATGTACAGTATGTATGCTAACAACATTATTTTGTAAGGTAATCAATAGGATGGCTCCCTGACTCACAGCTACCTAGTTACATGGAATATTAAAAAGAAAGGTACTTTGATGGAAATAACTGCTCACTTTTTTTTCAACAAGTGGCAGATACTAATTGTTTAATATTCTTTTTAAAAATTACCGGTTATGAAGAAACATTTCAAGATTGCTTGCATAATTGGTGCTATTTCCTTTCCAAGCTATTTGGGTTTAGATTTTCTCAGGAGTTTAAGAGTATTATTTGTTAAGATATGGATTTCTGACATGGTATAAGATATTTATTATGGATTTAGGAAGTTAATATCTGACTGTTCTTTTTTGATTTGACACACATTTGTTTAAGATAAAAGAGGAAATTTTGAGGTAAACACTGTTTGAAATTGTAAATGTAGATTATTTGCAGGTGAACTCTTATGTGAACTTCCTAACACATACATGCAGACTATCCACCAATAAAAAGTTTGTTGTTCTCCACCATTATCAGCTATGTCAGAAAATAATAAAAAGTGGCAGAGAACAACTTGTTGGTCTATAGCTACAATATCATAGCCTTGACTGGCATTTGGATAGGTTGACACAGGAAATAGTGGGTACTACTATGAGTTCTTGATAGTCTAGAGTCCTGCCATGAATTTGTGAGACTAGATAATAGTATAAAATCTTCACTGTAGTAGTAACCAGCTATCTACATTTGTCTGCACCAGTTATGTGGCAGAGTACATTTAAAGTATGGTATTCAAGTATGAGCACAAGTACTTTTGTTTTGTTAAGTTGCACATGAGTATGAGTACAAGTATGAGTACTTTTCAGAAAGTACTCAAGGGTACAAATGGAGTACTTTTGGCAATGCAACTGTATAGAATTCAGAAGCCTAACACTGTATTGTTGGGATAAAGAAGGTAAAAGTAACATCTTATTACACAGCCATTTAATCTTACATGGTTGATCTGGTGTTCAATCCATATTTCTGTATCAGCGTATCACACAGCCAGATTGGAACTACTTTAGTGTCTTCTTTGATGTCTGTGCATCAATATATTTAGACACACTGAATCAAACTTTTATAAATCCCAATTTGTTTTGAATTGAATTCATACTGTAAAGATACAAATATTTACAAAGCGCAAAAGATGGGGTAATATATAAAAACTGCATTTGTGTTTTGCTTTTAGTTGGAAGAAATCATTTTATATGGCTTATGAATAAGTCTCAGACTAAAGGCCATATCAAGTTCGTTCTTTTTGCTGATTCAGAATATAACACATATGCAGTTTTATGTATATATTGCAGTGCATACCATATTTTTTTAATCTAAGCATGAGTTATTTTTTAAAAAAACAAGTTAATTTTTATTTCACAAACCATATAAATAATGACTAAAGAAGCAAACATCAATTCAAATAGAATTCATATATAATTACCATTAGTTTCAAGAACATCTAGCTAAAAAGAACAAAGAAATTAAATGTCAAACATATGTATGATTTTGTTGTGCTAACTTAATTTATACTGAAACTGCTACAAATAATTATGAATTTTTTTATCATATTTAAGGAAAAGGCTCTAAAATGCAGAAGCACCAAATAAGTGATAGCACAGGGTATTGGCAACTGTATATCTAAGGATGTGTTTACTGTTTACCTAGATAAATACATGAAAACAGATGTCTTTCAAAATGGAATGAAGTAAAACAGAAGAAGACAAACTTTGATTTAATATTAAATGCATTATGATTGAAAATACTAGCTAACATGCTGCAGTTTCCCAGACAGGTCAAATGACATTAATGCTAAGACAAAGAAGGTATTAACAATATGGTCAAGGCAATTTATATATATATATATATATATATATATATATATATATATATATATATATATATATATATATATATTTGTGTGTTTATTCATCATTTTTACCAGATAAGTTATACTTTGTCCACACCATATGCACATACGCTGGTTTACCCAAAGAAACAGGGGACTTAACCTTCTTGGTCTTTTGCAGTAGATCAGTGGAATATGAATATTTCTAGGTTCACAAATAAATGAGAAGAAATGATAACCATCTCTGAGAATTAAGCAATGCTTATATTTTCTGTTTTCTTTAAGATTTATCTGGTACATTTATAAACTTAAATTTTTAACTGAAAATGTTCGGTAGGAGAGGCTTACACCTTTAACTGACTAAATTTCTGTTGGACTCCAAAATGTATACAGAGTACTTTTCCATTTCAAAGTATCAGTAAGAGTATGAGTACAAGTACTTAAACTCCTTAAAAATAAGTTTATGAGTACTTTGATTTTCAGGAATTCAAAGTTCAAAGTAGCTGTCTAAACTAGAGCAAAGTTGCAATTGTATGATATACAGTTAACAACATTGACGATTATTAAGCTATGGAAACCAATTGCTCTGCATCAAGGCACGGAGTATATAAATTTTGGAAGGTATTTTGAGCCATTTTGATGTAAATGTACCTGAAATCCATATGAGAAAGCAGTCACTCAATTGGCCAAAGTGGCAAACAGACACACCAGTTTAATATTAAATTATTGTCTCATAACAGTGTAGGTGGGTCATGCAGACATTTTTTTTACAGCAGTTTCAGTTGGTTAAAAAGATGTTAATCGCACATTGGTGCAGATTTAAATTGCTACCATGTATTGTTTTTACACATCAATAGGGTTTATGTGCAGGCAAATATATTTATCAGTCCATTTAATGCCAATCTTGCTGCATTTAGAAATTAAATTTTTTTTGTCATATTGCATTGTGTTCATATACAGTTGGACTGCCATTACATAGACATCATCAGCCAAGTTCCCATCCTTCCCTGGGTGTTTTGCCCCTTATCTCTGTATGCCCTCCAGATGGTATGGAGACACTGTTCATCAGACACTGCCGTCTGTGTTGGCTGCCAGTTCTTTTCATCAAATCTCAGCCAGATCCAACTGGATACTCTTTTTGTTGCCTTGCTAAGTGTCTGCACTGATGTTTTCCATGCTCTTCCGCTTATTCCTAATGCACTGAGCAATAGTTGGACTGGCATTACATAGATGTCATCAGCTGAGTTCCCATCCTTCCACGGGTGTTTTGCCTCTTATATCAGTATGCCCTCCAGATGGTAGGGAGACATTGTTCATCAGACACTGCCGTCTATGTTGGCTGCCAGTTCTTTTCATCACATCTCAGCCAGATCCAACTGGATGCTCTTTCTGTTGCCTTGCTAAGTGTCTGCGCTGATGTTTTCCATGCTCTTCCTCTTATTCCTAATGCACGGAGCATCCTCCAGGTCAACTGTGCAGGAAACCCTCTGCATCCTGCTTCCACCGGGAAGATCCAAGTTTCCACCCTTGTGCTCTACAGCTCTCTATCAGTTCCTGGTACTTATCCGACTTCATTTATTATGCCTTTTCTGTTCATTCTTCCCATGGGACAGTCAGTTCCAGCAAGATGATCCTCTTTGCAATCTCAGACCACATGCCTGGATGAAGTGATGTCTGCACAACTTCTGGGAATATGAGTTTTTTCCCCAGGTCTACTCTCATCTCCCATGACTCTGCTTCTTGGAATATTCCAACATTGTTGTTGCAAGTTTCTTTTGTCCCTTTTTAACAAATTTGATGAACCGGGAATCTGACCTCTCTTGGTTCCGGACTTTCCGTTATTCTCTCTGCAACATATCTGCCATCTTTCTCAAGACCTTGTCATGTCTGCATCTGTGTCACCCTTGGGCATAATTTTTAGTAAATTCACTGGATCCACATTGCAGGATTTTGGCAATAAATTTAATCAATAGGCATTAGTCATGTAAGATTTACTTCCATAGGATATACATGTATTTAAAAAAAAAAAACAAACATACTAACCTGTCCAGCCTGATCATGCATTAGAATCTGAAAAATGTGCATATGATCATCATAGTTCATAAAAAGTAGATCACTATCTCCTCCTCTTGACAGCAATGTAAATGGTCTTAGTAAAGTAAAATCCTACAAATTCTCAAATGAGATAAACATACAGATGTTATGTCCCTGAGCTCAGCAATTATGCTAGAAGAATAGAATTATGAAAGACAAATATTCCTGCCTTAATTTAATTACCTGACATACTTCACCTTTTAAATATTTTTTTTTTCTTTTTCTTTCTTTCTTTCCCAACTCGACTGTAAATTAAATACGGTGCTTTTCGGAAAGCCAATGTTTGTGTTGCCAACGCTAATTTTCATCCATTTGTATATATAAATTGCACTATTTGTAACCAATTCAAATACGTGAATGACATATTTGTTTAGTTCGATATGTTGTTGACAACCTTGAAAATCGACAATTACCTCATCCAAACTGTCACTTGGGACAAAATTTCCAGATTGCGGGAAAACCCCTCTAAAATCCAATCATTCGGATATAGCGGAGTGCGATGCAGAGAGCCATCCGGGTACCCTGGGTCGTCGGTTGAAACACGAGCCAGGGTATCCGGGTGTGCAGAGAGCATACAACAGAAGTTACACTCGAAATTTGCTCTGCTTTTTCCGTAAAGTTGAAAAAGAAACACGACCTGACGGAAATCGCCGAGCTCTGTTCCAATCATAAAAGTTAATTACAATCGGAGTATCTCGTAACTTTTATACAAAATTCTATCTCAGGGTGGAAGGAATTCGGACCATCTTGGCTATTTCTGCAAGGCATTCGCAACTTTGAGGTAAATTATATGGATCGTACCTCAGGGGCATTTGTTTGTCTCGTGGAAATAGCCTATATAGTCAGAATAATCCGAGTTGAACTTTTGTAGAAAAGCCACTAAGGGTTCCGATTGAGTTTCTTAGGTAGCAGGGGATAATTTCATCAATTGGGCGTCCCGGGTGGCCAATTGGTCTAAGGCGCTAGCCATTACAGATAACTGACATATCACCTCTGTCCACGTGAGATCTAGTCTCGGCTCGGCTAACGTGTGTATATGAGAACAATTGCCAGTAGCTTCCTGTGGTTCTTCCTGGGGCTTCCCCGGGTTCTTCCTCCACCAAATATACTGGCCGCCATCTGAAAAATGGCATTAAACCCACAAAACACATAGCACGTTTCTTAAATTGGCCCTTCCGAATTTCTTAACTTAAGGCTCTCATGTGACTTTTAAAGCTAGTTTTGTATAATAATTAAATATGTGGACATATTTGTGAATAACATGTTTCGGACTTGTGTTGTTCTTCAAACTGATGTGAGGCATGTATACCTCCCATAGTTACTTCACATGACCTTTTTTAATGAACGTATGAAAGACAGCACAATACGGAAGTATTCTTATACCCGAAATACCCGTTCTGTAAAAAAAAAAAAAAAAAAAAAAAAAAAATCTCATAAAGAGTTCCTCACCCATTTTTTATTTTAGTTCTGCAGAGGGTAATTTTAGGTACATGCATATTCACTGACACGAAACATTACGTGCCTTGAATTTATATAGCTTTTCTAACAAAGGATTATGTGGTTAGAGACGTAATGGATATTTAAACTTACCGAATTGCTGTAAAGATATAATCGCGTGTGATGAACTGTAAAACGACGTTCTGTCAAAAATAGCGGCTGCAACTGTCCAAAACAAGGCTGATTTCAACATTGATCCGGAACCGGCAAAAAATCCAGAACTGGTAAAACGACTGTAAATTCGTGTATGATAAGTATCATAATTTATGAAGTTCGAAATATTGTTTACAATCTTGAAAATGGTCAATTACCTCACTAAAACTGTCACTTCCAGCAAATAACTGGCCTCTGACCAGGTAGTAAAACAGATCCTGATATTGGATTTTTTTTTTTGCTTTTCCAACCGCAGACTTGCAGAAAAATGAGAATGAAAGATACAAATAAAAACCTACCAATGATTTTTGCGGAAAGCATCCTGTCAGATTTTAATTAAAGTATTCAGTTTCATTCCTTGTACATCTGATAGCTTTTACACTGAACCAACACTACCCAAACCCCTCTTTTATAGTGTTAATTTCCGACAGTCAAGGGCTGTTTTGAATTTTTCCTCTGACAAGGTGGTTCAAATAAACAACATGGGCCCTATGCATGATTGAAGTTCACTGTCATTATAACAGACTGGCATGCTTCTCATTACCCCTCAACCATTTCGATTTTGAGCTACATGTCTTTACATCTGTAGCAGACATACATAAACACGTAAGCCAAGCTGGCCGTTCATTCGAAGCCCAAGTTACACGTTTGATCTCCTGTATTAGTCTAGTTTGGTTTGGTTTTGTGGGTTTTACGCCATTTTTCAGCACATGATAAGCTATACATGGCGGCCAGTATATTTGGCGGAGGAAGAACCTGGGGTAAAGCCCGGGAAGAACAACCAACCTAGGGGAAGCTACTCCCAAGCTTTCTCACATACCCACTCTGGCCGAGCCGAGACTCGAAACCACGCGGACAGAGGTGAGATGTCAGTGATCTGTAAAGGTTAGCGCCTTAGATCACTCGGACACAAGGGATCCCCTGTGCTAGTCTAACTGTCAAAGGTAGTAAAAAAAAAATTCCAATCCATTTTCAAGCCTAACTCAGAGTAAATGTAAACCAGATTACAGATTTAGTTTCTGTGTGAATTTGTAAACCCAAGACTAATGATTATTAGGCTCATGTCCTCTACCTAAGAAATTGGGAGGAGGTGGGGGTGGGTGTCAAAATACGAAACCGTCCAGTGAGACCCCACAGCGCGTATTCATTCGGAATATCATCGTCATTCTGAAAAAGAATCGGAGGTAATGCTAGTCAAGGGTTGTCGATCCACTTTTGTTCCACGTCAACCATTGGCATATTTAACTTGCGAACGGAACATCGCTCGGCCATTTCTGTCAGGTCGTGAAATAACCTCGGTGGTAGTAGTTGCATGAATAAACATCAATTTGATGTGTTTGGGGATTCGCCTCTGGCGGACAACATTACATATCCTACGACAGCAAAGGTCGAGGGCGGCCCGATTGTGATTTTGTCTCCTTCCGCTGCCATAGTGTTCTATGTGAACAAAAGTAGTTCAGATTATAGTTCTCCATGGCTACGAATTACATCCGAGATTTCTTTCTCGACATGACGGAAAAGGACGAGGATATTCTGATTGATTTAGCTAGCTGAAACGGTATCTACCGCTCGGCAATCTGATTGGAAGCAGCGAAAAACCCTGATCCAATTAGATCCATTGTTACATTTATATTGGGAGATTGTTAGGAATAATCATAGTGGCCTCAGTACACAACGATACATGTAACATGTAAGTTTCTCCAATATAAACATTTCATACAATTTATAAAATCGAGTTAATACATCTGGACATCGTGGAAATCGCATTATTGAATTGAATACCTAACTGGTCAAGTAATGAGCTCTCTCATTGGGTAATTGATTTCGTTTGCTTTGGAGTTGTTTCTCCGCAAGAGGGCACTCATTTAAAACACTGTTTCTGAGAACTAATATGCCAAGGGTTGATATTAGAACAAAGTAGATCGATGACCCTTGTCTAGCGGAAATGATCGTAGCGATAGTTATCCTGGAGTCCTCAGTTTTTACTCGCTTAAGCAGTTACTTTCACCTTTTCAGAGATACAGTCCATTAATAGTGATGCCTCTTATTTCGGTTGAAACAATATTTAATTTTAGTAAAACATGCATATCAAATATCAGTGATATATTCCCTCATACTGTTCTTGGCAAGTAGTAGAGTGGGGGTAAATAGCGACAAGGGGGGGGCCTCTAGAGCGACAATGGGAAATTAACATGGTGGGGGCCTCTCTGGCGACAATGGGATTTGAACATGGGTGGGCCTCTAGAGCGACAATGGGAGTTTAACATGGGGTCTCTAGAGCGACAAGCGGGAGTTTAACATGGTGGGGCCTCTCTGGCGACAATGTAATGTAGTGACGAAGACAACGTCTACTACCATCAAAAAGGGGTGGAGGGTGGGGAGGTGTTTTTGATAGTAGTAGACGTTGTCTTCGTCACTACATTACAGGGTGGGGGAGGGTGTAGGAATAGAATTAATCTTTCTTGATAATGGGTGGTCCTGATAAGGACCGTTGGAGGAGGAATTATTTATTTCCTCCAACATTGAGTTAGGAAGCCTGGGAGGTGGAACTTGTTTTTCTTCTTCTTCTTCTCCTCCTCCTTCTTCTCAGGTATCCAGTCGGGATGATTCAATTGTCTGAACTTGTTCTGAATTTTCATCCAGTTCAAGTTCAGACGATTGAATTGTTTTTCTCTTTTCTCCTTCACCCACATTAACTTTATTTTGGCGACCTCCTGTTCCGTAATTTTTTAAATAATGGTTTCCACTCGGAGCAGGGCCGCTTCTTGTCGAGTGAGGATGATGCATTTTAAATGATCATCCAATTTATGGATGTAATCCAAAACTTCTTTAAGAAGTCCTACTCGACAAGGTGAAGAGGAGTTGTTACTCTTCTTAACTTCCTCCTCCTTCTTCACTTCATGAATTAAATTCAAAATCAAATTAATGTAGGTGAAGTGATCTATTTCCCACTTTAGACTGACTGGATACCACCACATCATTTTTTCCCTAAAATACTTAACTTCCACCATCCAGTCCCAGGCTTCCTGTAGATTATCAATGATGTCATTCATTCTTCAGTGTGAAGTGTGAATGGCGCAACTGTGGAAGGCACCGCTTTATATGCGAGAAGCGCGGACGTGATGGAAAACATCCCCCCTTTTTTTCCAAAAAAAAAAAAAACACCACATGAAACATACATGGGAGCAGGGTTTTTTTGAGGGGTAGACTATGACAAAACAAACAAATATACAAACATATATAAAAACACACACTTATATAGGCAATATTGGAAAAATTAATCTTTTCTTGAAAAATGGGTGGTCCTAAAAAGGACCGTTGTTATTATTGTTGTTGTTGTTTTTTAACAACATGAGCATCTTCTAGAGGGTTTTCTTTTTTTTCTTAAACTTCTTCGGACTTCGGGCCCATACAACAAAACCCTCTTTAGACAGCCTTGTCTCTCCACATAAGTCTGTCTATACCATGTAGCTGTGTCTGTAATTTTTGTTTTAGCCCATGAAGCTTTTACATACATAAGGAATGCTGGATTAAACAGCATTCCTGAAACAATGTTGGAGGATTCCACACTAACCCACATGATTTTTTTTAGGAGTGGTCTTGGAGAAAACCGGTGAAGCTTTTATGAAACCAGCGGTTGTATATATACCTTACGATCGGATTGAAATGGATCCAAATCAACTACCAATCCAAACACGCGTTACAAGTCGGTTGGGTTTTCTTCCAATGGGAAGAGAGCTAAGGTGTGACGTCATCTCGGGTATAAAGGTATCGTAGCGTTCGTAGGGGTTTATTACTTTTTTCGACAGCCTTCATGGAGACTGAAAAGACAAGTACTACATCAATGTATTGGAGTGATCCTGCAACGATAATGAATGCTGCGGCATTATTGAACTTCTGGCCGGAAGACTTTGATTTAGATTTACTAAATCAAGAGTTTGACAATACTGCTACTACTACTACTACTACTACTACTGTGCCAATGGTGAATGATTTTAAAAGAAGACAAATGGAAGAGATGGAAAATTTTGTAAAAAAGCAACGGGAAGAGGAAGAAATGTTTCTTCTTCTTCAACAACAACAGAAAGAAGAAGAAGAGAGAAGAAAACAAAGTGAAGAAGAAGAAATCAGACAACAGCAACAGCAGCAGCAGCAGCAGTTACAAGAGGAGGAGAAGAAGGAAACAGGAAAGGAAAGCATCAGTCTTCAAGAAAGAACTGTAAGTCTGTTAGAAGAGATATTATATGAGTTAAAATGGATGACCAATGTCTATAAGTATTCTTTAACTCATCAACCACCTAAACGGAAAAGGCCATCACGGGCTAAACAACATTCTTCTTCTAAGCCTTCCAGTGTTAGTGAGATGCCACCACCACCACCAACACCACCAGTGACTGCCACCATAATGAAAACACCATCAGTAGCAGCAGCATTAACAGGATATGGATTGGGTCGTGGTAAAGGACTACGGCATTTGAAGTTAATTTGAAAGTTTTGTTTTGAAACCAAAAACAAAACAACCCAACGGTCCTTTTAAGGGCCCCCAGATTTCTAGAAAAGAAATCAAATTGCCAAAAATCAAGTTAAAACTTTAAAAAAATCCCACCATAGTAAAAGTGTGAGTGCGTGCGTGCGTGCATTTCTACTCTAAAACAAAATAACACAAAACCACTTACTTTTTTTCTCTCCAGTTTGTTGTATTCATCCAATTTTTTTTTTTTACAAAATAATTCAGCAATATAACATATAACACCAAAAAAAAACCACACAAGAAACAAAGTTCACTTTCTGTAATGCTTGTCCTTCTTCAATCGAAACACTGGAGTTTCCTTCTCACTGTCTCTCTTTTGTTTCTTCTTCATAGGAATCCTGAGCGTCACAGGAATCATGTCTTCCATTTTTTCTTCTTCTTCTTCTTCTTCTTCTTCTTCTTCTTCTTCTTCATTCTCCTCACTGTCTTCCATTCTTCTTACTCTCTTCTTACTTTTCTTGATGATATGTTCTTCTTCTTCTTCTTCTAGGTTTGTTGATTTTGAATCCACTTCCTCCCTCTCCTCTTCTTCTTGTTCTTTCTTCTGAGGGCATTCCGAAGACCAATGTCCTGGTCCTTTACAATGATAGAAGATATCTTTCCCTTTATCTCTCTTTTGCTGTTGACGTTTGGGGCAATCTGGAGCCCAATGTCCTTTCTCTTGACAGATGTAACAAGTATCTTCACTTTTATCTCTATTGACAGAGGAGGAGTAGTCTTTACTCTTACTGTACGTAGTATACTTTCGAATCACTGTCTGTAAATCTCTCACCAAAAAAGCAATCTGTCTTTTTGACTCTTCCATCTTTTTTCAGCAGCTTGAAAGTTCAATCACCAAAAGACTGATTCTGAAGGTAAGAAGGTCTCTCTTTATATACTCTTCTCTCTCTATATAAAGGTACCTGGGTGAAAACTCAATCAGTTTCAAATCAGAGTTCAAGATGAAAAGATCACGTCCAAACCATGATAAATCAGAACCAGAACAAGAACAAACCAAGAAGCCACGGCGACGAAGGTATTCCGTGCCCCCTGAAACACCCTTAGAGGAACTACTGGCTCAAGTCCATGCCAGTGACTTTGAAGACGAAATGAGTGAACAACCTGAAACCCAAACTTCCAAACCACCACCACCCAAAACCAAAACCAAAACAACTACTACCAACACCAGAACCCCTGACCAAGAAAGTCCTACTACCGCTGCCGTGGCTCCTGAAAATTACTATCGGATTCGAGAGACACAAAAAATCACTTCTCGAAAATTTAGGACCACGGCGTACACTCACACAGAACACTTCAAAGACTTCAAGTCCCAAGTACCTCCCGAGAAAGCGGCGCGGTTCATTAGTGATTTGTGGGAATCTGTCTTACAGAACTTGAAACGGCAATGTGGAGCCAAAGAAGAGGATCGGTTGAGACTGGCCATCCATCATGACCAATTGAAGAGTCCCGTTTGGATTGAATTTAGTACTCCGGCAGAATTAACGCCAGACAAAGTCATGTCTAAAATAGAACATGTACAACAATCCAATGACAAGTTTTCCATCACCGATGGAAAGGCGACCCTTTACATGACCCACGTTTCTCCACCTCGAGGAAGTGGACGAAGTAGAAAACCTTTATTGGTGGACGATCTTCGTACTACCAAACATAGTGTCGTCCAAATTAACAATACTGAAGATTCAATGTGTTTAGCCCGAGCTATCGTGGTGGGTCGTACCTATGCTAACAAGAACGAGAGCAAAGAATGGAAAAGAGCCTGGAAGAGCATTCAACGATCGGACAGAGCCAAACAACGAAATGAGGCAGAACTCTTGTTGAAACAAGCAGGCATCCCTAAAGAGACCGTGTGTGGTATTTCTCAATTACAGCAACTTCAAGATGTTTTATCTCCTCATTATACGTTAAAAGTTCACCCTCAAGAAGCACGCGGAGCTCTACTGTTTCGAGGCCCTGATTTTCCTGAAGGAAAATACATTCATCTTTATCACCATCAAGAACATTTTGATACCATTACCAGTATTACTGGATTTTTAGGATTCTCTTACTTCTGTGAGAAATGTAACAAAGGGTGTAATAGTCGAGAGCGACACATTACTTGTGGAGCAAGATGTCGGGGCTGTTTAGCTGACCCACCATGCCTTCCTGATCCACAACAACATCACGTTTATTGTGAAACCTATCGACGCCGTTTTGTCAGTCCTTCTTGCTACCAACAACATCGCAAGACCCAATGACACCAACAAAAATGTGCTTGTGAGTTATTACAAGCGTGTTCTACGTGTGGACAGCTGATTCGTACCAACAACTCCAAGAGACACGTTTGTGCTGGCAAGAAAAAATGTTCTATTTGTCATCAGATCGTCGATTTTGATCGTCGATGTTTTATTCAAAAGCACGACAAGACAGAGAAGAAAGAAATAAAGAAGAAGAAAAACAAGAAACAAGTAGATTTCATCTTTTTTGATTTTGAATGTATGCAAGAAACAGGCACTCACATTCCAAATTTTTGTGTAGCACATCGGGCTTGTGATCAGTGCATTCAAGAATCGATTCATTTTCACTGTCCTCATTGTAGTAGGATTCCAGGAGGACGTGAAAAAATCTTTCTTGGAGTGAATACTTTGTCGGAGTTTGCTGAATGGGTTTTAGACCCTACCACCCACGACAGTTGGAGCGAAGAAGACATTCATCGTTACGGAGATTGTCATCGGTATGCGACCGTCATAGCTCACAATTTTTCGGGATACGATGGACAGTTTTTACTTAATTATTATTTGAACCATGGAACCGAACGTCCTGAAGTTACCATGAACGGAAAAAAGCTCATCTACATGAAAGTAGGACAAGTTCAATTCAAAGATTCGATGAGTTATTTGGCCATGCCTTTGAGTCGCATGCCAAAAACGTTTGGCATGACAGAAATGGCAAAAGGTTACTTTCCTCGCTTCTTTAACACGGAAGCTAATCAACAGGCCGTCCTACCTCATTTACCTGACCTTCATGATTATGACCCCGACGGAATGCGACCCGAACAGCGAGAAGCTTTTCACGCTTGGTACCGTGCTCACCAGAACGATCCCTTTGACTTTCAAGAAGAGATGCTTAAATATTGTCGATCGGATGTAGATATTTTAAGGCGTTGTTGTGGAAAGTTTCGAGAGTTATTTCTCGATAGTGCGGAGGTCGATCCTTTGAAAGATGCAGCCACCTTACCTAAAGCCTGTTCCTTAGTCTACAGACAAAATTTCATGCCCGAGAACCAACTCGCCATCATTGACTCCAACACGGGGGTTTTTGCAAGTCGTCAATATTCGGTCAAAGCTTTACGTTGGCTTCATTACTTATGTCAAAAAGAAGACAAATGGATACAACATGCTAGAAACGGAGGAGGAGAAAAAAAGATTGGAGGTTATTCCGTGGATGGTTGGGATTTAGAAAACCCGCACATAGTGTACGAGTTTCAGGGATGTTTGTTTCACGGATGCCCTACTTGTTATCCTAACCGAGACATGAAAAGCCCTTATTCAGATTTTACCATGGATCAGTTATACGAACAGACTTGTCAACGACGACTCCAGTTAGAAAGTCAAGGTTACGAAGTGGTAGAAATGTGGGAACACGAATACGATCGACGTTTGAAAACCGATCCTGAATTTAAGACCATCACTCAAAGTTACGACGCAGCCGACATCGAACCTTTAGATCCACGCCACAGTTTATTTGGAGGACGAACCAATGCTACATGTTTACTGTACGACGTGAATGAATCCCAAGGAGAAGAAATCAAATACATCGACGTGTGTTCTTTGTATCCTTGGGTGTGCAAATATTCTCGTTTTCCCACTGGGCACCCTGAAATTTTAACAGAACACATCGACGTGGAACACATTCGTCAATACGAAGGATTAATCAAATGTAAAGTTTTACCTCCCACAAACTTGTTTCATCCCATCTTACCTTGCCATTGTCAAGGAAAATTGATTTTTCCTTTATGTCGGACGTGTGCCGAAACGTGCAACCAAGATCATCCCTGTCACCACACGGAGGAAGAACGGTCGATGATAGGAACGTGGGTCAGTGCCGAATTGTTTCGGGCATTGGATCGTGGATACCGTTTATTGAACGTGTATGAAATTTGGCACTTTCCAACAACAGCCCAATACCAAAAGGACGACGCCACTAATCATCCAGGCACTTTTTCGGGGTACGTGAACCAATTTCTCAAACTGAAACAAGAAGCTAGTGGTTATCCTTCGTGGTGTCAAACTCCTGAAGACCAAGTTCGATTCAAAGAAGAATACCGTGACATCGAAGGCATCACTTTAGAACAGGGGTGGGCAACTTCTCCAGTCAGCGGGGCCGAATATGATAAAATGAAGTCTTTGGCGGGCCGGATTGCTGAATCGACACCTTAATCGCGTATTTATCTACCTATGCAAGGAATAAATCGTATTTAATATAAACTTTAAACTTGTAAACTATAAGTTTATAGCATAGAGACCAAAAACAGTATTTAATTTAACGTAATGTACTTTAATAGCTGCTGAAGTCAATGAGACATCTGTGGTCGATCAAAGTTTTCAACAAGTTGTTTGAACTCTGGCTGCATGTCGGACGTAGAAATTCTAAGTAAAAACTGCACGTGAACATCAGTTAGATTGGAACGCAGCTTTGTCTTGTTAATGTTCATGGTCGAAAATGTTTGCTCGCAAATGTATGTAGACCCGAACAGAACAAGTAGTTTCATGGCCATCTTTCTCAGGTTGGCAAACTTGGACTCATCCAATGACGCATAAAATTTGTCAATGCTTTCAGATTGGAATTTCGATTTCAGGGTAGAGTCACACTGCAGATCAATCAATTCTAGCTGTAGAGCATCCGGCACCTTTTCAAAGTCAGTTGTAAACGGTGATGACAAGATATCAAACTCAGCAGCAAGTTTCTGGAAGTCCGCAAAACGACGAGCAAATTCATTGTCTAGTGCAGATATCATATTGGTGTATTTCTCAGTTGACATCATCTGGGGTGCCATAGTTTCGAGTGTTGGAAAGTGTGCTGTGATATTCTGACTGAGCTGGCGAGAAAAAAGTTTTAGCTTCACCCTGAATGCCTTCACTGTTGAGTACATTTCGTGAGCAAAAGTGCCCTTCCCTTGAAGTCTGGTGTTCAATTCATTCATATGTTCAAAGAGATCAACTGCAAACGCCAGATCTGACAGCCATTCGGATTTTCTGAGTTGAGGATATTCTGTATCTTTCCCTTTCATCTCCAAAAACAGTAAGATTTCCGTTTTCAGGCCCCAGACACGTCTCAGAACTTTCCCCAAACTCAACCAGCGTACAGCGGTATGATACAAAACATCACTGTGATCCGAGCCGCAATCTTCCAGAAGTGTGATAAACTGTCTGTGATTTAGACCTCTCGCCCTGATAAAATTAACAATTTGCACAACTGGATCCACAACATGTTTCATGTCAAGCACACTTTTACATAGCACTTCCTGGTGTATTATGCAATGTAGAAATATCAGCTCCTTGGTGCAATCGACCTCTGCAACACGGTCACCCAGTCTCTTCAGTAGACCAACTTTCTTTCCTGTCAAAGATGGACAACCATCCGTAGTAACACTGGCCATTTTCTGCCATGGTAATTGCATTGTATGCATGGCATTTTCCACACATTCAAAAATATCTTCCCCGGTAGTAGTGTCTTTCATTGATTCCATTGACAGCAATTCTTCTGTGATTTCAAAGTTTTCTGAAATGCCTCGTACAAAGATGAGCAACTGTGCAGTGTCATCGATGTCAGTGCTTTCATCCAATGCCAAGGAAAACAGCTGAAATGAAGGTACACGCCTTTTCAGTTGTGATATCAGGTCTTCACCAATTGCTTCAATGCGGCGAGCCACAGTTCTTCTCGATAAGCTGACTTCTTCAAACTTCTTTCTTTGTTCTGGACAGACTTGATCAGCTACATCGAGCATGCACTTTTTGACAAATTCACCATCACAGAATGATTTGCTGTGCTTAGCAATGTTGTATGCGACCACAAAGCTAGCATGAGTAGCAGCTTTCTGGGCTACTTTGGCTTTTCCGAATACATTCTGCTGCTTTACAAGTTTTCTGTTCAGTTCTGTTGCTCTTGTTAACCGTTCCGCTGCTGATAAAGTACTGCCATAGCCTGCATGTTTCGTCGCATAATGGCGGCTAATGTTGTACTCTTTAAACACGGCAACACTTTCACTGCACAGCAAACATATTGCTTTCTTGCCCACTTCTGTGAAAAAGTACTTAGGCATCCAATCTTTGTTAAATGCGCGACACTCGCTGTCAACTTTACGTTTCTTGGCGAAATCCATGGTACAAATTTTATTGTAAATTCTAAATCTAATTCTAACTGAAAACACCGAATCAAAGAATAACTAACAGTCACTATTATTCGACGTAGTAAGCAAGTAGTGGGAGATTGCCGCAGAATGTGGCCGCGGGCCACATTATCATGTACGACCGGAAACAGTCTGCGGACCAGTCAAAATCCTGTCGCGGGCCGGGTCTGGCCCGCGGGCCGTATGTTGCCCGTCCCTGCTTTAGAAGACGTAGAAAAAAATGAAGGAAAAAGATCATTTGCCAAAGTGATGTTGAATTGTTTGTGGGGAAAAATGGCTCAACGAACGATCTTACCCAAAACGGAATACGTGGACGATCCTTATCGTTACTTTAAACTGGTGGACGACAAAAGTATTCTAGTTAAACACGTCGAAATTGTCCGTGAGGATTTGATCATTGTTAATTTCGAAGATGAACCCAAGTTTGTTAAACCTGACAAGTTTAGTAACGTAGTCATTGCCGCCTACGTGACTGCTCATGCTCGTTTGAAATTGTATGGCGAAGCGTTAGAAGTCTTGGGAGATCGTGTTCTGTATTTTGATACTGACAGTTGCATTTACATTCATCGTCCCGGTTGCCCCCACCCTACCATTCAAGGAGATCGTTTAGGAGCCTGGACAGACGAGCACCCTCAAGATACCATTTTGAGTTTTGCTAGCGGTGGCCCTAAAAATTATGGGTACCGATACCGAGACCCTCAAGGTCAACTTCACACCTCCTGTAAAGTCAAAAGATTGACTCTGAACTATCGAACTAACCAAGTCGTGAACTTTGAGGTTTTAAAAAATGCTCTACTGTCTGGACAAGTGAAAGATTTTCAAGTAGCCACGTTAGAACCTCACAAGTTTGTTCGCCTACCAAATCATCAAATCGTGACTCGACCTGTTCAAAAAGTGTATCGTATCGTGTACCAAAAAAGAGTGAGACTTCCAGATCACACCACTTTACCTTACGGACACGCCGATTAGGAGAAGTATAAAAAAGGAAACCCTCCTCTTGAAAAAAAAAAAAAGATGTCTTCAACAACAACATGGGCTTTGCCTGACTATGGTGAGTGTGACAGTCGCTTGAAAACGTTCAAAAATTGGCCAAAACACATGCCTGACTATTGTTATTGTCCTCATCGATGGAGCACCAAAAAACTTAGGAACAATGGATTACCTACTTCCTACGCTTTAGCCAGAGCAGGTTTTGTTTACTTTGGACAAGGAACACAAGTTCAGTGTTTTAGTTGTGGTGCCACTATTCGTATGGATTGTAAGAAATCCGCTCTCCTGGAACATACCAGATGGTCACCAAACTGTGCTTACCTTTCTTTGGCGTTTCCACGGATCACATTACAATACTTTTCCGATGGTACAGTCGACAGGTATAAAAAAGGAACCCCTTCCAAGCCTAACCTTCATTCTGACTTTTCACGTGAACCGAGCAAGAAGAAAAAAATATAGATGAGTATTTTTTCCAGTTTTGAGGAATTTGAGTGCGATGCGGAACCATGCAATGACGAGACCGATGCCGTAAGCGTTGGTATCCCCGAATCACACGATCAGACGGATTCCGTACGTTGTGACATCGTGGATTCAGTCACTCACCGGCGATCCAACTCAAAAGATGCAGGACGCCCTTTATGTTTTACTAATCGTACACAAAACGGTACTCCCTGCAGACCTAATGGATTGATGATACCCTTGGCTGTGTCTTACTATTCCAAGTATTAAATTCGTCTCGAGTCGTTCCAAGACAAGTGGCCAAAATATTTAAATGGACCTAAACCCGAAGCTTTAGCCAGATCTGGATTTTTTTACGTGGGAGTTGGAGATCAAGTGAAGTGTTTCAGTTGCGGTGTGAGACTTCGCCATTGGGAGCCTTACGACTTAGCTGACATCGAACATGCTCGATGGTCTCCGCATTGTCAGTTCTTACCTTTAGTGGCTCGAGAAGAATACGGATACGATGAACCAAATACCAAGAAGTAATACAATGGAGGAGAAGAATACTTCTTCTTTAGAAGAACTTATTTGTGGTTTACCTTTAGAGTTACAAGATCGCATTTTTCAGTATATTCCTCCTACTTTAGAAGATCGTATTGGTAAATTACCTTTGGAGATACGAGAACGGATTTACCAAGAATTTGTTCAGATTCAACTCAAACGAAAAGAACAGTTACATCCTTTACGACAGACTTGTTGTAACCAATGGTATTTGAAGGTAATAAGACATTTGATTGCTAAGAAGATATTCAAATGGTCAGACATTGATGAAGATTTACATCACCAATTTAAGAAATTGGTAGGGGCTACCTACAATGTAGCAGTGGAATATAGAATTCGATGGAAGGATGTGAAGGAAAAAAATGTGACTAACATAGACGAATACCAAAAACTGTTAGAAGAACTGTCCCCTCAAGACGAATCGCCTTTTCATAGTTTGAAATTAGATAGGATAATCACTGAATCTTGTGTTGGATCATATTCATATCCTTTACCTACCGATTCCGTTTGGTTGGTGTGTGAGTATTTTGTCACCAAGAAACCTAATCTACAAGACCGAATTCGTGACTTACCTTCAAAGTTGCAAAAACGGATTTACGATGAGTTGATCCAGATTCAAGTGAAACGTGAACTTCAAGTGATTCCTCGATTTCAAGGCTATGGCTACTTTCGTCGCATCAGAAAATTGATTCTGAACAACGACTATCACCAGTATCGTGAAGAATACAAAAGAGAGGTATTTCTTTCCAAATCGGAAACTTTACCCAAGTACATTAGTGGTATGCCTTTGAATGTACGAGAACAGATTTACCGAGAGTTTGTGAAATTACAAGTGAAACGTAAACTCAAAGTCATTTCTCGATTTTTACACTATACCCTCTTTCAAGTGCATAGAAGAATGGTCATGGGAAACGTCTATCACAACTACTATCCTGAAGGAGACTGTCTCAAAAGGTACCAACATTGGGAGCCTGGCTATAAAAACATGCCATCCAAGATACCAACCTTAGCCATCGACCCCTATAAAGAGGAGGCGGCACGTCTCAAATCACTTTACTCGTGAAACGGATTCTGTGGAAGGAAGTCAAACATGAGCCTTCATGCTTTATCGGTACACGAAAGAGAAATTATACTCAAAGTGTTGAAAGTGGTGATGAACATTCCAAGTGAGGAAGAAGACATTAGAACAAATTTATCTTGCCGTGACACGTTTGAAGAAGTGTGCCTTGTTAGTTGGATGCACAAAGAACTTAGCGGTTGGAAAGATATACGTGACTGGAAAAGTGTTGGCTTCAATGCTTGGCTACAAGAAGTACCACAGTTTGCCAAAGATCTAGCCCGTCACCACTAAGTGCCTAGTATTGTTTTGACACAGCCTGGCTATAAAAGAGTGGGTATGCCTGAACTCTACACGTCAGTTGTGAAACGGATTCCGTGGAATGAAATCATAGATAAAATTCAGACCTTAGAGGATTATAAACAAGTGATACAAGAACTGTGTCCATTGAATTTTGGACGTTATGTGGTGTGTGTCATAGTGACTTCTTATCTTGGAATTCGTTTTCCAGGACATTCGTTGTGGACTATTTTTGAGGACAAGTGTTTGCCTTGGATTCTTTTGGAGGATCCGTGGTTGTTTTGGACTCAATTGTTGAGTTTCAAAAAACAATATGACCGTGTGTTCTTCTTCGGACTTAGTAGAAGAAGAAGACTATAAATATTTGATTTTATCAGTCCACGAAAGAAACATTGTTCGTAAAGCGTTGAGAGTGGTGATGAAAATTAGTGACACACTTCCATGTGAAGAAGACATTCGTCACACTTTATCTGTGTATAAAACATTTCAAGAAGTGTGTTTTGCTAGTGAGTTTCACCAACAACTTTTCAATTGGAAAGATGTTCGCCCCTGGAGAAACCTTGGTTTCCAATATTGGTTACAAGAAGTGGCCCAGTTCAGCAAAGATTTGGCCACTTATCCATAAGGTTCTAAAAGTGAAAAAATGGGAACCTCGATGGGAAACCCTAAAAGAAGAAAAAGAAGAAGAAGTACCTGACACCACTACCACCACTGTGGTTCCAATACCTCTTGAGGAACACCACCACCCTTCTTTACCACCACCACCACCACCGCTACCGTCAGAAGATTAAAAAAAAAACAAAAGACGAGCAGAAGAATGTCACCACAAACAGTGTCTTTCATGACTAGGACACGAAACAATTGTTGTTCATTGACGTGTTTATATGACAGTTTGATGGTTTTAGTAGGAGCCTTCATTGTGTACCTGATGATTTTACTTGCCTATTTTCTCACTCGTACTGTAAAAGATTGAATGACTTGTAAAAAAAAAAAATATGTTATTTGTTGTTGGTTACATTTTTTTCTAAAAAAATAAACGTGTATGAAAACGTATAAAATGCCTTGGGTTTTTTGTCTTCTTCTCAAAAATCTTCTTACCTCAATCATGGCTACATCATCCTCCTCTTCTACTACTACCTCGTCTGCTTCCTCCTCCTCTTCTGTGGTGAAAGTGATTGACGAAAAGTTAGATCGTCAAAGTTGGAATGCTTTGTATCTGCGCCATCCATTTAACATGTTGATTGCTGGACCCAGTGGTTCAGGCAAAACCGAATTTGTCAAACGATTGATCGAACACAAAACTGATTTGTTTGATCGTCCACCTCAACGTATCGTGTGGTGTTACAAAGAGTGGCAACCGTCTTACACGTTATTGAAAGAAAGTCAAGGAGAAACCATTTCCTTTGTGGATGGTATTCCTCACGAAGACGATGGAATCGTGTCTGACGTGAGTCAAACTCATTTAGTTATTTTTGATGACATGTTAGGAGAAGACGAAGAAGAAATTAAACTTTGGTTTACACGAAAAGGACACCATCGTAATGCTAGTATTGTCTACATTACACAAAATTTATTTCAACAAAGTAAAGCCCATCGAACCATCAGTTTGAATGCTCATTACGTGGTCTTGTTTAAAAGCCCCAGAGACAAATCTCAAGTACAAGTGTTAGCCAAACAGTTAGGGGCTCCTTGGCTCAATTATGCGTACGACGATGCCACTCAAACCCCTCACGAGTATTTACTCATTGACTTAAAACCGACCACTCCTGACTATTTGAGATTTCGTGCCAGTATCTTTCACTCTTGGGGTAAAGAAGGTGGTCCTGTCATTTACACGTCCCCTTCAGCTCATTTTAAAAAAAAACTATAAAAACAACCTACGACGTCATTTCAGTCTCACACACTTTTTAAGAGAAGATGACTTCCTTTCAATCTCATCCTTCGGCTAAATTGATTCGTGCCTTGTATGGCATCAGTCGTGAAAAAAATGCACAAGTCCGTGCTCATTTGTTAGAAGCGAGTCTTAAAGAAGTGTTACGATGGTTTACTTTGACAGCACGTCAATTACTACAAGGCATCATTCACATCCCTCATCAAACTCAACGTTTTTTTTAAAGACATAAAGTAGCATTGTCACAACTGGCTGATCCTAGAATCGATTCACGGACTAAAAAACAAATCATTTTAACTCCTGGTGGAAGTGGTTCTTTAGGAGGAGTCATGATTCGTTCCCTTTTGAAATGGGATCCTAATGCCCAAGCCAAAGTAAAAAAACCCCAAAAAAAATCACCTAAAACGAAGAAGAAGAAAAGTCCAAAGAAGAAGAAAACCAGCCCTAAGAAAAAGAAAAGTCGTACCCAGAAGAAGAAGAAAAAAACCACACCTACCACTACTACCACCACTAACACCCGACGTAAAAGAGGTACTGCAGCCAGGACGCAAACGTACACCCGCAAAACACCACCACTACCCTTGCCATCATCACCACCATCACAGTCCCCCATGATGGCGAGGTCTCCTTTTGCGTCCACCTCTTCCTCTTTGTCTTCTTCACCACCCTCTTTTACCATGATGCCTGTCAAACCAGACTTAAGATCAGTGTTTCCTAATTTGATGCAAAAATGGAAACCTATTTCGAAAGTTACCCCGTCGGGACCGTCGACTTCAGCTGATTTAGCCATGGCAGCAGCCACCCACAAAGTACCATCCCTTAAAACCAAAGTCCAAGAAAGAACTGGCATCTTACAAAGTTTAGTGGATTTATCCAAAGAAGAATTGAAACGATTTAGTCCCTTGAAAACACCTCAACGTCGAGTCAGACCTGTCGTGAAGTTGGTACGTCGTGCAGACAATCAGTGGAGACGTATTCCAGTATAAAATAGAAGGGTACCCTGCTAAAAGACTTCAGACTTGTTTTCTACCGACTAAAAAAGATGGCTCCCAAACGTGCACACCACCACCACCACCACCAAAAAAAGAAGAAGAAAACCACCACCAAAAAAGGACGACTTCCCTCTCGTCTGGCGAAACATTGGGATGTCTTGTCTGTCTTGACCAAATCCAATCCTCCCATGCGAAAACAACTCATTCAAACAGCTCCGAAAGAAATCATCGATACCGTGTGTGAATGTTGTTTGAACGTGTTGAAAGGAACGGTACCTTTGTCCAAGATACAGAAACAAAAATTAGGGAAACATCGGAACGTTCTTCGTCAAATGGTGAAAAAGAAAATACCTCTTCAACAAAAGAAAAAAATGTTGGTACAACGAGGTGGATTTCTACCTATGTTGATAGGTCCGTTGTTAAAAATAGCCGCTCCTTTGTTAGGAACGATTGCTGGACCACTTTTAGGAGGGGTCATGCGATAACCCCCCACCCCAAAAAAAAAAAGATAAAAAGGACCACCCATCTCTGAAATGACCACACCTTTTTGGTACCTTTGAATGAAATGGAAGGACGAAAACTGACTTTAGTACCTTACAAACGATGGATGGAATTTCATCGTTGGAACGAACAACGGATACCTCATTTACCACCCAATCCTAATCTCAACGAAATGTCTCAGTTACAACAAGACTTACAATCCCTGATGGAACAAAACAATGTGTCTGAAACAGAAAAATCGCAACGGCACGGTCAACTTTTACAACGTCTACAACTCTTTCGTCAAAAAGCAGTCGACGAAACAGCTCCACCCACTCTGAGAGATTTTAAGACGATGATGAAAAGCGAACCTAAAGTCAAAGAAGAAGAAGAAGAAGAAGAATTACCAACTCCACCTTCTCTTAAAAAGAAAAAAAAGTTAGCCACGCCCAGTTGGATGAAAAAGATGTTGTCTACCCCATTACCCTCAGAAGAGAAAAAGAAAGAAGTGAAGAAAGAAGTCAAAACAGAACCGATGACCCCTGATGATCAAACTCCCTTTACCCCAGTAGCACGTCGGACACGTAAACAACAACAATCCAAAAAGATACCTTACGAAGAAAATAGAATTGGAACTTGGTTGACTTATTAAGAAAAAAAAAAACATCATGGAGAAACTGTTAGCTACCATTTATTACAATCCTGGTCATGCTGCTGGTTACGGAGGAGTTCAAAAATTATATCGAGCTGCTAAAAGTCAATTGAAAAGTGTACGTTTGCCCGAAGTACGACGATGGTTACAAGAACAATCGACGTACACGTTACACAAACCCATTCGACGTAAATTTTCTAGAAGTACCACTCAAGTGGAAGGGATCGATCATCAATGGCAAGCCGATTTAGCCGACGTCTCTCATTTAGCCACTTACAATCGTGGTTACAAATATTTGTTTTGTGTCATCGACGTGTTTTCCAAATTTGCTTGGGTCGTGCCTTTGACTTCTAAAAGCAGTACTGAATTGGTACGGGCCTTAAAATTGGTCTTGAAACAAAGTGGACGCCAACCTTTACGATGGCAAACGGACAAAGGCACCGAATTTCTAAACCAAGCTTTTCAAAAAGAATTGAAACAAAGACAAATTCATTTTTTTACTACCGAAAATCCTGAAACCAAAGCCAGTATTGTGGAACGTTTTCAAAGAACTTTGAAAGAACGCATGTGGAAATATTTTACACATCAACATACTCTCAAGTACATCGACGTGTTACCTCGTTTGGTCATATCGTACAATCAATCGTACCATCGTAGCATTGGATGTGCCCCCGAAGAGGTCAGCCCTGAAAACGAAGTGTCTGTGTTTGATAAATTATTTGGTTCACCCCAGAAGAAAAAGAAAAAGACACCCTTGTTGGAGTTAAAGACAGGAGATTGGGTTCGCATCGGAAAAACCAAACGTACATTTGACAAAGGTTATTTACCTAACTGGACTACCGAATTGTTTCGTGTCACTACCCCCGTCCGTGGACGTGATCCTCCCGTCTATAAATTGGAAGACATGCACGGTGAAGTACTCAAAGGAACATTTTACTTGCCTGAGTTACAACGAGTGACTAAAAAAGAAGACACCTTGTACGACATCGAAAGCATTCTCGAACAAAGAACACGGAAAGTTGGTAAACGACGAATAGAAGAAGTCAAAGTACGTTGGAAAGGATATCCCCCTAGTTTTGATTCTTGGATTGCAGCTTCTCAAGTCGTCGACTATAAAAAGAAAAAGAAGTAAACTCACAACATGCCATTCAACACAGTAGCTACTCAGACGACGACTTCAACGACTCCTTCGCAAAGTTCTTCTCTTCAAGAATTACAGAAACAACCACTTTGGGTGTGGTGTGGAGAACGTGTGCCTAAAAATCAAATCGTCTTTTTCTGCCAAATTTTTGTAGTGTATTGTGTCATCGGAGCAGCGATTGCTAATTTGAGTTTACAACAAGGAGACAAACAATTGTGGACTATTTTACTGAGCAGTTGCATCGGTTATCTTTTACCCAGTCCCTCTTTGAAATTTACGACGACGAACGACAACAGTCACCACAACAACGCCAGTCCACCTTCTTCTTCTTCGTCCAGTTACCACCAAAATACTACCAGTCCTCTTTTGGAACCTTTTGAACATCCTTCTTCTGTTCACTTGAGTGACACCTCGGACACCAGAACCACCACTTTGGAACTATGAATGACCAATTTTATTTAACGTTACCTAGTGACAGTTCCATGGATGTGTTTCCCAACAACAGATTATGTTGTTTCACGGCCAAATTACCTCAAGCCATTCAATTGGATCACGATGCTCATTGGGAAGTGAGTTTGGTAGAAATCATTCATCCTACGCAAATCATAAACATCAACAAAACTCAAAACACTATGGTTGTAAAAATCTTGAACAAAACTCTACATGATGAGTTGGTGAATAATGATCCTGAAATCTGGAAAGAAAACCCTGAAGATCCAAACATGAAGGGAGCATTCAAAAAGTTAGTACCAGATCCTAAATCTACTCAACCTACTGTCCATTCTCAGATTACTCTGAGAATTCCTACAGGATATTATTTTAGTCCTGAACATTTGGTGGACACCATTAGAACCCAGTTTGCACGGCAATTTCAAAAAGCCATATCAGTAGCCAATAAATTTGTAAGAATTGCTTACCATGCTTTGTCACGCCGTTTAATTGTCCAATTTTTCAAAGAGAGAGGGCAACTCATTACTGAGAAAGATAAAGGTTTACCTTTGGAAGAGAGAAGATATTTGACCATTGAATTTTGCTCTGGATTGTTTGGTATTTTGGGTGGAAATAAAGATTTTACCGCTGGCAGTGATTTAGAGTTTGGAACCAACGTAGAATTTGGACATAAATTTAAACATCCTATCGAATTGAATGGTGGACTGAATTTAATGTTTGTGTACTCCGATGTGGTGGAGTACAACGTGGTGGGACACACATCTGCTCCATTACTGAGAGTCATGCCTTTCAAATTGGATATTGGTGGTGGTGGTGGTTCTAGTGTTACTGTGGACGAAGAGGGTGGAAGTACTACCACTAGTAATGCTAGTATTGGTGGCAACACCTTTCACGTTCACCGTGAATTTGTACATCCTCAATATCTTCCAGTCAGTAAATCGTATTTTGACAGTGTCCAGATTAGTATAAAAGGAGATTTAGGACAAGATGTACCATTCATTGACCAAGGAAAAGTCACGGTGAAACTACATTTTCGAAAAAAACAACAAATTCTCTAACATTCCTCAAAAAAAAATGTATCCAGTGTACCAAGGAGTGGCTCGACAACGAGGACATGGTTTAGGAGATATGTTAAAATCAGCTTTTCGGACGGTAGCTCCTATTTTGAAACCAATGGTGACTCGAGGATTTCATGCCTTAAAAGATGCCGCTTTGACACAAGGAAAAGAATTTTTGCAAAATGTCCTCATCGACAAACAAAATCCAAAAGAAGCCTTTATGAGAGCAGGCAAAAATGTGTTGATGACTACTGGTAAAGATCTTTTAGGTCTCCGAGAAAATCCTATAAATACGCTTCACGCTTCAGGTTCTGGCATTACTTCACAGCAGCAAGGACAAGGTAGAAAGAGACGACGACGACGAGCTCGAAATCCTTTCAAAGTTCATAAAAGAACACACGGGAGTACTTCCAGAAAGAATAGAAAAAGAAGAAGAACTGGTAGAGAATTAGACGTATTTGATTATTAAAAAACTGTGAAAATGATGCACCGAGATTCTTGCGAATGTACCAAGTCAGAACTGGATATGTTTTCTATGCGTCCCACCATGATGACGATGCAAGAATCCCAATGGGTGGAATTTCATCCTGTATCGTCTTTGACGGAATCAGCTCCTATCGAATTTGAAATCAAAGGACAAACCGAAGATTACATCGATCTGAATAACAGTTACTTGTACCTGAAACTTCAAGTACAAAAAAATGACAACAGCCTTCCTGGGGAAGCTTCCCTAGTCGCTCCCGTCAATAATTTCTTTCATTCTTTGTTCAGTGGAATAGATTTGTACTTGAATAACAAACTGATCAGCAGCAGTTTGGATACTTACCCTTACCGTGCTTATTTTGGAAAATCTCTTGTCGTACGGAAAAGATGCCAAGAACACTCATCTGTATGCTTCTGTGGTCTGGAAACCTGACACCGCGGGTGCCTTCAACGACATATCCCCGACAGTAGGGCCGAGGATTGACAAGACTGATGATGCTAATCATAAAATAATTCCAGCA